>CM063712.1:11002932-11650320 GCA_032441835.1 Slavum lentiscoides | reverse complement strand
CAATCATGGACATTTTGTTTGTACACTTATGATTTGCGAGATCTCCGTCAACCGAGCTGATGTCAGAACGCTACGCTTCTATTAGCTGATAATTATTTCTTTAAATAGCTTCTTCCGGCAGTCCCGTCGCGACCGCTTTAGGTTTTTTTTTCGTGATGATGGAATTGAATGCTAACCGCGAAAAACGGTCGTTTTTTTTAAATAGATCATGTCCTATGAAAATTGTAGATCGTTTTGTAGGATTAGTTGTAACGTCTAAATCTGTTTCGGTTTAACGTACAACGAACGCGAAGATGCGTTATACCAGACCACGGAGTGACCGGCTAGCAAACGAGACTCGTTACGCGACGTAGTCTAGCTGACAGTTATAAAAATTTAATAATCCCAGCGAGAAATTTGTTGTTGTGTGTGTGTGTTTAATAAATTATCGCGTTGTCGCTGTGAATTTAAGCGTTATCATTTAGCATTTGGATTTCGGATTCTAAAGCCGTTTTCTCGTTTCGAAATCGATAAATATAAGATTCGTGTAGTGTTGTAACGGTATTTCGAAGAACAGTCGTGTCGTGACGGTTAAAGCGACTTGTCAGTTTTCGTATGAAAAAAAAGACCTAAACGTGTACCTTAAAACCCGTAAAAAATATAAATATATATTATTTTTTTCGAAACGTCGTCGTATCTGTTGTGTTGCGTGTGAAATAACAGTTGCGTGTTTGGTAAACATTTTTAGAACTGCGGTTATCAGTTCCATATATATATATATATATTGTTATACATACGAATGGATTTTTTTTTTTTGGAAGTTGTCATTATATTATAATATAATAATGTATTCGTGTGTTTTATACCTATACCGCGGGCTTATGAAAAACTTAAAAAATTGATATCACATTTTATAGTTGTCTATAAACTTTCTACGTACACCGACTTTCTGAAAGTATAAAACGTATAATAACCGGTATTGATATTGTATTACGTATTATCGGAACGTATGTGTTTTTTTTATGCGGTAGTTTGATTTCAACGATCTAAAAAAAAAAAAAAATTGATATTATGAAAATAATATTCTTATCTTAATTTCAATAATTGCAAATGTTGAATAATAATTCTTCGTTTACGCGTTCACCGTGTGGGTAATTAAAGATAAAGCATATATTCACCTACGTCGTATGTAGATCAAATTTAAGACGCGTGCGCGTGAACTACTTCGTGTAATGTTTTTCGCGTCGCCGGTGTCCTTTTTTTTTTCGTGACGCTCACAAAAGCGTCTCCGGTGCCAAGTCATTTACATCCGAAACGTTATAGCTCGAGTTTCTTTCTTTGGCATCTGCAGTACAATCGGCACTATTTTTTCCCCTTTCGCGTGTCGTTCACATCGTTTTTACGTACCCCCTATCGTCCTCCTCGCAGCGCACAACTCGGATACGGCTCTGTGCATTGTGAAGCGAAATACATTGGCCGAATTTAATCAAAACTAACCCCGGGGGTCGGTGCTGCGTCACAATGACGCTGGGATATCTGTTACGCGGGCCATATATGATTCGGCATCTGCCAAGATTTCATACAGAGATGTCGTTTTCCCGACGTCCGGGTCGGAAGTTTTTTTTATCGTTCTCGTTCGCCAAAGAACGTCGTTGCACACACACACACACATAAATAATATATATATACATATACACGACGATAGTCATGCACAAACATGGTCTTTGAGAACGGTCGATGTATAGTGGCGGTGGGCATAAGCGTGCGCAGACATTACTGGCAGGGTAGTCATAAATGATACGTTATACACATTGACATTTAACATGAACAAAAATTTTAGATAGGGTTACTTTATTTAACTGCATTTACCATAGTAAAAAATTATTTTATATAATGTAATATACCTAAATTAGTTAATAAGTAAAAATTTAACAACACTATTTTATATATAATAAACATGGTTTGCGATAGGATTCAGTGCTTGGACAGCGGTTACTATGATAAAATAAAATTATGATAAATTTATTTTATCATAGCAGTTACTAACGACGATATATATTTTTTAATTTTTCCAATATTCTTATTTCTTACATTTTACCGTTTACGGACATGTTGAAATGGTCAAACATAATATTATGTTGAGGGCGGGGGAGTTGTTCGCAGAGTAGTCAAGTGCCGCCTACCCTGACTACCCCGTGCGCACGCTTATGGCGGTGGGCCGATGAGCACCCTTGACTTTTCGTGGCCGGTCAATAGAAAATCGAAAGGACTCGGACACGAATGCATCGTCGTAGTGTTCTCGCTAAATCACTGCTGTTACGACACGATTCCGTCGTTTAAAAAATAATATATATATATATTTGCTTATATATTGTCAGATCCGAATCGGTTTTTCAATCATCCGTATTGGGATTTCGCACTAATAATAATAATAATAATGCTTACACGTTGAAATGGGAACAAATTAAAGTTAATACTATACGCATTAAACGTATAGTCAGAACAGCAGTTCTCGGCCCCGCAATTGTATACGTATGATTTGTAACACGTTTCACGCGTATTTACTTTATTTCAAATGTTTCTACGTACCCATATATAGTCGCATACTTATTACGATCACAGTGTATATATATATATATTTATTTAACCGTTATCGCGGACGTTGCGGAAGTGAGATTGCGATATTTATGAGACAACTTGGCAGACTTAGAGCTTATAGATGGATTGAACATCGACAAAATCTATAGGCTATAAAAAGGTTTAGAGTGGACGAAAAATCGTCACCGGATATCCATGTTGCGACGAGAAAAAAAAAAAAGAAAAGAAACGGCAACGATTTTATCCTTTTTTTCTTTCTTTTCTTTTCGGTTGGAAAACTTCGAAACGAATAGGGGACGCGTTCGAATGGGTGTTGAAAATCGTCTCGCACTACGCATGAATAATCCGGGACTCCAGTTGTGTTCGTGGATTTTTTTCACGTGTGCGCGGTTAAGATATATATTTTGACGAACTGCGATTTGTAACGATATACGGATAGTCGAGTGTTATAAATCCCGCGTTAGAATTATATAATAAGTATTTATTACATACGCTTAGCACAATACATCGGTATCGTGCGCATGATTTATTTACGGTCGGGCGATGAGGGGTGAATGAAGACCGTTTTTAAACGTGATTTTAACGGATCTGCGGAAAAGTGTAATATTTTTATGGAATTATTTAATTGTGTAAGTATACGAGTATTATAGTTCACCTGTCGTAAATGTTTGTTGTACATTTATCGAGGAAAAACGAAAAGTATATAATATTGTTGTACACAACGCACTCGCGTTGGTGGTACTAAATAAATACCGAGTATTACACCGGTCTGCAGTAGGACGGTATTTTTAAACAATTGTTTTCGTATCCATTTCTAACGAGTTTCCACGACGGCAATGTCGAGAGTCCCCCCGGTCGTTAATATCGATATTCGGTGCCGTGTTTTGTTCGTCTTCAGTTGGCTGGCATCTGTCAAAACGACGGATCGTTCCATTGTCATTTCCGCGAGATACATCCGCAACGGGCGGAACGGCGGTATAGTGTTTAATAAATGAGCCGGAATACGTTTCCATCACATTCGACGGTGTAAATATTCGATATTATATTATATAATATATGTGTGTGTGCATACCTCGTCGCGGTCTCAAACTACAAAATACACACGGCGTTTCGGTTATGCGATTTTGCTACACGCGTTTAAATATTTCGTTTCTGCAGTAACTTTTAATTTTAATTTTTGACATCTGTACCCGAAAATTCTACCAAGAGTGCTCCGATCTTTAC
This sequence comes from Slavum lentiscoides, assembly GCA_032441835.1. Lineage (NCBI taxonomy): Eukaryota > Metazoa > Arthropoda > Insecta > Hemiptera > Aphididae > Slavum > Slavum lentiscoides. The sequence goes on along the minus strand of CM063712.1, from coordinate 11,646,519 downwards.
AGTCATGGTTTGTTTTGGGGTAGCAAATTGTGTATAGTTCGTATTTTGAAAAGTCATTTTTCGATTTTCTCAAAAGCGCGTAAAAAAAAAAAATTCAAAAAATACCGAAAAACGACGTAATTTCGTCGAAATCGATTATCGTTTTTATTCATTTTGAAATTAATATCTATGAAAATTCGAAATATTCATCAAATACCTACGTAACTTTGTACTGGGAAAAAATTTCTTTCAACTTTCGGCTTATTTATAGCGTTTATAGAATGCGCGGTTTACACTCGGATGAGAATATATATATATAGTATGTGATTTAGAAGCCAGTTGAAGAGACACATTTTTGAGAACATCACGTGCTATGGAAAATATTCGAGTGTAGATGAGGGAATATTGGACGCCCGAGAAAATACTCGGTCCGACCTTTAGGAGGAGAAGAATTGAAACGGAAAAAATAAACGTATTTTATTCATCATTTTATTTAGCTTTTGAACATCTAAAATCGGCCGTTCTGCTATACCGTCCTGTATAAATGGCGCTTCTCTCGCTGCTTTGGTTCTGCGCAGTAGTGAATGCGGACGTGGAGGAGGCATAGGAATTCATATGCTTGGAATAAGATTGTTTTATTTCGTTGTTGCGTGCGTGATTCGATTCCGCAGCGTCGTTCGGTATTGTGCCGCTTTCCGCCACGGCACGCGGCCCTCCTCCACCTTACACGTAGTGCTCGTGTGTACGTGTACTGCGTGTACGCACTACGGCAGAACCTATTTTCGTACTTAATTCGTTTCGTTTTTTCGACTTTTTATTTTTTTTTTAATGCCTTACGCACGAAAACGTTTAGGGAATCGTTTTCGTATAACTATATATATATATATATATATATATATATATATATATATATATATATATATATATATATATAGGTACATACGATACAATATATTAGATGGAGCCGTCGCACGTGTTCGTTACCGTTCTGGTAGGGATCTAAACTATATCAATACGTATATGTCATGATAATTGAGAGACACAATTAGGGGTAACCTAGTTAATTTTTGTAACTTTGAAAAAAAAAAAACCTTTAAAAAAAACTATTTTATGTAATATTGTGTACCGTACACACATACACTTTAAGAATCATTTTAGGACTAAGTCGCGTTTTTATCGTATCGAAGTCAGGATGATAAGATTAAAATAAGTGTAATTGGACTGATCGAGTTTATCGTTAATCTTACAAACACGTAGTTTAAATTATGAGAGTCGATAACTAAATTTTAACAAAAATAGACACGAACCTTTCTGTTTCACAGATCATTTCAATGTGTGCGAATACAATGTCTGTTTATTTTGTTTCCGATAGGAACAAATTATCGTGTGTTCTGTATTCGAATATACAATAGTCTTATATACGTATAATAATATATGCCTATACACGCTTAAACAGATAGTTTTAATTATATTCAATTTACGTAATCTTGTATTAAACTAATATTTTGTTTGATCGTTTGTTTCAGTGTCCGAACACAGTAGGATATTTTCTGGAAATAACACGCATACGGATTATTTTAAAACAATGCTCAGGGACGGCAACAACATTTTGATCGGAGCCAGGTAATTACATTTAATACTATTAAACTTATTATCATTAGTCTTATTATTATTATTATTATATATTAAAGAATCATAAAAGTTTTAATACATTTGTCTTGCGTCCGGTGTACGTTGTAAAAAACTTAATTCTATGTTGGTCTCATGTTTCCGTTACATGGTGAGCGCGATTCGATCAACAACACTTCTTGTGTGTGTAGAGGTTGAGTGTGTTCAGCTCTTCGTTCGAAGTGAGACGCCGATGGTTTGCAATCAAATTCCTACCAATATCCCTTTCCTTTATCTTCTATTTTTATATACATATTTTTTTTTTACATTTCCAATTCCTAGCGTTATGTTAAGAAAATCATGCCCATCTTGGCCTCAGTTCCATCGTTCTTGCAATCTTTTAGCTCTTCCTTATTCAATTCACTAATCACATAGTTTGTTATGACGGCCTGTTGAACTCGCTGCTATTTCAACATCCACGATTTTCATTAACTCTCACTTTCTGTTGATGGTTTTCCCTTGACACATTAAGACTCTTCCCACATCCACAATTAAAGATTTTTTTCTCTTCTTTCATCACTCCTGAATTTCCGAACCACTGCGTTATATAGGTACACCGATGGATCAGTATCTACTAACTCGGACAGTTTCGCTATTTATGTCCCTACTTTCTATACGTTATCATTTTCCGATAATTTTCCTTGTTCTCTTGTTCCTTGTCCACCATAACCTTAATGATTCCATATATTGCACTATTGCACCCACCATGATGAATATGTTTTATTCAGCTACTTCTCCCCAAAAGGATGGCCATTTCAGTTATGTTTTTTTTACAAATGTTGATTTCAAGATTACCCTTTACACTGGACATGCTATTGTAATTTTTTCATTCTTTCACAAATCGGATTAAATTTTTTTGCCTAAAATTGTTGGTTTGTGTGTTAATTAATTGTTAATGTTTAATGTATGTTTGTACAATAGCCTAATGTCCTAATACATTAAAAACCCTATTTATCAGAGTTTGTTATTTATGAGACATCATGATTACTGATTTAACGATAATTTCTTAACTTTCGTTGGTATTGTCATATGGGTTTGAGATATTTTTTTTAGTCGAATAAAGTAACTCCCTTAATTTAAAAAAAAATATTTAATATTTAATATGACGAGTTTAAAGCAATTATTCGTGATTATATTAAAACGAATTAAAATGAAATATTTACTATGATAAAATCCGCGGACATATAATTAAAATATATTTTTCTTATCATAATCAATTGAATTTCTAATGTATTAATATATTTTTCTTTTGCATATTTATTAGTTAAAAGCTAAATATTAATTTGTTTCTACCGTTCTTACTCTGAGATCATTATATTTAATTAAAAAAAAAAAAATACAAAATAATTTTATATATTGTTGTGTAAACATGCTTATACTTATTTTAATTTATATAATTTATATAACATATACATTATAAGCATGGATTATCATATTCATTGTTCTATTTATATATTTTCGTTTTATACTGAAGTGTTGAACAAGGAATAAAAAATAAAATTTAATCTGAGTGTTGATTTTCTTGTATGTTTACTAATATGTTATTGTACATCTATGTAATTGGCAAACATAATACAAATTATAGATTAAATGCGTATTTCATATTTATAAGCATATGAATTATTGCGAATCTTCATAAACAAATATTTCTATTTATAAAATTTATCTTCAAAATATTTCCGTAATCTCAATTATATCACTTAAATTATTAAACACGTATATTGAATGAGTTTAAGTGTACCTACTCATAAACTTTGTGTTTATTTTTAAGCCTCCCTTGAAGTTATATTAAAATACTTTTAACTTATTGTTTGAAGTTAGTTTAACTGTTTTATTTGTTTTACTTTGGTTATAGCGAAATAAGTTTATTTATTTCTTATATAAACAAAGAATATTATTTAATACTTTCTATAATATTAATGAACAGTAAATTAATATTCAATTTAGTTTTAATGTAGCATACAACAATATTAATATACACACACGCATTTATATATATATAATTATTGTTTTCCCTGTGCAACGTACCATGTGTAATAAAAAATAAAATTATAATAGTTTACACAATTTTCCATTATGTATATTATATCAAAAACAATGTAATTTCGTTAACATTTACTGAGTTAATGTGTGCTGTATTGTAAACATGTAAAATGTTTATATTTTCTATAAATTACATTATTGTGTGTTATTAAATTATATTTGGATATTTTCTATTTATTATTTATAATTTTTGTATTTATCATTGAGTTATTTTGTATAATATTAGGGAATGTACACTTATTTGAATTGACGGTCCAGTTCACGCGTACACGTTGGCGTATTTTATTAGTTTATTTGTTTAGCACTTTTCATTGGTCTTCTACTGAATATTTCTAAAATACCCATATTTTTTTTGCGTGTTAAAATATTTAACGAAGGAATTCATTAGTAATAAATCGATGAAGGTATTTAAAAAAAAAAAAGTTTTTTTAAAATTTTTGTTTTTTTGTTTTAGTGCTTTTTTTCTTTATGTATTCATAGTGTCTTGCATGTTAATAATTTTGTTTTTATATAATATATTGTAAATCATGTAGATCTAGGGTGGAGGAGGGGAGTGTCTTTTATCGCAAAATAATTACTTAATATTGAATTTTTTTTTCTTTTCATGACTATTTTAAAACACATTTTACCGTAACATTGTGTTATACACTTATACACTTATTTATTGCTTTTTATTATTTTTTTCATAAAATATAAACGTTCACCTAACCTAGCCGTTTGACAATTCTCGATTAAATCTAGTTCATTTTGTTTTTACTGTCGAAAGGCATATTTGATATTGGTGATATGACACATTTACGTGACAAGCATTCTTTAAATTTTTAATGGTTTTTTTTTCTTTTTAAAGATTTGAATGAATGTTTGCACAACAGAAACCAATTTTGAACCTTCACTTTTCCGTGCCATTAAAATGTATTTTTTGTTATTTTCGTTCAATATATACGGTTGCCGTTTGTGTATTATTATTTTCAAATTTTCATCATTAGCGTTGCAACGAAAGAATAATACTATACTTATACGGAATAATTGTTTTAGGGCGGAGTTTTTGTTTTTACGACCGGAATTATTCATGAAATCTCGGGATTCGCACCTAAAACTTTTGCACGCTAATGGTCTTACGATTTGCGCGGCCAAACCGCCTTCGGTATGTATCGTTTGGAATTCATGGCGTACCCAAATAATCCGGTCGAATAATCGCCGTCACTATATCTGCGTTAAATGTGACAACGTGTTTCGGTCCATTCCCGATCTCGGCTTGCACGGCGCAATAGTTATATTATATTATACGCTCTCGTTGTCCGTAATGTGGGATCATCGAAATCCTCTACGCAATCTGTAGAATTGGCCGTCGTTCGTCCTATGATACATGTCCGAAATTTTGGAATCCCGAACACGTACTTGGAGGGCAACGGGCGTACGGGAGATCAGTTCCTTCGGTAATTGGCTTCCTCCTTCTTGTGTACCCCTCATCTCCACGTCGTATGTATGTATAACTCTCAATATCTGTGCGGGAACCATTAACTGTCCGTAGAAAACGCCTTGCGTGGACTGCGTTGCTAATTGCCTTTCCATACATGGTCACGTCACAACCGAAAAAGAAACACGCACGCTTTTAATGCATTTTGAAAAGTCGAGATCATGAGATTAAATGAACAGTACCGCATAAAAAAAAAGGTCTCGGTCGCTGCGAACGCACGTGAGGGAACAAGATGGAAGATCTAAAAATAATAGGCCCTCCTTATTGTGTCGGCGGTACGTTATATTATGGTCGTCGATCATCATAGCTATAATATTTGTTGGCGAACCTGCAGAGCTTATGCGTTTCAAACGTTTTGAAAACGTACAATTTTCACAACATTTCGACACAGATTAATATGACTGTATAAGAATAGAAAAGTATTAATACTAATTTAATATTTGTATAATTTTTTTTAAAAGATTCTCGTAGTTTCTCTCTCTCTCTCTCTCTCTCTCTCTAATATAGTAATATTTTACGATATTATGTGCTATAGTTAACTTTCTCTCGCGCATACCTTTTTTCGTCTTTTATTAGTCACCATTTTCTCATCTTGTTTTATTTTTGTATTCATTATTGACGGTATATTGTACTCTGTGTCATCTCTAACCGTTTTTCTTACTCAACAACTCTAAATCTGTTTGCTTTAGTGTTAACGGTTTTCATTGGCTTATTGTTGGTCTTTTGTTTTGTCTGCCGGTGTTTGTTTTTAAAAATTAAGTCGGTATACTTACTATTGCGTGTGTATTTTTTAAAGGAAGTAATTAAAACCGTCTAAGAAGAATTACTCAAGAGTATAATTTATTCGAATGAACTGATAAATATTGTAAAAACCATGTAAAATAGATTTTTTTTTTTTGTATATATTTATATGATTTTTACAGACCATTTCATCACCATTAACATTTGTCCTAACCCCATAATCAATATAATATAAATTGATCCAGTCATCTACGCATTAGATTTTTATTTTTTTATTTCGATGAAAGCATTTTATTTAAATATATCATTTTGGTCACGTACACAAGTCTTTCTTTATTTTTGTCGTGTTAATAATACGCTTTTGGATACAAAAAAAACGCGTACCGTTTTCATTATATACATAAGAAATTTGATGGTACTTTTTAGTGTTGAACCGATAGTTTTTGGAAATATTAAAAAATACACGAATATCTGCCGATGAAACTAAAAAATACGTAGACTTGGATTGGATCGTAGTCGTAAGAGGTCGATTGGCGTTTTCGATGTACCTGGACGTTTTCCAGCAGTCTCGACAGGCCGGTTTTTGTATAGATTTTTTTTCACATATATTTCATTGGATTTTACAAAACAGTGTCGAATGAGAGACGTTTCTCAATAGTTGTCGACATAATGGGAAATTATAATGTCCGTGTAGTACTGTCACAACGAATACAGACGATGGACCTGCAGCGCGTGTCAATAACTAAATTGCCTATTCTAAGCGCCGTATAGTCGAAACCCTATACGGCACGGTATAGTTTTTAAAAATCCACTCGGATATTACTAAAACGAGTTATTATTGAAAAGATAATCAAATAAATAAACGCCAAACCACTTTCGCAGTTAATGTGAATAAAGTTCTTAGACCAATTAGGAATGAAATTTGGCCCAAGTAATTTTCCGTTTAGATTTTTGAATTTGAATTCTACTAGAAGAGAATATTGTGCGTATTATAGTCGAGCTTCTAAATTCCCCATTGAAGCAAAACATTTCCAAAAAAAAAAAAAAATTTCATCTCTATTCATATTTTATTAAAAATGTTGTTTTTTCTCCAGTACCTAACTTGTTAAAATTGAAAATTTATTATTATATTCTATTAAATTTCGTTTTAATAATACTAATTTTTATATTTTTACATCGTGTTAATTTGTTTCGTTTCTTTGTTTATTTAAAGTGCGTACAATTTTGATGTTTTTGTGGTAATTAAAATATTTGTTTTCAAATATTAGCGTATATACAGGCGTGCAGTGGTTGGTTCGCGCTGGCGTTGACAACATAATTACTGAATTTCGTATACGCGCAGTTAAAGTATATTAATTTTTGTGACTTGGTTTTGTAATTATTATATTTTTCTGTATAACGGTCACAATTACTCAATTGTATTTTTGATTTCATTACAAATTCTTTTACAATTTATTCTTACACATTTTTATGTTTTATATTTAAATATTGTCGATAAACGTTAAGCGTATTCGTTATTTGATGTATTGATGTAATTATATGAAACGGATCTTCTAAGGTGGAAGTTATTATATGTCCACGCGTACTATAATCCATCGGTCTAAATTTCACATTTCTGACCTGTTTCGCATTAGATATTTTAAATTGTAAGAGGGTGGTTTAAAAATCATATTTTATTGATTAACGGAGGAAAATCGATAAATATTTTTGCATAATAATATAAATACAAACGTCAGTTATTATTGGTAGGGTAGCGTTAATAATTATAATTGATAAGGGTAGAAAGGTGCAAATACGTGAAATAAGTTTTTCTAAATCGGTCGAAATATAGTCAATAACGAGGAAATATCTAACTATATTATATTATTATATTATCAATACCTGTAGTTTATGCATTTGAAATTATATTTTTAAACTCTGTTATTGAATTCGTTTTATGCTCATAAATCATAATACATGGTTTTATATTTCAGTGGCACACGAGCAATGCTTTAGTTATTATTGTAGTTTTATTTACGTTATTTTTTAATTAATATTTTTACAAAGTAAATAAATGTATGCCCAATAAATGTTACGCAATAGTTTTAAAATTGCATTTTGAAAGTTTATTTTTCGTATTTCTGAATAGTTTTGGAAAATTCTTGAAATGATTTAGGAAAAAACTAGTATTTTCCATTGTATTTATTTTATTTTTGTTGGCGAATCGATATGAGTCACTGAGATGCGTTATGTGAGTTTTAAATGTTTGTTAATAATTTATAATAAAGTTATGGCTTGTTTTTAGGTATCTTACTTCATATCCTTAAATTTTGTTACAACGGTTACATTTTATTAAATAAAAATACTAATTTTCTTGTAATAATGTGACGTAATATAATTAAGTTATATATAATTATTAGCGTATTTATTTATAACATTTCTAAACCAAATGTCAGGAATTTAGCACGCTCGTATAGATTTGTGATTCTCTTGCTTGCGTTTATTTTAAATTTAATATGAATGGTGAGTACTGCTGAATGTAACTGTATAATATATTATACATAATATATATATGTATTATATTTTAACTTTTATATTATCCGTGTTCATGTATAACTTTGTACTGAAAAACCGCGCTTGGAAGTGAATTTCTAGATGGTTTTTAAAAGGGTTCGAAAATGAAATATTATTTTTCATTTTAATGAAGAGAGAGAGGGAAAATGGGGCTGCGTGTCGTTAGACGAAAAACAAATGAACGTTTGCTGCGTCTTCTGCCGACCATCCATGTGTGGTTTTTTTGTATCGGCGGAGAATGGAGGAACGGCCGTTTGAACAAAAGTACGCCTCGTTAGACCGACAAATGAACGGAACACGTACTTATTCGCTCAAAACGGAATACGTCGTTTGTGAAACATTTTCTCTTTTGCAAATTTCGGTCAGGCAATGACCAAAGCCACTCGAAAACGAAGGGACGAGGTTAGGTTAGGTTATCTCGGTACACTTGAAAGACGCTCACTTATAGTTGTAAATGGTATGTAGTTGTATTTTTTAGGACTTCTGGAGTGTTTGAAATCGCATAATATTCTGTGTGCAAACAAGATGCCAATGCTTTATCGAATGTATTTGTGAATGATTCGAAAGGCGAATGACTTGTATATTGTATAGGATTATTGACACATATTTTTTTAAAAATAATTAAGTGACATTCTGCTTGCGTTCGTAATTATTGTTTATCGTTTGGTTTTGTGTTCGGCTGTAAGCATTTTTAAATTAGGTTTTAGAAAAATATAATACAGATTTCATACTTTAGTCAAAAGAACTTTTTAATACAATTTTTTTTTTCATCTGTGAAGTTATGTGACTTATTGAAGTTTAATTTCCATTTCTATGCATTATATTATGTTTTAAAACATTTTAACTTTTTTATATATTTTCTGGTGTACTGATTATATTTTTATAGAAAAATTCTATTATAGACTTTTCAAAGACGAATATTATTTTTGACGTAATACCGCCGTAAGATCTTAACGTGATATTATTATCGCGTGTACGCAGTTTCAGAATATAACGTATAATAATTTTATTTTATTTTTAATAAAGATTTCATTATTATTTATTGGCCGACAACCTTTATTTTAAACACTTTGAGCGCAATAATTTATTCTTGCTTGTACACAGTATCTCTGATTCGTTCAATGAGGATCAACGATCAGTTTTTCCATCGGTATTTCTGTGAATGTATCGGTATACGATTGATATGTTTTCTTGTTGTCTTATAATATATTAACTGAATTGGCTTTGGATACACGTGTAGTAGACGTGGGAATATACGGATATAATAATCAATAATGTCGTATACAAAAAGTTCATCGTATTGCCTGCCCTGACCCCATGGGGTTTCGGGTGACTTTTGCTCATAATTATTACTCCGTATACGTGTGCACGTTGTGCGGGGAAGAGAGGAGCAGAAAAAGAAGAGAAGTGAGATAGTTTATGTAATAATGTATAGATATATTTTATATTGTTTTATTTGCTTCGGAGTTTGGTCAGAGAAGGGGTGTTCGCGATTGAAAAAGTGAAAATAACAATCTTACGAGCGTTGGGAGGTCCCCGAGCGAGTAAAATCCCTTGCCACCAAACTTGTAGCCAATATTGCTTATATACTCACTCCACAACGTCCGTTTCTATAATATACGTTCGCTAGACCTCCGCCCGAATCGGCTTCTGATAATTGGATCTCGCGGGAAAAAAAGATTCTGACCGAATATTGTTTTTGCGAGAGATAATATGAAATACTTATGAAACACCATCCGTTTCGTTCGTTCTGAAAATTCGCTTAACTCCACGATATAGTGTGTGTGTGTGTGTGTGTGTGTGTGTGTATCCATTTATACGAAACTCCCTTCTCGTGTACGCTTTTGAAAATTTTCACCTTCGAAGATTGTACGATGTCATATAAACTGAAGTAAATTAAATTTGCATGTTCAATTACAATATACTGTTCTGTGAACAACGCAGATCTGCTTTGAAATTGATTTGTATTGAATTCTTAATATTTTTTTCATATTTAATGCAATTTTCTCGTTTCTCGATGTGAGATATTTTACGTGTAGGATGTCGAGTAAAAATTGTAGTAGAGTATAGTTACTAAAAATAATAATAATAAAAAAAAGGTTTATAGTTTATAGTTTTGTGTAGTTTTATAGACACATTGTAGCAGTGATCAGATCCAGTTCGGCGATAGTTTATAGTATTTTTGTTACCAATAACATAGTAATTTTGTTTTTAGTCGGTATTATAATGGTCACATCAAGGATTTATGCGTATTATGTGAAATATTTATTTTAATTTTTTTATTTTGGCTTGTTAATAAATTCGTTTTTTCCGTTTGAAATTTATGTTCAAATAGTATAATCATAATAGTATTTTCAGAAAATAATGAATGATAAATGATGTGGTGGAACGATTATTAGTTAACTGTCGTGCAGTTACGGCTAATTTATGACGTAGATAAATCGACGGAAAAAAAATATACATTACCTACAACTATCTATTTATACTACTATAACAGGGTTTTTTTTATATTATTTTGCAGGAATGCAGTGTACAATTTAAGTTTGGCTGATCTGTCAGAAAATCAAGTGAGTATTCATTAAAATATACCTGTACAATAAAAATAAAACTATGGAAAAACTGTGTTATTATTTGTATTCCGGAAATTTCACTTAGTCGTTGAAACGTTGTATATGTATATACGTATATATGTGTTTATTTTAATACGAGTTGTTTATTTGCAAATGAATAAATTGCGTGAACATCATATAATGTCCTATTTGCGTGTCGCTATATACGTCGTTGATGAATTATATCGTTATAGGTACATATTATATATTTTCATATAATTTCCATAATGTGAATAATAATAATCGTAATTTTGGAATTAATGGGTGGAAAGGCGTATTTCAGTATTCGAATTATACAATATGTATAGTATATATTATAAATATATATATATACATATTTTTTTACGAACCTTTCCGGCTGTCTAATTTTTTGGTAAAACGCCGTAGGTACGTACTAGCGTGTTATTACACTTGTGACTTATCACGAGTCATTTGACTATTATGCAATCGTATTGTATTTCATGAACATAAATCGTTTTAAAATAGACTTTTTCGTGAAATTATAAAAATCCTGATACTCCAAGGTTATCCGTATAATATAGCACTGCCAACAAAATCGCGGAGAAATATTTAATGGAAACATCATTCGAAAATCAATCATATTCAAATCGTATTATATTTTTACACTGACTCTCGGAGAACGCAGAGTTTCCCGGCTTTTAAGGTTTGATTTCAGTGATGTTGTAATTCAATATCGTCGAATATGGTGGGTCGAACCCCACGGCTAAACAGTTTGAAAACAAAATTATTATTTGTTTATTGGAACCCTTTATTGATATATATATATATTTTTTTTTTTCATCAGTTTCTGAAAACATTAATTTTTTTTTTTTCTGTAAACTGATTTTGGGTTTTAATATTTGTCCATGAGATACAATGTACAGTCCATCAAACGCGTTTTAAATTGTTTTTATATAAAAATACGTTTCATATAGTTTTATTTATTCTTTTATTTTATTTTATTGATCTTAATTAACGTCGACAGAAATGGCCATTAGTTGTAAACATTTGTAAAATTTCTAATTTGTTGTAATTTTACATCTTGATTAATTTTACCATATTAAATTGTACATATTGAATTTTTTTAAGAACTTCAAGATTTGATTGTTGGTGTCTTATTTATTCTGTTTTTCTAAATAGACGTAACTATAGTAATCTAGTCGTGTTAAAAGGTTTAACAAATTTATTATCAATTATATATTTTAATAATTTTATTATTGAAATTTTAAAGTATATATATTATGTTCACGAATATATTGTTTTATTTTCAATTTATTTGATGCATTTATATGGCTACGAGTTTATGTTATTATCCGTGACTCGTAACGTTCGTGGAATAAATTTGGGATTGAAGTCTAATCCATATATATATATTTTTTTTTTTTATGGGCTCTATTTTTTATGTTCTCGCTTAAGTCATTTGTTAGGGACATGGATATAAAAATAACAAAAAATAAAAATTGTCGAAATATTTGGTAGTGGCGGTTACAAAGCGGAATGAATAATAGTATTGGTTTATATATAAAAAAAAAATAATAATAATAATAATAAAACTCGGGCAACGAACGTAAGTAGATTGCATACGGATTTTTGTTCGTTCGGAAATGTTCAGCTGGCAACATCGTCTTGAGACGTTAACAACTGTAGGGGAAGGGGGCGCATTATCGATCGCGCGATACTGAAAGCATTGTACAGAGCGATTCGGAAAACGTACTATTTTCGGTACGCACAAGCATAATACGGTTTGAAATACGTTTTTCAGTAATTTAATTAATCCAAAACGCGGGTATACGGGTTTGTAAATAATATTTTCTAGTTAAAAGTCCACCGAGATATGATATATAATAAAAATACAAAGTATAATCCAGCGCATCAAAACTTGGGTGGATATTAGATTTAACACATGAAAAGGATCATTCCTTTTGAAATTTAATCGAATTATTATGTTTTGCGAATTTCTTATGTCTCACGTTTAAAATTTACAATACAGCATTAGTCTGCCATTCAGAAACGCAACGCGCATTCAGACATATCAAAATGTTACCACTTGATTGTCGCTATTACGTCGACAGTGGCTTGTTTAATAAAAATTGATATTCACACACGGTTTTTAAATAGTTACAGTTTGTTTATTACTGTCCCGGATTCCGAATGACAATATTATACTTATAATACATACGTTTGAAGAATAATTGTTGATTATTGGTTTGAACAATATTTTTTATATGATTATATACATTTGTATACCTACGTATTATATTGTAATAACTGCTATAGTCTAAATTACAATATAGTGAGATTAAATTATGGCGAAATTCCCTCACTGCAGCGATATATGTATATGTATTAGTCCTACGTTCTAAATACATTAACAAACGAAAACTTTAATGTCTAAATTAAAACGAACATTTATTAATACAATTAAAATGTGTTAATAATAATAATAATAATAATAATAATAATAATAATAATAATAATAATTCACTGTATATTATGTGTCATAAAATTGATTGTACATTTTCTTTTAAATTAAAAAATATTTGGTAGATGGTACCAATCTAAATTCCAGGCACAAGAATGTGTAATATAATATGTAGTGTACGTATATATACTTCGCCCGGAATAATAGTTAATATTAGAAAATACTAATGTTATTTCGTTTGATTGTTTAAATTATAAAAAATATGATATATATATATATATATTATATACAATTATGAAAATGTTTATGCAGTAAAGTGTTATTTTTCATTACTATAAGCAAATTTCTTCATTATAATTATTTATATATATATTTTGCGTTTTGATCATAAGTGAATGCGAGGTTTTGGTGTATCCATTTCTCGATAATTCTGCGTGTGAAAACACGTTAAAAACAATCTAAATTAAAAATTATTTCTATAAATTAAAACGGTTTACTTTGTAATTGATTACATTTTTTGTGATTATAAAAGAGACTTTCAAAGAAAATTGTAAATATTTTAATTGGAGTGGAAGGTTATATGTTAGATCATTAGGATTGTACGGTATGAAGGCAATTTTTCTTCTGAAAGCTTCTGCAGTTCGAATTTCCAGAAAACGCAAAGCAAAAAGCTTTTCTGCGCACTACTCGCTCTCGAGGAATCCGAGAAAATTTTTCCCAGCCGTATTTTCTATTCGTTCTAGTTGTTTCTGTACCTACGGCATCTCTTGCATTGCGAGTTGTTTATTTGTTTGTTTTTTTTTTTTTTTATATAATTTGGATCGACATTTATTATGGTATACAATAGTTTCGTTCAGTTAATTAAAATTTTTTTCGCTCTTTCGAAATAAAACCCCGTTTAAAGACGTTACGTATTAATTATTATGTATATATATATATATATATATTAATCTAAAAACGATTTTATTTATTTTTGGAAGTATTTGTTGTTATTGATCAATCAATCAATTAATTAATTAATTAGTTGTCACTGATTTCGGTACACGGTCGCAAAACCTCTATTTTTGTGTGTTCTATCTATCTGATTGGTTGGTGAAACGAGAAAAACCTATCACTCACAGAGGAGACCATGAGCAAAACATCTTCGAAAATTACATTAAAATCGATACCGTTGTTTCTGAGTTTTGCTATTACAAACGTTCATATTTTGTATCCATGTATGTAATATTATATTCATTTTGTGTGTTTGTATTGCTTATATATATATAATACAAGCGTATAATTATTTGTGTACAGATTTCAAATTGTTCTGAAAAAGAATCCAGAATTTTATTTTAATATTTGAATTTATTTATCTGAAAATAAAAAAGCCCGGTTGGTATATAACCAATTGGAATTACTAAATAAATAATAGGGACTGAACAATGAAGCTTGCAATTTTATTTTCCTCATTCTAGGTCAGGTTTTTATTTATCGTTTGTCTTTAATATTGTTCTTTCAAATTCCTACATTATAATTGTTCCTGTAGTTTGAATTTCGTATTTCACCGAACATTATAATTTCGTGTATTTCACACACCCCCCCACCTCATCGTTTTCCAGTTTAAGAAATAATGATTTTATTTTTTTTCCTTTATAAAAGTTTTCATTTTTCAAAAGTCTCAATTTACTAAGTAGAATTGATTGCATTAAAACATTTTTATTGCAACGAGTACGAAATAAATAGAGATTAATTTAGTATATACACATTCTGTTTTTAAACGCGGAGAATCGGTATTTCGAATTGTCGGTGTTCAAAGACGTATTTAAATTATATTTAAAACGACATAATTAACGTGCCTTCTCAGTTTAGTGTACTCCAAGTTTTTTTAGTTTGTAAACGTTCTGACCACCTTCCTCTACTCTGTCCGCACTTTCTTTGTATAATCGTGCGGTACCAGCCAGTACTATTAGCAGACTTGTATAGTATTCGAATACTTTTTAAATACATTTTTTCGAAAGTATTTTGAATACGGCGTTCCGAATAATTTTTTATTATTTAGTCATATAATATATATATATATATATATATTTTTTTTTCAATTATATTTAATGGGACTGCAGTAATGTTTTATTTCTTTGAATTTTGTAGCAGAAACGATGATAACGTGTATTGTGATGGTGGTGTAATAAATGGGCATGGTTTGTAATCCGTATAGTTGTATAACGTATTGTACTATAGTAAAATTTATAGATACATCTTAAAAACGACTATTTTGTGTTATAAATAAAAATGTAATACGTTTTAAATTATATTTTATTGGATTTCCGTGCGCGTAATAATGAAAAATTCTTAATAATCTGAAATATTATTGTAATAGGTTTAGGTGGTATAGTAATCGGTGATATGGAATCGCAATATTAAATATTATAAAATAAAAAAAAAATTGTAAGTCGTTGAGAGTATAAAATGTTTTATATTGTGTTTTACAAAAAAAAAGACTCACTTTTTACTCACTATTATTACTTAAATTTAAAAAGTCATCGGTTCAGTAGAAATATACGAGTAGCAACAGTAGTTATTTGCGTGTATTAAAAATATTTAAAAAACAAAAAAAAAAATAAAATAAAAAGATTTTATTCGAGTCTGTTTTGGCTGTTGAAATACGGCGGCATTTTCTAATATTTTAATTTTTTTTTTCTATTTATTTCACAATATAGTAACGATGTACGTGATATCGTATGCGTTAATGAATAGCAGATAATATGCGAACTAATGTCATAGGGGATTTCTGGCTGTTTTACGAGGAGGGGGGAATAGATGGATCGCCCCCTCAGGCTTTTTTAAAAATATTTATCTAAGACCACGAGCGGGTTTTCATGGAGATACCTAGTTTACAAAAAGATATACATTATTGTTATCACGCCGTTATCTTCCTCGTACGGTATATGAATTCTTTGGTACCAACTACGTGTTTATCGATATTGAAATGCGAGTTGAAAAACGATTAGTACCTAATATCTGTTTACAAAACACGAGCATTAACTAAACTATGTACATACATTATACACTATAATAATACGGACGTGTACATTTTGTTTTATGCGCTGAATAATACACTGAAATTGTACTTACATATTATTTTATAAATATTATTGCTTTACAGAAGTATCCGTGTACTATTAAGTGCGCACAACGCTGCAGTTATAGTATAGTGTTTTGGTATAATTATCGAGAAAAAAAAAAGCTAAAAAGTTGCAGGCATTAGCAGTACTAGTAGAAGAAAAAACGGTAAAAACGTCTTGCACGCAAACACGTTATAGGACAAAAGGAACGTTTTCAATTGAAAAAAAAAAACGAGTCTGCTATTACTCCGAGACACTGATGTGTAAACGTCGCGTGAGCGGTAAATATGGAACGGAATTGTGATTTTGGTATTTGTGAATATTGCTGCAGGTATCTGTATTCAAAGTAATTTCGTTAATAAATATTAATATTATTATTAGTTGTCATGACAACAGCTTACACATTGCACGCAATTTATAATTGCGTGTAAATTAATTAATATATATTAATAAATATTATTATTACAGTCGTCATGACAACGGCTTACACATTTCCGTCCCATTTCCCGAGATTTACCCTGATGCCGCTTAATAGACGTTTACATCACGTCTTCCATTCGCCACGATAAACTTTTTTATTGTCCTTACTCCTTGGTAGATAAAAAAATATTAAATGTGTGTGAATACATTTTTCGCCGCCCCCCCCTTGAGACTTGTGAAAAACCGCCACTGGAGGGGATATAATAGTCGTTGACGAGAAATTGTGTGTGCGCGTGTCTTGTCGCGGACGAGTAAGACTTGGTCCGCGGTGTCGGTGTGTGTACAGACGGTGTCTGTATAACGGTAACCGCGCGTATAATAATATGTCGAAGACGGTTCCGCGCGGCGGCGGCCCGTTAGAACCGCGCGCCGATAAACGGCCGACATAAAAACAAAATGGCCGACGGTGATGGTCAGTACACGTATACATACGCACGGAAAACCGGACGAGAAAAACAGCGGCGGCGGCGGCGGTGACGATGTTGCATAGGCGACGACCGACCGTTTGCTCCGCGATAATCGCCGCGCCGCCGCCGGGGCAACCTTTCCGCGTGACCGATTTTCCTCCCACTCCGTCCTTTCTCCTCTCCTTACACACACGTATACACACTTCCCGAGAGACTATTGAAAAAATAAAAATAAAACAACAACGACAACTCCGTACCACATCTATTCAGTGTCCGTACGCTCCTATTATTATTATTATTATTTCCAGGTCCTAAACAAAATACAAATGTATTATATGTTACTGGCCATACCCGATTTCAGGATAAACTAGTTTATCCTAGGCCAAATTAGTTTATCCTGAAATTAAAATTTACGTTTTAGGACGACCTGGTATAGCCTAGGATTAACTAATCAAGACTGTAAAAAAAAAAATAAAATATATATACATATCAAAAAAAAAAAAAATTAATATTATTGATTACGTGCTTACATATTGTATATAAACTGATTATTAAACTAAACTTTTATATGAACTGATCAAGACTGCCAAAAAAAAAAAAAAATGTATATATAAACCATAGATAATACATAATGGATAGGCCATGTGTAGCGGGCAGCGTTCCTGAATAAAGAAGAGAGATAGCAATATTAAAACCATATCTTCTATCCTACTCAGCAAGAAATTATTTTTTGTTCCATGAAATAATAATTTGTTCCATGGAATAATAGTTGAAAAATAGTGTATTCTGTTATCAACGTGTCGGTAATCTCTAAATATTTGCCGAGTGAGACAGACGATTCGGGAACGTCTGATAACGAATATGGCCTATCCATTACGTATTATCTATGATATAAACACACAAAAATAACAATCAGAAAATATAATGTATATATAATGACAACGAATCGATATGACAGTTAAAGTTCATAAAGAACTAAATAAATGTGGACTTTTTGGCTTGTATATAAACACTATTAATAAATAATATATCTTGTGAAAAAAAAAAGAAATAGGTAATAATAATAAGTAATAATATCGTGCAATATAAGAGCGTATCGTGTAAAATAAATTTAATAATAAATAAAAATAACAATAAGGAAGACGTTGTATGTATATATATATATTTTTTTTTTTGACAGTCTTTTTGATCGGTTTAGCCTAGGCTATACTAGTTCGTCCTAAAATGTAAATTTTAATTTCAGGAATAATCGGGTTTGGCCGGTAACGTTTATACGCTATACCGTGGTCTGCAGGGCCGGATTTTAGGTATGCGGTGGCTTATATGGGCGGAATGTAGCGAATGTAATGCGGACGCCCCAAATAAATAAACGGGACAGTACACGCTTAGCTTATTATTTTGTTTTATTATCTGTAACTATGTGAAATAATTAAGCTTGATTCGTGACCACGGCTTGATGAGGCGTTAGTTTTTTCATTAGCTTCCTAACGACGCTATAGTTGACGAAGCTAAAATCGCCAGCTTCTTATTCGTTACTACGCACGCACTGGTTTGCTGTCCCGGCTCGATTACAACAGCTCTATAGCCTCGTGCGTGTACCGTGCAAATGAACTCCGCTGCTTGTCGACGGACGAATGTAATAGTGCGGGCGCCCGAATGACCGTGTTCGATTATTACAATAAAGCCATATATTTTATAGCGTAGAATCGCTCGAACGCAAACGCGCACGTCAATAATAATTAACGCAAATAATTTAGTAAAGCCTGGTCCACACGGTGAGAGTAAAACGTGATAGTTGCTATCGCGAGAGTTACTATTATGAGAGTATCATCGTGTGAACAGGGCGATAGTGACTATCGCACTCTCACGAGAGCGACTCTCGCACTATCATGCATGATAGTTGAGAGTAGCTCTCGTGAGAGTGGTAGCAACTATCACCGTGGAAACATGTACTATCGCGCTTTTTTCACTATCATGAGAGTATAAATATATTATCAATTGTTTAACTTTATCAATTTACCGACACATATTCAAACTATTAAAAATATTTCAAAGTGACTCAAAAATTTAAATTCCTTTCCCTTTAAATTTCAAAAATTCCTTCTCAATAACCATTTCTTAACCCAAATCCTTTTTTTATTTGATGACATTCTTTTTAGTTTTATTATTTTTTCAATAACATCAATTACACCATAATTAATTTCCGACATTTTCAGACTTGTTTAGAGTGGAAAGCTTGTGACAAGGTCACAGACCTTTACTATTATACTCAACTATCAACGTGTGGACACAGTCTCTAGTGATAGTAAACTCTCACACACTCTCGCGATAGTAACTATCACGTTTTACTCTCACCGTGTGGACCAGGCTTTATTCTAAATTGAAATTCGGGCTTTTTTTGTAACCCGAAAATTCCAAAAAAAAAAAAGCCGAATGTCCAACGAAATTCCGCGGATAGCGCGGACCCCCCGGACGGTAGGGCTTCTGTAGGGCAGTTGTCCTACAGCCGGGCGCCGCGGCAGTGGCACGTGACACGATTTTCGTTTTCAGTACCTTTTTTTTTCTTCTGCATTTCGCGTACATATTATAAAATGTCATACGCCATTCGTCTCGTCCGTACGTATTCGCTGCGCGTTAATTCCATAGGCGGCTGCGTTCACCGCTGACCGTATACGGCGGGACACAGCCGACGGGTACGACCGAATATACACATAATATAAAGGCGCACGTTTCGCGAATAATAATTGATGGCCTTTTCGATTCCCCGCCTCCTAGCCGAAAACCGTTTTTCTCGCGTTGCCGGGCCAATGTAATACGACCATGTGTGTGGTGGTGGTGGTGGTGGTGGTGGTACGCGTATACAGAGGTCGAACACAATTTGGCGCGGCTGTGCATTTCGCATAAATATTACGGCGGCCGCGCGTGTGCGTTGCGCGTATTGTCAACACGGAATTTAAATGTTTGTACGACCTCTTTTTACTGCACCGCGGCCCCGACCCCTCACAACGGTCTCTTAACCGGCCCGAACGACCGGCCTGCACGCGCGGGTCTCGGACAAGGGTTCAAAAAAAACCGCCCCCCGTTTTATGCGCGAACGCTTATATAAACGAATAATAATAACCGCGTGGCATTCCTCCCGCCGGGATATAATTATTTTTATTATTTATTTATTTGATAAAACAACGATAAAAACTATCGGAACGAAACGATTACACTCGACGAGTCCGTCACTGCTCCGCAGTCTCGTCGTATTTTAGTACCAGTGGCGTAACCACAAGAGGGATCAGAGGATACGGCCGCACCCGCGGACCCGTGCGATTAGGGGGCCCGAAGTACGGTACAGTGTATACGCTATTACGAACGATTATTAAACAGTTATATTATGCTATTCGATTGTTTTTCAATCATTCGAAAACGTCGTACTTGAATTTAATTTTACGAGACTACGATTGATTATACAGTTATACGGTTGTACGACAAAACGAGTAAAACCCGCGTGAGTGGAGCACAAAAGCGCAAAAAGTTAACGGAACGAAAATTAAACAATAATTATTTTTGTTATAAATCCGTAGATTTGTTTGTTGCAGCTCTCCATGCTTCTCTATCGTAGCACAATTCTTTCGGGTCCTTGTAACTTTCCTTATTCGTATCCTGCATTATCTGTGTCATGTATTCTGTTCTTCCTCTTGCAATGTGTCCCTCAACATCTCCTTCAATTATTTTCTTTAATAAACTTTCATGCCTTAATATGTGTCCTATCATTTTGCCTCTTCTTGATTGAATACTTTTCCATATTTGTCGTTGTTCCTTTATTTTGTCTAGTACTTCTTTATTCGTTACCTTCTCAGTCCATGGTATTTTAAGCATTTTCCAGGTATTTTAAGCAATAATGTTTTAATTAAAACATTATAATTCATGGACAATATCCTAAAACAGACAGTGATCTCACAAAACCAATTGAACGTACGTCATTGTACGTTAGGAAATTCTATAATATGTACAAATCCGCACTTAAAATACCACGGCATGGCAACTTGAAAAAAAAAATCGTTTTTTCGTTTCGTCGAAAATTTCGCTTCCGGGCCCAAATTTTGAAGTTACGCCACTGCTCGGTACCATAGCAATAACAAAACTCCAAAAATTAGGAACCAGAATTTCCTGCAAAATCCGCGGATATCGCGACATATATATATATATATATATATAGATTATATTATATTGTATTTCCTTATATTAATATTACAATTTTTATCTAACAAAATTTGTTATTTACGTGTTTTTGTCGAAATTTTATAAATGCAGGAATACAAGAAAAGGACGACCCAACGGGAGGGGGAGATGTGATCACTTCCCCTCAAATCCGCCACTGTCTGCGGTTCACCGCGCGGTATAAAAAGCGGATTCCGCCTCGAGCGCGTTTTCTTCTTCGTTCGCGAAATCGCAACGCGCCGACTTTGAAAAAACTTGGGGACGGGCCAACGTGTACGCGCCAGAGTACGCCATCTGTTCCGCTGAAGTTTTATTCGCACAGAACTTGGTGAAAATCTAAAATTCTTCATACGCACTCGGCTGTTCGTATCGCAATAAACCGACGGGAAGGGATCGACAAACTTTTATTTATTTTTTTTACTCTCGAGGGCCAAACACGGTGCCCAGTCGTGTATTTGCTGCGCCGCGGTGTAAACACAATATAAACGTATTGCCTAAGCTATATATATGTATATAAAACGGCCTACGGTAATATATAGAACGACCAGAGACCGGAATTTTAAATGCTCGCTACTATCGGCCGTTCAGTTCCGAAAAAAATAACGAATTCGTCGATACGAATTGTGTAACGATCGGGGCCGGATGCGTTAATGCACTTTTTACAAGTCCATAAAAATTCATTTATAATCTAAAAAAATGCCCTAAAAATCTACGAAAATACATTTTAGAAATTCGATTTCTTCTTCTTATGTGCCTTCACAACTCTGCAAGAGTTTTGGCTGCCACCGTCACTGATCTCCAATAATCGCGATCCTGTATCCTTTCCTCCCAATCAGTTACATCTAGTCTCTCTAGATCTTGTAGCACTCCGTCTTTCCATCGTTTCTTGGGTCTGCCTCTGGGTCTTCTACCTGTTGGTTTGTACTCAATTGCAGCTCTAACTTCACTCGTTTCCTCTCGTCTCATTGTGTGTCCAAAACCATTGAATTCGTTGGCCCCTTCACGTAACTTGTTATGAAATTTACTTTGGTGATTTCCCTTATTTCTTTGTTTCTTCTTCTATACGCCATCTGTTTATTTCTGTATCAAAAACTGGTCCACATATTGTTCTCAGCACTCTATTCTCAAAGGATCTGAGTTTTCGTTCAATTTGCACTGTCATCGGCCATACTTCGCCCCCATAAGTTAACGTTGGTCTTACAATACTCATGTACACGCGTATTTTTGTTCCTCTAGAGAATAGTTTTGACTTGAAATATTTTATTAGTGCAAAAAAGGTCCTTTCCGCTTTCAGCAATCGACTAGTTAGTATTTAGATTTACAATCTAAAAATTTAAAAAACCCTTTAAGATCCTTTAAATTAACAAAATTATTTATATATTTGAGTTGTTATTTTATTAAATACAATTAAGATACTCGAATAATAAATAATTGATTATTGTATAAAGTATATGTATATACTATTTTTAATTATAAGTGCACAAAATAATAAAATAGGTAACGAACCGCGCGGGGTGTTGTGAATTTTGCTTAAATGAAATTACGTTAATAAATATTTTAGAGTGTATCGTTATCACTAAATAAATGCGAAATAAAAATCGGTTATTTAGATTTTTGTTGTTTAATCACATTTTGTCTAGAAACGCATCACCTAAGACTTCCTATAAAAATATGAAATGCCATCAACATCCCGGCCTAGTAATGATTATATTTACAGCGAATAAATTGTTTCTTATGAAATTAAGTGTAGAATGTTGATTTGTTTTTACAACAGTTTTAACGCTCCGTATAGAAATTTGCAATGTATTGCATATACGCTGCTACAAACGTCCGATCTGTATATTTGATTAAATTCGTCTGTAAAAAGAAACTTTCAAATGTAGTTTTATTTCGCGTTCACTTGAATAAAATACTATTGAAAAACGTTGAAAATTCGAGGGAGGAAGAAATGTAATAATATTAATAAACCGTTTTTTATATATTAAGTTTTAGAATGATTCGTTTTCATGGCAAAAAAAAAGTGTACTATAATAATAATAATAATAATAATATCTGAACACAGCTGTCGTGTGCCATATTGTGTTACTGTAACACAAAATATACCCAACCTCGTGTGTGATTTGAACAGTAATGATAAATACATCATGATAGATCTCTTCAATAAAGAGCAGATGGATTTCCAAATAATTATATTAATATTTTATATATGTGTAATATTTTTGTTAATCAATACGGAAAAAGTAAAACAATCTGCAGTAGTAAACTTACGACCGGCTAATATCAACAGATATTATCGACAGACAAGATCGACAGAGCGATGTGTTTGGAAAGAGTGAACGCAGTCATTGAAATAACGCATAGGAAATATTGTTATGCACATTTGATTTTCTATAAAATTTATATTGATATACGAACTAAAATTCGTCAACACATTTATTTTTAT
This sequence comes from Slavum lentiscoides, assembly GCA_032441835.1. NCBI lineage: Eukaryota > Metazoa > Arthropoda > Insecta > Hemiptera > Aphididae > Slavum > Slavum lentiscoides. Next base: position 11,622,384 of record CM063712.1, on the reverse strand, counting down.
TTTTATACCAATTAAACGATTTTGTGATTTTCTTTAGAAACCGTCCGTCCTTTGCGCCTCGCATACGTCTTACTCGCAAAAGCCAATTTTAAAATGTCTCATATGATTGCTAAACACTCGAAACAACCATTTTCTGACGGCGAGTTTTTAAAAACGGTTACGGTTAAATGTGTCCTCGGTTTTCTCCGAAAATGTCAACAATAAAGAAAGAAAAAATACTTCTAAGAATTCGAGAATTACACGCTAAGCAAAAATACCTACTGTTCGGTCATATTGCGTTTTTAATAAAAGATACTGGCACGGACGAAGAAAATGTCGTTTTTCTCATTTTGTTTGACGTCTGATTAATCAGATCCTGTTCGACGTCTCTGCCGTACAGCATATTTTACGATTGAGATTAGTTGTTTAGTCGATTCTTTATTATAATCCTTATGGTTATATCCAATTTTAACGAGTTAAAAATGCCCATAGAATTTCTTTAGTTTTAAAATCAACGTTCGTTAATACTGATTTATTATTAAAATTAACCGATCTTGTCATTTCGATTTAGAAATTGTATTCGAAAAATTTTCCCAAAGTATTTTCCGAAACTAAAAGTAATATATCTTTAATAAAAACATTACGCGTACGTACTATTTTCAAATCTAAGCGAGGCAGATCCTTCAGCCGAGGATATATATTGCAAGTAAATACTGTTGCCTGGTAAATTGACGCGTCCGTTCACAACGACGATATAAACTACGAGTATAAACGAGGACCCCCTCCACCAAAAAGGAAAAATAATGATTTTCGTTGAAGAAAAATAAAAATGTAGTTCGATTTAAAGAAATTCAAATAGGGAAAAATGCATTTAAAAAATCATTTTTCCAGAAAAGTACTTATAGTAATAGTATTAATAGTAGCAGCACTGAACTCTATGCGTGGAACGCGTGTATCAATCAAAGTATGACCGTAGGTAGGAGGTCGCTATGTGCATTATATAAGATGTAAAAGTCATGGAGGATACGATGAAAATATTAATTTTTCCATGATATTTGTCGCGTTTTATTATTTACTTTGAGATAACACGACACAAAACGACGTGCTTAAAGTATTGATGTTAGTTGTTAGTTCCAAAATCGGTTATTTTTGCATAATGAAGAATGCATATCGCGGCTCACTGTAGGGGTTCGTATTTCATATACGAGAATTATACGAAATATGCGTTCCAAATATTGAGTTCATTGAGTAGCACAGAATATAACAATCAGAATGGACACTGATAAGAATTTACACGGGCAGCATAGGACTGGGGTTAAATCAGTCGCCATGTTTTCGGATGCGATGTTATCATTGTTTATACCACGGTATCTTCTAAGACCGTGGTTTATACTGTGCTATCAATGATAAATTGCCATGTGTATATCAGTGTTTATTCTTTATACTGCGACTAAAGTCCTTGGACATTGATAACATCGCATCCGAAAACGCGGCGACTGATTTTGTGATAAGGACTAAGTGTCCGCCCTCTGGTAGTAGGTAACACAGATTAATTGTTGAAAAGCAATCGGTGCCTAATCTGCGTTAAATTTTTACCGGCGTGTGACGACCATTAATCATTATTATGATCGTATTATTTGAGATAATAAAGAAAATCGTATACAACGATATTCAGTATAATATGAGCGCAATAATTTACATCGTATTTGCAATTATTTTTTCTTCTCGGGCCGAGTGATCCGTCTGTATTCGTCTGATCCGTGGATATCTTATGCGATGATACAAATAGTATACGTGCGTTTTTGTCGTTTGCATTTTTTTTTTCATTCTTCTTTACGACGACGCGTAAAATACAACGCGAAAAAATCACGTCAATATTAAAATGACGGGGGGGGGGGAAATGTGTCGAAAAAACCTGGTCTATTTTCGTTGCGATAATAACGTCATAACCGTCTACCGATGATGCTCTCCGCCAGCGGCTGCTGTGCCGTTGGCGAGATGCGTCGTGGAACGCGAGTTTTTCCCGGGGTGCGCGGATAAAGAACGCTCGTGTATCAGTGTCCCCGTCTCTCTCTCTCTCTCTCTCCGACCTAACCCGCCCCTCCATTTCCTCTCTCTCTCTCTCTCTCCCCCGATGATATTTCGTTGGAAAAAAAAAATAGTAGTCGATGTGTGCGCGCGTATATAATAAATCACTCGCTAATGTCATCCGTTTTGCATACGACACGACTATGAGCTGCTCTCCGTCTATCCGCCGCTCTCGCTTTTGCGCACACGTTTCCCCGCCGTTCACGGAGCCTGCGCTCGTTTATATATATATACGAACAGCAATAATGTTTCCTCCGCACAATCGCTTAGTGTGACGGCGGCGGCGGCCTCGGACTAGGTCGGGTGTCGGGGTACGATTTTGTTGGCGATGTGGTGTTGGGGACGGGAAAACGGTTCGGCGCTAAGTATTATTCCCTTCGGCTAATCTCATAACGTTATACGATACGCGTGTGCGTTATAAAGAATGGCCCCCACCACCACCACCACCACCACCACCATTCCCGAGTTGGGGGGGGGGATCGGTCGCCGCCTCGGTATACTTATTGTACTGACTGCGCGGCTTCTTCGTCGTTGTCGGGCGAGAATCGGCGTGCAGGCACGCGAGACACGGGCGCGGCGGAGTATTGACGAATTTTCGACTTTATTAAATTCGACGATAGAAATCGACTGTATACATATTGTATAATAATAATAATAATAATAATAATAAATGTATTTTGCGCGCAAAATACCGATAACCGTAAATCGCGAACAAAAATAATATTATCGGCCGATCCCGGAGAGTCCGAAGAGCAAACTACGTACCGATAATATATGATTCGCTAAATGTTAAAAGGGGACTTCTGACAGTTTTCAAATTGTACAGGAGAAGGAAAAAATCGTCTTGTTTACCAAAAACTGTATTATTCATATTTATTCTAATGGCAGTGGATTGCACCTATACTAATACGTTCTTTGAGGTTTTGAAACAAAAAAATTTAATTTGTACAGTATGATAAAATTGAAATTGTTGGTTTAGCAGAAGTGCCCTTTCTGCATCAAATGATTAAAACGTAGGTATTTTATATTCTAAGCAACAGATTGAAATAGTCAAAAATTAATTTTATTACATTAAGTGATAAATAACAATGTTTAAATATGTATGTTTACATATTAGTCAGTACGCAACAAGATTTGTTCATCTTGAATATCCTCTCTAGCTCTGGGGTAAGTGATAATGTCCTTCCAGTATTCGAGGTGTTCGTGGGTTATGTATTTCAGTGTTTTCTGGATATCATCCATCTTACTTGCCAATATTGATCTTCTAGTGTTCATACGTTGAATGGGTAAACTTGTAAATCTTGTTTGGTATTTCTGAGTCTGAATTTATGCTCAACTAAACCGGGACTTCTGCCGCAGAAGTCCCCTTCTAACATTAAATGAAAAAATCAACTTTCTATTACATCATCTCTGTTCACAGTAGAAGTCTCCTTTCAACATTAAACGATAGCTCTACCTATTATTTATATGAATATACAAAAAAATTATTTTCGGTAAAAATGTAGAAGTCCCTTTTAACATTTAGCGATTATATTATAATACTGTCCACGCGTATACATTTTTCTTTTTACGCTTTTGGGGAAACGCCGCTACTGTGTTTTTTTCTTCTATTTATGTTTGTAAGAACTATAAGACTAGGACTGGAAACGACACGGTGTGCGGGTGACAGGGAGCCGAGCCGCTAAAGTACCCGAAAGTACGTCTGTGCGCTGACCACCCATGGCGTTCGCGTGGAAATAAAAACGCGATCGATAAACACGTATTATAATAATTATTTATTCGTGACCTCGGAGCGATAATAATTCGACTTCTGTCTCGGTCCGTGATCGTGATTAAATAGTAAATAATAGTTTTATTTGGCTTGGAATTAATTGTCTTAAAATGATTAATAGATAGCGCTCGTGTCCGGACCTCCCCCTGCACACCTCTTTCGCGAACCCTGAGCGGCACGGCCGTGAGGAGTCTCGTTTCCAGTCCGTTTAATCTTAGTCCGTGGTTTGTAACCGAAAATTCTGTCGGAAGGAGAGCGCTCCGATCTTTACAGTCGTACACGGTTTCCGGTAGCCAATTGCGTATATTAGTTGGTACTTTAACGACTCGACTCGCTACGAGATCCGAATTTGAATCTCGGGAGATTTCCCTAGAATGCGCGCCTTGGTATGTTCTCTGTTAACCTTTACGAAATTGCCGAGGTACTAAATCGCATAAAAAAAAAAAAAACGTCTAAAACTTTCCACGGTTCTTATGTTGTAATTGTGGTAATTAAAATATATTTTGGATTTATTTCATTGTTTAGTGACGAGACCCAAAATTGGAACTCGTAACACCGGAAAACGATTTTTCACGCGTTTTTATAAGTACCTAAATTTTGAGGCCCAAAATAAAATCTCAATGTTTTAATAATTAATAATAGTTATGACAACAGAAAAATTTAATACATTTCGCTGTATATTAAAAAAAAAGACAACAACAAATACCTATATTATAATATATATATATATATGTATGAGTAATACATCTAAATATTAAATTAAATTTAATACGGTGTGAATTAAGAAAACGTTTTTGACACAAAAACTTGTCACTCGCATAATAAATTTAGTAAAATGTATTATTTAGTAGTAGTATTTGTGTAGTAAATAAAGTATTTATTATTACATTTAGTAAAATTTATATTCAAATGCAGACGTAAATATAAAATGTAAGAACTCGGTGGGAAAAAAATATTTTGATACCGACAGATATTGGCTACAATGTAGAATACGTTTAGGATATTAATGTTTTGAAAAATGAGATCCAATATGGGATGTCAAATACAACGAAATGTAACGCCTAAGACCCAGGAATGAATATCATGGCAGTCAGTGAAAGTTTAATGAGATCCCAATTTGGGTTTCGTGGCAAGATTGGCAAGTTCGTAAAAAACAGCGTGGCAGTCAAGTTGTTAAAGTTGTCGTTTTTAGATTTTCTCAATACTTTTGGAGTTTTATTAATCATCAGAAAAAACTACCGAAAATTACATAAAAAAAAGCCGTAAAAACGCGATTTCGTCGGAATCGATTGTCGTAATTTAGATACTAATGGATATAGAAAATTGAAATATTCACAAAAAATATGTAACTTTATAATATTATGTCGATGAAAATCTTTTAAAAAAAAAAATTACTTTCAGTTTTGTGCTATTTATAGCAATTATAGATTTCCAGGTATTTAATTCGTGAAAGAAGAAATTTTTAATTTAAAGTCTTAAAAATTAAATACGTTGTCAGACGAACGTTGCTATTCAACTACTATGTGTATATTCAAAAAAATCTTGAAAATCGTTAGTAACAGTTTTCTTCTATAAACATTTCGCATGTTTTTCGACAAAGTGTAGTTTATTTTTCGTGGAAAATTACGTTATTTCATTTATTAATAATAAATAATATTACTTCGAAGCTCCGCTCAAAATCCTTTTACGGAATGCAATAATTTTTTTCAATTTTCTAGTAATTACAAAATTCTTAAATCTTCTTCCAAGTAATTCACTTAAGCGACATTTACAACACCCCGCGGCTCGTTACCTTTTTTTTTTTTTATCTTTTACTCGCGGTTATTTCGATGTAATTTTTCTACACTAATATACTATGTACGCGAGAAGATTTCGCGCGTTTATTACTGACCTGCAATGGCGTAGATCCGATTTTTTTCTGGGGTTCAAAAGAACTTTCTAAATTAAAATATTATTTATTAAGTATTTTTTAATGAAAAAATCCCACAATTCCAAAAAGAAAAGAAAATTAACTCTCCGATACTCGCCGATTGTCTAACCGATATAAGCACTTTAAAGTTTAATTCCATGGGCCGTACATAATTTTGTTTAAACACATGTTGAAATGAAAGTTAAGGATATTACACAGTTCGGCTGGGTGTGTTGTTTGATGTGTTGCACTTCTGCCATCCAAGAATTTCAAAATCCAAAATTACACTATTTGTTTGCGCCGAGTTTATGCTGGTTTATTCAATTGGTGTTATCGTTTGTGCGTAAATCTCGCTCTGCTTTGGAATTCCAATCCATTAAGGTTGATATCTCGTCTCTCGTCAGCGGCAAGTGCCTTTTACATATCATTTACATTACGTAATATGTTCATAAGTAGACAAAACTATTTTCGTCGATACACCAATCGGCCAATGATCAGATCGTCTATATTGCACAAACTCTGTCACAGTGGATAATAAATGTAAAAAAATTTTGTTATTGAGTAACATTACATACAATTGTACCATCATACGAGTGCGCGTAATATCATCTGTATACAGATCATATGAGTGTAATGTAATTTGTGGATCAAAAAACTTTTCACTCAAGTCTACTGCAGTTCTTGGCGAATTTTGCAATGCTGAACAAAATTACAATTATATACAATTCAGATGAATGTTTTAATAAAACTTTTATACAATTTTGATAAATATATTTAAAAATTGAATTAAATCCATTATGCCAAACTTTCAACTGCATTATTTATTTATTTATTTTTTTTTTTGAGAGAGGGAGAGGTTTTTTTATCGCGAAGCCAAAACAGTTTCAAATTTCAATAGAAATACTCTTGGACTTTTTCGTATCCCTTTTGGGTAGCATTTTTTTCCCCAAGCTTTTTCAAAATACTTAAAAAACATTGATAGCTCATATGTATTTTCTCGATAAAATGGCCTTTTTTGAAGCAACCGACTAAACATACTCTTTTGGAACGAATTCTAAGGGTAGGGTATTACGTGTATCTTGTATTGTTAATATACCCAAATCGGGTTTCAACCGAACAAACTAACATTGTGAACAAAATGTATGGATGTGTAAGTCTAGCGATAAAATTTACCGAGACGAATACATTTCACGATCAATTTTTTCTCCACATATTGACTGTATATCAATTTGAATATATCGACGCACAAAACATTTGGTATGCTTTTATCGATATTGATAATTTCTTCGTTTGACAATTTTTGGAAGAAATTATTCTTTTTTTATTATACACGTGTCTTCTGCTAATCAAAGACTGAAATAATGCCGTAGTGGATTAATAATTATTACAAGAATGTATTTATTAAGTTTTCACGTGATTTTTTTTTAATATTTAAAAAATAAATGATAGAAATTTTAAAATAACGTAATAGCTGTTAGCTCTCCAATTAAAATGTTTATTGTTCATTTTATTCTATTATGTATTTTGAAATATGATCTCAACTATCATCGTTTAACGATACACAGTCACATAGATTTATGATTATTCGAGTAAAACGCGTTTTATTATTAAGATACGCTCGTTTAATTTTACTGTAACATATCCAATTTGCATTGTTTCCGTTCGTTCGTCTTAAAGAAGAGACTGGATATCATACTCGTATGTTTCTCATAGCGTATAATACGCGGTTAATTGGAAGACGAGGATGTCAAGCCAAGGTTGTCCGAAAGTTTCATACAATCTAAGACGATACTCCGCACCCTTTTCAGTTAGGGATTACGTGTTCATTATGCCGAGAAATTTACACGAAGAATGTCTCGGTCGTGGTGACTGTGGTGGGGCAGATGAGAGGGTAACATTTGCTGGATTTCTGTTTCCTTCCGGTTAGCAGAAGCTTCCGGCAAAGTTCACCTCGCTAAACCCTTGTCTGTTCTATACATATTGTGTATTGAGCCGTGTTGTCTTTTAAAATTACTAAACTTCATAATGGTAATAGCGGAAATTTTGTCGTAAAATGCAGTAGACATCGTGTGTTTCAATTTCATTATTTTTCTGTAATAATTCAATCTGTACCGTGTACACACACACACACACACACACACACACACACACACACACACACACACACACACACACACACACATACCCACGCATATAATATACACAATAAACCGAAAATAATATATCATCTCCGTACTTATATCACAATATTTTATGGAATGTTGTGCATGCGAAGATTGCTGTTAGATACCTTAAATTTTTTTTGAATTTTCTATGGGTTGGTATAATATTGGTGTGTTTTTCGAATGTTGTTTTTTATACGTAATGAGCGAAGCGAGGAAGCTTTATAATGTTTTCATCTTTTTTTTCTGGGTACAACTTGTCGTTAGGTTTCGAAGTGTTTCGATTATTATATTCGTACCTGTTCCGGAAGCAAATTTTATTTGGGTGGTACTTTAAGGAGATTATTTTTCGATTTTCTCTACAGCTTTTAAACCCGGTCCAAAAAACTACCAAATTATTATTATTTTGTTAAAACTGGCAGAAAAATTGATTTTTGTTAAAATTCATTATTGTATATTTTCAGCACTTTGAAAATTGTGGTCCCAGAATCTTGAAATTTACACTGACTTTGCGCTATAAAAACATAAATAAAATGTCTATTTATAACAATTATTAAATGTAGAGCTATTTAAGTCATAAAAATGATAATTTTTGGTTTTAAGAGTTGAAAATCCTTTATAATAGGTCCTACTATTCAACCGTAATAAAAAATCTTGAATATCTTATTTTATATCCTTTTTTTTTTTACTCTTTAACATTTTTTAAGAAAGTGTATTATTTTGATGAAAAATGACGATCAAATTGACGCACACAATCTGTATACTTAGGTTATACTTACCAAAAATGCTCCGGTCATTACACTCGTACCCATTTAAATAATTTTTCCAACTTTTGAGCTATTTATAGAAATCATTGATTTTGATATTCTTATTCCATAAACGTTGTAATTTTAGGAGTGAGTACACGGAATTTTAATGTTAGGTTAATCTTAAATTACATATTTTATGCATACTATGTACGAGTATATTCTTATCAAAAATAAATATTATAAAACCGATGCTCTGCCCAGAATCGTTTTATTGAATGCAATGTATATCATTGCTTTCAAATTTATAGTTATAACAAAACTCTAAAATCTTTATCTTAGAAATTCTCCGTTATATTGTAATATTGTGATATCCACAACAACTGTGGCTCGCTTTTTTAAAATTCATTTGATGATATAAAACTATATATAATTATTATAAGATTGTGTTCTGTTTTTTTTTCAGAGGTTGGAATGGCACTCGACTGACGCCGACTACAAAATGTGCTTAGTCAAAGGCAAAGACGAGGTGAGATATATGTTTAGATATAGTGTCTAACAACCCATATAAAAATCGATTTAACACGTCTTTATTGAAATCAATTTACAAATTGCTTATGAAATTTTTAGGATATGCAATTTTTCGTTTGATGTTAAAACAGTTTTAAAAGTACCTTATGGTATACAATTATTGTGCGTAGTTCTATTTTTCAACAATAAATCATATCAGTCATAAAACAGGAATATAGTGGGAGTTTAACTTATTCAACAACATTGTTTTCTTTATTCGTTCATGATATCCGAAACCATTTTAAAAAGTAAACAGCGTGGCTTTTACCGAAGTATTGAATTTATCCAATATGGTGGTATAGAACAATAAAATTGGATATCAGTTATCACCGGAAAGTAAACTGCAAGGGGTGGGTTTATTTATTTTATATATATATATATATATATATATTTTATAAATCCTATATTTTTAAGTATTATATTTATATATTTTTTTTTTTGCGTTCGACTCGTATCATGACTGTTTACACGTTGAAAATGAAATATAGCGTGTATAATAATCGCGTGTACTATGAATGTTCGTGCAGTATATACCTACAAATTTACTGGTTGTATTACTTGTGTTTTATTAAGTCATTAATACTGACAATATCGTAGTAAAAAATATGAAATATTATTATTAATAATTCACAAGTTTAAAAAAATATATGTATATAAACTAAAATTATATCGATGACAGTTGCCTTTCATTAATTTGCGTGGCTGTATTTGCGCGTTAGCCTTTGACGATTTCGTTCCATTTTAATGATCAATTTCACTTGGATTTATTCTTATTATAAAGTTTCTCCGTCTGTATATATAATAGTGCGGAAAGGTTATTAGTCCCGGGCTCTGTGAAACACGTCAAAAACTGTTCAACAATTCATCTACACTTGGTCACAGTTTTTTTTTCTTCTTTCCACTCGTATTTCTTTGCTTCTTAACTTTGTTGTCATTAAACGCACCCCGAACCACACGAAATATGATGTCATCTCCGTGCACCGTCGATCAATCAACATAATATACTAAAGCCACGCCTCTCCGATCCGCTCTGCATACTTCAGTGAGAACTTTTAAGTGCAGGGAGACGTACTTTTAACGTTTAATAAGACGTGATATTGAGTTTTAACACGAGGGACAGGTAGGATTAGTACGTAGCGCGTGAAAAAGGTGGTCATCTATCACGAGTGTCTCGAACGCGCCATCATTACCTATGACACCGGACTGATATTTTCTATAACTCTTACTTTTTTCTTCTTCCTTAATGAAATCATTGAAAAGAAAAAACATAAATGATTTTCGAAATGATAAATGGACGTTCATTTTTAAAGGATAGAAATACGATCACCATGATAATATTGGTAAATATTAAATATTGTTCTTGTGATATTGTTGCCAACATTGGTGAAACGATTTTTACTGTAAACTATAGGCCGCTGGGCAAATGTTAAGTCTCAATAAGACGTTATACAATTTATTTATATGCACTTTGTCCATTTTCTTTAATTTAAAAATATAAATATCTAGATTATTCGTTTTATAGAATTAATATGTAGAATTAATTTATAACTAATCGTCCATTGTATGTAAATCGTAAACAATGTATATATTATGAAACTGCTTATCAATGCAAATATTTATGGAAAATTAAAGTCGATTGAAATTTTATGAATATATTATCGAAACACGTACATTTTAATTAAAAAATAATAATTTGTATTTAAATGTCTAAGGAATCGTTTGAGTTGATTGAATACAGACAATTAATCAACAAGTGAAAATTCGTTTAATCAAAGTTTTCTGGATAATTCAATGTAAATGTATTATTGTGTAGTAATATATGGGCTCTAAATATTAATTCTTATACATAGAGTACTTTTTAGTAAATTATTTAATATTATAGGTACATAACAAATAATTCAAATGTTATACTCGTCATGTAATTGTTATATTATTTGCTATTAAAAAAAAAAATTAGAAAACCGCAGTAAAAATATGATTTCATTTTGATCACAGACACGAAGTTTTAAATAAGTAAACAGGAAGCACATGTTCATTCATTTTTCTAATAATAAATGAATTGTAAAATGTATAACATATATGTGAAGTGTATCGTGTTATTAATCTAAGAATAATCATAGTATATATATATATTTAATAATAACAGTTATATAATATGTTTAATCGCGTACATAACTAGTAATCTATGTATTTTCATAAAACGATCATTGTGAAATGAGTATATTGTTTTAGTTATTACTTATATTTCAAATTTCTATTATTTTTTAGATTTGTAAATATTATATCTAAATCCTTTCATATTTTTCACGTCATTTGTTCATTTTCTTTATTATAATAAATTTCCCATCTGCAGTGTGTGCATAAGTAATTATGATGACCAGAACGTTTACATGTGTAATTACGAGAGAATATCCATTGGCATTATTTTGCAGTTTTATACTCGTTCGTATGAACGTTTTTTTTTTTTAATGGATCAAACTGTATATGGGTTTGAAAAAAATACCGTTGTAGTGAAGTTTTGTAGACTGGTATATTTGTGATTGTGGAGGGTAGGGGAATTGAAAGGACTGTTGAATGTGCATTAATGTTCTTATGTGTGCCATGAAAAATTGTATAGTAGTAATAGTGGATAGATCAAAAAGTGATGGTATTTTTATGTTTTAATGAAGTGTGCGGTTACTGGTTTTTGATATACATCTGAAAACAGCACTGGTTATATGGTCGATTTTCTAAAATGTTTGGAGAACTTTGAAAATTTATGTTCCGAATTAACCCAAAATTAAATACCGTATTTGCATACGTATTGAACAAAGGTTTTTTTTATATCCGATTATATCTTTAATAATTGACAGAATCTTAAATCTTTGAAGTTTGAATACTATTCGTTAACCCAGCAATATGAGCCGATTTTTTCCCCAGAAGCGGCGTATTATTAAAATAATTGTTTGCATTCTATCGACGGTTGGATTTTATAAAAGAATCTCAGTCTTTGATAAATTCTAATGATATATAGATTTTGCAATTTGGGTCACTCAGTGGTTTTTTTATACTATACTCATGTTACTAGATTTTATGCGAGACAGATAGAGATGATGACGTCCAATGTGATAATTAATTTCGTAAAATAAACCGCGTTATTCTCTCGTGTAAAAACGTCAAAACAATTTTTAACAATTTTTAACATATTTTCAATGACAATATTATGGATAAACGGATTAACGTAACTTTAAATTATTACTCTTGGAAAAAAATTGTTGGGTTTTTTTGTTCAGTGTTCACGCTTTCAATTTTATTTATTATAAAATAATAATAATATTTATCAATGACTTCGCTGACGATAGAATGATTACATTCAATACGTACATAATCAATCGTAGTGTACATTTATTTTTGTAGTCAGTTTTTATAATACACCCATTTTCAATTTCTATTGAATATGAAGACTATAATCACTTTTTGATTTTTCCTTCGAACTATTCGTATAAAGCCTCATGTTAAAAAAATATATACATATTATAATATGTTATTAATAAATACATTAATTATTGCTCTCAATTTCCGTTACTAATAATTATTATTAAAATATATATAATGTTTTAAAATAAATAAAAAAAATTGTTAATTTTTCACCACATCATTTATTGTATTTAATTAATAAATATTTGTATGAGGTATACAGCGACAAAAATTGCTATTAAAAATAAATAAATTTTATAAATTACAGTTATTATTATAAAATTCATGATTTCTCTTTTCACTTTCGATCTCTAGATAAATTGAAATTTTATTTATATTCCTTTTTCAGTAAATACGAAATATTTTGATTTACTAAATATTTGGTTGTAATTATGAAATAATATAATAACAAAAGTGTATTATATGGTTTTATATAAAGTACTAATAATAATGATGAAAACAATATGAACAAAACCGAGGAAAAACATTCGAGAAGGAAATTGTCTTTGCTGTTGTTACAATTATTGCAGACGCATAACGAGGGTTATTTGCATTCGGTTTTCTGATAATATTGTTTATCGTCTTATCCGACAGTATAGACTTTATTGTTACTAAAGAAAAGTGTGAAGAAGGGAAAAAAAGCCGATAAGGAAGAAAGTTCTATTTTCCCCCTCCTTTACAAAGGACGAAGGGATTATTTTCTTTTTCTACTACGCCATTTGCTCTTTCTGTACTTTAATCATTTTTTTTTCTTTCCATTCGCCAGAGCAGAAGAAAATGATACTCTTGATAAATTACTTACAACCAACGGCAAACATTTTAATCTTGATTTTTAAATTATACTTTTTTTTCCACTCGCTACCGAACAAATTAATTTATTTGCATATCAAGAAGAAATCTATAGTTTTACTGAACATCACACCCCTGACAAATGATTTATTTGATCTGTCACTAGAATTTTTTAGTTATTGTTGAATAAAAAAAAGCTTGTATTCTTGTAGCAAAATATAACTTTAAAATGGTGATATTGAATTTAACGCAGAGACAAAATGTTTTGTAAATGTCGCATGTAAACCCTAATAAAGTATCTTTAGCAATGCAATTCATCTGTAATAATAACTGTATATAACCTTTACTGTAGGCTAATAATCAAAGTCATTAAAGTCTTAATAATAATAATGAAAACAAATGTTTTGATATTTGGATTTTATATATTATGTATTGGTTAATTAATTATACTGTATTTACCTTATTGATTAATTTAATCGAGATATAAAATTCGAATTATCTCTTCATTTATAAATACAATAAATATTCGTTTTTTTTTATATAAATACCAATATCACTGGAGTCCGGTAAAACTGTTGTTTTCGGTATTTTTATGTATTGTATTAAAAATGTTTTTATAAATAATAAAAGATATTGGATATATGTATTTATGTACGAAAGATATATATTACGTTTCTATAAATATTTAATGCTGATTGATAAGCGTGGTTAAAGTAAATATTCTCTTTTTATTCGTATTTCATTTGAGTTTTTATCATTGTTAAATAATATGTATGGATTTTTTTCAAGAGTGTATATAATTGTGTTAATGATTGTCGGCGTGTATAACGCGTCAGTATAATATAAAGAAACAAACATAAACACATTTATAGTTGGTGTAACAAAAGCAAGTAATAATCTTCGTTTTGTGTACATTTTTGTATTTTTTTTTTCACAAAATCTGTTTTTAATTTTGTCATTTCAAACCCTCTCGTCCGTGGATACTATAAAAAAATCCGAATCGTAGCGACAAGGAACACGCCTCGAGGGAGTCGTTTTGAGCTTTGTTTCATGCGCGTTCTTTCATCATTTTTTTTTTTTTTTGCGAGTGCATAAAAAAGTCCGAATAAAAAAAAATAATCAAAAAATGGGTCCAAACCATTGACTTTTCTAAATACTAACAGCACACTACCAACTAAACAATAACAAATATATTATATTTATATTATAATATATACATATATACGTATATTTACGATATTATATATTTTTAAAAATATTTTCAGTCTTTCATATTGTGATATTCAAAACACAATACGACGATTAAATTAAAATTTGTTTGAACATAACAAAATTCCAAAACGTAATTTAATTCAATCTAAAAAAAAGAGGAATAAAAAGAAGTTAGTTTATCAAAGAATGTGAAATGATGAGTTTGTGTATAAACTACTTAACATTTTTTTAACAGAATTATTTGTTCCGTTTAATATAATTATTATTTATTATTATTAAATAACGTTTTTTTTAATACTATAACATTGTTTATTGTGTTAATCGTGTAATATTGAACAAAATGTAATAAATGTATAAATTTTACTTTAAACTAATAAATGAATAATTTTTTTTTTTACTTACCTTACATAATTATTAAAACAGTATAATAATAATAATATAACAATTTTTTTAAGATATGTAATAATTATTCCAACAAAATACTTCTTTAGATTCAAATGAATTAATTAATCGTTTGAATATGACTATAATAATTTCAATTTAACGTCAATTTTTTTTTTTACATTATAAATAATGTGTATACGTATTGTATGAACATATTTCGTTTAAAATTGTCAGTACGTTTTTAATTTTAGTAAAAGTACCCGTACACAATATGCACGCTAAACGTTGTGAATTTCATTGGCATGTTATTATAAACTGCACATAATGTGTACACGCGATACGTATTACTCTAACCGACTTACTGAACAATAAATGCGCACGCGGTTGTGTTAATTATAATAGATAGCGGGGTGTATTTCAGATATCTTTAACGTCAAAGAGAATTTATGAGAACTACTGCTCTCCGATGAATTCTGTGTATCGAATTTTCCGAGTTTACCGGGTTCACTGTGCCGTGTATTATATATATATATATATATATATATATATATATATATATATATATAGCAAAAGTCGTTTGAAGGAAAAGGAATACATATTTTTTTTTTGGTGTGGAATGGAAATCTAACCGCTCCGTCTCTATAAGAATCTATATGCGAAATGTATATATATACGTGTTATTGTAAACCCATAAATAATGCTTTAAAAGCGAGAATATTCGATTGATGCCGACGCGACTGTTGGAGGTGATATTATAATGAAAAGTGTAGAGGTAACTGTTATACATACGTATATGGAGTACGGTCGTTATAAATCAAAAAGTAAGGAAACGTTCGGGGAAAAAAAGGTATTTCCTCACACCGAACGAATCTACATCCGATACGCTCATCATATATACGTACGCATTTTATAATAATAATAATATATTCTGTATTCGATCCAAGGACGTTATCAATTTATAATGTTATATATCCCGTATCAAACGTGAATGTGACAAAAGAAAAAAAATGTAGCAAAACTTTGAGTTGTCTTCTGATCTGCACTGCACGTGCAGTATCTAAATTTTACTCTTCAACTGCCTTATGACTTTTTGTTCGTACCGGTAGTAAATAAAAAATTTAATACAACAACTCACGTATAATTTAATTATTTTTTCAATAATAGTCTTTGGTTTGATTATATATACATAGTACATATATATATATATATACATTTATTATTTACGCGTTATAATTTGTATTTTATTTCTATTCCTCTTTCACATATATTTATTTATATATTATTTCTTTGATTTCGTGTTTACTGTTTTATTAAAAAATAAACGTTATTATATTATATTATATGCATTAGATTTTAGTGTAGAGATTGTATTTATATTATAATAATGGCGAAGCTCATCGATGCAAAATGTTCTAATGGTCTTAGTCGTTTTCTCATTACTACGGTTCCTTATAGAAACTTTTCAATTATTAATTTTTTACTTTTTTTTTTTTTTGTAAATTCTCGCCCTGCAATTGTATTAATTCATTTTGAAATCAACGCATTAATACACGACAATGCGCATTTTCAATGTCGAACATTTATTCGTATTTCAGATAATATTACACTATATTTTTCAAAATATTTATCGCATCGGGCCACTAATATTGTATTATATAGAACAGATTTTCAAAGTAAATATTGTTTTCTTTAAAAAAAAATATACGTCGATGCGTATATAAGACGATCGATATTAGTGAGCTATATGAACACATGTTTATTTACGCGTTTATGAAAGTTCTTGTTGAGTTCTAAGACGTGTAACCGGAGAGTTTGGAATTGCTTTTAAGCGTGTACCAATAGTAAGATATATATATATATATATGTAGTTTTTGTGGAGTTTCGAATGTCTTTGTATCTCGTGCACTGATCGACACTAGTAGAACATTGCACGTGGATCGAAAAAGAAAAAAATATTCTTAAAATGTGTTTTTTTTTTGTTTGCTATTATAATGTATAATTGAATTTGTTTAACGAAAGGACAATAGGAATTTGTATCCTTAATATATTATTACAATCAATTGCAAATGAATTTACCATCAGCAAGGTGTCGTTTTAACAAAATTAGGAGACAATTTCCAAATCCTCCTGTTCAATATAAATTCTTAATTCTCAAACACATTTAAACCGTATATATTATGGCGTGAGATATGGGCGTGTTTGATAAATACGATAATTTTCGTAAATATGTCCAATTTATTACAATCGAAAATCATTAATATCGCGTGTTAATTCGCGCCGTCAAAAATGTTGGAATATTTATCAATCGTTCTGAAATATTATCGCCCCACGAGACTTTTATATTGTTCTTAATTGTGTTATATAACTTATTATTAATATAAAAACAAAAACGTAATGTTCCCACGTCGTATTATACGTTTATTTTCATTTATCGTATTATTATTAATTGATGAAAAATTATATTTTCGGCCTTGTCTCTCGCTCTCACTCTAAGACGGTGGCGCGTGCAGTAAGGTGAGGACAAATTACACGAGATAGAAAGTTTTTGGGTAAATGTTCGTAAAACTAGCGGTGGTCGGCCGCTGTCAGAAAATATCCGAAACGTCATCAATAAATTTCATCTGCACATAACACCATCAATCACCAACTACTGCCCTCAGAAAACCAGACGTGACCGGAAAATCTGCCACTCTCTTCTCTTTCTCTCTCGCCACCCGAAAAAAAAAGGCTTGGTCCGATAACGGGCGAAAATAAGAAGAAAAAAAAACACGAAATCGAGGTTATAAACGAAATGATAGAAGAAAATTGTACGAAAGAGTTATTATACTGCAAACGACAGAATACAGTAGTATTATTGATGGAAAGCATTACGATCGTATAACGCTGTCGTTGACTTATCGTTTGTAAATATAAACGTGCACGACGATTATGAGGAGTTCAAGAATTATATAAATCATAATAAAAACGTGATTACTGATTTGCTTAATATTTTGTTCGAAAGTCGAATAATTGATTGTAATGCAAACGAGTTTATTATACGTGGGCGTACGAATGAAATTACAAACGATAATCGTAAGACGCGCATTTGTTCAGTGTGTTAGTCAATAATTTAACATTCCTTAGGCGCACATGAATAATTGTGTTCCCAATATTATTATTATTCGTTATATTTCTATTTTGGATTTCGATACAAATTTATACCTTTCGTGTCGTGTACGCGTTATTTAATCGGTAAAATTATTTTTGCGTCTTAACACATGGATTCACGAATTGAATTATAATCAAAATAGTGTCGGTGATTATATCTGGAAATGATTTAACGTGGTTAATATTACGTATTTAAATGTAATACTGTTGTATTTATGTTTAATATTTCTCATGAGCATATGCAAATTATATAGCAAATATGATTTTTACATAATTTATAATCGGAAATACAGTTAAATTTCCAAATCTAATTGCGCATTCTATAACTTTTAATAGTTGCAAAAAAAAAAAAAATACATATTTATAGCCTTTCGTATAGTAATTGTTATTTATTTTCGTTTTCAGGACAATTGTCAGAATTACGTCCGAGTTCTGGCGAAAATGGCCGCTGGCCGTCTGCTCGTTTGCGGTACGAATTCGTACAAACCCCTTTGTCGGGAATACGTTATTGAGGTAATGTGTATTTCAAAAGCATAACAATAATAATAATAATAATGTAATCCTGTAATAATAATATGTAATAAAAACCTTAAACGTTTGTAATTTAGCCCGGTAACTACGTATTGAGCAAAGAGAGTCCTGGCCAAGCCGTTTGTCCGTATGACCCGAAACATAACAGCACATACGCATATGTCGGTAAGTACATGGTATAAAATAACGAAATCTAATATCTTTACACGCGAAAATCGTCCCTTGTTTTTCTCTCTTGTCGTTTAATTCTGCGTAAATATCTAATAATAAAAATGTCTATATTTCCGTATGACTTTTATATGGTTTTAATGTTTTATTAACATTTTCTACGGAATTCCATTTGTATATGAATTAATGTTTTTGCAAGGTAAAAAAAAAAAATGTATATACGTATAAAATAAAATATATATGATATAAAACATCCGTATATAATATAAAACGTGTAACACGATATGGTGTGAAATTTAATATTTTATGTAATAAAGTCTCGAGACAATTAAAACACTATACCTGTCGGATTAAACAAAAAAAAAATAAAATCTGTACTCGAATTTTAAAACGTTTCGCGAACCAGTAATTGTATTTTTTTTTTTTATTTGATCCGCTTGGTGTTAAAAACAATTCGAAATCGTTAAAGCTAAAACGCACAAAATTTGATTTTGTACGTGTTTTTTTTTTTAGATGGAAATTTATTTTCCGCTACAGTAGCCGATTTCTCCAGCATGGATCCTATAATTTACAAGGAGCAGCTACAGACCGAACAGTATGACTCATTGAGTCTGAATGGTAAGATCGATATTTCACTCTAGCATTAAAAAATACATATACGTGTGTTCGATAATATTCGATCGTCGACTACCGACGAACAAGGACAGTGGTCTTAATTTCGTACGACACTGACAAATTGTCTGTTTTTTTTTTTTTTAGCTCCGCATTTCGTACATTCCTTCGCGCACGGCGATTTCGTCTACTTCTTCTTCAGAGAAACGGCTGTCGAATATATAAACTGCGGAAAAGTGAGTTATTACAGTTTCGCGCTCTCGGCTTTCTCTCTGTATTTTTATATACCGTGTATACTCGTACGTTATACAGTCGAAACGCACTGAACCTCTCTGTACTTGACCCACGAAATGGCATTTTTTCCCCGCCTCTCCCGTTCGATTTTCCATGACAAATTACGGCGAACACACGCACACGCGTGCCAGATGTTAACCCCGGACTTTATACGTTCCGTAAATAATACAATAATATCGAGAATAGACGACCACTGAATAATACACGTTCACGTTATTGTTCCGTGTTCTGACGGGGCTTATACTGTAAAAAAAAAAAAAAAATTTGTCGAGATTTCGGAAATGTTATACGCTTGTGGCGATTTCGTTCGACCGTTCGGCGCGTTTCTTATGGACGGTGATCGTTTTTATGTTAGACACGTTGTATATTTCGGCTGATTTTATGTGTGCGCAATATGCGAAATAGTTTTATGTGAACATCGCTTTAGGGGGTTACTGGAGAAACGGCGGGAAATTAGGACTGTTGGCAATTCGGTTTAGACGTCTTTATATAACAGCCGAAACGACACGTTTTCGTCCGGGGCGTTTTGCACGAACACGATTTCTCCATATAAATTCCTTCCGCGGTCTGACTGCGAGTGGGGTAGAGTAAACTCGATAAATCGGTCGCCTGGAGGGCGTATGATATACGTGGTGTATCGTCGCAGTACACCCTTTCGTCGAATTGCTCGTAAAATAGCCATCTGATAGTAGTAACGTATGCATTAGCGACAAAAATCACTTTGCCGACGAAATATGGTTAGAACCGTGACTGAATAAACGGGCATGTCGGCTAGATAACGCGGCGCAGGAAACGTTCCCAAGTCTTGGAGTAAACGACGAGATTCGTGGGAAAAATTTTCCGGCATAATTTTAAATCGTTACGTTATTACGAATTAAAATATTGACTTCATTAGACGCCCATTACGTGCCGTAACTGAATCACGACTAAATAACTATTTATTAAACTATTAAACATTTATTTCAAATGTCGAAAACCTCACCGAGACTCTTTCGTCCATTGATATTGATATCGTTTTTTTCCGTGTCCGGGGAACACGCGCAGTGATAGCGAAAATAAAATAATAGCCGACATGCCTGTTCATTTAGTCGTGGTTAGGACTAGAGACCGGAATTTTATCGCGCATTTCCACGTTTATA
The DNA here is from genome assembly GCA_032441835.1 of Slavum lentiscoides. Lineage (NCBI taxonomy): Eukaryota > Metazoa > Arthropoda > Insecta > Hemiptera > Aphididae > Slavum > Slavum lentiscoides. The sequence continues at coordinate 11,601,427 of CM063712.1, read as the reverse complement.
CCGAGTGTACGCACCAATATGTCGGTTTGAAATGTCAGCGTTTCAAACCGCATTTATTCCTCCATAGACCGGCGGTTCCCAGACCTTTTGCGCCGTTACCCCCTTTTTTGGACCAAATTCTGTCGCGCTGTGCCCTGCCGTGACGCTGTATTTATTTTCTGTACCGTGTTTTCAGTATTGATAAACTATATTAAATGATAAGCAAAATGTGTGTACGATTTTATTTTGTGAATAAATCTTTTTTTTACAAATATTTTGTCGGTCAACTGCAATGTCGAAAGGACCAACGTTCCTAATTTTGTTTTATTTTATTTACTTAAATTGTTGTAAATACATCATATTATAATTTTAAAAAAATGTTTCTACTGACTTTAATGCTGAAGGATAAAATGTTGCACACGCGTGCAATATCGTAATTTATTGGTATATAATATTATTTACATTTAAACACGGCTATTAAAATTTTTAGTCACTGGTTTTAATGTTAAAAGTCTAGCGTTCATTTTTATTTTTTTTTTTAAATAAAAAAATATAAGGTGTTTTTTTGTATTTTTTATTTACTGTTTACAATATTGTGATTTACTCTACTCATTTTCTCGTGTACGCTTGACAGAACAACGTGATTAAAAAAAAAAATATTGAATATATAAAATTTTTATTTAAGTAGTATAGTAATGTATGGGCGTATTGAAAAGCGTATTTTGACCCGTTTCCTTTGCATGTTTGTATCATATTTACCATATTTTTAGCGCATATAATTCCGGTCTCTAGTTATGACGTTTGTATGATGATTGTGTACGCTATACAATTGGTCGTGCAACCTTATAAAATCGTAACGGGAAATATAAAATAAAGTGTATAGTCTGTCGGACATTTCAGTGTGAAATTGCAGTGAGTGAACGTTCCAATTTATCGTGCTGCACAAATTCTATAGATCAATAAATGTTGTCTGTGACACAATGTGTGTGAGCGTACGAAATGGGAAAATGAATTGTTTATATTATTATAAAGAAATATAACAATTTTTCGAAAATAAGTGCGCTTTGTGCCATATTTACTTTACATCTGTACGAGTTTATTGATTTTTATATCGTTCTATTCGACCAACAAATATAAATGAAAATCCCAAAATTGTTCTTATAGGTACTTTTTATATATACGTAATCGAAATGAGTTAATATTCTGTTAGTTTCTGTGTAAGGCACTAATATAATATTATAAAAATGCCAAAAACATATTTATATATTTTTTTTTGTTAACGTTTGAATGTAACGTACGTAATTCAAAACCATTGGTCGCTAGTAAATAATATATGTATGTATATACTATATACTATATATATCCGTACATGGTTATTAAAATGAGTTATTTTAGATCAGAAGATATTACAAATTATGTTAGAAATTACTTCGTACGTTATTTTGTTTAGGTAGGCGTTTAAATAGATAAAAAAATAGATAAAATAGATTGGATTTTCAAAACACGATATTTTACTAAGTACATCGCGTTTATTGCAAAATGCACGTTATAAACTTTAAAAACGTATTAAAATACATTTCACCACTAAAAAATAACTATAAATGAATTTCATTTATTTGTCTCAAACGTGATTGGATAGGCTTCGTGTAATTTATTTTAGTAAAAGTACAGAAATATATTTATTTTTTTATATATAAATATTTAAATTATATAAATATTTTAAAACTCTTAATAATATTGTTAAGTAATGTTTTTAGATGAATTTCCTGACAACAAAATAGCATATGTTCAATAGTTCTGATAAATCTAAACCTATTATTACAGCTGCAAATATTGAAGGTTTAACCTTTTTACTAGCGAATCCAAGTGTTTGACACAAATAAGTATAGGTGGTCTTAGAATCGCACGAGCCTATTATATTATTATAATGTTTCTTAATATATATATATATATATTTTGATGGCAATTAAACACATTAGTAAATTTTTTTTTAAACCCTATTCAGACGACTAGTATTCTGAATTATTTCAGCTCATGCAGTGTGATCTAATCAAATCAGCGAATAGGCTGCTTCAAACATATCGGTAATTGATGTAAACTGCTCAGACATATAATTGACAGTGCGTCCGTGCACATTATGTCTATATTCTATATGTTACTGTATAATCAAATATGTATTTTTAATGTTTTAGCAATGTGTGTCGATATATTTCGGTTCGGTTATAAACCGTTAATTTTACGTTTTAAAAAATAACCTTAAAACACGACTGCGCACAATTTACTCCCACCCCCCAATCCATTTTAACTTGTTCACGCTCTTCAGGCTCATCGCTGCTTCCACTATACTTCACCGGGCGTCTCTATCCAATACAAATCTTTCTCCATCCCTTACTCCTAGGATCTTTAGGTTGTCTATGATTCCGTCACTACACCGTTGTCTTTGACATTATCGCGGTCTTAATCTGTATGGTTTCTACATTGTGACTTACTATAATAACCGGCTCACCGCTCTCCATACATTTCCTATTCAGCTTATTCTCCGACCTTTCAGAATCCCTATTATATCTAACTCGATGAACATTTCCCTTAACCCTCCTTCGTTTGTACGTATATACATTATTCTCGACGTCCATTTTAGGAACTACATATTCTTTGTAATATTTTTTTTTCTTTATTGTTATTACATTTTTATTCATCCGTCTTCGTCGATCATAAATACCACGCGTGCAGCACAAAAAGTCTGACTATTTTTCGGTTGATTTCTTCACGACTCATTCGCCTTTTCGTTTTTATCGACACCTCGATATCGAAAGTTTGACTCTTTTTCAAATGTCTTCTACTGCGATTGAATATTGATGATGTTGCCATTGCGGTACAATCAGATATTACTCTTGTCCTCATAGGTGTTTAACCCGATATTTGCTGTGTCCTAATCTGTTCTCTATTCCACCCTTAATTATTTCATCATCTGCATATATGCTGATGTATTTCTTTTTCTCCGAATTTTAAGCCGTATTGCGCACAATTTATCTTATTTATAAAATACGTCTTTTTGTCGCGGCCAGGCATAGACCGATTTTCCAGAGAAAAAAATTTTAATTTGCGCTTGCGTGTCATTAGGAATCCCTACGCGGGTTTCATATCGACTCGTATAGTACGCGTACTCAAAAAGCACACATTTTTTTTGGCCATCGGTTTTGCAATTTTTTTCATAAACGTTGTAAACAATATTATTATTGATGTTTGAGATCAACAGCTGACAAATAATACGTTTTTTCCCCAACATTGATGATCGTTCCGATTAGTTCGGACACGTGAGCTCATACAATAATCCAAAAAGCTCACTACTATGTCTGTATGCTACATTTTGATGATATATTGATATCCGAAACGACGCTGCCATATAAATTGTACAAAATAAAAAATAAAACTGGAAACATCGCACGGTATATAATTTTTCTCGTGCGCGACATACGAAATTGTATTTTCGTAATTTATAAATTGTCGTAATTCGACCGAAATATTTATCCGGAGGGGGGTGAGAGTGTTATCACAGAAGCATTTCGCGAATCGATGGAATTTTATTGTTTTTTTTTTCTTATTAAAATAATTATTATTTATATAATTTAAATCATTTACGTAAGCGATGTCTTGTCCATTTAAACGCGATAAATATTTTCTTTAATGTCAAAATCCCATTGCGGCATTGCTTCTGTTTGTTAATAACACAATTATATAAATATTCTGCATATATATATTTACTTTCACGACTCGTACTAAACGTGTATAATTCATGAATTTTATACACTTCAAACGTTTCATTATCTTCCGTACGTATTACATTGCATCAGTGCCTAAACAATATGTGCAATGCGACGTTTCTTTTGATGTCTAACGAGTTTTTTCTCGGTCGAACGAATTTTCGTTCAATTTATATATATATATATATATATATTTATATATATATATATATATATATATATATATATATATATTCAAATTCACGTTTATCGTTATGTACCGTGCGTGTATCCCTCTAGTATCTCGGTTTCCCGGCCATTTATGATTGTTTCCCTCTCGCGTGTGTGTGCATTTATATTATTTAATATTATAATACGTGCTCGCATGATAGTGGTGCACACTGCTTCTCGTACTGTGATTCATATTATACGTGTTTCAACAGTTTAATAAAATTACATTTTGTCAGACTGCCGTCGTAGTGCCTCGCGTTTACTTGATGATATGTGAGAAACGCTCATGAGCGAATCGCGTTTGTAGTCCAAAGGCAAATATTCCCGTTCTTTTGGTATACATACGTAAGTCTGTATGCGTACTCGATAGGTTTCTGAACGTAAATCATATTAAATAAACAAAACTAATCAAATGCTCGGAAACTCGAGAAATTAAATTTTAACGTTTATTCGTAATTATTTTGGTGATATACACGAATATCATTTGTACTTATTACGACGACTACTTTTTTTTTTTTGAAAATTCGGTATCTCAGATTTTAAAAGTTATCGACGACAGACAAATACATACGATATTTATATTCCATTAATTGTTACTTAACAGTATGTAAAAATTACACGTAAACGGTACAGTAACTTTCTTCTAATAATACTTTTTGACGTTTGAAATGAAAAAAGAATTTTTTTCTTCTGGAAACTGACGAATACACTATATCCATAAAATATAACGTACCTAGTCTTCGTTGAAGTATTCCGAATATATCTTAAAAGATATTTCTTATTAGGGTCAAGCAAAAAAGACCTTATTTTTTATACGTTGAACGTCAATATTAAAAATTCCTCTCTTCGCGTGATTCCGATCAAATATGGAAGTCATAGTTACTATATATAATTTATTTTCTTGATAATAAAAAAAATAAATCGAATATAAGTTATATATTATTATTATTATGTAGAATTTATATATACATATTTAACCAGCTGATTGTTGTATACTGTAATTATATTCCAGTTTTTCATAAATAGCGTACATTTAATAGTAAAACAAAAAAAAATAATAATACCAATATTATATATATACATAAAAATATAAATGCGTAATAATAAATATAAAAATATAGATAGGAATCTCATACATAGATCTACGATAGTAGCTTAGAACTAAATTCCAATTATAGTTGTAAACAAATATTTAACAAAGTAATATAATTTATATATATAACATGGATAGTGAGGATACTAATAAAAGTAACGCGAAATACTTAAGAAAAGATTTTATCGGATAGTTAAGTTTAATAATCGAAATAAAAGAATTTTTAATAAATAAGAAAATAACAGAAATACACATAAATATTGCTATTAAAAATCGATCCACCCTATTCGCGTATTCACCTATACGCGAATTCACCTTTTTCGAGGGGTTGTGTATATATCAACGTTATTTTACAACTCGTCTATTGCATATTAATTTTAGATCTGCCAAAAAAAAAAATAATAATAATAATAAAACGCTTTTATAATTAAAAAGTTTTCGAAATCCGCTTTTTTAAAAATGTTATTTTAATTAGAAATAAAAATAAAGTTACATAATACGCTTATATTAAAATTAATTATTTAAATTTTTTTCTAACGGAGTCATTTTTTTTTTATACAATATAATATTGATCTGCATAGAATTGAATAATAACGTCGTACAATATATGCGTTTATTTCATTATCTGTATATACGTATATATATATATATATATATATATGTGTGTGTGTGAATTATCTGTTATCATTTAATTAAATGTTTCCTGCGTTATATTTTCATGTTTGTAAAAGGTTATTTTTTAAAATCGTGTTCTCTGCTGCGACGAGTAATGGGTTTATTTATCATCAAAAATGATATTAAATAATTCATTGTCGTGATATCATTTAATTTCAGTCAACAACAACTTTATTATATTAAGTCAAACATTATTTATAGGTAACTTTATACTTTATTTAGGAAAAGAAAATTTATGTTTTATTTGAAACAATTGGACAAGAATATTAGTTTTGAATGTTTGTTTATAACTTATAAACTTGTTAGGTATATCGAAAAAAATATAAATATTGAATTTTATCAGTCCATAAATCGTAAAATATACTTTAAAATACGAATAATCGAAAATTATCGACAATGAAATGAATAAATTTTAATAATTTATTCTATAATTGAAATGAGGTTTATTATTTACCATTATTACGTTAATGTATTTGCAACTATACTCTGTACAAAAATATATATACACAATTTATTCAATCCAAACTTTGATGCGAATTTACTATCCTAATTATAATATACCTATAATATTATGTGTGAAATTTAATTCGTAGTTATAACTTAAAAAATATTTCGTATAATATAACTTATTAAAGTCATTCCAAGAATTTCCGTTTGATGTGTTCTTTATGAAATTTTAATTTTTTTGAATATAACCATCACCTCTATATAGCTCACACCTAAATAGTGTAAAGAAATATTTTCACCGAATTCGTTAACAGTGTGCATGCAGTTTTAGTATTCAAAAACTTTATCCACACGGATACGTATAGAGTTGTAGCAATAGTGCATTGTGTCACGAAACAGATTAGTGTTTTATAGACACAATTGTGCATTATAATCGTTTTCAGAAAACGTGTTAAGTCGTATGAGACGTATAATGGCTTTAAAATGTAAATTTTTGGAATTAAATTTTGGTCTTAAGCGTGTATCATCCAATTTATAATCCATCCTGTGCGCACACATACACACACACACAATATAAATACGTTAATATGATATGGTTTGTTGAATAGAGTATCGTTTTATCATTTATCGTATTAAATATGACAATATGACATGTATCACATAGTGCGATTGCAGTGTTTATTCGTTACTTGCGTACTTCTGTAAAAATAAAAGTTTTTCGTACTCCAAAACTATGTCTCTTATTTTTAGGTGCCAAAGCCGTAGCTATTTTCAGTGCAAATATGAGCCCCCATCACAACCCTGACATTTATTAATATATTTATAGTTTCAATTAAAAATTTTACTAGAATTTTTAACAGATTTACTTAGAACATTTTCGGGAACAGTGTTATTAGATAAATCCGTTTCAAATGCATAAAATATTGATAATTTGCTAAATCTATTTAGTTGCGTTGAAGACATAGTATGATTGTTAATACGACGCATTACAGAAAACGATCTTTTACTAGATCCACTGCCAAGTGAGAGAAAGAAAGAAAGAGCTAAATGTAACAGTTTACACAATTCAGAAAAACTGTTATGCCTATAATAGATTTTAGGCATTTTAAGTGTTCATGATTATCATTGCATTTCAAATGGTGTAACAATTTTAGCTACCGACATTTCTGATTTCAGTCAATTTTCATTTACATCTAATACGGTCTAAAAAAATGTACAATTATATATAAGTTTTAAAAGTGCGCTTTAAGTTATAATAGATTTGTCGTGTAATGGTTTACATTGTGTTTACTATTTTATATCATGGTTTATAAAATTGTCCATAGAAGTGACAATGAGTAAACATTCAGGCGAAAATCGGATTTTAATATTAAAAATAATGTTTTCAGTTACAGAAAAGTAATCGCCTGTAAATTCTGCGGTAAAGCTATTATAATATTTTGCATTCACGGGCATCATACAGATCATCTTATTATGAATAATGATGACAATGAACAGAGAAAATGAAAAATATGATAAATATAATCACGACAGTAAAAAAATGTTTCGCTATCACTTTTTCTTTCAGTTGAAAATTGTATTTTAAAAATAGTTCGAATTTTTTCTCTATAAATCGAATTTATAAAAATGGAGTTTGAAACTATAATTTTCAAAAAAAGAAAAATGTAGGTATTAAAATAGATCTTGGGTTGGGGGGCTTATGAAAATGTAATCAGTTTTGTAGACTTTTATTTCTTGCATTTTTTTTTTTTTGTCATTCGCGTGTATTTGTTTATATTTCTGAATCATTTGTTTTTACCCGTCTCTGTAATAAAGACGTGTAAATTTATATTCTAATTTGTATTTTAACATATTACTTTTTTATGAAAAAAAAACGCCTTTTTTTTATTTACTCGCTCCCGTATAACACACTTTTTTATAATCATGTCCACCACTTTCATTTTTTTTTTTTTTATACCGTTTTAATGACAAAATGGCTGCCGACGAGGGAGCCGGAGAAACGGCAGTCTCTCTAGAGATTGTCGCTCATTAATTCGACCACGTAATAAAGTGTATAACAGACGTAATAAATCGTATAGCTTTTTTTTTTGTTTTATCCATCATACGTGCTTTTTTTGTATTTTCTAAAATAAACCAATTAAATTTTGGTTTTAGACGCGAAAATTTGTATATATTATTCTTCTGACGACGGTGTAACGTATGATCTGTATTTTGTGTGTGTGTGTTTATATAGAACGTGTTCTCTCGGGTGGCGAGAGTGTGTAAAAACGATCGCGGTGGACCACAACAGCTCAAAAACCGATGGACATCGTATCTCAAGTCTCGCCTCAACTGCTCTGTGCCCGGCGAATTCCCGTTCTACTTCAATGAAATACGTGAGTACACGATTTTCGTATGATGGCCATTCTTGTAGAAAAAAAAAAATTAATGGAATATTTTACACATTACGTACCCGTTTAATTGCGATGATGTAACGAAAACATATCTGCATTTTGTTTTTTTGTTTTTAAAAACCAACCAGACACTCACCTGGTTGGGAATAGAGTCGTTCAAACGGTTGAAGTTTGGTGGTAACGCGGTAAATGTGCAAGACTCGCGACCGCGTATATAGTCTGTTCGTTCAAAATAAGTCGGAAGGATTATTATTTTTCGAACGGTTAAAAAAAAATACCCCCCCCCCATTTAATTAATACCATTAAAGTGTATATAGAATCCTACAGTTTTTCATACGCCGCGAATTTCCGATTCGATGAGTTTTCATTAATATATTGTTTTATACTGTAGGTGTCGTAGTTCAATCGGGCAAATTAAAAATAGTATTGATTTCATTTTTACACGATACACGCCGCGACTTCGGGTTAATACAAAATCCGACGGTCCTGTAAAATTATGCGTTCTTCTTTTTTTTTTCACCGCTAAAATAGCTCGGGTCATATTTTATTCTCGAAATTCGAGCAGTTGTCAGTACCTGTACAATTAATTGTCTTTTCTTTTTTTTGTCTAAACCTTAAAGCCGCGTATACTTGCGCAGCAAATATTTCGTTGGTTCGTGTTTGTCGAATAATAATAATAATAATATTATTAAAATTAATCGTCTTTGCCGGAGCGGTTTAGGTGGTCGGTTCACTATACTATTACAATACGATTATAGCGGCGAGTATTATTATTATTATTATTATTATTATTATTATTATTATTATTATTATTATTATTATTATTATTATTATTATTATTATTATTATTATTATTATTATTATTATTATTATTATTATTATTATTATCATTATCGTTATCATTACTATTATTACAAGTGAATATCGTATAAAATGCGCACGCGTATACTGTTATAAAATACATAATATAACCCGCCGGGTTTTTTTTTTCAATGTGAAATTTATCTTGTCGACGAAATTGAAACGGAATTAAAACGGAATCCGATGAATGATATGGTGGTCGGTGTTCGGGAGTGCTGTTGTTTTTGCAGATATTATATCGGCAGCGTGGTGTTACTACCGTTTATACTCTCCGGGGACGCGAAAAGGAAATATAATAATCGTTTGTTGAGGTGATTTCATTATATAATAGCAACGAATAAAAAGTCACGTTTCGCGGTTGTAAATACCCTGCGGGAAAGGCAAAACAGACGAATAAGTAATTCTCGACCGAATCCGAAGTTTTCGTAGAATAACTTTGTCGGTCACACCGACCGCGCGAACATCGTGTTATTATTCGCCGCTACGCACGCCAGCAGACGAAGAGAAGACAAAAACACCACGACGGTGAAAAACCGTCTATATATATTCTCATTTTTTTTTTTTTAAACTAATTATTATTTTTCATTTTCCTCTATATAACTGCCAAGGGATGGAGAGAGAGAGAGAGAAAAGAAGTCCGCCTAGCCATTATGAAACGAATAAAATACTTAGGGAGACCGAAAGAACTGAGAACAACGAGATATGGGGTTTCATTCGAGGAAAAATTATTCGAGCACATTAAAGGTTACCGGCTTACGCATAGTTTTAATTATAAAACCACTTTCGCTTTGCTGTGCTTATATTTTATTCTCTCTCACTCTCTTATTATTATTATTTTTTATTCTTTCTCGCATTTACCCGCGCCACTGGCTTGGTTTTTTTCATTTCATATAATATTCTCACTTCCTACACTGAATAATAGTATTGCATCGCGTTCAATTCAAATCCTTATGTTATATATATATTAAATATCGATTGTCTAATACAGGGGTCGGCAACCGACGGCCCGCGGGCCACACGAAGATGTTAAATTTAAAAAAATTATTTTATCAGTATAAATGTATATATATTTATGGGATTTTTCTGAAATTTGATCTAATCCGGCGTATTAGAAATCGCATTCGTCTACAATTTTACATTTTTTTTTCTAAAAGCAAATTTTTTTTCTACTCGGAAACTTGTATTTATTATTTTTTTTTGATAAGCACTCGTATTTACATGTAAAATGACACCGGTGTGAACTGATATTATGAATTGAAAAACAATAAAACTATTAGTGTTATACCGTATGTAAAATTTGCTTTTTATTAACGTGGCCTTAGATGAAAATGTAAAAAAAAAATATGGCCCACGTGGTTAAAAAGGTTGCCGAATCCCGTTCTAATACAAGTAAATAGTCGTTTTAATATTGTATTTGCGAAATGTTTATACTCTTCCATTAATATCATCACTACTATACCACCAGGATCGTTAAAAAATATACAATTTTTTTTTAAATTTCTTATTGGCGAATGTACGTTATATTTATTTTGTATAATATATCGTTAGAAAATATATAGTTATGGTCGACGATGTCCGATCTTCATAATAAACGCGTATTATATAAAAAAATAATATAGTTTTTTTTTCCTTTTGAATATTGTGGTAGGTATAGTGACTTACATGATAAAATACTCTACGGTTAATATTATATATGTACGAAGACGGGTTAACTTTATTCACGTGTTTCGAGTAACGTGAAATTCGCGAACTTTATAATCATCCTATACAAGCCCTTTTAACTGGATAATGTGTTTGTTGAATCGTTAGTCGTATGGTTTTTTTTTTTAGTTACATACAAATGGAGTTGACTGTTATACAAACCAAAACAGTATCTTATACATTACGTTATAATTATAAATTATGAGTTGAAATTCTGTTTAATTTCAGACTAGGCAAGCGGGTCGTTATTTAACTCCCCGGCCGCATTGCTCGATCTAGGGAATGTTTCGTGTCCACGTTACTAACTCCTGAGTGCTGCTCATATTAACGAAATTCCTACTGTTAATATTACATTTTCGATATTTTATCTGTACATAATGGCAAATAAAATTATTTTAAAATTTCGAATGTCGATTACGTCATTCAATATTGGCAATTATATAAACCAGAATAAACAAACGGATCTATATAATACAAAATCAGTTTGTGTTAATTTGTAAATAAAAAACATAAATAAATATATTTGAAAATAAATTAATGTATAATATAGTGCAATTATAAGGATTTATGATAATTGCCTGTGTTAGTCTTATTTAAAGTTATACAAATTACCTTCAGTGTACGTGATAAAGTAATTTAGTCATTAGCAACACGGTCTCGGATAACTCCAACATTATGCTTCTTAATATTAACATTATTCGTTTTTATAAAACTAATAATAATAATATAGCATTTTTTGGCTCCATTCAAAGCCCGTAAATATCGCCCGTAACATATATGTACAAGCTTTTATCGTTTGGGCTCGAACTTTGCTCTAAAAAGTGACTAAAATTCTTTGCACTATCGCATAACGACATTGATGTAAAAATTTACTATCTGTAATTTTATCAAATTGCAAATTTTAAATTTTAAAAATTGAAATTACTTTGAAAATACTATAAAAAAGAAAAGAAAATGTGTTAAACAGTAGTCCACGTAGGTAATAATTATTAAAAATGTATTACGTCAATTGTGAAAATCCGAAATCTTGCACACATTGTTCTCCCCGCCGTGCGGTCGCCAAACGTAGCAGAAAAATCAAAATGTATTTTTTTTTTGTAACTGAAATTATTAAAACGATTAATACGTAGTGAAATAATTACATTTGTCCTAAGCCTGTTTGTTAAATTGTACCTTCGACGAGAATTTTTATCAAACGAACGTAACAAGTCGTCCGTCTGCCATAGAAAAAAAAAATCCTGTTTTCCTATCGTCTTAGCGTAAGAACGTCATAATTTATGAAAATTGTAAAAAAAAAAATTCCAAAAATCGCGTTTAAAATTTAAAAAAATCGCTTATGTAAATGAAAAATACAAAATTTGAGCTAAAAACATTTTAAATTCTAATTATATATATTTTACGAAAAGAACGAATAACTAGCATGGCGATATTTATTTTTAGACTTTATAGCGCTATTAATATTTTTCATTCGGTTCGGTTGATTTTTTTTTTAATGATATTGTTGAATATACGTTTTCGTTTGTTACGACGATGTGGCGCGTTCGTTTTTAGACGCGTTGGCACTCGAAAGGGGAAAAAGTCTATGTCTTCTCCCCCGGGAGATGGTGCGGTAAAAATTCTAAAATAACCCGTTAAAATTTGTATAAATAATGTGGTACGCTTCAAGTAACGCGCGGTATGTTGTTAATAAAACGGGAAATATTCAAATATATCGGGTTCTCTTCCTGGTGAGCATATTATCGCGTACTTTTTCTATTACATATTATTTACTTATTTATATTAATCGATGACCCATAAGGACAGATTATTGAGCACAACATAACGAGTACGCGAAAGTTTATACGAAGAACCACGCTTGCATAATATTATAATATTTCGAATGTTATAAACGTTGTTCTCTTCACCGCCGTCGTACACCACGGCAGGAGTACCGTGCAAATAAATTTCGCTGTCACATTATTATTATATTACATTTCGCGTGCTTGGACGGTGTAATTATTATTTAGTCGCCGGCGACGAACTATATACGTACAATGATATAATGACAAATTTAAATACAAAAGTGCGTTCTCAGTTTTATATTCGAAATTGACCGCAGTATCGCGTATTATATATTCTACTGAGTTTTTCAGTGTAAAGTGCTTGAATTGTGGAAAAAATTAGAAGGGGAACGCATAAGTGTAAAAAAAAAATGTGCGTTCCTGAAAATGTGAATGTCTTGAAAATTCGTGGGAGCTTCGCTCCTCTCCCCCTCCTAAGCCATCGCTATATTTTTAATTAAATAAATCTATTGAATTTGTTAGAAAAAAAACCATCGGATCTTTAATTAATTAGTCGTCGATATAACAACATTTAAAGGAAATTTTATTATATTTTCATTAATTCAATAAAATTGTAAAAAGAGTCCTGACCGTCCCAGCGTTCCGTTCTCAGCGTCCCATTATGAAAAATTAGAAATGGTATGCTAAAATGTTTTTTTTTTTAAAAGAGCTACTTCGTCCCTCCCCCAATTAAAGCGCTGATTAATAGATGATTCATTACGCGTGCGTCATTATCGTTTTTATTCTTTATTCGAATATGCGCGGCGGGGTGCATATTGCCATTCTGCACACGAAATAAAACCCACGAATGAATCCGGTCCTCTGATTGGTCCATTTGTGATGTCAGTGTATTATTATCAAACAAACCGAACCTTCAGTGATTCTAGGCGGTTTTTCATAACGAATCAATGGGTGTTTTTAGTTTAAGTTCTGACAGGAGCTCGCGAATGGAGGTGTCTGAGCGAGCGTAGCTTGCTTGGACTCGTTAGGATGTGTATAATATAATAATTATACACTGATGATAACACGTTGATATCACAAATGTCATGGAACGCAATATAATTTCGGATTTATACTTTTCGTAAAATAACGCGGAACATTATAATGCTATCAGAAATATTGCCAGGACCGATCAGAGGACCGGATTCATTCGTGGGTTTTATTTAATTGTAATACGCGTTGTTATAGTTTTTATTTTGTTCGTATCTTTATCCAGTAACAAATCCCGTCATTTTCCTTTCGTTCAATTTGATGACTGCACACAGGAGGTACCTGTGTAATAATATTATATTGCTGTTGAATATCGCATGCGCATATAATCGACTGTACAATACTGCACTCGGTCGACTACGTATATACCGTGTTTCGTTTTTAATTAAACGCGCTCGGTTTGCGTTTCAGTTCGCTCCGTGTTGATCTAGGCGGGTATACGAAGTTTCCTACTCGTTGTATATACGACGGATTTTCGCCAAACTTTCACCCGGTTTTCTTCAAATATTCTTACAAAACTTCTCGTCGTCGTCGACGTTGTCAATTTCAGCTGCTGCTGTTATTCTTCTTAACGCGGATGAGATACAAACGAAATACGAGTATGAATGCAATTGAATCGAATACTACGTATTTCACACGGATTTCCTTATAAATAAGCACCGAAAATTATCCTTTGTCCCTTACGCAACAATATTCCGAGACAAACGCGATGCAAATTATTATTATTATTATTATTTTTATCGCGAATATAAAATTTCCGGCGAACGTCGTTGGGACGTGTACGACGATACTCGTGTGATTTTTTTCGCCGTGATTAATACGATATTATAATGCGAGTGCGCAATGCTCGTGTTATTTGCATGTATACCTGCGCGAAATCGAATGGAAATCACGTATATAAGACGGGATTGTCATGAGAATTCGATGGGGGACGCAGACGAGCGGGCGGCCGTGAGAATATAATTTAATAAAATATTATTAGATTGCGAGCGAATCGAGGAAGTTATTGTTTTTACGATGATGTTTATTTAATTTTTTTCTGTATGTACATTTTTTTGGCTAGGAAGAAGAACGCTCGGATGATTTCGTCGTGCGTTACGCGTTCCGGTAGCAAATTATATCTGTATTTGAAACGTTTTTCGAATTTCCCAACAGTTCTCTTGTGCGTAATTCAAAGGAAAACTATTTTTCGCAATAGTTTTTTCAACAGTTTTTAAACGCAGCGCACAAAAAAAAACTACCAAAATAACGGTTAGGTTAAAAAGTATTGAGAAAATCGAAAATCGACCCGTCTTGAGTACCGGTTAGACTTTATTTTCAACAGGAAAATAGCGCATCGCGTAAAAATCGGAGCACTCCTTCTGGTAGAATTTTTAGGTGCACGCGCGTCGTCGTATAACTCAAAGTTTCTCAAAGTGTGGTCCGCGGAGCCCATACCAGGGGGTCCGTGAAGCTAACCCAAACCTAACATTAACGATTTTTTAAATTTCAAGTCCTGATACAAAACAAATCAAAACAAATATTTTTTATCTCTGGTGTTTCATCAAATTCAAAATTAAATTAAAAATAAAAAACAGAAAATTATATATTTACACATAACGATATGGGCAAAACTAAAATAATTAGCATAATGCGTTGGGTTGAGTTCCATGCGTAAATTTTTTTTGAAGAACTTTTTTTTTCTTGTTTTCCGAAAAATAAAATAATGATGAGCAAAAAAAAAAATCTACGCCTGGAACCCAACCCAACCCAACCGGGGGTCCTCGAAGACTGTAGGTCTTTAGGTAGGGGTCCGTGATTCATTTGACTTTGAGAACCTCTGGTATAACCGACACATTCTTCGCTCCGCTCAGAATCCAAAATTGAAATCCGTTTAGCGGACACTCGTAACGGCACGTTTTAGTGTTTTATACGAAATTTATTAGACTCTGCCGTTCGCCTTTTAAGATCGATAGGTTCAACAACGGCGAAACAAAATATTTCTCGTGTTCTTCGGACCGCGCTCTTCGCGTGGCTCGATAATGCACGCGCGCGGTTTATATATATACCCCGTTCCGTAATACAATTTTTATTCCCCTCGAGTCGTCGTCTACCACCGTATTTTAGGGGAAACGGTACACCGAATATGCACTGTATAAAATATATATATATATATTCGTATTACAATATATTGTAATCGCGTGTCGCACGTGCACAGTTTACACGTGTACACACCGCTGAACTCGGTATGAAAATTGCTAAAAAAAAAAAAAAAAATAGTAGTATTATCGAGCGCGCTGCGATTTCCGAACACTGTATATGTACTCTGGTATTTTATACTTAAATATTATTTTATATTAGTATTATTATTTTTTTCTTTTCGTTTTTTCATTACGATATTCGCGTTTTTGATTCGATCTGTCCCTATCCCCGACCGTCCAAGAGCAGCACGTTAGACGCCGCGTACCGATTACTGCAGACGTAATATCGCGTGATATTATACTCCGTGAAAGCGTACATTTTGTTTTAAAATTTTTTATAAATAGTATGTATTTACTATACAAATGTATAGTATATTAGTATAAATAGTTTAAATTGTTGGTTTTTAATGATACATCAAAAAACATTCGATTCAAATCAACATTTGATGTGTCATCAAAAAACAACAATTTAAAAAGCCTTATTGGAAATACAAAAGATAAATTACAAGAAAATCAGAAATCGGGTATTTACAGTATTCAATGTATGGATTGCGATAAATTTTATGTTGGACAAACTAGAAGAAATATAGGTATCAGATTTAAAGAACATTTAAGAAATATTAAAAATCAAGAAGACGAAAAATCTCCTCTAGCAGAACATGTATTAGGAACAAATCACAATATAAACTCAATAAAATTATTAAAACAAGTAAATAACTATCAAGAATTAAATATTGGGGAAGCTATGGAAATGACAAAAAATAAAAATAATTTATTAAATTGGGATTTAAATTCATTACAAAATAATTTGTTAAAACTTTTAAAATAATATAATATTGTAAACAATATCGCAAAACGTATTCGTTGGATGATTCATCGGTCGATGACTCATTGGTCGATGACTCATCGTTCGAAGGCGGGAAGCGGTAGGCGGTAACCAGTTTGTTTTAATATATAAGGACTGTCGTCTGCTGTTAGACGGCCAGTCGTTATTGTGTACTGATGATGATAACATAGTTATCGAAATACGTATATACTACCGAATAAAAGTGATTTTTGTGTAATAGAGTTTATTCATTTTATTAAAATAAAATAATCCACAAGTGCTCAAATTTTTAAACAAATAATAATATTAATAAAAAAAAAAAATACCAAATTAGGTAGCGTACATTTGTATGTAATTATTAATTTTTTATGTTAATAAATGATAAGTTTAAAAAAAAAATATTCTTTGTAATTGTTGGTATATATTATTATGTTGTAACAATTTGATGAAAATGAATGGTGGGATGGGGATATGGGGAGCGAAGCCCACCACGGGTCAGGTTGAGTCTGATCAGTGTAAAAGACGCAAATTTTTTGCAAAGTCTTGGAGTCCCCTTTCTTTAATTTTTCCAATTCGAGCACTGAGACTAAGATATACAGGACTGGTATCGATACGGTTCGGGGTGTGGTAGATGCATGTTCTTCAAATGTTTCCGGTGAGTTTTTAACACTATCTACCGGTGTCAATTCATATTTCGGATTGATATACGTATTATAATTATTTCAATCGCTTATTACAGAAAAACCCCATATATCCAAATCGGAATTTTTCGAGCACTATTTTCCTTCGTATAGTCTGTAGCGATTATATAAAACATTTAATAAAAAATTTTGCTCTCGGGTAACGCTGATTACAGCCTCGTACCACCCGAAACATTTGAGGTACATTGATAAAGTGTATTCCATTAATCCGTGCCATCATATTGTAATATAACGCGTTTGATATGTTTGTAACGTTTTTTGCGCGAATGTGTGCAGAGTCGTCGACGGATCTGGTGCAAGGCGTCTACGGCACAAAACAGCATTTCATGATGTACGGCGTGTTCACGACGCCGGTGAACAGCATCACCGGATCGGCGGTGTGCGCGTTCTCGTTGTCGGACGTGTTGGACTCGTTCGAGGGCGAGTTCAAGGAGCAGAACTACATGAACGCCAACTGGTTGCCGGTGCCCGGGTCCAAGGTGCCGGACCCCAGGCCGGGCCAATGCGCCAACGATTCCAGGACGTTGCCCGACCTCACTCTCAACTTCATCAAGAGCCATTCGTTAATGGACGAGGCCGTCCGGTCGTTCTACCAACAGCCCATTATCGTCCGCACGAGTGTCAAGTAAATATCGCCGTCTGTTTGATGTAATTCGTATGTGCTAGAGGCGAGTGTCCTGCGAAGTGTATAATGTAATGATTAAGGATTCTGGCGAAATAAAATGTCGACAGCGACGACTACGGCAATTAAAAAAAAAAAAAGGGGTAGCCAGTCGCGGGATGTTGTGAATGTCGCTTAAGCGAATTACTCGCATAAAGATTTTAGAGTGTATTGATATCACTGTAAATTTGGAAGCAGTGATCAATCATCGCGTTCGATATAAAACGATTCTGAGCGGAGCGTCGGCGTGTAAAGACCCGTTTACGGCAGTCACTGTCATGACCAGTGGCGCACAGAGGTTTACGCGGTGAAAGTCCTAATACCTAAATATGCATAATGTTTATTGCATTGTATTTTATTGTACATACTATTTCCTACAATACTTTTATAGACACTAGATGACAGTATAACAATAACACTATCACCCACTACTGTGCAGTTGCATTAACTCGATGGGCGCCACTGGTCATGACAGCGACTGTCGTAACACTGTCATCGTGTAAACATAATGACGACATCTACTGTCGCACTGTCAACTGTCAGTTATCGCACTATCAAGCTCGGCTAGATAGTTGTCGACAGTGCTGACACCGTGTAAACGGGTCTTAATACAATTCGTCGAAAAATTTGAAATGGTTGTAAAAAGAAATTGTGACTAAACGATTTTTTTTTAGATTTTTTTTAATATACAGTTGAAGTAACAAACGTCTGACATTGTTTTAAATTTTTAAGACTTAAAACCAAAAATTCTCTTTTTTATAAATTAAATACTGCAATTGCTGTAAATTGATCAAAATTAAAATAAATTTTTTTTCAAAAATTTGTCACGTTAATACAGTCTAAATAGTTGCATATTTGGAGCGAATATTTCAAGTTCCTGTTATAATCATTAGTTTCAAAATTACGAAGAAATAACGCCGATAATCGATTTCGCCGAAAATCGCGTTTTTATCGTTTTTAAGTCATTTTTCTGTAATTTTTTTTGACGCTTGCAAATATGATTAATGACCTGATTATAGATGCGATTTACTGTCGGAAACAAACAATGACTGTAAAGCACTCCTTTTGGTAGAATTTTTGGATACAGACATAAAAAAAAACACATCATTATAAAACCAATACATTCCTCGCTCCGCTCACAATCTAAAATAGTGTGCTGCTCGTATTTTTGTGTTTTTTTTTTTTATAGCTTGCATACAATTTTCGTTTTCTCATAATTTATATCACACAATATTACATTTTTTTATATATATAACTAATAACAATTTTTATTTTATATATAAATATATATTTTTTTTACAGTTACAGGTTTACGGTAATTGCAGTAGACCCGCAAGTGAAAGCCATCGACGGCAAAACTTACGACGTTCTTTTCATCGGAACGGGTATGTATTGCAGTGATTGGCGCCTTTTTCGTGCATATAGGTCCTCCTCGGAATAATACTACGAAAATACGCGTATATGAAAAAAGTGTTAATGTGATCTTAAAAAAATCCGATTTCGAAATTATTTTTTCTTCAAACACTCTAATAATAAAACATTTTTATAATCGTAAAAAAAAAAATTCAGTTATGCACAATTTTAACCGGGTCGGCTTAACGCGCGTCACGATTTCACAAGGAAAAGTATAATATTGTACAATTTTATGCTGGAAATGTATGTAGAAAAAGAAAACAATTCTAAATAAATATCGTATAACGGTTACGTGTATAAGAAAAACGACGTTTCGTGGATACTTCCGGTCGATTTCATCACGCCTTTTTGAACACCGCGTCTACAGGCTATACGTTTAACTCGTATTCGTTACGTTTAATCCTCTTATACAGCAGTAGTTACCGATGCTCGATTTTCTGTACTTGTGAATTCTGAGCGGGCGAGAGGAGAAAGACGAGCTTTGTATATAATATAATGTAATACTAACCGTCGGCTAACACTTGTGGTTAGGCGCGCGTATACCTTTAAGCTAATACGATAGTTTCGCGTTATTTGATTCCGAATTGACATCGTATTGTAGAGTTTCGAGGCAATCCGGTTTTTTTTTTAATAGTATTAAACTACGAATTACCGAAGTGTCTCGTTTCTCACTTTTGACAAATGTTACAAACAGTAGTCGGTATTTGCTGGGCACTGTAAATGAAAATAATAGAAAATATAAACCCCTCCCGCGTACGCGTATAACATTTTTTTTTTTGATATTACGTCGTAATTGTGCCTTTTTTTCTGTCGCGCAGACAGTGGCAAAGTGCTGAAAGCAATAAACGCAGCCAGCGCCGACACTAACGAAAAAGTGAGCCCGGTAGTCATTGAAGAGCTCTACGAGTTCGGAGGTCCCGGCACCACGGCCGCCGTGAGGAACATAAAGCTCGAAGACAAGAGGCTGCTGGTCGTTACCGATAGACAAGTGGTATCGCTCCCGCTCGACAGATGTCAAAATCCACTTATAGCCACTTGCAGGTAATAATTATAACATGAAGCACGTTAGAAATAATTGAGCGAATAAAAAAAAAACCTCATGTAAATGTTCTCAACGCCATATTTGTAAAACAAAACGCATGCACCGCCAGTACTACTACGCGTCGTAAATTTTACTCGGCTAAAGTTTAATGTCATTTTTTTCCCCAAAGTTTTTTTTATTTTTATATATAATCAAAGTTTTGATTATATTTCGTTCTCGTGTACGTACGTATACACGTGCAGTACTTCCATGTCTTATGTAAATTTCGTAAAATCGATATTACGGTTTCCATTTAATAAACGGGTTTTTAAATAATGTGTTGAGTTTAATCGGTATAATTACGCGTGAACGTGCCCGGAGACAGTTGTCAATAACAATGCGCGTAAAATATACTATTTTTTAACCAACGCTTGAATTGGGAAAAATTTAGTGAGGACACGTAAAAAAGTATATATAAAAAAAAAAAATTTTGTTCCAAAACGCTGCAACGTCTTGGCTCCAGTCCTCCAAAACACTGACGCTTTAATTTTCGTAACGCGACCGAAAGTAATTCATTTTTATTCTAATACAATACGATGTATTGCATTTTAAATTTGTCCAATGTCCGTACGTTATTGCTGTATGAATGATAACTGAAGTGTTGCTATTTTTAGACGGTCCAAACTTCATCATTATTTCCATTTTAAACTTTAACCTGACGTAAATAATTGAACACGTTTATATACGTATTATCAGAAATCAAAACGCTTTGTTCAAACGTAACACGTTTTTTTCACAGATCATAACCCCGTAATACAAAGCGACAAATAAATATCATTTTCGCCCATGATAACAATAACGCGTTAAACGAATTTTTTTTTTTTTTGTGCGATAAAACTATGAAACGAGTAACGCTGACCAGCGTTCCATTTAGACGAATTAGAAAAGGACGAGACTTTTTTTAAAAAAAGGGTGTATTCCGGTCCTTCACAATTCAAACGCTGTTTGTAATAAATGGCGGAATAACGTCTATATTGTACAATGTGTATTATGAAAATCATTGATTTGTGACAGTTTTTATTATTATTCTCGGTTCATTGTTTTCAGTGAATGTATCGGTCTCCAAGATCCTTATTGTGCTTTCGACAAAGTCAATAAAAAGTGTCGTTCGATGCGCGAAGTACCGCCTAGTCGATGGAACGAGTTCTACCAAAACATTCAGACCGGATTACACCACGAATGCCCTTCAGGTTAGCACTACAATAACGATATCGTCCTACAGCGGGACGTTCGACGTATTCAATATTGTTGAAACTATTTTTATTTTATGGCGTTATAAATCGGCAATATTTTCGTTTGTTTCGATATAGATTAAAAACTCTTTTTTTTTCTTTCTTTCTTTTTTTAGTTACAAACAGTAGAAAAGACTCGGGCATTGGATTCGCTTCTAACGCCCAAAGCGGTGCTATCGGAAAAACAATTGAAGACATCGGCGATACTATAAACCTCTCGCAAGATGATCAAGCTCCTCCGTTTGGTGAGTACAAACAAAATGTTTTCGATCGGCTGTATCCCCATATTCACTGTATAGTAGATTTATATGTATATATAAAAATTTCTGCACATCCGTATGAGAGTAAGAAATGTTATTTTCGGATAATATATAAATACTTACAGTTCA
Organism: Slavum lentiscoides; assembly: GCA_032441835.1. Taxonomy (NCBI): domain Eukaryota; kingdom Metazoa; phylum Arthropoda; class Insecta; order Hemiptera; family Aphididae; genus Slavum; species Slavum lentiscoides. Next base: position 11,579,014 of record CM063712.1, on the reverse strand, counting down.
TTAGGTATATTAAGAAAATATAATTTCTTTAAATATTTTACAAAACATCGTAAACTCTTATTATGTGCACAGTGTTCTTTAAAGGCATTATTATATTAATTGTACATGAAATCGAAATTCGATAAAATCGAGTATCGGGCCATGGTTTGACCCTATAATAATGTCGACAGAGCTTCTGCTTAAGAAAATGTACGGATGAGCGATAAAATTTTTACATATATATTTATTTTTGCACTCAATGTTTGCACATAATCTTTTTCGCAAAAATAAAACAATATTTAAAAACAATTTTGGTTCTTTTTTTAAAAAAAAACTACCAGCTACAAGATATAGTAATTGTTATGTATTATTTTAATTATAATTTATAAATTGTACACCAGTATATAATAAAAAGAAATAGAAAAAACAAAGCGCCGAATAATAATACGCATTACTCGCCGGGTACTGTTATAATGTTCGCTAAAGTCGATAAATTCGCAGTACACGACTGTACCGAAATTACAAGAAAGATTTCATGTGAAATAATTGACATATTATATGTTTTCCCGTAAATATTTCAAGTATATAAGTACAAAACTGATTACTTCTTTTACAGATCGTAATCGAATTTCGTTAAGTTCAAATGTTCACTAAATTCGTTGGTATTTGAATAGGCTTGAATTTGCACGCGGGAGGATTTATCTTAAAAATCAACGATAATATTCAATCGATTAATATTGTTTTAATGAGCTCTTCGACGACATTACGATAATGTATAGTAAAACGATATAATCCGTTTAAATTGGTCATTTAAATAACCAATATAATGTCGGATTTTTTTTTTTTGGGAGTACGAGCGAAACGAAACTATCGCGAATATCTCCCGACGACCCGCGCCGCCGGAACGGCTGTACCGGAAATTTCTCGCGTGTTATAAATTCGATTCGGTGTGGTTTTTGAAAAATTTTTATTTTTATTTTTTGAAAATTTGTTTCCCGACACGCGTAGGTCCTAACAACGACGACGTTAGAGTGGACGAACGACAGGAGGGCAGTTACACCATGGAAACGGTGTTGACGGCGGTGTTCGCCGCGTGTTTGGCCGCGCTGTTGACCGGTTTCCTGGCCGGTTACGCGTGTGCCAGACGGTGCACGAAAAGCGAAGACGACAACTTACCGTACCCGGACACGGAATACGAGTATTTCGAACAACGACACAACATGAACGCGTGAGTATTATTATTCGTTATTAATAGACCGCGGATTTGTATGCATTTGCATGTTTTTTTTTGGTAATCTTGTGATGTGCTAAGTATTCGCATTGGTACGTTTCACGATGATGTGATTAAAAATACAAATTGAATCGCTGAGTAGAAAAAGGATAATATTCCAAAAATACGAAAAATAAACTGAGATGGACATTTTTAGCTAAAAGGTAGACACTAATATAATGAGCGGATGAAAGATAATATAAGAAGGTTAGGTACTTGCGGGTAATGTATGTTATATATAGACAAGTTTTTATTTATTATAAAATTTAAGGAAATAAATAGTTTATATTAATTTTCCGAAAGTCGGGTTAAAGCGCATATTATCCTTTTTCCACTCAGCCGTTCAATTTTTTTAGCGCATATTTTTGCATATTCGGGTATTTTTCGATATTCTGATATTTCAAAAGCTTATTCCAGGGACGTATCTGGGACCTTATTTTGGGGGGGCGATTAATTTTTTTAGAATACTTTTATTATACGTGTCAGTGTGCGCTTGTATTAAAAAAAAAAAATAATAATTTAATAATTTTTTGTGCTTAATAAAACATCTATTAAATGTCATAAGAAATTTATTACAATTGTCGTTTTCTACAAAATTAGATCGGTATGTCTCTTTTTCATTTTAGCGAACCGTTGAATGATGTCTTCAGTGGAAATTTCTATTTTCTATGTATATTTAATAATATATACAAATTTATTAAAAAAGTAGATTATATAATATTTATTATAATCTTATAAGATAGACTATAATACGGGTCTTGGGGGGCGATCGCTCCTATCGCCCCCCCTTCAAATACGTGCTTGGCTTATTCTACGATTTTAACTGCATATTTCATTTTTTAGTGCATATTTAGGTATTTTATAATAAAATGTAAATTTGATTAACGTTTTCGCGGGGGGAAAAAAAACCGAAATATAAAAATCCGTATTCTCCCGTAGTTATGAATTTACGATAACTCAAATGGTATTTTGTTTTCGGTACCAATCTTAATTTTAGACTACTATCGCTGTGTCGATTTCGCCGCAAACGTAATTCAAATTTAGGTTTGTGAATTAATTTTTAGTTTAATTCTTAATAATAATTGATTACTTTTTTTCGTTATAGATTAAAACTATCCAAGGAAAATAAATGATGCTCTTGATTTTTAAGCAAAATATTCTTTTTTTTTTGAATTATGGTTTATGAAGAAATAAATTTTATAAATTTTTGAGTGCGTAGTTTTTTTATTTTTGTGCATATTTGAACATTTTAGTGCATGTATTTATGCATATTTAAGAATTTATAGTGCATATTTGGTTGGTTTTTAGTGCATATAAATCCGCGCTCTATAGTTATATAACTCTCTAGACTCTTAGTTATATATGCTCTAGACATATAACCGACTAAACAGGTATACTTTTAGGTAGCTGATCATCGTATAACCCCCCGGCCCTTTTTGTGATTTCTGGATGCGCGCCTGACCCTCTCTGTATTGTGTGTAAAGCTTAACCGTCTCAAACGTTTCGATACATTTCAGGCGGAGACTCGGAGAGCCGAAACTGTTGCCGCAAGAAGAAGTGACGTACGCCGAACCCGTGTTGATACCGCCGAACAAAGTGATACACGGCTCGCCAAAAGCCACGCTGAGACACGCGCCGATGCCACCGATGGGCTTCGCCCAATTCCAACCGAACAGCGCTCAAGACAGTTATTACTCGCAACAGCAGAACATCCGAGATCATTTCGGAACGCTCCGGTCGCAAAGGGAACACAAAGTAAATAAAACCGCACGTTATTCTCCTACCCCCCCTCCCTCCGTCATACACCGAATTTCTTCACTCGCCCCTCTCCGTCGTTACATCGGTTATAATTGAATTTATAATTGTCACGGTTTTGCGCTGATGACAGGGAGTAGGAGTCGCTTATTGTTTACATCATCACCACCACCACCACCACCACCACTGACTCGGGTTTAAATAACGCGGATCAATAAAAAGCCGTACGAATTCCCCGCGACAGTTTCCGTCATACAGACGTATTATTTTTTTTATCGCTGCAGTATGGAAAAAAGTAAAAATTCTCTCATAAACGCCAACAAAATGTATTGTTGTTACCACTCGAGTGTACGTAAACACGGCCTCGAGGCTTCTTTGTGGACGACGACATTAAAATAACGAGCCTATCGATTTTTATGTGCTCTCGCGAACGACGAGAACGCACTCCTCTGCGCGGGTACTCGGCCGGCCCAGTCGTCTGCAATGCTTAACTGAATACCGGTAGTGGTGTGGTGGTAAGTTAAGAACGCAAACTCGCTTTGAACCTTTTCGTGTGAACTGGCCGTATAAACGCGTTGTAAAGTTTTCCTAAAAAATTTTTTTTTTAATGATAGCGAGCCGCGGGGTGATGTAGATGTGAGAACGCTAAACGTCTATGATTTTCGTCAAAATAATACATTTTATTAAAGAACTCTGAAGGCTAATTATAACACGCAATTTTTACACAAAAGAAATTACAATATTACAATAACATAGCCGTTATTTTGACTATATATCTTGAATTCTTAAAAAGTCATAAACATTTCAAAAAATACAACTTTTAATCATTTTTCTTTTTTTTTTAAATCACTCTGTCATAACTTCTTTAGATCTAAAAAATATTTGATGTACACCATGTACAGCTCCGTTATTGTGTGTATAGATAATATTGTAATTTATTTTATATGTAAAAATGTGGTGTCTTAAGTACAACTGTGGCATTAAATGGTTCTTTTTCCAGTAAAACGATTTTATCGTAAATAAATTGCAGTATTTTAACGTTTTCTGTATTCTCGCGGTACACCTAACTGACGGCACGTTTGCACGGGTTTTGCACAGTTTCGTTTGCCTGTGTAGCGTCATCTTAAGTGAATTACTTAAGTCAAGTTTCAGAGTTTTGTTATTGCTATAAATTTGAAAACAACGATAAATCATTTTGCATTCGATAAAAAGATTTTGAGCGGAGCTTCGGTGTAATTTTTGGGTATATAGCAGAAACTTTAAGACAGTTCAGCCTCTTTCGATTTCAAATCAAATCGAATTACTCTGAAAAAAAAAATAGGTAGGTACGGTTTAACCGTTGTTTACGAAACGGAATGGAAATTTGTGACGAACCGTAATTGCGTATCGGTCCATTCTGAGCCCGGATCAGGCCACATAGACTTGTGCTACTGCGTTTTGGATTGCTGGCTACAATAACCATAATAATAAACGTGACAAGGCGAACGGACTTGGTGTGAGATACTACTACTGTGCATTATTAAGTAGTACCGAAAGGTAGATAAGATATAATTGACTCATGACTGACTCGAGTCGCAAATGATCTACTACTACAACAGCTCGATGTCGTTCCTTTGGATTGTATTCGGTGGACTATCAGCTAGTGCAGGTTATAGAATCGTTTTCTATAATATGTCTACTCGCGGATATTTAAAGCTTTTTGTACCTTTTCTAACGACGTGCCTTTTAATATTATGCTATAAAGTATCCTGTCAAATCGGAGAAATTCTCCCCCCCCCCATTGATGAGGTAGTAGGGGCCAAGGGGAGCTTACAATATTAATGGTTTACTATACCCCCCCCCCTCTTGCAGTAGGACCGGATCTGAGCGAAACGAGGCAAATTTCAAATCTCAATAATGTTATTATGCGTGATTTGCAGAACGACGGAAACAATTATCACCAGCGTGACGGTTTCGGGACGACGCGTAGCGTGAAGAAAGTGTACCTCTGAGGTGCGTCGGAGGGGAGGGCAAGACCAACGCGTCAACACAACGCGAATGCTAGCAGCTCGTCGTCGCCTTCCCCTCCGAGCTCATCGCCGTCACCGCCGGCATCTCCTTCATTGGCCGTACGCATAACACCGTTGCAACAACAACAACAACAACAACAACAACAACAACAACAACAACAGCAACCACCGTCATCGTCACAACAACAACTACAACAACTGCAATTGCAACAACAACAACAACAACAACAGCCTCAAGCTCCATGCAGTTTCATATATAGAGCGGGAGTGTGAACTGTGTCTCAGTTATCGCATAATTTCTGGGATTTTTTTTTTTTTTAAATAATAGTAATATTATTATTATTATTATTTTACGACCATTGTATACTTTTGACAACAATTTCGATCCAGTTTATAATAATAATTATTATTATTCTAAAATGTATGATTATCCATCTGTATTATTTACTCATAATAATAGACACACACACAGACACACTGGTTCACGGGTAGAGGAACGGACAGTGAACATAATATATTATTTTGACTTTCGGTCGGTCGGTTGTAGACCGACAGTTATTATTTATTACGTTGTAGACGACTTTATACACTTCAAATTTACAGTGGATTTAATCTAGAAGTATGTTACATTAGTAGTTTGCTGAAAAAATAATTGATAAAATATGTGATAATTATTTTAAAAGCCTTACTAAAATATATTATATTTAACATGCTACATATATATATATATATATATATATATATATATATATATATATGCTTATTTATTTATTTTATTTAATATTATATATTATATCTTACACGCTTTAATTACGTAATTTATTTTTAAACATAGTCTATATATAATACGTTTTTGTTTTATTTTTATTTAGTTTTGCCAAATATATTATAACTATTTTGATTTTATTTAGAAAAGTTGAGAAGACGTTATATTTTATAAAGTCTGGTTGATTTTATTATTATTTTTAAAATTATTACTTATTAGATAAATGTCAGTTTTGTTCTGTATATAATGACCGTCTAAAGTTTACTCCTTTTAATTGCAATATTTTGTTTAATTTCTTTACTTTTCAATGGACATAAACCAAAGCAAATACTTTATACATAATATTATTATAAACATACTTATTTTTTAGTGATTTTACTTTTTAAGAATAATAAATCCATATAATATATACTTATATTATATTACAATTATTTACCAAATATTTTTTTGTTTTTGTTTTCGATAGTTATTTTATCATAATTATGGGGTTTTTTTTTTTTTTTTGAAATCTTAAATTTGTATACTATAATATTATAATCTGCTTTATATTAATTATTATCGTAAAGTATGAAAGTTGTAAATAAGATAGAATTTTCTCATTTTCCTTACTCATTTATAATTAAAATTAACCATAGATTAATCATGTGCTTAAATATATAGACACTATAATTTGAAAAGAGAGAAAAAAATATCAATTAACCTGTTATTTTAGTAGCAAGTGTTATTCTTTTTCTCCCTGTTTAATACGTATTTTTATATTTACATCCATTAACAAACCACAATATTTAAAAAAAAAAAAAAATCTGTTTAAGTTAAATTTCATGTACAACAGAGTTGCCCTTATTGAAAATAATTAATTGTCTTAATAATAAAATAAAACATAATTAGACGAAACAAATATTTATTTATTTATATAATATGAATAGTAATTTCTTTTGTCCAGCACATTTATTTTGCACATTTTTATCACGTTTATACATTTTATCGTCTTCCATCAAAGTATAATCTTTTTTCAGTGCACAATTAAAATGTTGAACAATTTATTTTCACACACAGTTTTCAACGTTATTTAATATATTAATAGTGTGTAATAACTGTTTGAAAGACGTGCAATAATATTATTAAACACCTACTAAACTTATGTCTACACACTAAACCGGCGGATTCCAATATTGTACGTATTCAGTGAGAATTATTTTCATTTGTATTTCATTCGATACTGATTTTTAGGTATATAATATATTGATTTTTAATACGTGTTTATTTATTTAATATTTATATATATATAAAAACAAATTTATCCATTATTATTATTATTATGTATGTAAATACGTTTTTTTTTCTTTCGGTTGTTAACATTATTACTTTCAAAATGAGTTTCATGTAATATTTATGTGTTCAGATTCATGAATTGGTCGTGTTTATCGGCTATTAACTATATTGTACTTTGATTGAATTTCGAATACGAACCATCGTTGACTTTAGAAAGGAATTTATTCTTATATAACAATAGGTACGTCAAAACATATTTGAACATGTTTGTTTTTGGTAGATTTTTTTTAAAATTGTATTTTAGGTACCTACAGATAATACGGAAACATTTCACTACAACGCTACAACTGAAAGCCAACTGAAAATTCTCAATGATCTATTTGAATCGTAATTTTTTTATTTTTATTTTTCAATAATTCGAGATATTCATATAAATCATTAACAAACACAGTGTTTCAATTGTCTGTATTGCTCCAATCTTTGAAAAATACATCGTAAGTGTAGAACTAGTGAAAAACGAACGAATGTATTTATTTCTCAGACTATTCTAAAAGTAAGCGTAAATTGTAACGTGATTAAATGCGTTATTGCGATGTTAATTTATTCATTTTTGTTTTCAAAAAAATAAAAAAATAAAACAATATATTATTATAATATTATATAGTCTGCCACGGTGTTGTGCCGATTGTTTTGTATGTATTTTGTGTTGCAAGACATGATAGGTGGATTGTAATAGAAAAACTAAAATTTCTATTCGAATTTAGTTTTCCAAATCAAACTAAGTAGGTAGTTAAAGAAAATTAATTATGTAAAGTTTAAAATATTTGACTGTGCTTAGTTTATTTTTCTATTAAATATTATTGTCGCATAATGTTTAGATTATATCGATTCCATTGTAAATTTTAATATTACTAACATTAACATTCCGAAAATTCTAATTTAAAAAAAAAAAACCATATTAATATTAAGTTGAGTACACGTAGTTGTATAATTTCTTTTTTTTTTTTTTTTTACTGTTAGTAATTTTATCAATTTATACTCAAAAAAATATTCATTGTTTGTATTTTATATCTTTTTTCTTTTTATAATATTTTATTTACTTAGGAGAGTAGTTTTAAAAGTCTTTTATACTTTAGAGCTTGGCACTAACTTGTATGAAAAAAAAGGGCAACGAGACTGTAGAAAAAGCTCTGAGATATTATAAACATATTGCATGCTGAATTTTAAAATATCGCATATTGTATATTCATTATTCGTATGTATATCTACGCGTAAGTTAGCATGTGGAAGTTCCATTTATTTATATAACTAAACATTTTTTTTTATTATTATTATTATTATTATTTTTTCTTTTGTAAATGAAATCAAACCAAACGTACTGATTGCATACCTAATATTAATTACGATTATTATAATGGTTAATAGTTTACATATTAAATAAAAACAATTTCTATTAGAAGATACGTGTGTGTTTTTCTTTTTTCTATAAAGTATCCATACAACTACTAATATACTACTCATATATTATATACATTTTACGCTTACCTGCGTGGCTGCGTCCATTGTCTATACTGTTAAATTAAAGCATAGATTATATTATACTATAAAAATACATATTATTTATGTTTGAATGGAACAAAATGTACCTAAATAATTTGACAGTGTGCGATGTGGTCCTGAATACTTAAGTCACACGAGATACCGTCTTTACAAACGGGTACTTACATATTTGTTTTAGTTTTAAGTTAACTGTATGATTTTTCAACGTTTTTGGACCTTTTTTGGCATTTTTTTTTTTTTTTTGTGGCAAATTTTGGCACCTTACAGGTAGGATAGTTTTCTTATAGGTATATTGTGTTTTAAGTTGTTAATATACTTCAATGTGATTCAACGATCTATTTTAAGGATGTCAATTAAAATGATATGATAATTTAAAAGAAACGCCTGTTGTATGGGATATAGAATGGTCGCCATGCGTTTTGATGTTCTTTTTTTTTTTTTTTTGCATAACCATCTTGAATTTATTTTCTAATCTGACAATGTTTAGCTGAAAAGTGGATGAAAGTATTTTTTTAATTTAACTGGTAGATTTTAACACAAATAATATAATCAATCATTGTTAAATGGGTTAAGGTCACATATTATCAGTGTTGTGCAAAGATAACTTTAAATTTATCTAGATAAGATAACGGATAATTAAGTGAAAATTTATCTAGATAAGATAATAGATAATACTAAGGTTTTTTATCTAGATAATAGATAAAAAAAATTCAAATTATTTAGATAAAAAAAGATAATTATTTTTATATCACACGAAATTGAAATGTTTGGATTATTTTTCGTACTTGTATCTACTGTTGTTCCTTATAAATTATCATAATTACATAATTCATATAACTATGGAAAATAACATTACATTTAGTGTAATGATAAATGATTTGTACTCTTTCCAATTTTTCCACGTCTTGTTTTTTCGATTCAATCGGATAAAGGGTCGGAAAGTCGGATGTTGGAAGAAAAAGTCGCGACCACTGCCTCCGTAGTTTTTCGTTTTGCGCCTTTTTTTCCGACGATTAGTGAATTTTGTTTTTCGAGTTCTTTAAGATTTTCAATGACTTGAACCCCGACGAGTCCCTTAGGCCGGGTTCACACGGGCGCTCGTCAGTTCATCGCGCGTTTATTTTTAAAGGCAATGATCATTCAAAAAACAGTAATAAAAGTGTAATGATAAAATTACCCAACATGAATCGCTGTGAAACGCGTGTCATCTGAACGGTCCCGTAACAATGAACAGTATTTCAATTCGCGATATCATGCGCGGAAAGAGAATTTCCGCGAACGACGGGCATGTATGCATGCCATGTGAACCTGGTCTATACGGCCACTGCCGACCGAGATTTCTACAGTGACCGCCTCCGAAATTTATGTTTATGAATTTTTGAAGCGTCCCAAACGCGCTTTATACTCCGTTCGATGTTTTTTATGCGGTTTCGTCATACAGTTTCCGAAACGCCTGTTTTTAATACGTTATTATATAAAGGTAGCCGGCTGGAACGTGTGTAGCTTAATATGTACGATAATAGGTGATTTTTTGGAAAATCCAAGATTAAATTTCATATCAGCAAGAGTCGTGTTGTACTGTTTGTAGGTACCCGACAACAACAGGATACCTCGATTAACTCGACGAGTGAAAATAATCGTCGTATCTTACGATTAAATACTTTATGATTTCTGACTATTAGCCGAGTGCACGAGTCGTGTGGGACGACCAGCTTTATGTAGTTGAAAACAATTTTGAAAACATTTTCGTTATCGTGAATCAGTTCCTTGTAAGTTGTAATAATAATAATTTCCCCATATCAAAACATCTCTAAGGTTTAAATATTTGAAAATTTCAGTTGTATACCCGATGTACAATATATTATATAAATTATAAACAAATTAAAAATATATGTAATAGAAGTTGAACTAAAAAAAAGCTTTTATTGAAATAATTATCTAGATAATTTACCGCAGATAACCATTTTTTTTTATCTAAATAAGATAAAAGATGATCCAAGTTACTTTTATCTAGATAAGATAAAAATATAAAAAAATTATCTAGATAAATTATCTAGATAATGCACAACACTGAGAACATGGCAATGCCATACTTACTCATGTACTCCCACTGTTATCATTTAATTAAAACACTTCAATATTTAATCGATTAATTTTTCAAAACTGAAAATAGTGAACGACTCTCGTGTTTTCAACCGGGTTTTCTGAGTCCGTTTTACAATATACTTATGTGTGTGTGTGTGGTGAGTCGAGTTCCCAAACACGAGTAAAGATTAACACAATAAATTGTATTTAAAACAACTCGGTACCGTAAATTCGTATTTACGGTACTGAGTTCAGAAACACCCTGTATATATTTGGACTAATGGGCTGTAGCTGGCAATAGCGTCCAGCACCAAAAATTGGCTGACTCCTTTTTGTGATACATAGGTGATAGATATAAATATTATTCTTAATTAATGATATATAAGTCATAATTTCAATTAGGATTATTTGAATGATTATAATATAATATAATATTATATTATATTGAAAATAACTTTTAGTATTATAATTTTGGTGTATCACATGAACAAGGTTCACGACACTCGAATAAATCAGTGGCGCCGATGTGTGTTTAAAAAATACTATGACATCATGCGCGGATCCAAGGAGTGGGCTAAGGGGCTTTAGCCCCCACCCCCTTGGGCTGTAGTCATTGCTTAAAAATTATACATATAACTACCTAAATAGGTATAAATGTATAATTTTAGGTAGCTGATCATCGTACAGCCTGGATCCACGCCAGTGTGACATCATACATCAAGAGGCCCTCCTCCAATTTTTTTTCCATTTAACAACTAGATGCGAATGAGAGTACCCACATAATGCAATGTATAAAGCCATTTATTTTTTAGCTGAACAAATATTTAAATCCTATACTTAAAGTTGAATTTGGATTTTGTAAGCCCCAGCTACAAAATTTACTATGACATATGTCATAGATAAATTAGGTGATCGGCGCCACTGGAATAGATTAAACCGATTTCTATGAATTATTATAACATTTTAATATTTTACAGAGTTCAGCGAATCTCAATCGTTGCAACGTCTAACGTCTTAATGGTACCTAGTAGTACCTATTATATCGAACACTTACTTTACGTGAGAATGTCTTATACAAATTTTGTAATACATGTTGCACAAATTCAAAATTCTGATCGTTAACTACAAATTAAAGCGACTAGAAAATACTGCAGGAAGAATACTACGTATTAATTAATGCATAAAATAATTAATGCTAGATACTATTTAGTATAGAGATACACTGAAATGAATATCAAAAACGCAGTTTCTCAAAATAAAACGTTCTTAAAATAAACGAAATATGGTTCTTATGATGCCATATATTGACATTATTAGTATATAAAGTATAATATAAAGAAGCACAGAATTTATATGTAGTATCAAACCAAGAGTAAACGTTATATTATATAGGAAGCTTCATAAAGTTTTTAGTTTCGCTTTGGCGACTGTAACTTTGTTTTACATATCCGGTTATAAAGATCAAAATATATCGGCTTCCGTATAACGCAGCTCGGTAAAATATGACATACGGATTTAAAATATATTTGTTACGGTCATTATAATAATTTTAGCAGGGAACGCATCGTCTGCTTTTTTCTCTCGGCTCGATCCTTGTTATCAATGGATATTGAATATTTCCGAAAGTCATTACATTTAAATGAGAGGAAATTCGGGTCTTTGTATCCTTCGAGTTCTATCGATAAGATTACGGCCGTGTACGGTTTAAGAGTAGTTTCGAATGAAAACTTTTGATCGAAGCACCGTTGAATAGATTTTAATCTGACAGTTTATTGCGCAATTCCAAAGTAAAATTTCTTAAACTCGTTAATATGGTTACAAGTAAGTCACGTTTCAGACACTCGAAACGAATTACTTTGCGTCTGTGCGTATATTTTGCCACGACGAAATTTCGAAATCCTGCGTTCATATTATATCTATATATGAACTAAGAACGATGAAATATACAACAACAGGCACACCGAAGTATGTGATAAATAAATAAGACATTAAGAACATCGTAATATACTATATTTACGATTAAAATTACACATATTTAGTTGGTTATAGAATCCAGCGTGTGATCATGAACGTATAAATATATGTCGCACTTTTTCAATGTCCCTGATTTATCCAAATTTTGTGTTTAGTTAATTTCGAGAAAATTCAAATAAATGTACTTTAAGTACGAGGGTCATCCAGAAAGTAAGGTTACAAGGGTTCCGTAGGCCAAAGGATTTTTTTTAAAAAGTTGACACACTTGACGTGTAAGGCGTATCGTAGCGGTTCTATTGAGTGGTCACACGCGTGTCTATCGGACGTTTCGTTTAGTCACGGTGAACTTTTAAAATGGATATGTCGACGCGCGCTCCCGCCACCGTCAAAACCGCGTTTTTGCAGCGCGCGAATTTTTGGATCGTTTAGAACGTGAGGGAGAAGAGTTTCTCAACTCAATTGTTACTGGGGATGAAACCCGGGTCTGTCATTATACCCCAGAGTCTAAAAGACAGTCCTTCAGTGGCGACACACGGCTTTACCAACCACCAGCAAAAAATTCAAAACCGTCCGTTCAGCCCAAAAAGTTATGGCAACAGTGTTTTGGGATCGCAAGGGAGTCCTTCTAGTTGAATTTATGCCTAGTTAGGTGCCTGGTGTTAGGTCACACCATCGATGCTGAGACATATTGTAACACCCTAAAAAAGCCGAGGAGGAAGATTTAATGTTTTACTCATTATTATTATGTTCTTCACTGTTTATAATTACAGTTTTATAACAGTCATTAATGTGTGGTATCTATATAATATTTCTCCAGTAATTACCAAAATGTTTCTTAAGTAAATTGTCTATATCAGTATTTTTGCTTCATTTACAAGAAATCCTTTATTTATAACTAGGATTTATTGAGGATAAACTTAAACCCCGAAATGACTTACAAACATAATATATACTTTGTGGTTAAAGCCGTCATACTTTACAAAATTAAAATATAAGAAAATCGTTATTAGAATAGATACTAACTTTTACAAGCGTTCAATGAATTCGCAGTTATATTAATATTAGGACTTTAGCCCGTTTTACAGCTGTACTAACGAAGACATGATGTGTACTAACTTTTTGTTGAAAATTACCAATATACCTATTTTTTATAACTATACCATATTCTTTTATTGAATATTTTATGGGATTTACTGTGTTTTGAAATTCAAGAGTTTAATACAAGATAAGATACTCTGTAATTAACAATAAACTGTGTAGAAACCTCTATTTCGACAAAGCATGGGTATTGGATATATAACTTTTGCAACGGATCGACTCATATGCATATATACAGACTACAGTCATAAAAAACATTCTACAAAGATATAAAATTATTATTTTAAACAAAAAATACCTTGGTTTTAAATTGCAAAATCCGACATGAATGTTTACTGCATATTCAAAGAAAAAAAGGGTAGCAAGATAAAGTTTTAGAGTTTTGTTATTACTATAAATTTGAAAACAATAAAAAATCTTTGCATTCAATTGATTCTGAACGGAGGTTTGGTGTAATACTATTTATTATTATTATTAATAATAATAATAATAATAATAATAAAATATATATAAATATATTATATATTATATAGTGTGCATAGATAATATAATTTACGATTACCAAACATTATGTATTAAATCCTAAAATTTCTATTTGTATAGAATAAAAATAATATCAAAATCTATAACTTCTGTAAATAGCTCAAAATTGGAAAACTATTTGAAATGTTTTCATTGCGTTATAATGTGTTTTAACATATTTGGTGAAAATTCATGTATCCAAAAATAACCTAAATAGGAATAGAATAAAATAAATTAATTAATGAAAAGTTTTACATTGAAAAATAACGTATATCAATATTGTGTACGTCAATTCGATCCCATATTTCATCAAAATCATAGTAAACTTTATCTAAAACTGTACAGTTGTAAATAAAAAAAATATATATATATATACATATATTACTCCGGATTTTCAAGATATTTTGAATACAGTATAGAAGTAACGTTGGACGTAATACGTTGTATAAAACGTAACCAAAAATTGCCCCTTTTACGACACGAATAACTCAAAATCTAAAAATTGCTATTAGATTCTGAGCGGAGCGATGAATCTATTCTTTTTACAATGATGTGTTTTTTTTTATGCCTGTACCCAAAAATTCTACCAGAAGGAATGCTCCGATCTCTTCGGTCACAGTTTGTTTCCGGCAGCAAATTGCACCTATAGTTGGTACTTTAGAGAGATCATTTTTTGATTTTCTCAAAATCGCCTAAAAATAAAACTCAAAAACCTGACCGTGCCCAAAAATTCTACCAGTAGGAGTATTCCGATCTCTTCGGTCACAGTTTGTTCCCGGCAGCAAATCGCATCTAGTTATTATATTAAAAATTACTATTATTAATTATATTTGCTCTATACATACTCTATTAGTATATAGTATTAATTATAAATAATATAACACCGAAACTCCGCTCAGAATCGTTTTATCGAATGCAATGATTTATCATTGCTTCCAAATTTTGAGTGATAAAAATACACTCTAAAATCTTACCCCAATTAATTCACTTAAACGACATTCACAACACCCCGCGGCTCATTACCTTTAAACAGCTTTAGAACTGGTGGAAATTTCTTAAAATTTCCTTTACCCGTATACATATAGTGTAAAATTACATTATCGTTGTGCATTTCAAGACTGTTGGGCCATTATTTTCGAAATGCCGGATAAATACATTAATAAATGTTGACAAAATCGCGTTTTTACCGTTTTTAAACAAAACATTTTTTCGTGGTTATTTAGTCCGTATTAAAATAAAAAATCTATAGAAAAAAAAAAAATCGAAAAATCACCTCGTTTAGAGTTCAGCCCAAACAGAACTCGCTACCGGAGAATGGGCAGGCGTACGAATGAGACGATTGGAGCACTTTAACTATAGTCAGAAAAAAACAAAATAAACATAAATTGTAAAACCAATAGCTTCCGCGTATCACTGAGGATCTAAAAAATTTACATATATATATTTTTTTTTACAGTTTGTGTACTTTTTAAAAAATATATATTTAGATAAAATCATTATATTATCATTTAAAATGTTTTGTATAGTATATAGACATTATAGGTACCATTTATTTTCTTCGTCGCGCACTCCTGTGCCGAACCACCACGAGTCGCTGTAACCGCATGATAATATAATATATTATAATCAATCATATAGGTTTTTTTTTTCACGATAACCTGCTCTCATTCGCGTTCATAATCTACACTGTCGTGTAGTATACGTACACACGTTGACGTCGTCACATGACTGTACATTATTATAAAATGATATATAATAATATTGGATATTACGGAAAATCAGTCGCGCGCATAATACACAAAATACATTAATGAAATATACTTTTTAGGTGTATGTATACGACATCGGTTATACACACTGCTCATATTTTATTAATATAATAATACGTCGTCCGGGCAGATAACGCGAAATTTCCACTAACGTCAGCGAGGTAAATTTCGCGAGAGAAAAAAAAAATGTAAATAATCTCGGTGCACGTTATATTTGCATATAATAACCAGGAACTCGAACACAGCGTCTACATATAATAATACGTACCATAGAGGTGTGTACTGCAGTATTATAATGTGCGTTTCAAGCGGATAACTTTTCCAACGATAATCGATGATAATATGTTTTGCAGAGATACCTACTCATAAAAAATGTGGCTTTAACACGCCATTTGTGCATAACGTATACCTACAATATAATGTTTAAATGATGTCTGCAAAAGTTTTTCTTGGGAAAATTGCGCGTTTGCGCAGAATAGGTACACGCGGGCGCGGATCCGGAGTATCAGTTTGGGGGAGAGCGGCCATATATACATTTTAAACACGCATTATATTTTGATACGTCCTAAGTGTTAGGATATACATATTTTTTAACTGAATAGTATTTACTTATGAGTAATAATTAAAAACTAACAAATGTTTCGTCGTCGGTATTTAGCTATAGGTACGTTTTGATAATGAAACTTGTTTTAATTTCTACAAATACACTTTTAAAAAACAAATATAAAATTGAGCCGTAAATTGTTTAATTTATTATTGTTGAATATTATTAATAGAAAAGGATCCAGAATCAAAAAGGTAACGAGCCGCGGGGTGTTGTGGATATCGCTTAAGTGAATTATTTGGATAAAGATTTTAGAGTTCTGTTTTTATTTAAAATTTAAAAGCAATGATAATAATAGTCATTGCATTCGATAAAACGATTCTGAGCGGAGCTTAATTTTCTCGTAAATATATGGTCTAAAGTTACATATTTGGTGAAAATTTCTGGTTTCTATGACTATTAGTTTTAGAATTAAGAAGAAATAAACAACAATCGATTAAGACGAAATTGCATTTTTGAGTAATATTTTTGGGTGCTTTTGAGAAAACCGAAAAATGATCTCTCTAAAGTACCGAGTAGATGCGAATTGCTGCCGGAAACAAACTGTGACCGATGAGATCGGAGCACTCCTTTTGGTCGAAAATCTGTGCACAGGATAAGAAAAAAAAAATAAGCATCATTGTAAAAACAATAGATTCATCGCTCCGCTCTGAAACTAAAATTAGATTATTCATTATCTCCCGCGATAATCAACGTAACAAAAATACCACGACGGCGCATTAACTATTGGATTTTTTTTTTAATTTGGGGGGCATGGTCCTCGTGCCCCCCTTGTATCCGCGCCTTACACGTCATTATAATAATATCGATGTGGTAGCGATCGGACGCGTTTTTTTTTAGATTCCGAGATAAGCGACGAAGCTATTGGTTTCACAACGAAGTTTATTTGATTTTCTTTAACCGACTTCAAAAAAAGGTGGTTCTCAATTCGGTTGAATTTTTTTTCTAATGTTTGTTACCTCATAATTCCGCCATTTATGAACCGATTTGGACGAATTTTTTTTTTATATACGAAAGAGTATCGCCTCCGATGGTCCCACACCAATTTCGTAAATATTGGCCTAGTATTCGACCAGTAATTCAGTTTTTTGTATTTTTTTCATGTTTTCCGATTTCATAAGGATCGGCCTAGTATCCTACCTAAACGCCCAATCAAATGTAGGAACAGGAATGACGATATGACTACTGTAACTACTACGACTAAAAAGTATGAAATAAAAATATTTAAAAAAAAAAAAATATATAAAAAAACCGACTTCAAAAAAATACACTATAAAATATGAAATAATCAATAAACTTTTCGAAATCGGCGCCGAATTTCAAACAACATCGCATTGTGAAAACGCATTTTATTAATGTATTAATTTATTGCAATATCTATGCGTTCCTACAATGTAATGTTTTTCGACGCCGATTTCATAACGGTTATTGATTATTTCATACTTTTTAACGCATTTTTTTTCTAAAAAAATATATATATTTTTTTTTTTTTTTAAACGTTAAAACGTCAAATTCCGTTCGTGCACATTTTCCCGTAGACAATTTTGCTGCGGTGGTATACCGTAATGCGATCATTTTTCGATTATCCCCAGTAGTTTTCAAACGCTTTCCGTTACGTTTACGATTAACCTTACATTACTGTAAGGTTAATCGTAAATTATGTACTACATTACACACTTTATATAGTATATATTATTATTAATAATAAATAATATTGCACCGAAGTTCGGCTCAGAATCGTTTTATTGATTTATCTAGTAATAAAAAAAAAAAAAACTCTAAAATCTTTATCTAAGTAATTCACTATAAAGAAACATCCGCACAACACCCACCGGGACTCGCTATTTCAAGTACGTTTCTCGTGCGCCTATAATTATTCACATTGCCGGTAACATATTATATAATATGCTTTGCTCCATATTCCGATGTAAAATATTTTTTTGACAATTTCGACGAATGTATCGAATTGGTGTATCAAATATTGTGCTAATAGTTTATTATCCGTTTAAATGTTGATAATAGACGAGGAAGGACGAAGGAATATTTCGTATGTTTCATACGATCAAACTATTCCGCTTTTCTAAACTTCTGTTGCAAAAGAACAATAATACATTGATTCGCGTTGAATATCGCATGCTACATTTAAAACAAAGTATTTTCATAAAATAGAATATCTTCAAAAAGTATTCAAATACGTTATTAAATATTTCCTGAAGAAAATAATTTCAATTCACTTGTACTGCCATCTGAATACTGGCTCCATATTTGTTTCAGACTACTGTACTACACTAGGTACCATACGCGTGTGAGTGTCTGACTGAAATATTTAATATAACAGTCGTCGATACGGAATTGTAATATTGTTGGTTAGGTTAAGTTATTGAAATTTAACAGCACTATAGTCGAATTAGAAAATAGAATATGGATTGTGGACATAAGTATCTTATAACTTATATATTATAATAATAATTTATAATATTATTTTGGATAATGGATATATATATATATATATATAGTACACAATAACCGTTGAATGTATTTCAATAAACGAACTCGTAATGTACTGTTTGCTTCTTAAAAATAAAATAAAAAAACGTATACAAAATAATACTTGATAAATAAGTATGGTATATCTATTTAGTAGACTACATAAACCGTTTTCGTAAGGATTTCATCGTGTATATCTTATATTTATATCGTTTGTTTTTTTTTTATATATATAGAATAAAAATTCATTTTCTTCGCTTTATATTACATTTGCCACTACACGTATTTGTATAGCGACGACGTACAATTTCTATTATCGAGCCAAAACAGATTTTTAAATTAACTCCTGGCTGGCCGAATAAATTTACTATGCAATTATGTTGCATAAGTTATAATCCCTATTGTACAGTCAAAGTCAGCCAAAGACTTCTATACGATATCGCTGACAAGTAATGTTGTGAAGTATTTAAGTAAAAGTATTCAAATACTCTTATGGTACTCAAATACGTATTTTAAATACTTTTAAAAAGAGTATTTGCAAGTAGTATTTTAAATATTTTTCTAGAGTATCTGTATTGTGTGTGCCGTGAGTTGTGTCGTCTGTGTAAAATATAGTTATTAGTCACACAAAAAGTTATAGGTAGTGTTAACACGTTTTAATCCAAGGGAGTAAGTGATTTTAGTTTTTAGAGTCCAACAATTAGTAAAACTAATGTTAAACAAAATTTAATTATAAGTATTTGAAAGTATTTGTAAATACTTTTACTAAGTATCTGTATTTATACTCGAATACTTTTCTCATTAAGTATTTAAATACTTTTAAAAACAAGTACTTGTATCTGTATTTGAATAATTTTAAAAAGTATCTTTTACAACACTGCTGACAAGTTTATGAATTCGTTTACGGACGTTTTACGAAGTTTTATTAGATAAGCCATACGATCGTTTTGTCTCGCATATCAATGGACAGTGGTCACTGATAAACAGTTTTGAATATTCTTTCACCGACAAATTTTAGAATACAATTGTTTAAAGAATTATTAAAAAAATATATTTTTTCGCCTGTGTCTTGAGTAAACAATGAAAAATAATAAAACGCCTACTCATACGGACGAATACGGGCGTGTGCGCGACTTATAAAGTTTAATATTCAGTGTGAAACGAAGAATGTATTGTTTTTTTACAATGACGTGTTTTTGATTATCAGTGAAGCGAAGGATGTATTTTTTTTTTATATATAATGATGAGTTTCTTTTTGCTTGTGAACAATTTTTTATGTAGGATGATTCCGATATACGTTACGTTCCAGTAGCAAAGAAAATTTGGTAGAGTAATAGTGCAGTTCCCTTTTTTGTATGTAATACCCCTGTAAGGTTTTGAGGTTACAACATACTTACTTGTAATCCGTGTTACAATATAAAAAGAAAACCATGCTTCGTTTTACTCGTATGTGTACTCGCTTAAAATAATAAAAAGTTAAATTTATAAAAAGTATGTCTTGTCTTAAATCTTCATTGCGTTATTAGAAAACAATGTGTTATTGCATTGTGCGCAACTAAACGCATGAAAACATACCATGGCGCAATCGAATGCAGGATATAAACAGGGGCGTATAGGCCCACCGGGACACCGGGATTTTCCCGGTGGGCTGCTACTTATATTGATGAAAATGGGCCGATGAATTGTTTTGTTGGATCTTGGATATGACCATGTGAGTCGCTAGATTCTATTTTCCCTGGGCCGGTCACATCATGCCTATCCGCCCCTGGATATATATTCCATAGTTCCAGCACCAGCACCCTTGGACATTAATGATACAGAGATGATAAAAAAGAATATAAAGTTATTTAAAATAAATTTAATCTGTACCTTAGAGCCAATGAACTTGACGCTAAGCTAGAAAAGCTTAAGTTAGCAGTTTTATTAAGTGCCATAGGAGATGATGCATACGAATTACTCGAAACATTTAATGCTACTAAAGAACGGCAACAATTGAGGCAAAATATTTAAATCTCTAAATGAATACTGTGAACAAAAACTAAATGTTATAATTGAACAGTTCAATTTCTTTCAAAGAAAACAGGAAGAATATGAAATATTTGATAAATTCTTGAGAGACGTTAAGTCAATGACAAGAAGTTGTAATTTTGGAAAACTAGAATATAGCAAGGTAAAAGTCCGTCTTGTACTAGGAGTAAGGAATCGTGTACTTCTGGAAAGGCTATTGAGAGCACCTGACCAGACATTAGAAAAAACAATTGAACATAGTAAGACCGCAGAAGCAGTATAATAACAGGGAGGAGCACTTTATAAAAGATATTAGGTATTGACGTACACTTAACTGAGACGAAGAATATGCCAATGAGGAGTTATAAAGGCCAAGCTAAATCAAATAATAAGAACAATAATAATGGGCTCTTGGATATTTAGTATGATTACAAAAAATGTAGAAGGAAACTTCAACCGAAGAGTTCCTAGTTCCTACGCGTTTAGGAAAACATGTGCCAAGTGTGGGAATAAAAATCACTTTGTTGTAGGATGCGGCGTTAACCAGATAATGTTATGATAATGCTGTAAATTAAACATTAACCATTAAGTTGTTAAGTTATTAAGTTAATTAAGTTAATGACTAAATAATTTCATCTACAGATATTAAAAAAAAATTTTAAATGCATTCATAACAATTTAAAGAAAAGCGTATTTTTAATTCAGAAATATAAATTATTGATAATTTTCTTTATTTATCTTAAATGTGTCGATTTTTAGATAAATCTAATATATTGTGTTGAGAATCATATTGTTAAGTTAACTCATTTTTCTCTTATAACTATTTTAGTAATAGTTTAATTTTGTATTTCAATTTATTTTCTTCATTTAATATTATTTTTGTTAATGGACCACAGATGTATTAAGTAATATTTTCGTAGTTTCTTTTGCGGCTTTACCACTGTCAACGTCTGGTATACCTACAGAGAAATTCTGGCAGAAACTCTAAGAGAAAACTTTTTTATTTATTAAAAAGTTTTTCTTTTTGCCTTATTAATTAACACTAAACATTTTCCATTTCATGTCCTGTGAGTTATATTTTCTTTTTCAACTTAAAAAGTGAAAAAAGTAAAATGTTTATTGTAAAGTTGGGGTTTTTAATATTTAAATATAATATTTAAAATGACTGATTAAATTAATACATTTTGTACTTGAAATGCGTTGCTCTAGAATACCGTGCAAAACATTGAAAATAATATTACGAATTTATATTCGGTCGAGTTGAATATTTCTTTATATTTGCTAAATTTTCTCTATATAATTTTATGGCTACTGTCAATAGCCAGAAGAGCGGGAGTGGTAGTCACGTCGCAGAGGCGGCAGAGATGTGGCGGGGCGAGAACGTCGAGAAATTGACAAAAACAGGGACAGGAAAAAAAAATCAATAATACGGTTAATAATGTTGGAGGAAATTAATATAAAAAAATATATAATAATGAGAAAAATAAAAATAATAATAATTTATTAAAACGTTGTCAAAAATATTGTCTAAGAAATTATTTTATCGTCTAGAAAAGAACGAAAAGAACAATTTATTTAATAAAATACGACTTCCCGGGGGCAATTCGAAACCCATAAAATTGGGTATTTTTAACGACGTAGTGTATAGCAGACGTGTAAAGGAGCGTAACCGCATATTATATTATAATCATTTACACGGATCGTAAAAAAGGTGTGATAATGATTTATTATTATTATGACTTTTGTATTATATTATTATTATACGAGATCGTATATTGCAGGTTCGGCCTGTAGAACGTCGGGAGAATTCATAAAAAAAAAAAAAAAGGTAGCGAGCCGCAGGGTGTTGAGAATATTGCTTAAGCGAATTACTTGGATAAAGATTTGATAGCGTATTTTTATCACTTATCATTATAAATTTGAAAGCAATGATAAATCATCGCATTCGATAATACGGTTTGTCGAAAATTTTGAAATGGTCATAAAAAGAAATTGTGACTTAACTATTTTTAAGTGTTTTTTTTTAATATAGTTGAAGTAACACACGACTGACATTGTTATACATTTTTTAAGCCTTAAAACCAAAAACTACCTCTTTTACGAATTAAATACTTCAGAATCAACAATTTCTATAAATAGCCTCAAATTAATAGAATTTTTTTGAAAAATCTGTCTCGTTAATACAGTCTAAAGTTACATGTCCGGTGAAAATTTCGGGTTTCTATGATCATTATAGTATTAAAATTACGAAGAAATCGCGTTTTTACCGTTTTGATGTAATTTTTCGGTAGTTTTTTTATGACGTATCAACCAACTAGATGCAATTTACTACCGGAAACATAATGTGTCTGTAAAGATCGGTGCACTCTTTCTGGTAGAATTTTTGGGTAGACATAAAAATAACCATAGCTTTGTAAAACCAATAGATTCCTCACTCAGCTCAGAATCTAATACGTCTTACAGTAATAATTCGCTTGAAATTTGCACAAATCCCATTTTAATATAATTTATTTCTTCAATAATACTATAATATCCCATAGACAATTTGTTACAAAGTTAATAATAAATTCGTCTTTTGCTAGTAATGATAGCTATATATATTTAAACATTTTTAGCACACATTTATGGATTTTTCAGTATTTTTACTTACAAAGATGTAAAACAATATTGATTAATCGTATCTGCTTAAGATTTATTACGCAATATTCTGTTTTTGAAACATTTGAATGAGAATAATCGTTGGTGAATATAATAATCGTAATCGCATTATATTATTTTTTTTCGATATTAAGTAAAAAAAAAAAAAATGTTTATATAACACAATTCGACCGACAGGCTTATACGAATTATAAAATGCAAAACACAAACGTACTTTTTTTTAATTAAAAAAATTAATAATTACAACAAAATGTTGAGTGCAATACTACTGTATCGGTTGTTTGTATTGGTTTTTTTTATGCCTGCGTATCCCAAACATTTTACCAGGAAAAGTGCTCCGATCTTTACGTGTAGCAAATCGCTTCTATTTGGTACTTTAAAGATGTCATTTATCGATTTTCTAAATACTTTTTTTAAGCGCCAAAAAAAACTACCAAAAAATTACATAAAAACGGTAAAAACGCAGTTTCGTCAAAATCGATTATAGTTTTTTCTTTGTAATATTAAAACTAATGGTCAGAGAAACCTGAAATTTTCACTAAATAGTAAATATGTAATTCTAAACTGTATTAACGAGTCGGAAATTTTCAAAAAATTTCTTTTAATTTTGGGTCATTTATAACAATTGCAGATTTTTAGTAGTGATGTTACGAACTATTCGATTTTCGAACCGAACCGAACCAAACCAAGGGTGTTCGGTTCGGTTCAAAAATCGAACTCATAATTGGAGATATTCGAACCAAACTAAACACAAAATAGTTCGGTTCGAATATCGAAAACGAAATGCAAACTGAACTTGTCGAATAAATCAATAAAAGTTTAAATAAATAAAATATACATAGTTTGTTCTATTTTTAGGACGGAAAGTAATTTTTGTTCCCCAATCCGGAGTAAAATCGAGCTACTCGGAAATTTGAAATGTACGTCATTCGTAGCATTAGGATCTAAAAATAGATTATTTTGTCGTTTTATTGATAATACTCAGTGGTAAATATGTATATTCGAAACATTTTGAAAACCATTGAGTCACAATTTCTTTTTATAACCGTTTAAAATTTTTTAACAAATTTCGTTACACCAAAGCTCCGCTCAGAATCGTTTTATCTAATGCAATGGTTTGGCATTGCTTTCAAATGTATAGTGATAACAATATACTCTAAAACCTTTATCCAAGTAATTAAGCGACATTCACAACACCCCGCGGCTCGCTACCTTTTTTAAAAAATTTTTCATACTACAATAAGGTCTGAGCCGCAATCATAGTTATTTCAGTGATATTCACAACACGATATAGTAAAAGTCTAAGGTAATATAATACAAATGAGAAATTAGACGGCACACAGATTAATCATAATAACCGCCAACCGGGCGTTTATTAAGTTTGATTTCATTATACCTATTCGATAGGATTTTTGTATTTATTTATAAATAATAATAACGTGCAGTATTATAATAATAAATTGTATTGCATATTGTACAATATAATATACAATAATTGTACATATTGTACAATATACTTACAGAAATAATGTTAATCATACATTTTTGACTAAAGTAATCTTCTTACCGATTAATGCTTATATTTATAAGACATAGCCTTTTAAAAAACGATTGACTTTTAGCCTTTATGGAAAAAAAAACAATGCGCATTAATTTAATAATTCAATATTCCAGCGAAAAATAAATAAAAATATATACGATATATTATTACAAAATATGCGTATCATTGAGACTTCATATTATCTCTACGAGTAATGATTTATTTTTTTAATATTTAAAATAATGATATCTTTTTAATTTACTCTTAACACTTACCGATTCATAATTTTTAGGTCATTTCGTTAGAATTTCGTATGAGTAATTAATATCGTCATTAGTTATTAATTGACATTAAAATATATGGCATAATATTAAGACATTACTGAAAATAAGTTGGTTGAAAACCGATAATAATGTAAATAATATTATACTATTATCATGTGAGCGCATTTCCGGGTAACGGATTTAGTTGCACAGATGATATTTTATAGTAGCGTCATTTCTTAATTTCTTCAGCAGCTTTTTTGGAAATTTATCGAAAATTTGTATAAAACTTACTTACTAAACCTAATCATAATATTGATTTTATACGTGTTTATTGGTTAATTGTTACAATGGTTTTCTATTGATCCCAAATACATTATATCGAACATTTTTCATCAGAATTATTTATATTATATAATTATTGATCTCGTAATAGTTTAGGTCTGTATTTTATTAATTTAATTGATAAAAGTGTATAGATTCGACAACTTCTGCGATCATATTTAGTTATTTTATATTTTGTTTAATTTTTCTTTTCATAATATCATTGGAAATTGCATCGATGACATCAAAGTTACGACGAACGATTCAACGAAATGGAGTATATAATATCTAGAATTCAGTGTTTTATGCTCTAATATTAATTTTAGTGAGAAAATTGTTTCGATAAAATTTAATTTAGTTATCTTTTGATTTTAGGTTCTGAGCGAAGCGAATAGTGCTGAATAGTGATTTTACAAGAATGTTTATATTAATTTTTTTCTACGTATAACTTTTTATTAGAAAGAGTGCTCATTAAAATTCCAGTAGCAAATTTAGTCTATTTATAGAAGTTATTGATAATTTAGGTAGTTAATTTTTCGATTTTCCCAATGATATTTTAACTCGTAATAGAAAAATTAGATAAAAACAAAAATATCTCTGTAATTTACAAAAATAATTGACCTAGTGTTATGAAATTTTCATTGAATGTGCACCATTATACTATATTAACGAAAAAGAAAATTTCAAAATTTTCCGATATTGGACAACTAACTATAAGAACTCTGTAGTTTTGTAAATTACACTGAAGTTCCTCTCAGAATCGTTTTTTCGAATACAATGATTTATTATTGTTTTTAAATGCATAGAAATAATAAAACTATAAAATCGACTGAATTCACTTAAACGACATTCACAGTATGGGCAACTCTCTACTTATTTATAAATTAAAAATTCGAATTTGAAATCTTTTATAAAAATGAAGTATTTTGTACATTTAATAACATCGGGGCTATGTATACTTCAACAACACGTCTTATAAGCACTTGTATATGTTTAATATTATAATACATAAAAAAAACTATTACAGCCGTCACAAAATCAATATTTGCATATATAGTTTTCTGTAACGCCCATATATAATAGATTTCTGACATTAATACTGTATTATATACCGTATAGGTACATTATATATACAATAAATTATATAGACATAAATCCGGTGACGTTTAATATAATTTATTAGTATTTTTATATTTACTGTGTAGTTAAAAATTTCCGCTAATACTATACCAAGTAAATGTAACGAGATTCATTTGTTTAATATTTTTTTTATTTCTTTAATAATTTACTATCATGTCGCGGCCACTTTTCTAAACTTTTACCATAATTATCTATTTTTGGTTTATTGTACGATTTTACAACACTAGTAGTGATTTTTTTACAGCCCACAATATTACTACACAGTGGTCGAAGTGGATCAAAATAAGCGGGGGGATGGAAGCAGGTATTGTCATTTGAAGTTTTGAAAGAGGGGGGGCAAGTTGTGACTTGTAAACGGTCCATTTTGTTGAGAAAAAAGCAAAAAATAAAAGCCTTTTTTAAAAAGGCTCCAACATCAACCTACTAATATAATCTATTATCCTTGATGGTGAATTATATATCTACTTTTTTATTGTGATTAAGTGACGTTTAGATCTATTGAATGTTAGAAAACATTTTAGAAAACAAAGTAGTTCTTATAAAGAAAAAAAAATGATTCAAAGGTATTTTTATAAAAAAGTTAGGAAACATATAACAACTACTTATTGTAAAAAAAAAAATGATTTTAATAGAATCCAAGAGGGTTGAATAATAATTTTAAACAAAATAAGTGGTTGGAATATGCTAACTAAAAGAAGTGGGGAGATAGCATCCCCCCCATATTCTCCCCACTTCGACCACTTTTATTTCATTTATATATTACACATATTTTGGTTTTTTTTAAAAATTATTTTCCAGAAATATATTTTATCCCAGAAATTAGTTCTCGTCTTTACACATGAAGATGGATCACATCAGGAGTCGTTTTCGCATGGAACGCGTGATGACCATTGAGACATGAAGACATATAAGATATAAGACATAAAAAATGTTGTTAAATGTTCTTTGTACATAATAAATCTTTCTTTGGATAAAATTATTGAATTGTCAACTATTTAGAAAAGAAAAAAAAGAACACAAAATAATTTTTGTTCGCTCAGTATATATTATAGTATATGTATAAGCAAATAGTAATTTTTACGTCGATATCGTCTTTTTCAAATTCTGCATGAATATCTTATACATTAGCAAGTTTCTTAACAGCGTTAATTGAAGCAGTAAATCCTGTACTTCTGAAGTTTTCAAAATATTTGAGTAATTTATTTAAATGAGAAGTAACCATACTTATATGCATTAAAATTAAAAGCAAGTAAAATTCTACTTACTAAGTTTACTCGGTTTTATGAATCAGATTATCTTATCGTTAAACTCATTAAAAATTCAAATGACATAAATTCTTCTTCGACAGCAATAACTTCACTCGTAATTTTGATCTCTTGTATTTTTATTTCAAGTTCTTTTAAAGCTGTACAAAATTCTGACTGTTGATGCCATTACACTTTCAAATCGACACTTCCATCTAAATTTTAATAAATTAATATAATAAATAGGCGTACGTTTTATAATAAATGTATTTAATAAATACTACGGAGCTGTTGATCCGGAAAATAAAGTGTGTACTCGATCCCTTCTCACACACAGCACAAACGAAGGGATTAACGGCACAATCCAGCACAAATGAAAAGTCCAGGTTTGATGTCGAAATTTGAATTTTTGATTTAGCATGTCCCCTGCACCGCCCAAGGAAAATCGAGGATAACTTGAGAAGGGATTGAGCACAAACGAAGGGATTTACGGCACAATCCAGCGCAAACGTGGCACAATCGAAAGCCCTTTGTATCAAATAGAAATTTGAAATGGGCGGTGCCAGGGACATGGACCTAAGTAAAATAGAATAATATTTCGCGAAAAAAAAAAAAAAAGTTAAATAAAAATATTCTATTCCAAATTCAATAATTTAATAACGTAAACGATAAAATATATGTTGCCTTTAAACTTATAAGTTTGTGTAACGTTATACATTTTTAAAATTTCAAACATTTTTTTTACGCCAATTTTTTTTTTTTACGTAATTTAAGTTACGCGTGAAAACTTAATTTACTTTTTTTTTAATGTAAAACCGATGGAAGACACATTATTGAGAAGAAAAGGGAATTATAGTATTCACGTACACGTATTCCTTTGAACCATAAACGAATAGAATTCGTTCCTAAAAAAAAAAGTCTGTTTTCGTTGGAGACTTCAGTGAGAACGTCTTCGGTATTCTGGAGCGTTATTTTCGTCAATCGTGTGCATATACGAGTGTATGTACCTAAAAACCATTAAGCCTTCGCTCCGTTCGAAAGTAACAACCGATTTTAACGTTCTATTGAATAAAAGCGAATAAATTACATTAACTGTATCAGTAATTAATTCCGTTTCCGATTTCCAACAGAACTCTTCGACACACTCGTTTGTGCGAGACCGATATAATCTGTCGTATCATTTTTTTCGAATTGAAAGTACCTACCCAGTGTTTTTGTTGTCGACAGCAACGCATTAAACATATAATATTCGGCTCGTGGCCGAATTCCGTCCCAAGCCAGTAAAAATGTCCGAATTCCGTCCCGTGGGTGGAGCAGTGTTGGCCGATTTCCGTCCCGCGTCTAGTGAGGTATAGGTAGCGCGT
This sequence comes from Slavum lentiscoides, assembly GCA_032441835.1. Taxonomy (NCBI): domain Eukaryota; kingdom Metazoa; phylum Arthropoda; class Insecta; order Hemiptera; family Aphididae; genus Slavum; species Slavum lentiscoides. Next base: position 11,549,324 of record CM063712.1, on the reverse strand, counting down.
CAGGCTTCTTATATATAGTTATATATAAAAATATTAAATAATAGTTATTACAATATAATAGTTATTTTTATACGTCGAAACCAAATATATTCCAATTCACAAAAGCTCTAAAAGGGATACAAACGGAAATATATATATATATAAGAATGCGGAGTACACTGCCAAAGTCAAAGTTAACGTTAGAAAAAGAACAGTTTTTGGGAGATAAAATGATGCTTTGGCAAAGTGGTGACTTGTTTGTGTGTCAAGTGTCGTCAAAGTTTTTGCCGGCCTATTTTCAACAAAAATCTTCCAAAAAATAGTTTTAAGGATAATTTAGTTTGTACTTGACATACGGTTCGTGCAATAAAAAAAAAAATATTTGACATACGGTTTTTACCCGTGCAATAATATAATTTACTCGACACACGGGTTTTTTGGCCGTGTACTATTAACATGATATAAAAAAATATATAATTATAACGGATTCTAATTTAAAAAGAAAAAATATAAAATGTATAAAAAAATGCAATATATAAAAAAAATATTTTCAAACATGCCAGCGAAGCTGCCAGTCCTCGGCCTAGAGGAAATGTGAGGGAAAAATATTACTATAGTCGGGTGAATGAAAAGTGGCCGCTGGCCAATGTGTTAGCAACCTTTTTCCTAGGGGTCCTCAAAATCAGTAAGAAATTTTAAAGAACCTTAAATGCGTTATCATTTTGTTGTTATCACGGTAATATACAGCTATTATAACCTATCGAATAAGAGTAATAGCACCACAGATATATATAACAACTAGATAGCCAACTCCCTATAATACATTGAGAAAAAATTGAATTCGGCAGCCATTTGCAGGTTGGGCTCAAACGATAGTAAAATATCGATAATAATATCGATAATAGGTAATATCGATTTATTTAGTGATGTTTTGATATTAGAAATGATAAGACATAAGAATATGGTATATGGTCAATGGTATTTATTTTTATGTATTAAATTTTTTTAAATATATTTCTGTTTTTAGTGTTTTTCATCTAAGTAAACACTAAATAGTAAATTGTGCACATGACACAGACATAATATCACACTATAATACAATAATTGTATTATTATATAATATAAAATCGATATATTAATCGATATTACTGTTATCGATAAATTACTATCGATATTTCACTATCGTTTGAGCCCAACCTGTAAATGGCGGCCGACTTCAATAATAATTACAAGTTAGCTATCTAGTTGTTATATATATCTGTGAATAGCACATAATATAATATATTTTGTGATTATAATATCAATGTTATCACGATTTCGATGCGTAGAACTAAACTATTTTATCCCAACCCGACGCGTTTTCGCCGCCGAGAGCGTAAAGATCAGCGGCCACTTTTTGATTCGCCCGACTATAGTTATTAGTTACTAGAGTGGTGAGGTGGATTGGCACGGGACGGAATTCGGACGTAGCGTCTTCGCCCACGGGACGGAATTCGGACTTTCGTTATCGCGTCACAGGGGGTCCGGGACGAAATTCGGTATCAGCCCAAATATCGACCGATGCGTATTGTACACATATTATAAATAACGCACAACACGCCGTCGGGTCCTCTATTTTATTCGTACGCCGCCTTCGGTGACGTCGTCGATAATAATATCATGAATATTATCTAACGACTTTCAAACACTTATCGTGTTATAGTTTGACATGACGTCTACTACGATCGTCCTACCGTCGGTGAATTGATGCAATGTTTACTCGCTATATTTATACCTACATCCGCCCCGATAATACTATTCTGCGTGCGCGCGGTGTATAATATATAATAAGTGCGCGGTTTGGAGAGTTTTCGAAAAATGACCCACCCGCCACCACTCGTCAGTGTACCGTCGTCGCCGCGCCGCCCCCCGTCAAACGCTCTCGGACCGCCCGAGAGAATCGATGACGGCCGCCGTCCGCCTGCACCGCCACCGCCGCCGGCCGACACCTTCGTGTCCGACGGAATCGCTATGATAATGTAGGTACACAACCTGCAGTTTCCGCGAGTAACACGCTGCGCCACCGATTTTTCACAATCAAACCTCTCGCGTTTCGGTGTATTCTCGCCTTTTGAATACAATAATTTATATATATAATAGAATAGTGGGTCCAGAGTCCGTCGACCGAAATTATGTGGCAGAAAAAATCGCGAGTATTATTTCTTCCAAGACGTTTTATCGTCTAAATACCCTGTTACGGATTGTGGTTTTCCACTCGGTACCGTTGGCTCGGTAGGTAGGTGATAAGCGGGTCTCCGGTTCGATTCCCGCCCGTCGGCGGCCAATTCGTGGTAGATCCTTCTCCGTCGGTCCGTTTTTTTTTCATTTTTTCCGTCGCCTATATTCGTCGTATATTTATTTACAGTTTGTCTTATCACTGTATATTCTATAATCATAATCAACACTATCTAAGACCGAGACCACGGTAATGTTTTATAATCTAAATATCATAACTATATGCCTATTTACAATGTTTTATCACAGAATAAAGTTTTATGCTCAATTTAATGGTTTTGTATTAACGCAGCTTACAAAGAACATGGTATGATGCCTAGCCTGCGAACGCCATATTTGCCGTAGGCAACTGCGGAGGGGGAGGATCAATTCATATACTACTTTAATACGGGCCAATAATCGCTACCAAAAACGATATTCACAGCAGAGCGAGGCACACCTAGTATTAGACATAATATTATAATAGAAATACTCTCGGACCCCTCGGCGACAGCTAGACGTTCTGCGATTGGCTATTAATCGTTGGTCGTTATCGTAGTTGCGATAACGCAACGTCGGCTGTCGCCGTCATACGGTCAATGGCAGTTGTCCGAAAATGATAACAGATTTGAGATTGATAAAGGTTTGAACTCGACAAAGTACTGCCAACCGTTGCTAACAAAATTATATTTGCGTTTCACAACGCACTACAAAATTCCAATTACTCTATAGACTATAAAATAAACAAATATAATTATTATCCTCTGTTAATATCATAACATAACTTTTATCATATAGCAAAACAGTACACATACAAAAGGAAAAAAAAAACGTTGGTCTTTCAATTTTTGAAAATGTTATGTTGGTACAAATTCGACGCCGCCATTTTCGATCTCATATCTGTTATCATTTTCGGACAACTGCCCCCGACCCAAATAAGGGCATGCGACGGTTTTTAGAAAAACCGCGTAGCGGTTATTTCCCGCCAACGGTAAACCGTTGCAGTGTGTGGACTTTGGCGATATTACGTTTCAGTAACGATGCACGCAGTGCCGTAAAAACCGGTTGTGCATACTAGTGTGCATTGCACACGGGCCCGGGGCCCAAATTATATTATGGCCCCCCGTGAGTTATTATTAGTAGAAATAAAGGGCCCCAAATTTAAGTTTTGCACACGGGCCCCAACTGATCTAGTTACGGCGCTGGACGCACGAGTTCAACGTTCCCGTCCAATATTCCGTCCCGCTACCGCTACCGCTACAGTGTGTGGGCACCTTAATATGTTGTCCTTAATATCTCTCACCACCACCATCGTTCAATATTCATCAGCACACCCCACATATATATATACCCCATAATATATACACATAAATAACACAATTATAAAATACTTATCAATATTTTAAGTAACTTATTATATCTATTTATTCAATAAGACACATACAATAGTTTGCAATCAAATTTTAATAATAATAATAATAATAAAATCCATATTACATATTTTCAGTCATCTGAAATCAAAGAATTCTGTAAGTTCAGTTACGTAGTACTATCTTTTAATAAATGTTTTCCCCGGAAGAATTTATCTTTATTTGTACGTAAAAAAATTTTATATATTAAGACAAAATTATTATTATTATTATTATTATTATTATTATTTCTCTATGTGACGTATATTTATGTTTTCAAAATAAAATTGTTTCATAATGATAAAATCCTGGAAAATTCGTTATAATTAAATATTATTATTAATCAGAAATATTGTGTAGACTGTAGGTAATAGCATCAATTCAGAATATGGCAAAACAGTGGCGTAGCCAGAGGGCTTATGAGGCTGCAGCTCACCCTAAATGAATAAATAATCAGTTTTTTAGTAGGTACCGTCTATACATATTGATTATAAATTAATAAATTAATTTATTATAAATATAATGAATTAATTAATAAATAAACTAATAAATGAATTAGTTATCAGCTTCAGCCCCCCGCACAAATAAAAATCCTTGCTACGCCACTGTTGCAAAATATATACTTTTATTTTCGATTAAACGATAAATCTGATTCACAATAACGCCATTCTTTGGCAGTAAATTTTATTTTGGCCACCCAGTGGAAATCACTTAAAAGCTGTTTTATTCCTTCAACACAGCAAAGACTGAACGCTTCGTCCTTCCATAATTTAGCATTGCAGTGCATACATATTTTATTTGTGTTCCCAAATCGAATATCATTAGTTGTTTAATATTTAAATTTAGAGTTATGTATGAAAATGCAGATCGAGCTATAATTAAGTATCTTGAACGTGATTTTTTCCTGATCGCTATCCTCCCTCGTTCGCCAGTTGATATTGCTATACATACTTGAGTGATGCGAACTCGATGTTCTACAGCTGTATTGTTATGCCCCGTAACACGATACACTTAGGCTCTCTTTCTATTTAAATTTAATTTCGATTTGGGCGTCGTTTATACAAAACTGTATATTTAATGCTTTGTTACCACGGGTCCGCTATTTTCAAGGAATAATATAAAAAATAATGGAATGATATATAAATATTTAACAAAATTCAACTACGCCGCGAGCATTAAAAGTACAAAATGGATTTTCCAAAGGGTTTTGTAGTTTTATAACTTTATTCACTAATAATACAACCACTCCCACTACGTTTAGCTTTGCCTCAGAAATAGTTTTGTGAAAATATTGTAAGATACTCTATCTCACTAAATTGTGAATGCAGTACAAACGAATTGTATTAATAGAATGTAATAAATACATCCTCTTTAACCTTCACTTTGAGACTTTTTACACAGTGGTAAAAATCATATCAAAGTGTTAAATGTTTTTGAGTTTACTGAGGACACACAAATTTGAGAGCTGTCTTTTTATATCACATTAGTATAAACTAATTTCACGATGAAATACGTCAAAGTATGTCAAAGTAACTAATTTATTTATATAAAAATAAAACAACATACTATTAAATATTACAAATAAATCGTTTTAATAAAAAAAATGTAAATATATTTAATCTTATTTATTAAATTTTTTATTCTATTAAATTTATAGGCTATATCTACAAACACGTATATTTGATAATCACTAATTTTGGCATGCCAAGAAACGTCGTTTAATTACTAAACCATACTACAGGTTGCAAATGTTACAGGCTTTAAAGCACAATGAAAAATTGAAACGTCACGATTTTACCAACATTCCCTAACCGTCGGATTGATTGTAGTGGGTCTAATTACGCTTTGCAGCTGGCCTCCAGAGGTCACCGAATCTCGTGGCTTGTGATAATTCCTTTTGGGAATATATTAAAGCTACCGTCTATATACGGATATACCACCATTGCCTTTAACTCTAGGTGAGCTCTAAAATCGAATATTACAACAACGGTGGAATCAATTACAAGAGATATGCTGCGACAAGAGTTGATTGAATTTGACTAACGACTAGATGTTTTTTGTGTAACCAAAGAAGCAAAGAACATAGAACGTTTATTGGTACAATTAACTAAATTCGAAATGTTTTTCTTTTATTTAATGTATTATATATTGTTCTAAACCTAAAAATTAAAAATATATAAGTATTTGAAATCGGATGAATCATTTTGAATAACCGTGTATACTATATGAAGTGATACTAATTACTAATTAGATACAGTAGGCAGCTGTCTCAGAAAACATTTTTTTTCATTTATAAATTACTGTGACAATTTTAGGATGTATTTTATGATATGATCTCATATTTTAACTGATTGTATTACGTTTAAAACTTAAATATATAGTGCAGTGTTAAGGCATCGGGTTATAATATGTCATCAAAATCAATCGGGTTATATGAGTTTATGGTTTTGATAATTAAATCGTGTTTTTAAGAGTTTTTGGTTATACGGGCTAAACGGGTGCAAAGCCTTGGTCAGAACAAAACTCTGAAATCTTTATCCAAGTAATTTACTTGAGCAATTAAGTGACATCCACAATATCTCGAGACTACCTTTTTTATTTCTAATTCTTTTACATAAAGAATTTTATTCTTTTATTTACTTAATTTTTTGTTTTCATTTTTCTTATTTTTTTATGGTGTAATACATTATATTTTGATACAGCTTCAAACACATACGTACTTTATGCAGATACAGGATTAAATATTTCATATTTCAATATTATTTATTAATAATATATTTTCTTTTATCAGTTTAAAACTTTAAGCTATAAAACAATATGCTAGCCAGATCATGATAACACCGAAAAACTCGACAATCGAATTATATCATAGAGATATACCATATTATAACGATATTTTAATAAAAAGATCGAAACAATATTGTGACACCGGCTGGCATGTAGCTAGGCACACGTACACATAATATGATATTTTAAATTATAATAATATCATTATAAATATAGGTATATTATTATTATTATTATTATTATTATTATTATTATTATTATTATATTTTATCGTGTGAACCACGAGATATTAAACGTGCATTATAATCGCACGTAATTAAAACACCGTGGTCGGTCATCGGACATGTCGTTGTCTAATACAAATAATAACTACGTGACAGGGGACCCGGTCACCAGAAATGTGCTCAGAAATTTAATTACTACCCACCTTTACCGCAAAATACTTGCCTATGTCGACGTCACCGCCTCATTACGCACGTATTATAATATATACGAGCTATACGCATAATACGCGTCATAGTCCCAAACTACCACCTTATTGTTAATACTTACCGCCTTAACTAGAGAGACAGAGAGAGACTTTATCCTATTTCTATATTCGTGTTCGGTAGTATTATTTATTTTTTATCATTAATATTTAGGTGTTTTGCGGAATAGCGAGGCCTGTTTGGAGTATCGCCGGGTATACATTGGCGGCACTATTTTTTTTCCGTGCCTTAATTGGTCTACTATAATTATATTCTGTGCCGGTACAGCTAATTTCAAAATATATTAAAATATTATCATTTATCAATAGCGCAGTGCAGTAGCCAGTAATTTTTTTTTTTTTGGGGGGGGGCACTAGACTTTTTTATCACTACTATAGTCATTCTAAAATACATCAACTTATTAGTGGCTTAAATTTATATATACATATAAAATTTTTTTGGGGGCACTAGACTTTTTTATCACTATTATAGTCATTCTAAAATACATCAACTTATTAGTGGCTTAAATTTATATATACATATAAAATTTTGGGGGGCACGTGCTCCTAGTGCCCTCCCCTGGCTACGGCACTGCAATAGCCTATCATGCCATACATAATATTAATCAAACATCTGGTGTTATACATAAATGTAATTTAATTATGTAAAATATGACTAAGATATATTTAATCAAAATTTCATCTTTGTGATTTCTGGAAGCACCAAATATTTTCTGACGGGCTCAACATCAGTTTTTTAAAAAACTTACGTACGTGCAGCCTAGAAAAAACTTCACTTATAGTGAAAAAAGGTTTTCAACTCCTATAGAAAAATGAAAATATGGCTGCGGTCGAGAATTAATGAAAGATGTACGATTTAATAAACCATAACCAAATAAATCAAAATTAGAATAAAATCGTTAATCATATCATATATATTTTCAAGACAAACAAACAGATGTTTAGAATTTATAACGTTAAGATGTAACAAAAAGCGTTATTTTTATTTTTATTCTTTTTTCCTGTTAAGTTATTTGAATGATTCTCAAAGACCTCTTCTTTTAAATACAGTTTCCTTATAAAATCGGAATTCAGAAACTTTAACGGATAAACAGATTTCAATTTCTAAAATACGTGTTTTACTATTTACAGATATGGTTTTTTTATACAAAAACTGAGGTTCTACATTTCTCTAAGAGAAGAGTTTATAGAGTCTCCTCTTTGCGTGTTTCGTGTTCTTGTAATAACTTTTACCCATCAATGTCGATAATACTTTATGCATAACATACCGTATTACATTAAAAAATAAAAAATCAATATGTTAATTATGATAATTTATGTAATATGTACAAAATAGTATCTAGATTAAGGTAAAGATGACCTAGTTGAAATTTACCAAGGTAAATTTATATCTAGATAATTTTCAAGATTTTTAAGAATATTGCTTCTCTGTTTTACTAAATGCTATTGAATGCAGCGACAGTGGCCGTTATTATATAATATATAATAAAAAATATAATATTTTGTACATATTACATAAAAAACGGTATGTATATGTATATACATTTATTTTTTATATAAAATAATATGTGAATTTAAGACGGCGGAATGAATGGCTGAGGAAATGAAACGACGGAGAAACGGTATTTACATGCTTATGTCAATGAAATTCTTATGACCAAAAACCCGTTTCGCATATTATTGATGATAACCGACGGTCCGAACGAGATTATATTTATATTGATATTGACAGTTTCGTCGTCCTACCTATTATAGTGCGCGTCTTTATCGAAAACTATTACTGTGTGCAGTGGTGTATTTACCACCGTAAATAAGAATAGGATAGTGAGAAAAATTCCCCTTTTTTTATTATATTATATTCCAGTAATTTTAAATTGAATTTATACATACTCGTATTTCACATATCTTATATAAATTTACGATTTTGTTTACATCATAAAAGTGTATTTTTTCGTCATCGTTGAATATTGAATCACTGTTGCGCATGATGAAAAAAACTCGTGCTTATTATTAACATTACGATAAAAATTATATATAATATTGTACATACTATATATATATATATATATATATATATATATATATATATAATATATTTTATGCGATGACTTTCGATTTTATAAGACAGTGGTCGGGCCAGAAATTCTTTATAGAACAGAATGTTGAGACAAAAAAATAGCAACAAATGATGCGTGTAACAGAAATGGATATATTAAGATGCTGTTGATTAAAGTGTTTAGAATAATAAGGTAAGAAATGAGTATATGACCAGTGGCATAAGAGTGGCTTCAATAGTTGTTAAAGAGAGAATAGATTAATATGATGGGGGAATTAAAGGTTTTAAGCAAAGAAGAGACAGATGAAGTGATATTGAAAAAGAAAATGGACACAGAAATTAGGAGCGAATAAGCACGCGGTTCTCATAATGCGAAATTTTACTGCAGTCGAAAACAACATAGGAAAGCGAAAGCCCATCCTGCGAGCGTGCTAAAGCTTCCAGAACTTTATGCGTATATTTTCTTTAATTTCTAAACCATACACTTTTAATCAGCGAATAACAGCTAGTACAATAAAATTACATTTACAATTTATGTAAATTAATGTTGTGTATTTACTAATATATATATATATATTGTACCGCAACACATACCTAACGGCTTGTGATAACTGAAACTATTGAAAACTATTCTAAACTATTCTACGCGTTGTTAATGGATTTCCATCGACATTGTCGTATTTTTGAACAATATATAAGTAAATAAATAATTATTTTAAATCTGATATAATATTTTGTATTGTCGTATATTGTTGTTATCACGTAGCAATGAATTGATAGGGCGAACGGAAACAATAGGTTTTATGTATCTGTTCTTAATACTTATGCGAGCCCGGATTAAGGTTACATTGGCTCCGGAACATATGATATTAAGTGGGCCCCTCTCAAATTTTAACGGTTCATTAAAAGAAAAAATTGTTATTATTTTATAAGAAATGAGGTGTATTTTTTTTCCACTTTTAGATATAATAAAAATGTATTCAATGTTAAGTATAATAATATTATTTATTATTTTGAAACACAATGAATATAAGTATTGTAAAACTGAAATAATTTACTGTAAAATATACACTGTATTTCACAACACTTATTATATTTGCTATTTCGATATGGTCCAAATATGCATAGATGTATCATATGATACCAAGGGATAAAACTCTAAAAAAAGGTCAAACTGTAGGTCTAGGATTTTCTTCATTATTTTTTTTAACCTTTCAGGTAAGTTAGCATATGAAACAATTTTTTTCCCATAAAAATAAGATGTTGTGCATGAAGAAGTTAACAGAAATTAATTAAATTCATTCGTTCTATTATTAACCTTCGGGCGGGCGCACCGGCGGCATTTACACCGCCCTTTAGAAAAATTTAAGATCAGTCGTGTTAATACGTCCATTTAGCTTATCGGCAATTCAAGGTATTCTCTAATTATTAATTAAGATATATGATAGCGTAATCGGGATAGCTGAAACGCTTTCGGGTGAACCTATATTTAGTCTCAAAATTAACCAGTTTCATAACATTCTATGATGTTATTGTGTATTGTTTACACCGCAAAGAAATTACCGCACTCGTCGAGTATACGTTTTTTTTTTCTGGATGATGATGACGGTTAACAGAGCGTCACCAAATTTTTGAATTTATACAAATCCAAACACAGCTATCGGTTTTTAACAAAAATCAATATTTTTCCTTGTTTTTCTTTCGTTACCCGAAGAGAGATTTAACGTTAAGCCCGTATCCGAGGAGTTAAATTTTTATCCCACCGAACTCCATACTGCATTCCAAAAAAAAACGTATATCGTATTATAATATTGTATTGTAATTATGGTCGTGTTTCGGACCGTTACGCCGATATTTCAATAATAAAAACCCACACAGCAGTGCCCGTCAGGGTATTACGCAGTGACGGATTGGGTTTCAAATTCGGCCCGAGAAAATACAATTTAGGTGGCCCATACCTCATATATATATCTGTATATCTATTAATTTAACTCTTACTCGGATGTACAATAATAGGCTTGATACTTGATAGTGAAACGCGCACGAATGGTTTGTAAGCACACATTTTCAGAATGCCTAGATATTTGTACATTTTTTAAGAAAAATCAAACTTTGTCAGGGGCGTATATGACTTCAATTTATGGGGGGCGAAATAAACAGTTTCTTTTTTTTAACACCAATCTTTTTTTTTTTTTTACTAATCAATATTTTTGTAATTTAGCCATAAAATTCTTTGCCATAATATATAATAACAGTTTATGTCTACGGGAGGGGCGATCGCCCCTATCGCTCTTCCCTCAAATACGCCCTTGAATTTTGGAATGATGTATACACTGCAGTCTTAATAGTCCAGCAAAAACAACAATGTAGGCATAAATGTGTTATATTTAAATAATAAAATCTAAAACTACTTAAATTTAACTGGAATTGTCAGGAATTGTATAAAATGTTGTAATTTACTATTTTTATTTTTATTTAGGTATACATAAATATATTTTTGATACATTAGTAATTAAAAAGAACTTGCTGCTTTTCTATTACTAATGTCATCCGTATCAATATTATATAATGTAAGTCAAGTGGCGTACTTTCAATTTCTCTTTGGGGGGCAGTGGAAAGTATATTATGTGAAGGATAATCATAATCCTGGATTTTGTTTTTTTCATTTTGACTGAAGTCGAATTTAATTTATTTTATTTTTTCCGATTTTCGAGTATATTAAAAGTATTCATTCAATCTTATTCACTTGCATATACGACGTCAGTTTAATTCTGAAATCAATGTGAAATTTTTTATGTTAATTGAATTTGAATGAATCATAACTATTTAAAAAAAAATGGATAAATGATAAACATTTTTAGAATTTATATTGAAATATCATAATGATCACTATTTATAAATCGGTCGATTATTGTCTAAATTTATTTAACAACAGTTAATTTTTAAAGATTATGTTGAAATGACGTTTTTTTTGTCTTTTGATTGAAAAAGTGTTCTGGTAAAATTTCGTTAAAAATTGTAATATTTTTTATTATTAGAATTTTTGCTTGTTGTGTGCAAGTATACTCGTGTAACGAAAACCAGTGCATTCAGTTATAATATGTTTTATACCTTAATGTGCTTTAGTAACATTCAATTTTAGATGAAGTCTGATATTTGCATTAATTTTTTTAAAACGTCCATTGTGTTAAAAAACAAAAAAAAAAACGGAGAATTCTATCTCGAGTTTTTTTTTGTCCAACACCATGCCGTGTATTAAAGCTGATAAATTAAAAATGTCGTTGTATTAAATATAATTTTTTTACAATTATATTTCAACGCTAATAATATTATTAACCACTGCAGTCATACATATTACAGTATTACACTGGTTGAAATTTCTAATAAAATAGATCATTCGAATATATGAATCGTAATATTTTTCGACGTATTATATTAGATACAATTGATATTAATCCGTTTTAAATGTATTTATTATGAAACCGGCTTTTGGAGAGATTTCTACTTTTAAAATAATTTTTGTTTTGTTTTTTTGTTTGAACAGGCAGTATAAAAATACAAATTTTTCGATTTGAAACTGAACAACATAATATATATATATATATACTCGTATATAATATATATATTGTTGTAGTAATATTTTAATGCACCCATTCAACTTTAACGTCAACGTGTGGCTTACCCGGATCAGTTGAGTATACATAAATTATTATTATTAAACTACACGTTCGTACTGTGTTGCTTACCGAACGAAAGTTTAATTTTTGTGTTAGGTAAAAGTACATTTCGGTAACACAGTATAATAATTATATTGCTGTAATTTATATTGTAGCGTGTAGAGTGCTGGTATTTACTATCTATTGATCAATGTTGATTATATTGCTACTATAAACTGCTATATAAATAGAACTATTAGGTTATGTAATTGTAAATTTACAATTTTATTCGAATAATTTTTACTATTATCAACGTGGTTATTCGATATTTTATTTATAAACATTGTCAATTAACTACAAATCATAATTCTAAATTTAAGTGAAAGAAAAATTATCTGCACTTCGTAGATATTTGTATTTTTAATTCGTTGTCATTCTAGTTACATGTTATACTCTGGTTATACACATAATATATTAATGTTGCTTTCAAAGATGTTGCCAGGGTCTCCCCAAAAAACGTTTGAATCCAATTTAAATTAACAGCTATTGTAATAACCCGAATAATTATTTTTTCACATAAATTTAAATATTTCATAATTCACGTCTACTATTAATGCACATACATTGTCTTCACAAAACCTAAAATGTCTCTTATGAATTATTATGAGTACGAACGGTTATTTATGTTATGTAGTATAATATGATACTTGTGAAAAAAAGAAAAACGATAATGATTAATTATTGTGTATGATCCAATTTAATTATTTAATTGATAATAAGATGTTATAATTTGATAAGACAAAAGTAAAATACTTCATGTATTTATATAATTTATATACATTAACAGTATTATAGCATAATATAATATACTTAATTATGTATTTTGCGGACTTGTGAAGAATATTTTATTTTGTATTCAGAATACTTATTCGAATAAATTGATAAAAAAGTATTCAGAATAGATATTCGAATACTTGAAAAAAAAATATTCGAAATATTTATTCGAATACTTTAAAAAGTATTCGAATACATTATATTTATAAATAAGCGTACGGTGGTATGTGAACTAACAATTTATAGATATTTGTATATACTTTAAGAAAATTCAATTTCATGGCGCAACAAACACGGTGATAAATTGATAACTATGAAATAATATTAATCCAAAATGTCAAAAAAAAATATCTACACTGCATCCAGATACATCGGTACATGTATGTGTCTTGTATATATCTCATTTATTTTTTACACGTGACAAAAAGTTACCTATAGCTTAGGCCTCGTCTCCTCGTACCTATAGATATATCTACATCTATAGGTATCTATAGATATAGATATCTATATGACTATATATATAGATTGCGCTGCCATCGCCGTTTCAATGTAACTGGCAACGACGGTATAGAAGTGGGGGTGACCTGGCCGGGTGGTGAATAGAGCCGGATTCACAGCGTCATGGTAACGCTCTCGGTGTCGCACAAATTTATAAGATGACCCCAGCCATAAGACATATACACGCCAATAAATTATAATATCAAAACGACATAGGAGTCTTGTTATTGTGGTAATAATTGTGTATGTGTACTTATCAATATTAAAAATAATTATTATTTATGACAATGTTATGATTTGATAAATTCTTAAAACTACATGGGAATGCCAGTAATTATATTATAACAACGCACTTGTTGCCCACAAATGTAAAATTACTCGTATATAAGATGGTTTTTACACAACAACTATTGCGCTAAGAGAATTCTGGGAAGTTTTATGATTCTTAACATATATTTCATCAGATATTGGATAATAAGTAAGTACAACAATTTATAAAATATAAAAACTTAAATATATTTTTTCCTGCAAATCGATAATTATTTTATTCGTGGTCGATGAAAAAAGTATTTTTTGGTGAACACAAATACACTAATAAAAGTATTCAATATACGTATTCGAATATTTTTTTTGAAAAGTATTCAAAATAATATTCGTATACAAAAAAAGTGTTTAAATACTTTTATTCGATTCAGAAGTCTGGTATTCTGTATAATATGTACTTCATGGATCCATTTATACTTTACCCATTTTGTTTTATATAAATATAAATTTACTTCGAGTATGATCGGTAAAGTAGGAAATTTTAACTGTGATATCCCTAGGTATACTCAACGTTTTATATTGGTAACTGTATTAAGCTATTTATTATTATTTCTATTATTGGCTAAGTATTAAAATTGTGTAATTAATATTGTTGATTTTATAAAGAAAGTGTTTAACTGAACATTATTTACATATTTCATAAAATTACGCGCGAATTCATGTTGTATATATATTTTTTTTCCAAAACCTAAAAAAAATTGTATGACCTATATTCCTATATTTAGGAATTTCATTATAATCTAATTTTAAACATTAAAGCAATGCAACTTGTTAGAATTTGTGCACAAACACCTTATATATGTGCATTGTACATATACACATAACACACGTTATAAATAAATATATAACGGTAATTTATGAAAACGTAAACAATTTAATTCGATGGTGTTAGTTTTCATTTCAAATGCTGTAATTGTACACAAAATGACATACGAAGAATTATTGATTATATGGAACTCAACAACGTGTAGTAATATATATAAGAAAAACAGGGTGTAAGGGTAAGTAATATATTGTATAGTGTATAGAGTAAATCATATAGGCGGATTCTCTGTGGGGAAAATGTGAGAAAAACACGTTCACTCTTAGAACAATAATTAGGGTAGTCTTGCACGAAGTGGATTCGTTAATGCGTACGAGAGCGGGGTTTTTTAATCTACGGATATAATCTTCAAGAGATTTTCTCTTCAAAACGAGAAACGTATTTAACCCGTGGAGTGGTAGAGTAGAGATAAATGCCAATTATTCGCAATATGATACTCCGTCTAAAAGTTTTAATTTTTCTTTTAATTAAAGCTAAGTTAGCTTACTGTTGTTTAAAATAACGTAGTAAATGTAGTAACTAAGATTTTTAATATATTTTCATTGAAGCTTTTTTTATAAAAAAGCTTTAATGAAAATATAT
Source organism: Slavum lentiscoides (assembly GCA_032441835.1). Taxonomy (NCBI): domain Eukaryota; kingdom Metazoa; phylum Arthropoda; class Insecta; order Hemiptera; family Aphididae; genus Slavum; species Slavum lentiscoides. Next base: position 11,533,636 of record CM063712.1, on the reverse strand, counting down.
ATACAATATGTATAAAATATTCACAAATCATCATTTAACATAAAATATCTTATATATATTTTTAATTATTGAATAATACATGTGGCGTTTATAATTGAATTCACAAGTGCATTATGATCTAATGTTTTTATATATTAAAATAATTAAGATAGTTTTAATAACAATATTATGTATGTGTACATTCATACATTATGATATAGTATTATATGCATCAGTGGCGTATATAGGAATAATTTTCACTATGGGCTAATTTTATTATGCAAATTAATAATTACATAATTTATAGTGTGGGTGATAGAAGAGGCCAATAGTATGGGGGGGGGGGTTAATACATATTACAGTCTCATTTAAAATAAATAAAATAAAAATTAAGTACCTTAACCTATCTATATTGTATGTGAAATTTTTATCCCAAGTTTTATGGTGTTTAACTAGTATTTTTTTAAACATATTACATACGCTTTAAATCATACATAGAAAAATATATCAACAAACAAATAAAACAATCTAAAAATATGAATATCCAATTAAATAATGTTATTTAAAAATCATTTTTATATTTTTTTAATGAAAGTATTTACAATTTCATCTATATTTAAATTTATATTTCGATGAATTTTCATCAGTGCAAGTTTAGTGAGGCGAACATATCCTTGCTGGTTTCTCAAATATATTTTTAACCTATCAAGTGTTGAAAAACGTCTTTCCACAGTCGCGGTGGTAATGGGTATGGTACATAATAATACATCTTTTTTGCATGCTTTTAGAGCTTTAATGGTATTATTTGGAATATTTCCGAAATTCAAACAAAATAATTTCCTTTTCTATAACTGATATGTTATATTCAAAATCAGTCTGATAAAATTTAATAGCATTTAATACATTTATATAATTTCAATAAATTGCATCTATAGCATAAGTCTGATTTCCTGTAATTGACTTAGATACACCAATGTTATCTCCATCAATGTTTTTGTTCCTACACATTTCAGTTAAAGTTAAAGTTTTCTAAAAAATAAATAAAATATAAATATCTGGGAACCAGATTATTATTATTATTATTATTATTATTATTATTATTAGGTCTAAAGACAGAACTAAAACTTATAAATCTGTACGCATATTAATATTTTATATTAAAATTTATTAAATATATAAAAACATTAAAAATTCATAATTGCACTTAATAATAAATTATTAAAACAAGACGCTAATGTAATATAAATTGCTCATCTAAAATGATTAATCAAACACGAAAAGAAAAATTGTGTTGGTTTAGGTGAATCATATAATAAAACTTTTAAATGTTATAAATGTATGACCCTTTAATTTGAATTACGTAGAAAGATAATTAGTAAAAAATTAATTAGAAAAAGTTATTGCCAAAATCATGTTAATTATTTTCCATAAAGTAACTCGTGTATTTAAAAACGTTACACAAATATTGTAGTTAATCTTAACTTACAAGTAACTGATTGATAATAATAATATACACTTGAAAATTATTCTTAAATGCAAGTATTGAGTAATTATTTTATAATTTATTTACAGTATCTCGAAAATAATATGATTATATTACAATTTATAAGTATTAGGTACTTATTACCTTAGGAGAAACAAATACAAATTACTGTATTAATTTGCCTTTAAAATTTATGATAAACAATTTCGTACACACTTAAATAATAATTGTATATTTTAGTATAATATTATACTTAATGTTTTCAGTCTTTCATTATAGAGGGTAAAAGACGTTGGGTAAATATGTACATATGTAATTAAAATTGTATACAAAAAAATGTCATATTCCATATGACATCAAATAAGTAATACATTAAAATAATTATGAACACAATACTACAATATACAAACACATAACAAAATGTGGAAATAACATTTCTAAAAATAGCTTACTCCGTCTGATGTGTGAAAACGATTGATGATAATGCAATGATTGTCAACATAATATTTATCAACAATTGTGATATTTTACGATGTTTAGTACGAGTAGTTCAAAGTCATAGAGTGGAGTTTTTATGAAATTCGTAGTAGAAAAAAAACAGGGAAAAATTGATGACTTGTATATTATAAAAAGTGATTGTCAATACATTTAATAATACAAAACGTATTGGCATAAATTAATTTGTTGGTAATTATTTATAACACTTTATCAAAATCATGTTAAATAACTACTCAAATGATTAAAATAGAATCTGACATTTCGCTATGGGTCGAGCCCAGAGTGTCCCCTCCATATACACCACTATATTATGCATTGTTATTATATATTACACGTACTATATTTCATTCGTGTAAATTTTGAACGTTATTCGAATATACCATAACGTGTTCATATTATTCACGATTTACAATACAATTTTTATTAATATTGGAGAAACACATTTTAAAGCATTAAATATTTAAATAGACATTTTATCGTGAATTATAAATAATAATAATAATAACAAAAACAACAACAATTTACTTCATCGGTAATATGATTGATATAAATGTTGATACATATGTTGATTTCTCTATGTGAACGTGACTGAAAACGGAATACATTTGTTCTGTAGGCCAAGTAATAATATTTACGAATAAAATCTCATTTAAATTACTGCAATTATGATTTACATAGTATTTATGATTAAATACGTTTACAAGTACCCTCGTTAAAAATAATAGTTTGACCGAACTATTAATAACATCTAACTGATCTTCTAAAAACAGTACATATTATTATTTGTATTTTATGCGTAGGTTCTCGGACACGAAAAAGTCGAAAGCAACCGAGTTGTAAACAAAGTCACAAAAAATCGCTATAATTCACCTTAATGTACACACATCACTTTCACTACACTATATACATAGTACTACATATATATATATATATATATATATATAAAGGAAGGATAAAAAAAAAAGTTAAAAAAAATACGAGGAAACTGTGAAAAGAAATACTGTAGTGACCACATAAAAATCTTTTATTAATCTTTTAACTTTTAACGTGCCATCATAATAATAAAACATGATAGTATTAACAAAATAACGCGCGTGGGATGCGTATTGCGCCTCATGCATTCTTAACTCCTTAACCAAGAACACTGCTGTAAGAAATTTAATTTTGACAACTGTGAAGTTAATATATACAAACTGAAACGGCTCATTCTGATGAATAATTAAAATATCAAGGAAATTCGATTACGTGTTATTTTGTTTATTATTACCCACTAGAAATAATATAACAATTACATAAACAAAAAACAGCGGCCCAACTATAATAATATTGTACCATTTAAGTACTATTTACTATTATTTAATAGTTCAATCATACAATTTCAATTATCGATAATATTGTAATATTGATATATATATATATATATATATATATATATATATATTATGTATATTACAAAATAATTGACGCAATCGACATAATTGAATTGAATTGGCACAATTTAGTCGCATTGCAATGATGTTAATACGACGGAGAAATTTATGTCGTAAAATTCAGAAAGATACAAAACAAATGAATTTTTAAAATAATCGAACAGCAGACCAACGCGAAGAGCGAAATGAAATTGAACGGAATTGATTATCACAATCACGTTCAGCACGTACACAAGAAGAAAGAAAAAATGCAAACCAAGGTGATATGCATTGAATGAGAAATCATTGGTCAATGGAAACCAATCGTGAGCTAATGAATTTAAAAAGTCTTGTTAGAAGACACGTTGAACACTTATCGAGCTGCATTCCGTTACAACGTGACAATTGATAACAGTTCAGAGCAATCCGTTGCTATTGGACCAATGAGCTTTTATGCCCTAGTTATAGAGCATTGAAATACGGAAATGAAATCCTAAGGTCACAGCAAGGCAATCAAAACAAAAAAATTTCATTGTTCTGATAGTTTACTTGAACATCGAAATAGAAATGTAAATAAAACATCTTAAGACTCATTGTGATTTAAAATTTGAATCACATTTTCAATAGTTTCTCACAATTTTACAAAACGATGAAAAAAAGTTTACTGAAATTTGGACAAGACGTCTGTTGGATAGCTAGTTAGAAATATTTGATCAAAAATTGTTCTGTGTATTGTAAATTACATTTGCTATAAGCTGATGTGTATTATATACTTTTAAAATAATATTGTTTTACATGTTTCATTGTTATTTATATATACATATTATTATTATTATTATTATTATTATTATTATTATTATTATTATTATTATTATTATTATTATTATTATTATTATTATTATTTGAAATTATATCGTACGAATCACATCGATTTTAATTAAATTGTTGAGTAAGTTGTTAAATTATATTTTATTTCCATTTTATATTTTTAAAAACAAAATGTTTTATTTTATAATTACTCTTCGTCATAAATGAAGTAGGTATTTTAACATAAAATATTTTTAAATTATTCAGCAAAAATATTTAAATGTTTGTAAAAATACTCAAAATGTATTCAGAATATAATTTTATATTAACCATTATTTGTTTATTATATATGTAGGTAAATATTTTAAAATAAATTATTAAGTTAATTAAAACGTAGCAATATAAATATAAATATAACATCATCAGTACGTGTTCGTATTTTAAGTATGTAATCATGTTCTAAATAAATATAAGTTTATTGATTTCATTTTTATCAACTTTTAAACATATATTTTGTTGGTGATTGTAGGATTTTTCGATGAATATCACGAATGTTGATGGGTAGTAGGTACCTACTACCTAGATAGTAACGTATTTAAATAAAAATATTTGTAACAACATAATTATTTAAAATAAATTATATTTTTATAATAATATACGTAATAAAATATTTGTAACAACTATTTGTGTTATTGATATTGTCCATATGATAACCAATAGATATATCTATAATGTAATTAACTTTATGTAATTTAACTTTTTTCGTGTTTTTATTACTTTTTTTTATATAATTGAGAACAACTCAACCACGTTAATAGTCTATGTCTGATGACATAGACAATATTATATCATAAAAAATTAATTTTAAAATTAATAGTGAAACAACGACTTATTATCGAATTCGAAGCTAAGGACATTATATGAATTCTCTCGTCATTCTCATTCAATAATTTCATTTTTTTTTCAAAATATGTGTAGGAGTTTTTAAAAATTAAATTAATTTATGTGCCTACAAGTATATATACAAATCATTTTCTTTAGGATTAATAAAAAAGGAAAAAACCGAAAAATTTGACTAATAAAATTTTTAAATGTGTCAATTTACTCTAAATTATTGGTTTGAATATTTGTATGGATTATACTAAATTTATATTTCCGGATGTTAGAAACCAAGACATGGATGAGTGGTATATTCTTTTAAATACGGCGCACTGTCTAGATAAAAAAAATGTACAAAATTGTGTTAGGGAAATTTTTTTTTCATATTACGTTTTTTCAATCGAATTAGAAGGTATTATATTATATGCAAAAAATATTTGGTTTTGGTTTCAGTCGCACGGAATTCACTGTTTTAATATAGAACTGGACAAAAAAATTAGGCCGATAATTTTTTGGGCTTAGATTATTGCAAATTCTACCGGTTCGAGTATATTTTATTTTATTGCAATTGTAGTATTTAATAGATTATATCAAGCCCATAAGCATATTAAATGAAATCAAGTTTCCATTTGTTTGATCAACGTGGCTGTGATTTTTTAAATTATTATTGAATACGAAACACACAGAAAGTTATAGAAATTAATAAAAAAGTTAAATCCTTAGTGTTTGGTAGTCGCGTTATTTTTTATACGCATATATTTTAAAAACTAACTTTCTCATCCGGCTTTGTCCAGAGTGAGTATAATTATGAATTTAAATGCGTCATCTTTGACGCATTTTTCATTATAAATTTCATCTTTAATCAAATTGTTTATAACTACTAATATATTTATGTTGCAGAATTTAGAATACGTGTATGTAGTATAGGAATTATTTCGTAGTTTTTTCTTTTAAGGAGATCCATGGTTATGGAGAGAAAATTGTATCATGTTTTTAGGATTTCAATATTTACCACATGTTTAAGAAATTCTTAAATATATATATTAAATTATAAATTATAATAAATATTATTAACATATTTATGTAAATATGAATACATTGTTTTATTTCTTGTGATTTTAACAATGTTTAATTAATAAAAATTAATAGTAATTATTATTAATTAGCAAAACTAATAGTATTTATAATTTAGTTATAAAAAAATAAAGCCTTTTAAATGTACGGGATAAAAATCGCATGAATCCAAACATTATATATTTATATATATTATATATGAGTATATACTTATATACGAATCAAATATTTTACACGATGCATCATGAAAATGAATGACGATTAGTAGGAACAAAATGAGTGTGCAAATTTGAATTTGGTTTTAAATGCAAATGAATTTAATTTATATTTCAATCTGTAATTAATTCTATCGGTACTTAATGGACGTCTATTCTGTATTCAGATGATTGTTTTGCAGCAAATATACGCATAATAATAGGATTTCATGTATTTAGTATACAGTGTGTTAGCAAACGTCGCTGTTTCGTCAATTTTTGGCACTTGTTAAGGATTTGAATTAACGATGAATAGCTGAAGGTTCCATATTGTTATGATAATAATATGCTTTATAAGAATTTAAGGTAAAATAGTTTTTTGTTGTCTGTATAGTTTCGGGTTATAAGTAGGGCTGCCATTTTTTTAAGATGGCAGATCCGGAGACAAGCCGATAAGCAAAAAAAAAGGACATCAGTAAAAGAGACCGTGCTTAGTTAATGAGGTGAAATATATTAATATATTAATTTATATAACATATATTAATTCAGAACTAATTTTACGACGACCCGGAGAATAATTCACTAAACCCAGAGCCCGTAGTTTTATGTCTAAATCCGGATTATCCTAAAGAAACACGGAGAGGTAGCAAAGCCTAGTTATAAGGTGCGCGGTATTGTTTTTTCCTTTTATTGAAGTTATCTCAAATTTGATCGTATTTATTTCTTAGGAGTTGAATTAGAGTGTTTGTAAATTATGTGGAAAAACAAATCAATAATGCTCTCCAATTCGTTGTAGGTGATGTCAATAAAATATATTTATATTCTTTAAGTTGTTTCGATGTCTAACTATGTTTATCATTACTAAAATATTGCAGATAATACTCGTGAAAAATGATTTATAAATGTTGCAATTTGTTCGAGGTGACTGGCAGGCACAAGTAACCGAATTAGCAATAACATCAAATCAGATTTGCCATCTACGGAGAGCGTGGTAAATTTAATACTAAGCCATTTAATTTCATTAATCTGGTCTGACAAACCAGAGGACCGATGATTGTATAGCAATCTGCAACCCAGATAATAATAATTAACGTCCATAAGTAGCAATTAGTATGATAATTATATTTAATATATAATATATGTATGGTATATAAAAGTATATATAATTCTCATCCATCGAAATCAATTAATCATTTTATCATTCACCGGGATAACTGTGCCTTGTAGGTAATTTAATGAAAGTAAATAATTTCTGATGAGATATTTTGTATCTGCTTATATTTATTAGTTTATTGATATTTTGCAAACAAACAACAGCAATTTCAATTTAAGTAATTACGACGTATACCAGTTTGCACATCTCCTTTAAGCATATGTGCTTGTAGTGAAGGTTTTGAGTTCATAAATTAGTGATTATTTAAAGTAATTTGTAAAAAAAATAATAAAGGATGGTATTACAATAGCATAAATAATATAGATTCATCAGATTAAATTTCATAATGAATATAAAAAAAAAATGTATCACTTTAGAACTGTTTATATTTATATTAAATTTATACACGTATATATTCAAGAAAAAATTATAAAGGTCTATAGCGTAAATAATTAAGATGACGACGACTACACATTTTAAAATCTTTTTATTTAGATTTTTCGAAAATATATGTGACACTTTAAAAATACTTTATTATGTACAATTCTAAACAACAACTATAAAGATACCAAGTACAAAATACACTAACGACCTGGTATAATTATAATTTATGATTTAACGAAAATTCAAACGTGTCATCGAAGGAAAATTACATTTATTTTGGGGTTTATCAATTATTTTGTACCTGTATTATTTTAATATTTAGTAAACCAATAAGAGCGAAATCTTATCAGACATTATGAAAAATTACAAATCGTTTAAAACGGAAATCGGTTGAATGGATTACATTCCTTATTAAAATGCACTTATGTTGTATGCATATCTGCGTGAGTGAATATAAATGAAAAAATTACTCGAATACATTTCTAAAAATAGATTACATTGGTTACTTTACATTAAATATAAGAGTATATATTTATATATAAATATATAAGAATATACAATGGATATAGCACAATAGTACGTTTTATTTGAAGTCTATAATAATATTAATAGATATATGTATATCAGTGGCGTATACATAATTTTTCAGTGGGGGGGATCAGGGCCGGATTTAGGTATGTGGTGGTCAATGGGCTGAATATTATAAAAACCCTTATAAAAAAAATATCATGGGGGGATCTGACTCCCACATCCCCCCTTGTATACGTCCCTGATGTATATTATACTAGTGAAATTGTGAAATTGTAAGAATAAAAATGTTATTTAAAAAAAAAAAATACTGCTTTTGAAATAAATTTAACTGTTATATAATATATTCCTACTGTAATAATTCAACATCAAAGCTATACATATACAATACACAAATTATTCAAGAGTTACTCTTTATAAACAATTAAACTGGGCATACAATAGAAAACTTAAAGGAAAACAAGTTTTAACTCATTTTTTAATTCTATGCAGCTTTTTTTTAATGTGAGTTGATTATTATAGAATATAGCACGTTCTAACAGGATTTTACTTAAATTATTTTTCTTATAAAAGTTTCACTGTTCGAAAACATTAAATGAACACCTAATTTTTTTTCAAGAACATATAAAATTACATTAGTGGATGTATATTTTATTATATTACAACGTATTTTTGAACGGATATTTAAATACCATATTTTTATATGTAAAATTATGTTAATAGATAATCATAATCCTTTTGTGATTTAAATAGTGCAAATTTATGTATAAACATAATACTGAGTTTTGAGTATTCCACTCGAGTCACTATACATTATTTAAATTAATAGAACAAGAAATGCATTTTATGTAACATTTGTCCAATTAAAACTTATAACATTACTTTTTTGTTTCTTGATAAAACCATATAAACTAAATTTTATGTTATCAATAATTAGTATAATTAATGTGATTCCATTTTTATTGTTGACATTTTATAATTGTATAGTTTTCGTTTTAATTTGTGTTCGATTTACCATATTAATAGGCTCTGAAAAATTAACAAAGAATAATTTACCAATTTGCAAGGCCACTGAAGTATCGAATAACGGGCTCCAAATTTTTTTTATAAGCTACAATTATATAATAATAATATTTATATAACTTTTTTTCTTCAAATTATACAAATTAAATTAAATTTTAAATTAATAGTAAAAGCGCTTTGTGTAAAGTATCATTAATTATAAAATTATAATAATATTATCAAATATAAATTGAGCTATACTAAAATCAACACTTTGTTCAAATTAAAATAAAAGTATACATTAGCATTACACATCGCACGATATTGTTATAAAATGTTGGTTAAAAATTATTCATTGAACATTTTGCTCGCCTTCTGTTCGAAAAACTCGTAAAAGTCCAGGTTTGTTGTGTAATTTTGCTTTCTATTGACAAAACTCACATAGCGTATATTATATTCTTTTGTCCCAATGAAGATCTTAATCTGTTTTTTCATTTCTTCTTATTGTTTATATATTTTTTATTTTGTTGGTAACTTTAGTTCTATCAAGATTCACCTTAAATAAAAATCAGATTATATGATCCCTACTTGGAAATATACTACCTTTCGTTTTTATAATTTTGAAAATCAATTTTATAATAGTTTAAACTCTTATTCTTATTTCGTGGCGAACATGTTACACGACAAAGGAATTTTTTCTCTCAGAAATCCGAGTGTTTTTATTAATTTATATGTGTATATATAAATATTTATTATAGTATATTATATATTTATATCTTGTTTTTTTGTGTATAACTTTTTGAATAGTAGAAGGGCTGAAAATTGTAAAGAACACGTGTCCTACAATCTACGTTACTTTAACTATATTCAAAAAATAAGACAGCTGTATGTCACTTTATTTTATTACTTATAAAGTTATAAATCTTAATAATTTATAAAAAAAATATAGGTATATAAAATTATTATAAAATAAATATTTCCATGTTCATCATTACAATTGTTTCTGATTATAGGTTTTATATTACTTTTATGTAAAAAACAGGTCATCAGTTTTGTCAAGGACGCCACGAGTCGAAAAAGTTTGTGAACCGCTAACCTAAGTAATTCACTCACGCGACATTTACAATACTGGCTGGCTATCTTTTTTTTTTTTATACACATAAAAACAATTACAAATTTCTTTTTTTAATATGATGTTTATTTTAATTTGCAAAAGTTTGAGTTTAAATTTTATTAACATGTATGTATACTGTATGTGTACAAAAAAAAACCAGCATTTACATCGGCATACAAATAATATTATAAGAATATACATATATATATATATAAATATATTTATATATATACATCATCATCCATTAATACTTTTTTTTTAATGTTGATTAAAAAATCGACAAAATATTATTAAAAATTCATTTATAACTAAAAAATAAAAAATGAAAAGGAAAAAAAATTTTTAAAACGCATTTTTCTAAAATATATACCGAAAAAATGAGCTAAAAATAATAAAATTAATTGCTTTACACGCATATGACTGAAAACATCTTTCTCAATAAGTAAAATAATTCAGTGAAAAATTAAAATGAAAATTGTGGGCGCTAACACACAATTTTTTGTCAAATATTAAATACTACACATCGAACGAATTCATCATATTAAAAAAATTATTGATAAATATACTACATTCTACACACTATACAATTTACATCGCATGATACATATGTATCATATATGTAGCATATATATGCTGGCTGCTTTCTGACAAATATTATACTATACATCGAGCAAATTTATCGTATCGAAAGAAAATAGTAAATTAGTAAATTTACTATACTACACGCATAATATACAATTTACTACACATGATGCAATATTAGTATTTAGTAGGTACACATGTTTATATGTGACTACACTTTTGCAGGGGCTATTTTAAAGTCTGAGCGAAGCGATGAATCTTGTTTTTACAATGATGTGTTGTTTTTTTATGTCTGTACCCAAAAATTCTACCAGAAGGAATGCTCTGATTTTTACGGTCATAATTACATTCCGGTAGTAAATTGCATCTAGTTGGTACTTTAGAGAGATCATTTTTTGATTTTCTCAAAATCGCCTAAAAATATAACTCATAAACCACCGAAAAAATAATAATTATATATACTCGTATATATATATTTTTTTTTATTACCGTGCCCAAAAATTCTATCATTAGGAATATTCCGATCTCATCGGTCACAGTTTGTTCCCGGCAACAAATCGCATATATTTGGTACTTTAGAGAGGTCATTTTTCGATTTTCCCAAAAGCCTCTAAAATGTTAACTCAAAAACTACCGAAAACCTAAGTGTATTGTAAGAAATTATATTAAAAATTACTATTATTAATTATTTGCTCTATACATACTCTATATTATTATATAGTATTAATAATAAATAATATAACACTGAAGCTCTGCTCAGAATCGTTTTATCGAATGCAGTGATTTATCATTGCTTTCAAATTTAGAACGATAACAATAATACACTGTAAAATCTTACCCCAAGTAATTCACTTAAACAACATTCACAACACCCCGCGGCTCGTTTTTTTTTATTATTTTTGCTACTGCACATCACAGTATTAATAAAAGGGATCATAGACGTAAATGAGAGGAAGATTAGCCCTCCCCTCCAAAACTTTGGTAGCCCTAATATTTTTCGATCATTTCGTATGGTAATATATGGCGAAGCCATCTAAGGCTTGGTTTATCATACAAATTGTCGGCCCCCACGAATTTGCCACTGCACACTTGTATTTTACTACTACACAATGTGTGTGCTATAACACACAAAAATATGTCTTGCACTTTGGAAGTTTTAATATAGGAAAAGAGATTATTATAGAATGTAGATATTTCTAGATAAATAAAACTGACTTTGTAAATAAATCTGTTTAATATTGAAAGTATTGTGAATGTGAAGTAAAATATTTGTCTACTACCGTTAGATTTGTTGACTCTTTTCATTTTTTTGTATTTTCTTTGTTATTTGTCCGTCAAATATTTTAAGAAATAATCTAAAAACTCAGAACTCGGGCTAAGCTGGGTGAAACAACTATTAGCTATTATAATATATAATAGCAATATACTCCATTCGGGCGAAGTCAGGTCAATCAGCTATGTTGAGCGTGGATAGTCAAAGTGAAAACATAAATAAAAATTATGTTATATTACGCGTTGAGTTTCCATGCGCGTTATAACGATCTGTCGTTAATATATAGTTCTGAAATGTTAGTTCGAAATAGTTTTCCGCTTGCGGGAACTGGATGATTGCAAACTGCAAATTTAACTTTATACTTCAAAATCCATCCATAACATATTCGTCTCAGTGGATGTGGCGTATTGTGGCGAATTCGAATTTGTAGGGTACTTTACGAGTTAAAATTTATTTGTTCTCAACAAATTTGATATGTTTGTCGCACATTGGAAAGGAGACGTTTTATTTATTGACATACGTATAATATAAGCGACTTGGTCGGAAAAATCCTGCGAATATTAATCTATTTCAGGCCATTTGTGAGTTCTTCTGCGCGTATTTAATTAAAACAAAACTATAACGGTAAAACGGACTATCTGAATCGAAACACACTTGGTTTCTGAACAAAACATTAATTCGGTGCTCAATATTTACAATATTTTACACATACAAACCAACACTGTTAAAAAAATTATTAACACGATGACATATATTTAAAAATATTTATTACATACGAGTGTACATTTCGTGTGTAGACGATTGTATAATTCGATGACACTAAAACGATGGGTTATTTTATTGAACTTTTTATGTTTAATAAAAAAAATATTTTTTGAAAAAATAAACGACGATATAGTATCAAATCTTTTCATCGGCCAAATTATTAATATACATATTTACTATTTTAAACGATTTTATAATTTTATTTTATTTTTAAATTTATTTATTAATAACCTAACTTACTATGCCAGTTTATAAATAGGTAGTTTTAAACAGAATAACGCTTATGTCTGTATGTACCGGATATCTATCATGTGAAATCGTATGCCAAGAAATTAGCAATAATCAATAGTAGTTGTGTGAACCGAGAAGAAACTCACGTTTAATATTCGATTTAATATTGTGAATGGTTTTGCGGAGTTTACGCGAAACTTACACAGCTTGACTTATATATATATATCCTGTTGCCATGGCAACTGAGATGCTACCAATATTTAGTTTAACTTGAGATATCGTCAAACTAGGTGAGACAGGCGAGTACCTAATGAAACGTGCTGCGGTATAGTCACGTAAACAGCTTACAATGTGTCATACACTGTATATAAGATAAACAAAATCTACGTGTGCATTGTAAAAGTATTCGAAAAGCAAGGCCGTTAAAAAATGTTTAATTTTCATTTATATAACTTAACAAAATTTAGTTCAACCTGGTAGTGCAATTGATGTTTGAAATTAATGTTTTATACACGGAATTATGTTCAGGGTTTAAACACGTGTGGCGAAACGGGAGAGTTCCTAATTTATTTATGATTTTCAGTAATTATTTACTTGTGAATCGTCGTCGTATACTACCCAAGAGGACACAATATATTTATTTATAATTATTATGTTCATTTTGCAAATTATTGATGATTATAAAATGTATACACCTTAAAGGTGTATTTTAAATTTACTACTTTGTTTATTATTTTGACTTGTTGCTAAGTAAATGAATAAATTTTTTGGCACACAGTAAATAATATTAAATTGATTAAAATTTATATCATATATCATTTCTGAACATCAGCTGGTTGAAAAAAATTAAAAATGATAATAATAATAATAATAATAATAATAATAATAATAATAATAATAATAAAATATGGTTGAATATTAATACGTGGAATTTAAATTATTACTTTATAATAGAATAATCAAACTTGAAGGTAAGAATATTTTCAAGTGCATACGACGTTTTTTCACATAATATATCACGGAAAAGAGTAAAAACTGTTTAAAAAAAAAAAAAAATCTTAAGCCATTGTTACATCTTTGTTGAACGATATTTTACAAAAGAGCTTTGTGATGTAATCGGAAATACATTTTTTTCTTCAAATTCTGCAACAAGTCTTTTTAATTTCCAAATTTAACTAAAACATTATACATATGTTCCACGTTACATAATTTTTTAATACTGACGTTAGATGAAACGAGTACAATAAATGCGGATGTTACGTTCTTTAAAGTTAAAATATATATATATATATATATCATTTTAACTTTGAGTTAAGTGCACTTCGGTCTAAAAAAACGTTTGATATAATCATTATATATATATATATATATATATCATTGAATTTCAGAAGAAATTAAAATTATAATTTGGTTTATATAGTTGTCTTAATAGTGTAATAACACACACTGCGGCCTACCCGTTTGTCAAATTAATAGAGCAGTTTGTTATATTAAACTGTAGTAGATAAAATCGTGATACTTAACATTGTGTTAACGAGTGGTTCACCGTTATTAAATAAAACAACTAATATTTATTATATACATACATATATATATATATATATATATATATACAACCATCCCTATTCACTGCTGTAGTGTCGACGAGTGGAATGCTGCACGGTCAACTATAATAAACATTTACGCGTGCCACGTTGACCGCATACTCTAACCTGAATGAAATAAAATGTAAATATGATATGATAATATATATATACGCTGCACTCTTCAACTTCCACGTGTGTCCTTCGATTTATTCATCTAAACCCTTATTGTATCTCGACATTAAAAATAATTTCCCTGACACTTATGGCTGTATGAATAGTCCTTCAGAAATTATAGCGATTATTTTTTATTTACAATGTTTATGGAATCTCTTGAATAAAGACGAAACATAATCAAAACTTTAAATAATTATTTATATAAGATGTTTATTAAAAATATATAGTTTTTCACGAAAAAATTCTAAAAAATTGTTAAACCCAGTTGATAATAATATATCTTTTTGTTTTTTTAAATGAAGATCAATAATATTCAACGCTATTTAATTTCACGGGAGTTACCGATAATATAATTTGTTAATATTTCTAAGCTAATACAAATTATCATCTCTTACACTTCGACAGTAATGCGTAGAATTATAATTTCCGTTAAACAGATTACGAGATTCAAAATGTATTTAATATTGTATTATACTCGTATAGGATATAAATATATGATTGCGTAAAATTTATTAACGATTTAACATTATTTTTCATATACTAGAATTAATTTAGCTATAATATAAGATTACAGGAACAAATATATTGTATTTAGTATTCAAAATAAAAATATAAGCTAGCTTTATTTTATAAGTAAGTATGTTAGTAGTTTTAATGCTTACATATTAAAATGAATTGCTTATAATAACTCACTTAATACCAAACAATTTTTTTTAGTAATAATTTTATTTTCATAAGTATGTGTGTATATTATCATTATACCAACATTTTACTATTAAACGCTTCTATAATCTAAAATTACTAATTATAAGTCGTTTAAAAACAATTTAACTTAAAATAAATGTAATATAGTATCTATTTATATTATCTAATTAGTCCATATGAATTTCTATCTTAACATGGCAGATACTTTAAATTATTTTTTCAGTTACTTATAGTTCATAATAAACCTTTAATAGGTAATACTTTATTAGTAGGATGACATTGGTATGGTCAAAAATTATTTGAATATTATATTTAAAATTTATTGGAAAACGTTAACATTTAGGTCAAACTCATTTGATAAATCATACATTATATTTATAGTTTATATGATTATTTGTAAACAATTTTTAGTTTTAGTTTGAGAGCGTTTCAAATTTAAAAAAAAATTGTGAAAATTAGTTAAATGCATTTAGAATCGTTTTCTGAACTTGATAGTTTATTGGCTTTTTAATTAATTAATTTAAAGCTTTAGCTTGTACCAAAACGAGAGTAAAACAGGACTGTTAACGTTAACTATTTGGTTTTCAATATGTATTACGCATTTCGTGTATGAACGTGAATTATTATCAATAAATGAATTAATTAATAATAATAATAATAATAATAATGTCAATAATACATATTAATATATAATGTAATACATATATATCTAAAAATAATTTAAAACTATTTTTATTAAAATATTACTAATTATTATTATTATTATTATTAATAATAATAATAATAATAATAATAATAATAATATGTAGGTCCGTTACACAATCGATAATATATCTTTTGTTTTTTTAAATGAAGATCAATAATATTCAACGCTATTTAATTTCACGGGAGTTACCGATAATATAATTTGTTAATATTTCTAAGCTAATACAAATTATCATCTCTTACACTTCGACAGTAATGCGTAGAATTATAATTTCCGTTAAACAGATTACGAGATTCAAAATGTATTTAATATTGTATTATACTCGTATAGGATATAAATATATGATTGCGTAAAATTTATTAACGATTTAACATTATTTTCATATACTAGAATTAATTTAGCTATAATATAAGATTACAGGAACAAATATATTGTATTTAGTATTCAAAATAAAAATATAAGCTAGCTTTATTTTATAAGTAAGTATGTTAGTAGTTTTAATGCTTACATATTAAAATGAATTGCTTATAATAACTCACTAATACCAAACAATTTTTTTTAGTAATAATTTTATTTTCATAAGTATGTGTGTATATTATCATTATACCAACATTTTACTATTAAACGCTTCTATAATCTAAAATTACTAATTATAAGTCGTTTAAAAACAATTTAACTTAAAATAAATGTAATATAGTATCTATTTATATTATCTAATTAGTCCATATGAATTTCTATCTTAACATGGCAGATACTTTAAATTATTTTTTCAGTTACTTATAGTTCATAATAAACCTATAATAGGTAATACTTTATTAGTAGGATGACATTGGTATGGTAAAAATTATTTGAATATTATATTTAAAATTTATTGGAAAACGTTAACATTTAGGTCAAACTCATTTGATAAATCATACATTATATTTATAGATATTTGTAATTTATATGCTTATTTGTAAACAATTTTTAGTTTTAGTTTGAGAGCGTTTCAAATTTTAAAAAAACTTGTGAAAATTAGTTAAATGCATTTAGAATCGTTTTCTGAACCTGATAGTTTATTGGCTTTTTAATTAATTAATTTAAAGCTTTAACTTGTACCAAAACGAGAGTAAAACAGGACTGTTAACGTTAACTATTTGGTTTTCAATATGTATTACGCATTTAGTGTATGAACGTGAATTATTATCAATAAATGAATTAATTAATAATAATAATAATAATAATAATGTCAATAATACATATTAATATATAATGTAATACATATATATCTAAAAATAATTTAAAACTATTTTTATTAAAATATTATTAATTATTATTATTATTATTAATAATAATAATAATAATAATAATAATAATAATAGGTCCGTTACACAATCGATGTAATATTTTATATCATTTCATTTATTTGTACATAGAATTGAAAATATGTGCGTATATCTACGTTAAAAACAAAACATGATAATTTATTTATTCACTTTTTTTTTTTTTTAGTATTTGGACAATTTTACGTAATATGCGTTAATAAAATGTAAGATACAAATTATGTAATACGAGTATTATATAATTTTGTACTGAAATTGTATACAGCGTTCTATACTCGTAATACAAAAATAACACAATGTTTTTTTTTAGAAAATATTGAAAATAAAATTTTAATTATATAATAAGACTAAATTAAATAAGTCAATCTTTTTGAATAAAATTCATTTTGTATTATATATATATATATATATATATATATATATACATAGTTTGTAAAAATATTTTAATCCCTTGATGAATAGTACAGTTTTTTTATTAAAGTCAAGTTTACTATTATATATAGCCTATGAATGCACGAAAAAAGCATGTGAAATGCTTTATTTCGAAACATCTGTCAGCATTACCCACGAGCAAATGGTTCATCGTATTAATTATTGATATTGGACTGCGATATTTAGTGAATAATAGAATATACAAATTAAAAGTACGCTCAGAATAAAGTTATTGAATGTAATTTTCCGTATTTATCTTGTATAACTCATTTCGGTAATCTGTAGTTTTGTATTCAACTCTCTCTAGACTCTAAGTACAGTAATACAGTATAATAGTTGCCTTTTAAATATTTCAAATTTCAAATAGCTCATTATAAAAGAAAATTAATATAGGATTAAGATATTAAAATTTTACTAAATATAAGTATATAAAATACAATTCCAAAAAATGTTCAACTAAAACTAAATTTTAAATAATGTTACATTAATTGACATAATTTTCACCATAATTTAAACTTATATATATATATATATATATATATATATATATATATATATGCTGCTTTTTTTTGGAAAAATTATTTACTACATAATAATAAATTTCTATCCTAAGTAGTGTTTTTACAAAAATGTCTCTACATCATTATATAAATAATATGAATAATTGACAGATTTCAATGCATATTTTACATTTTTAAAAACTAGACATTTTTTCTAGCTTTACATGTACAACTTCCTTCATATAATCTCGTTTTGTTATTGACTTTAAAATATTGTAGATTTTTAGTAATTAAAATTTCTATACATTTTATATTTTGTGCAAATATAAATATAATTCTTAGAATATGTAGAAATACAATACAGTATATAATACGGTTTAATATAGTTTATGACATTCGTAAATGATCCATTGCAATTCCTAAAATGGTTTTACTAGTAATTATAATAGATGGTGAAAACGGTTTCAACTGTGCGTTCGGTTGGGCGAGTTTCTGAAAAACTTTTGATGAGCCGGTCAGGTATCTAATAGATGGTTTAGTGATGCCTTCAAGCAGTTAGTTTAAAATGTTTTGTAAGAAGTTTTATTTTTTCATATTATAACAAAGCGTTCAATAAAAGAGCTTTGTCAATGTGCTAAAGGTAAAGTGATGTTTACATGAATGACATGAATGTAAGTCTGGCTAATGAGGTAGTTCAGCTACATAGATACCCTAAGAGTTTATAAAATAAAAATGAATAGCCTTAGTTTTTAAAAAAAAAATAATATAAAATAATAATTTTATGATAGTGTATCTGTACGTAGACATTTCTTTCAGGATTTTTTCATCAATTTCATTTATTAAATAATCAGTTGAACGATCGTTCGCAGTATTTAACGTATTAAAAATTATTTAATATCAACAATGAGCCTAAAAAAATGATCTGTATTAGTACTATTAACAATTGACCTGACTTAACCAGACTAATTTTCGATGAAGTTATAGGCTTATTTTTCAAAATCCAATTTAAATCAAGTTAATTTAATCAAATTAATTTTAAAACTCTATTCTTTAGATTAATATTCAAGTGTACTTATGAGAATATAATTAATTTTCTATATTTATTACATTAACTATTTGTTTTATTTAAGACTATTGTAAAATGTATTGGTCATAGTATACCTATGTATTTTATTAGGTGTATAAAAAAGTAATATGGATAAGACGAGTTAAAATGTGTTACCCCTGTGCTTAAGTATGGTCCTGTAACGGGGTATAAGCAAAAAATCGAAAGTAGGAATCTACAGCTTATTCGGTGTAGATATATACTCCAACACGCCACTGCCTTTAAATGCACGAGTTTAATCGAAATGAATAATTTTTCAAGTATTATTTACCAGTGTTTTAATGAAGAAAAATATATGGGTTCTCTTTCCAAAATTTGCAGGAGTGGTAATATCGTTCAATGTTTAATGTTTGTAGTTCATTTTTAAATTGCATATACCTTCCACCACAAACAGGCGCGGATCCAAGGGGGAGGCTAAGGGGCTTTAACTCCCCCCCTTGGGCTGTCGTCATTGCTTAAAAATTATACATATAACTATTTGAATAGGTATAATTTTAGGTAGCAGATCATCGTATAGCCTCCCTTCTGTGTAGCCCCCCCTTCTGTGATTTCTGGATCCGCGCCTTACCACAAAGTAATGTAATACTGATATTTCCATAGATCACACAATTTTTTTCGATTTTCGAATTGGTGATTGTTAGAGCTTGAACCTTAATGCGTTTGCAATTTTTTTTAGCATCGAAATTTAGTAAAGATGATTTAAAAATCAATTTCTTAAATTTCACAGTTAGAATACAAAATATTTTTAGTGCAATTTTTGGATTTTCACTCGTATTCGCAATTTTTGTGATTAGAAATACAATTTTTGAAATTTTGTGTATATTTTAATAAATTGTGTTTTTATGCTAAGACTATGTAAAAATAACATTATTTTTCTGTAGTGGACAGACGACGAATGACGATGTCTCGTAACATTATCTTGAAAAAAATTTTTGAAAGTAATTTTTACGTATTATTATTATTATTATAAATTTAGGTAATTATAATTATTTCACTATGTATTTATTGTTTTAATAATTGTAGTTCTTAAAAATAGATTTAAATTTTTCTATTAGATCTGGGAGACCGGAAGAACAATTTGTTAAAGATTTCGGATTTTCACAATTTATATTGATAAATATTTTTAGTAATATTACCACGTGATGTGAATTATTGTTTAACAAAGGTTTTTTTGTTTTTAATATAATTTTATATTAAATGTGCATTAAATAAAATTACAAACAGTACATTTTTATTGCAATTTGGTTTTTTATAATGTATTATAATGTAAGCAATTTTGGTCTCTTTTTAATGCCACCAAGTTCAAACCCTAGTGATTATTAATATCTGCACGCATTCATTGTACATATATATTTATTTCTATGAATTCGTATAGATTTTCTGGTTTACGGTATTGTAAGCTATGTAAGCATAAAATATGTTCCATAAAGACGTGTTTATAGAATATTTTTGCATATTTCAACACTTTACAGTTTTTACGATTTTAGAACATTTTACGATTTTACCATCGTATTTCGTTTATTTGAATAACATAGTGCATTGTTTTGTAATTTACTATATATTTGAGTAATAATTTCAAGTAAAATTTCGAGAAAATAAAAATAAATGTTACGGTTGGAAGACATACAGGCTAACGATATTTCGTACCTACTTTATAATTGTACCTATAGCGTATCAATTGATGTCGAGCGCAATTTTTCTGCTAAAAACCTGTTAATCGACAATAAATGCAGCTTCAATTTTGAACAAATTAAACAAGTTTTAGTGGTCCAGTGCAATGAAGATTTAAGTAAAATTGTTTTTAAAATTTTGCTCTTCTTTTAATTCAATTTTTTGATTAGTTCACAGATCGGTTTCCCGAGTTTTAGAGACTCTATTTTCTTCACGAGCGTTAATTGTCTTTTGAGTTGTTTTTTCATTTCTTCACGCTGACTTTGCATCGAGTCGAAGGCGGCGTCCCAACCTCTTATTTTTTTTTTGTTTATTCTTTTTTTCTATATTGTGCTATTAAATTAATTTACAAAAGCTGTCCGTAAGAGTTGAAATCCCCGAAAAAAAGGCAACCTTCGAGACGCTATAATAAAAAAGTAAGTGCAATTTCTGTTTTATTGCATGCTTTTTTTTTTTATTTCCGACAAGAACGATAGTTTTCGAACTCACACCCCGCGATTTTTATTACTTTATTTCATCTCATTAAAATCACGTTATTCCGTTTTATTTTGCATACGACTTAATCCCACATCAATTTTTTTTATTTTATTATCATTGCACGATGAAATTGGAATATAATAAATCTTGATGAATTTAAGTAATTGGACCGGGTTTCATTTGGGACACTAGGAACAATATTTTTGAAACTAGAGGTAAAGTTGGTAGATAAATTGGTCCAGTGAGTAGACCGAGAATCCATAATGTTACGCCGTAGGACAGGTATGAAGTCTGTCAGGGAATTTGATTAAAGGAAGGGCATATGAGATTAGATGAAAATTTGGCCAAACATGTCTTATTTGAAAACCATATTTGCTAGGAAGTTTGCAATCTTCAACTCCTGAAAGCATTGCATTTTCACGTTTAAAAAGATAAAAAACATATTTAAGGAACTCTGTACGAAAGAGACATGTATTTTGCACACTGTTGTACTTATTACGAAATATTTTTTGTACTCAACATACATTTTAAATATTATTTTAATTTTATAATTTAGAGTTTATGTTGAACGAGCTCGCAACGCTATCCCCATCCACAATAATGACATTAAATTAGGCCTTGAGGAAATAATCGACGTATGTTATAGAGTTTGTTTGGGTAAACGATATATACATTTTTATTGTTAATCTATGAAAATTAAAGGTTTACGCCGTGCTCGAATTGGGAAAATTAAAGAAAAAGAGCTCTGCTAATAATGATAATATAATGGAGAAATCGACTTCATCTTAATGTAGGGACTAAGCTTCCCCACCCCCGTCTTCCCGTCTTCACTTTCGGATTTTTAGGCTCGGAACTTTGGGCATTTGCATATTCGTTAAGAGAGTGCTTATTGCAATTTTGATTTGACACAAATTCGTTTCATAATACCGACATTCCCGATATAAAAATATTTTTGTCGCATAATTTTACATATTACGTTACTTTTAGGACAAACTGGCATATTTTAGGTTTAAGAACGTATAAATGCATATTATGTTGAATTAGAGAAAAAAATCCGTATCCAAATTAATTTTTTTATATTCCCATATGAAACAACTTGTGTGTTATGTTAAAACATAGTTATTTTTGTTTTTCAATACATATTGACAACGGGAAACTAGCAAACAAAATAGTCGTTGTCTTGGCAAGTAATTTCGTGCAATGAATTCGGAGCTTTGTTAAACTATTTATAGAATACTAATCTCCTAGAACTCTACGGTATTTAATTCATCTATATTGTAATATTATTTTTCAATTAAATATATATATATATATTAAAATATGTATAATGTCGTGTTTGTCGTACGGCATAAATCGCAGTCTCTCGCCTGTCACAGTGCGCTCGCGTTCTGCTCTTTACACGTAAACCAAAATGCCTAAAGACAAGCACTCTCCGTCTTGTCGTCTTAAACCTTTGATTTCGTAGTTTGGTGAAAACGTGTTTTTTGGTCAATAATAAAGTTTTATTTTGCAAAAATAAGACTGATCAAAGAAAAAAAATAATCTAATATTACCCTAATTTTGATTGCATATTATACAGCGTATTTTTCTGTTTTTTAACGCATACGTATGCACATATTTCATTGCTGTTAGCCCTGATTATATTACGTTGATAAATTTTAAGTCGAACCCCGCACTTGTTGTCTCTGTCAGCTGTCTTACCCCGATACAGCCAGTAAATCTTTATGACAATCTTTGTGTACTTTATTCAATACGCGTTTGGATTAAAACGTCTCCCCGTTCCAGTAGAAAAATAAAATATATTTGGGGTACGCAGGTTAAAATAACAAGTAGTAGGAGAGAGCCCAGTCGATTAGAGCGATCCGGGTCGGTGTATTAAAAATTGATAGCACCTAAAATGTATCCACGTATATCGAGCGGAAGAAGAAAAATTTTTTTTTTATTTTCCTCCTCCGCCCTTGTAAAAGAAATCCTGAATAGGCCACTGGCTGATTACAGCGCGGATTAGACGCATAGCCTCCCCAAGTGCCCTAGGGCGTCCAAAGTGTTATGAATGCAGGGGGCGTCAAAAAAACGAATGACGAAAAAAATGTATTGTTTTAATTGTAGATATTAATTTCCCTTGTATCTGTATATGATGATTTCGAGGATGAGTGTATAATTACTATTAAAATATATAAAACGATGTAATTAGATATTACGTTAGTTGTAAATCTTTTTTTCTGTGGAGGGGGCGTCAAATATTATTGCCCTAGGGCGTTGTTAGTGGTTAGGACGGCATTGGTTAGACGAGTCGAACGTCGGTGCGGCGCCGGCAGCGGAGAATAATATTATATTATACGTGTGTGCGTGTTTTTTTTTATTCCGTCAGTGGGACCGCCGAAAAAGTTTCACTGGCGAGCTGGCTACGCGCTGTAGTGCACGTGGCAGCGGCGGCTTTCATCGATCTGCGGGGGCGCTCCTCGCCGTCCGGTACCGGCGCGGGTGGACGTGTGCAGCGTTACGCGCGCGCCTGCTTTAGCGTTTACAACGGCACGTCCAAACGATACCGTTGCACGACGACGACGACGACGTGCAGTCCGGTAGCCGTCCGAAAGCGTTGTGTACGTGCGGTGGTGGCCAAGTGTGCGCGTCTGTGCGTACCGTCGTCTGCGAAGGTGCTGTGCGCGCGCGCGTGTGACAGCGTCGGCGTAGCGGTCGCGAGGTTAACTCCGCCCGTCGTGCCGGGGAGAGAGAGCACTGGCTTCGTCGAAGACGATATACGCCAGCTTCCGACGCGGTCCCGGCGGCCAGTGTAGTGTGCGAGCCGACGTAGGTACCGCCGCACCGACGTTGTTCGCGTTTCGTTCGAACGTCGTCCTCACTCACAGTCGTTCGTCTCGGGCGTGTTTGTTTGTGCGTTTTTTTTTTTACTAGTAGGTATCGTTTTTGTCGTTTTCGGCACCGCGAGACGGTAGCGTGGGGTGGCTGGCACCCGAACGCGACGACGACGAACACCGGCCGCCACCGTAGGCGCGTTCTGCCGCGGTGCCGCCGGTGATGGGCGGTCGGCGCGGTCAACTGGCCCGCAGTCCGTCGGCGTTGTCCAGCCAGTGTCCGCGGTCGTCGGCCCGCGCGTACGGAACACCGCGACGGTGGTGTTGGTCGACGGCACGTCCGTTGTCCGGTCGGCAACGATAATAAACGCCGCCGCGGTGTACGACGGAGGAGGGGGAGGCCGCAGAGAATAATAATAATAACGGAATCGGCGGTGCCGATGCCGCCAGCGATTCGCCGGTGCAACTGGTGGCGGTCTCGCCGGCGGTCCGTCAGCCGGTCGGCCGGGCGCGGCGACCGTTTCCGGGCGTGATCCGAGTGCGCCGTGTCTTTAGCGCGCGCGCGCGACGTCCGGCCATGTCGTCGCCGTCAAAGTTGTGCGCCGTGTTCTTCGTGCTGACCGCCGTGAAAATAAAAGGTAATTTATTTATTCGCCCTACTTCTCGCGCACTTGCACTGCCGGCCACACTTGTAGTACTCACACTTTCCCGCGCACTAGACACCGTCTTGTCGTTCGCACACGGTGTCGACACCTCGTCGTTTCCCTATATACGTACTACTTCGCACCACTTATATTTTTTTTATTTTTTTTTTAGACGTTATTCAATTGTCGTACACGCGTATTACACACGTCCTCCGTGTGTACGCGATTTGTTCAATTCGTTTTATTTTTTTTCATAACAGCAACTGGTAGCCACTACGCTGCCTGCCGCCGCCTCCGCCTGACCGTTTCATACGGCTCGACGGCGCGCGGCGCCCGCCGGCACGCGACGTGTTGTTTCACATTCAACACGTAGTGTTTTTCTTAGCTCGATGACGTGACGACTACGCTGCGTCACAACGACGGGGATGATAACACGCGAACTGTTTACGCTCGTCGTCGATGCGCTAATGTCGCGCGCGATTCGCACGGCGTTGACAATCGATGACAGAATTTTTTGGAATTCTGCGCGCGCCAACGTGGTTACGATCGTACTATTATCATATTGGCCGTCGTCACAGTGACATTTGTTCCGGGAAACAATGTTTTCTATAAAATACCCGGCAACGCTCTGTGGCTTCGGTCTACGCTTTCCCGTAACACGCTTATTCAATTCCGTCGATAAACAGTGTGTTGGTATACTTATCTAGATAATATTTATCTTTTATCTCATTTAGGTGAATTTTTTTTTTTTTACTTATCTCAAGGTTATCTTAGATAAAAAAAAAGAAAATCATTCTTGTAATTATCTAGATAAAAAATTTTAACCGATTTTTTTTTCTTATTTTTTTTTTAGCATTTTTGCAATAAATAAGAAAAAAAAAGACCTGTATTCTGGGTATGTTTCCAGGGAGACTTGGACACACACACACATACACATATATATGTGTGTGTGTGTAATAATGTATACCTGTACGTTATATACCCCTTGTAATAACTAATAAACAAGATTATTCAAATACGTTTATAATTTTCATCTTAAATTTTATCTAGATAAATTTCACTCGTCTAAAACGATTTAGATATATGTCATCTTTATCTGTATCTAGATGATTTTTAGCAAACAATCTTTTATCTTTATCTAGACAAATTTTCACTCATCTTGACACAGCACTGTCGATAAAATATGAATTTTTCATTCAGTTGTTACGAAAAACAATACAACGGCAATCTACCAACTTGACGGCTGAACACAAATGTCAAACACCTTCGTTCAATTATATGAATAATATATATAATAAATAAATAAATTCATATATATATATAGTCTAGTAGACTCGAGACATTGATGTGTAAACGTCGCGTGAGCGGTAAAAATGGAACGGAATCGTGATTGGGATTTGTGAATATTGGTATCTTTATTCAAAGCAATTTCGAATAATAAATATTATTATTAGTTGTCATGACAACAGCTTACGCATTTCCCGAGATTCACCCTCATACCGCCGTAACAGATGTTTACACATCAAAAAAAAAAAAAAACCTCCCGAGTTTTGACATTTTCGAAATAATTATTTTATAATAAAATGAAACCAACGGAACTAAAGCAATATGAGTATAGAACGTATGATGTTAAAATTCGTTCAGTAAATCGAATGAATACAAATCGACTACGAACGAAATGTCAGTTTATTATACTTATTTCGTTTTCAAAACGAATGAAATGTTTGATTTCAATTATTGACTTGCGGGCACACGTCTTGTAAAGAATACGTTTGAAAAGTATTCAGAATATTATGTATGAACGGAGAAAAATATTTAGGGTGCGTATTCGAACACTTTTCTTAAAATATGTCTCCAATATTTTATATTGATTGTTTTTTCTTGCAATTTACGCTAATCCTGGTTTTTATCTACATGCACTATACAACTTTAAATACTTTCGAATTCGAGAAAAAAGAATAATAAAAATTTCAATTTGAAAATAAATGAGAGAAATTTATACAAATTAATATAAGTAATTGATGTAATTGTAATGTAAGTAAGTAATCGTATGTAAATAAATAAATATATATATATATATATATATATATATATATATATATATAAATGTATTATTCAAGAGTTCCTATTAATTTATAATGCAATTATAATATAATTTATATTTTTATTATTATTATTTTTTTTTTGCATATAATTTTATTCTTTATTTTTGTTTTCACTCCTTTATTAGTATAAGAAATTACTATACAATCATTTTTTATCATTTTCCGTGATAATTGAAGTTTTTTTAATGTGTTACAAAAAATTATATTTGATCGCAAAAAAGGACAAATAATAATAATAATAATAATAATAATAATAAGAGGATATTAATTTTATTTAAAGTAGCTTGTTATTAATTTCTATCCGCAAATTATTAATAATTGATTTCTGGACTCGGCACAGTTTAATTCACGCAATATAAGATATTACCTAAATGGGTTTATTGTTTTATATAACTTTCTCAATATTACATTTTTTTTATTCATGTAATTATATAGGTTACACATAAGTTTAATAGTGAAATATTCATGTATGAGATCAGTACATTTTGCGCTCTGTATCGACAAAATAATTACTATTTATTATTTCGTGTACACGTAGGAAATAAATAAATTGATTCTAGTAGTATACTCGACAATGTTGAAAACTATATATTTTTAAAATATAGTAAAGAAAAATAATGATTTATAATTATTACTACACATATGTGCACATACTTCGTTGTTGTGGGTTTTATTTTTAGTTTCCGGTTCACGATTCACTGCACAGGGGTGGGCAACAAGTACGAAAACGAGATGAACCAATATAATAATAACGCTGACGAATAAGATTGTTTCCATCTTTTTACCGATTTTCAAATTTTTTATTTCATTTTTCTTACTATTGAAGAAATGAGCTCTCGTGGACGGCAGACATTCATTGTTACGACTAAAAAGATTTGTAAGACAATACATATAGTGGAATAATTTGCCGACGGCATTATAATGGGTTTGCAAAAATTAATAATAACAACACTAAAACTTTACATGAACATTGTTTGAAATATATAAAATTTAATTTCAAATTATTAAATAAGTTTTTTGTTGCATATTTATTTTTATTTTATAACAATATTAATACCTATGGTATTTCATATTATTATATATTTCCTTGTACGGATTTATTATGATATTGCATTTTACGGAATTACAAACAGAATATCATATTTAAAAGTAATCGATATTTTTGTTTTATTATTATTCTATTAGGGACCCTTATCGTGTTGCATTTAAATTATATAGATATAGCTTTATTAATCTAAACCGTGTAAATCATAGACCAGTTTGGTCACTCTGGCTAGACCTGCTATAGCTAGACCTGCAAAATTAGTGCCCACTAAATTAAAAATATAATTTGCCTGTTGTGAATGGTAAATGTAAGAAAATTCAAAGACTTTAAGTGTCTATGTGCAACTTTAAATACAAGAACCGAGAAATAAAAAAACAAAGAAGATAGGCTTTCGAATAAATAAGATAGAAAAAGTACTTTTTATGCTGACAAAATACTTCAGATCCAAACTCCTTTCTAGAAAAACTAAAGTTAGAAACGTATAGCAATAATAATCCGGATGCGAATCATGGACAACAACTAGCCAGACAGAAAAAAGATTGAGGACGTTTGAGAACAAGGTATGTAGAAAAATATGCGGCCCTGTCTATGATGAAGCAACAAATATTTGGCGTAGAAGATACAATAATGAATAGTACTTCATAGTTTATGTGGCACCAGTGACCAGTTTTATCAAAACGACAAAGACTATAATGTCTTGGAAACATAATGAGAAGAAGAGAAATTGATACCATTAGATTAGCGCTAGAATGGAAACCGCAAAAAATAAGGCCTCGTAGAAGACCTAGGAAAAGATTGATCGATGAAGTTGAGGAGGATCCAAGGATTATGGGAGTAGATAAATGGAAAGAAATGCATAACAAGGATAGATGGCGTAATTTTGTATCGGTGGCATAAACTCTTAGAAAGTTGTAAAGTTAAGAAGAAAAAAAAGTTGTGATTTTGAGATTCCGCTCAAGACCAGAATCCAGCTATTATAATATGTCTTTTTATACTTTGTCTATAACAAGATTTTTATCTGTAATAAATGAACGAAAAACCTAAAACGTTGTTTACGTTTGTTTATTTTACAAAGTAGGAAAAACTAAAATAGGTAAATGATTTTAAACAGTTTAAAAATATTTTTAAATATATTTTATATTGCAGTTTGCAGAATATAAAAAAAATGCTGAAATAGCGGATCTAGATCTCCCGGCCAGATTTGTGAAAAAATTATAGATACGTCTATGGTTTAAATAGTGTAGTATTCAACATTTTCTAAAAGTATATAATGTCTTTTTGGTCATGTTAATGTTGTAGGTAACAGATACCGTATGTGTATATAACACGACGGTGTTTTAAATAATATTGATTTTTCCAATAGAAAAAAGGCGAGTATATTATTATTATATTATAAACTGTTTCTAGAATGGCAGCATAACAAATGTTTCCCAATTCGACAATATGTCTACATCAACTCAAAACAAAACCTTGTATATATTCATATATCATCTTGACTGCAACATTCCCACCCTGACTTAAGGCGGGTGTATATCTACCACGCCCAATATACACCGTAATACAATATATTTTGTATTGTAAATATTGCCGATGGGGATTGGAATTTAAAATGTATTTGAGAGTTGTTAATCTTTGGTATACAGATAATGTCTTATATATTTATATCATACAAGTGTGTTTGATAAATGATCAATTAAAAAAATTGAGCACCAAAATGTCGGTTGATAAAACTAATAAGTTTCCCGTTGCGCTCCAAGTCATTGAACGACAAGTGTGTTTATGAAGTATTAAGAGAGGTTACGTATTCAAAACACATGTTAATTTTGTTATTTATAATTATTAGAAAATTGTTATGTGAATAAAGGGACATAAATGTAATTAGTATATGTTCACTAACTACTAAATACACTTCATTGTATAAATTATTATTATTTTATATAATTCACTACAATTATTATGCAGCCCTAGTACAATAACTTTAGGTATTACATCATAAAATGATAATAAATAATATTATTTAACGTCAAATATAGAAATAATATTTAATTTTATGATTATAATATTATCTTAATGTGTATTTATCATCCCATTAGGCGTAATCTCCTGATTAAAATTGTGTGGAATCCTACTGAATATTTTTGTGATATTAATGGCTCAATGAAATCGCGAAGGCACTGAATGTAAAATTATAAATTGTATGGTTTATTTAAATTAAATCTTATAATAATCTACAAATACTTCGTCAATAAATTTCTTGAAAAAATGTAATTTTTTTTATTCTCGAAACAATGGGCTAACAAAATAATAACACCTAGGTTTTCCTATAAAAATCGTAACTAAATTTACACGGATTTTTAAAATCATTTAGCTAACCTGATAAACATCGCAAACAAAAATTGCAAAAAATACCAATAAAATAAAAATTATAAAAAATTACATAATAGGCATATATAAGAAGTGAAAACGTTCGCCAAATCTTTGAAATTTCTTAAGCTAAATTAATAAAGTAAAATAATGTTTAATTCATCAAATTAAATTAGAGCTTTTGTTATTATTGTATAGCTCTTATAATATGTTTTGTAAAATTTTCAAGAATTCAATTGTTCGGTTCTAATGTTTTGTATAAGATGAATAACTTTTTTGGCAATTCAAAAATCAATTTAATATGAATTTTAGTATACTTTTGTAATAAAATGAAAGTACTTTTGATTATTCGAACGTTGTATTGTATTTTGTTTTTTTTTTATTAATATTTTAATAAAAGCGTTTATATGTACTTATATAAATTTAACAAAAGACTTGTCATTAAATAAATATGTAAGTAAACAAAGAGAATGTTTTAAGATGAAAATAATAAAGTTTCAAGTAATATAGTTATTCAGAAATCAATAATATAAATTAATATATAAGTTTAATTATAAATATGAATATACATATGATTTATGAATATAAATTTTAAAAGTCCATCAAAACATATTTTACTTATAGAATATTAATTCAAATTGTTATTATTTATAATTATTGTTTAAATTATTTATAAAAAATTTTTTCCTTTTATTGGATAAATTATAAAAAAAAACTATAAATCACAATTTAAGACTAAATTATATAGAATATTAATTGTATACATTTATATATATATATATATATTTTAATAAATTTATACAATAATTTTAAGTATAATTGTTCTTATTTTTACATATTTAAAATGGTAAAATAATTTTCACAGATCTACAAAGGACGATGATTCACAAAATAAATTTACACTAAACATTATGGTTCATCCAACTGTTTAAATAATGAAAAATTATGAATACTATAATTGTAAAATACTCATTCATTATTAAATTTCATTACAATTTCTTAAACATATTAATAATAACTGTTATTAATTAATATTTTGTTTTTTATGATGTTAACAGTAATTGAATTTTGAAAAAAAACAGTTTGTACATTTTAACAGCATCTTTACCATAATTGAAGAGAAGTAAATACTAAATCCCGGAAAAATTATTCAACATTGGCCACTTATAGTACAATTTACATATATTTCTCCCTGTAAATACCATTCGCTTTTTCCCAGAATCGAAAGTCGTGAAACTTCATTTAAATATATATATATATATATATATCAACTGAAAACAAACATCATGAAAAGTCTATAACTATGTGAATAATTTTCTATAAGCCAAAAATCTTTTGTCAAATTGTTATATAAAATACACTTATTATAAAATTGTAAAAATTTGGTTATACAATTAATTGGGTATCAATCTTAAAGTTTTTTTTTCACTGTATCCAATTTGTTATTTATCCTATTGTCCTTGATCCGACTTCTGGTCATATACCAAGTTTTTTTTATAATTATCATATTATAAAATAATATATTATTATATTTTTTAACAATAATATAAAATTATCATATTATAACATAATATATTACATTTTTATAATAATATATAATATCATTATTTTTATAATTAAGTGTAAATGAAATTAAGATGAAGTAAACCGTCCATAAAATAAGATTTAAGCAAAGGTGTATAAATCAATTATGGACATTAAATAAATTTAAATCTAATATTTCCATTTATATACTATTATACTCGTATTACATAAAAAAAAATAATTGTTTTGATTGTGCTATGATATTTATGGATTCGGTAGTGAGAAGAGTTAGCGGAAGAGTCAGAATCAAAGCCTTCCACAGGTATACAAGACATTTCAAGTCTTTTGGAATGCAAATTGTCAAGTTGTCAACATATTTTTATGTTTTTCTACCAATTTTTTATCCAGTTCATGTACTGAATAACATTAATGTACCTACGAATATCATAATACAAATTGCGTGTACCCACTTAACTATAAAAAGTGTACACACTACGTGTTTATATGAATGATGTAGCCAAGGCAACCAATATATATATATATATATATATATATATTTAATAATAACAATAATAAACCAATAGTGGTCGGTATAATGGAGGAAGTTGTTCATACTATGATTTTCGACAGGAAGCATTCGCCATATCAATAACTTGGCCGGACTACATGTGTATGTATCAATATATATGTATATATCTAACAAACAACAATAACATTCGTAATTGGATGGGGTTTATCGTTTAGTGCAGCAGTGTAATACAATTTACACATGCAAGACATGCGCTTTGTATAATCTACGTTGAAATTGTTCCCGATTATGTATAATTTATTAATAATATATTATGTAATATTATAATACGCGTATAATGTATATTAATATCGGATACGGCGAAGTCACACGCGTAATTGTGAGGTTTAAACAACGATGAGGAAGATACGATTGATATAAAGGTGTATAAATTCCGATATTATCCAAAATACGGCCTGAAAAATGCCTGGACCTATGTATATTTTTTAGTACGACTGTTGTCGGACTGTTTTCACGAAAACTAGAAACGATTTGTTTTACATCGGATATAAATATTTAAATTATCTATATAATTTTCGACATTTAGTATATGCTCCTACAGTCCATCCCCATTGATCACCCATAGTTTGGCTCCTAGGAAAGTGACGTAATTTCATAAGGTCGATAAATATTGTTTAAATTATCATCACCATCTCTGCGTATACAATATAATTTCGTGCCAACACTAAGGGCAACAGGCCGCCAAAGACTATTATATAAAATAATATAAATTTGAACATAATATATGTTAATGTGTGGTGTATTGGAGTGTTTATACACCTCTAGAGTACATGATTATAGCTACGAAGGGTGGATGCAGTGGCGGCGCCAGGGGTGGTCCAAGGTGGGTCCGGGCTCACACCAAAAATTCTTGCCCCCCTTTTGGCCGACCCTAAAATTTATGTAAATTATTTAAAGACTCATAACTATAATTTGTATACGTTTTCAGTTAATCTTAATAGGTCATTAAAAGTTATCTTTAAAATATTAAAACGTTGTAACATAATGTATAGGTATTACAATTGTAATATAAGTTAACAGCGGTTTAAACGTATCGAAAAGAATTCAAGTAGAGTAATGTAATACAATACTAAAATTTATAGAGGGTTTATGATATAGGATCTAATTTTTGGGGTGTGGGGTATAGGTAGCCCCCATAATTTGGTTGTGAGTAAAAATATTGGCCCCCCTCATAAAATAGTTGGTCTCAGCCTGGCTCACCTCCTGCAAAAGTTCTGGCGCCGCCACTGGGTGGATGGAACGGTTTGATTTACATTAACAATGTGAGTAACTGTAGCAGCATTGAGTATGAGACTGAAGTATATATTACTCCAAATAAAATTATTTAGTTATATAATTGTATCCATTAAGATATCCAAGTCTCTATTATACACACACACATATATATATTTCTGTTGAAATATTATTTAATTACAATTTAAATAAAATATTTTTTAAATATTTACTTTAATTTATCAAATTTAAGTATATAATATAAAAACCCGTATAAAGCATATTACATTAGTGTTACTGTCAATATTTATGTTTAAAAACAATTTACTGTTAGCTAAATATTTAATATTATACAATATATATTTTTCGTCGAAATATGACCTTAACAATATAAGTTTCATTAATAAAACACTTAAACATTTAGAGAATCCCATGATTTGTAAAATATATTATTATTATATCCAATTAAAATTTAATTTTTTTTAAATGTCATAAATGACTTTTTTAATGCCACAAGTCAAATAAATAAAATATTATTTTGTGTAATATACTTAAACAGCCAGCTTTTATAATATGTATGTAAAAAGTTAAATAAAAGTGTTAATGAATTGTACACAATCAATTTTTTATTATTTGGAAATTATTTATATTATATTGTATCATTATTGTTATATAAGTATAAAACAATATGTAACTTGGTTAGTTGGATACAAAGTATGTCTTTTTCAACGAAAAACTAAAAGTCAGGTTGGAATGAATTATGCTGACTCTTGCTATAACTAAATGTAATTAAAAACTATATAAAGAAATAATAGAAAAAAAGGTAACGAGCCGCGGAGTGTTATGGATATCGTTTAAGTGAAGTACTTGGATAAAGATTTTAGAGTTATGTTTTTATTTTAAATTTGAAAGCAATGATAAGTCATTGCATTCGATAAATCGATTCTGAGCGGAGCTTACTTTTTCGTAAATATAGTCTAAAGTTACATATTTGGTGAAAATTTCAGGTTCCTATGAATATTAGTTTCAAAATTACGAAAAAATAAACAACAATCGATTAAAACGAAATTGCATTTTTAGCGTTTTTGAATTATATTTTTAGGTGCTTTTGAGAAAATCGAAAAATGACCTCTCTAAAGTACAAACTAGATGCGAATTGCTGCCGGAAACAAACTGTGACCGAAGAGATCGGAGCACTCCTTCTGGTCGAAAATCTGTACACAGGATAGAAAAAATAAATAAATAAACATCGTTGTAAAAACAAAAGATTCATCGCTTCGCTCAGAATCTAAAAAAACTAGTTCACAATATCTATGACCATTGATTACCAATAAGTATATTAGTATACTAGGATACTCGAATTATATGAAACTGAACTGTATTTGTGACAACATTACAAATACAAGAAGCTATTAATTTGTCTAATTAACGGTAAATGATATATTATTTGAATGTTACTATTTATAATAAATACCGGAACACAAGTAGTATACGTACAAATATTTTCTAAAAAATGCTTAGAAAACATGACGAATATTTGGTAAAATTATTCGTGGAATTCTTTTTAAATATGTATATTTACGGTCGTATTTTAATTATATAAAATAATAAGTATTTCATTAAATTGTTCTGAACCTTTGATTGGAATTTGCATTAAGTTCTTTATGCTATTTGCCATTGATTTACACAGTTTAAATTATTTTATATTATTGTCAACTTTAATTAAATAGCCTTAAAAATTAATTTCTGCTTAGCATTAAATTTGGTATTTTAATTTGTTTCTTTCAGTTTATACATTTGTAATAACAAAATTCAATCATAACATGATGTATACATAATGATTTGTAATCTGTAAACAAAACGAAATATTCAATTAGAAACACCGTGAAGAATATAAATAATTTATAATTTGTAAATAGAGAAGATAAAAAGAGAAACCGTTTTTTGTGAGTTGTAAATTTTAATTTTAATATTTTGTAATCATAATGAATATCAGATAATTTTAAAAGATTTATAACATGTGAATTCTACCTGAGTATTTTATCGATTTATTTGATAACAAATTTGTTTAATGCGACAAAATGTGTGATATAATATTTTGTTGATTATGTAAAGAATAATTTGTACTTTAAAAAATAATGTGTACATTATATGAACTCGAAAATCTTCAATGCATCAGATCTGAATGAATTTAAAACTTTAAAAAGTAACTAGCTTTGTATAACTTTAAAAAGATATTAGTTGTACTTAAATTATTTTCTATACATTTTGACTATATTAGTTATATAGAGTTCATATAATTATAATAAATCGATCACAATGTTCATATTATTATATGACAATATAAAATGGCTATTAAATAAAAAAAAATGTTCATACTTTTTAATGAGGTGTATTTAGTTCTTTTCGAATGTCAACAAATATTTAATTATTTATTACCTACATAATTTGATTTTTTTTATACATATTTTATTAAAAATCAGTACTTACATGTTTATGAAAATAACTTGGCTTCTTATTTTACATTAAAACCATTTCCTATTTTTTAACGACTTTTGTATTCTTTACAGTATTTTGTAAATTATTATTTTTGTATAATTCAAGTGTTTAGAGTAGAAGCTCTCCTCTTCTTATTTAGATTTTAAATTTAATCCGGACAAATCTTCCTGGACATTTAAAAATATAATAATGGTGGTTATATATATGTATATACACCGAAAATTTCAAAATTGATCGAAAAAAATGCATCAATCAAACGGAATGCAATTCCTAATTCATACAGTTGTGTAATATATAATTTAGGTTAGGCTAAACACTTTTAATTACAATCGCCTCCAATTTTGACGAGAGCCAAAAAAATATTAGATTACTGTGTTTAGTTGTAAGTGCACATATTATTTGAATTGACGTGAAATAAGATAAAAAAAAGATAATAGAATATTATTCGGCGACATGAAATCGAAGCGATTTTGTTGTTGTTAAAAAAATATTGGCCGAGAAAAATCAACCAACGTTCATCAGACATATAAAATAATGGAAGTTTTTCGAATATTTAATTACAGTATTTATGAATAAAACATATTCATTCTATATATATATATATATATATATATATATATATATATACTGATATTTTGTTTAAATATGCATG
The DNA here is from genome assembly GCA_032441835.1 of Slavum lentiscoides. Lineage (NCBI taxonomy): Eukaryota > Metazoa > Arthropoda > Insecta > Hemiptera > Aphididae > Slavum > Slavum lentiscoides. The sequence continues at coordinate 11,496,153 of CM063712.1, read as the reverse complement.
TATGCTTTTGCGTTTTTAAATTTAATTAAATAAACAATTAGAAAATTATTAATGTAAATTAAAATAAACTAACTTTGGAACTCTCTTTATTTTAAAAAATAATAATAGGTACAGAACATAGTTATTGCTTGCAATAAAAATTTTTATTATATAATGTTTGATCATGTAAGGTTGGTATTTGGTATCATATATTTTAACTACTTTAATTTGGTCAATGTGAAAAAATAAACATTTTTTCTTAGTTTGATCATGTTAGTAGTCGTAGTATTAATCTATTGTAAGGAATGGGAAATTGCACCTGCTTCGCATGTATGTGTTATGTGAATTAACTGTTTATGAAATTATATGTGTAACATATAGTGTATATATTTTATATTATACTATGTAACTTTTAAACAAATGTTAAGTTTTTGTTAAGTATTTGAACTAAAAGGATCAAAGTCTTAAAGTTTTATAATATAATCTTGACAGTTATGAATAATGCGTATATGACAATATATGTTTTATATATTATGTTATATATAAATGTAATTAAAAACTATATAAAGAAATAATAGAAAAAAAGGTAACGAGCCGCGGAGTGTTATGGATATCGTTTAAGTGAAGTACTTGGATAAAGATTTTAGAGTTATGTTTTTATTTTAAATTTGAAAGCAATGATAAGTCATTGCATTCGATAAATCGATTCTGAGCGGAGCTTACTTTTTCGTAAATATAGTCTAAAGTTACATATTTGGTGAAAATTTCAGGTTCCTATGAATATTAGTTTCAAAATTACGAAAAAAATAAACAACAATCGATTAAAACGAAATTGCATTTTTAGCGTTTTTGAATTATATTTTTAACTGCTTTTGAGAAAATCGAAAAATGACCTCTCTAAAGTACAAACTAGATGCGAATTGCTGCCGGAAACAAACTGTGACCGAAGAGATCGGAGCACTCCTTCTGGTCGAAAATCTGTACACAGGATAGAAAAAATAAATAAATAAACATCGTTGTAAAAACAAAAGATTCATCGCTTCGCTCAGAATCTAAAAAAACTAGTTCACAATATCTATGACCATTGATTACCAATAAGTATATTAGTATACTAGGATACTCGAATTATATGAAACTGAACTGTATTTGTGACAACATTACAAATACAAGAAGCTATTAATTTGTCTAATTAACGGTAAATGATATATTATTTGAATGTTACTATTTATAATAAATACCGGAACACAAGTAGTATACGTACAAATATTTTCTAAAAAATGCTTAGAAAACATGACGAATATTTGGTAAAATTATTCGTGGAATTCTTTTTAAATATGTATATTTACGGTCGTATTTTAATTATATAAAATAATAAGTATTTCATTAAATTGTTCTGAACCTTTGATTGGAATTTGCATTAAGTTCTTTATGCTATTTGCCATTGATTTACACAGTTTAAATTATTTTATATTATTGTCAACTTTAATTAAATAGCCTTAAAAATTAATTTCTGCTTAGCATTAAATTTGGTATTTTAATTTGTTTCTTTCAGTTTATACATTTGTAATAACAAAATTCAATCATAACATGATGTATACATAATGATTTGTAATCTGTAAACAAAACGAAATATTCAATTAGAAACACCGTGAAGAATATAAATAATTTATAATTTGTAAATAGAGAAGATAAAAAAGAGAAACCGTTTTTTGTGAGTTGTAAATTTTAATTTTAATATTTTGTAATCATAATGAATATCAGATAATTTTAAAAGATTTATAACATGTGAATTCTACCTGAGTATTTTATCGATTTATTTGATAACAAATTTGTTTAATGCGACAAAATGTGTGATATAATATTTTGTTGATTATGTAAAGAATAATTTGTACTTTAAAAAATAATGTGTACATTATATGAACTCGAAAATCTTCAATGCATCAGATCTGAATGAATTTAAAACTTTAAAAAGTAACTAGCTTTGTATAACTTTAAAAGATATTAGTTGTACTTAAATTATTTTCTATACATTTTGACTATATTAGTTATATAGAGTTCATATAATTATAATAAATCGATCACAATGTTCATATTATTATATGACAATATAAAATGGCTATTAAATAAAAAAAAATGTTCATACTTTTTAATGAGGTGTATTTAGTTCTTTTCGAATGTCAACAAATATTTAATTATTTATTACCTACATAATTTGATTTTTTTATACATATTTTATTAAAATCAGTACTTACATGTTTATGAAAATAACTTGGCTTCTTATTTTACATTAAAACCATTTCCTATTTTTTTAACGACTTTTGTATTCTTTACAGTATTTTGTAAATTATTATTTTTGTATAATTCAAGTGTTTAGAGTAGAAGCTCTCCTCTTCTTATTTAGATTTTAAATTTAATCCGGACAAATCTTCCTGGACATTTAAAAATATAATAATGGTGGTTATATATATGTATATACACCGAAAATTTCAAAATTGATCGAAAAAAATGCATCAATCAAACGGAATGCAATTCCTAATTCATACAGTTGTGTAATATATAATTTAGGTTAGGCTAAACACTTTTAATTACAATCGCCTCCAATTTTGACGAGAGCCAAAAAAATATTAGATTACTGTGTTTAGTTGTAAGTACACATATTATTTGAATTGACGTGAAATAAGATAAAAAAAAGATAATAGAATATTATTCGGCGACATGAAATCGAAGCGATTTTGTTGTTGTTAAAAAAATATTGGCCGAGAAAAATCAACCAACGTTCATCAGACATATAAAATAATGGAAGTTTTTCGAATATTTAATTACAGTATTTATGAATAAAACATATTCATTCTATATATATATATATATATATATATATATATATATATACTGATATTTTGTTTAAATATGCATGTATGCTTTTGCGTTTTTAAATTTAATTAAATAAACAATTAGAAAATTATTAATGTAAATTAAAATAAACTAACTTTGGAACTCTCTTTATTTTAAAAAATAATAATAGGTACAGAACATAGTTATTGCTTGCAATAAAATTTTTATTATATAATGTTTGATCATGTAAGGTTGGTATTTGGTATCATATATTTTAACTACTTTAATTTGGTCAATGTGAAAAATAAACATTTTTCTTAGTTTGATCATGTTAGTAGTCGTAGTATTAATCTATTGTAAGGAATGGAAATTGCACCTGCTTCGCATGTATGTGTTATGTGAATTAACTGTTTATGAAATTATATGTGTAACATATAGTGTATATATTTTATATTATACTATGTAACTTTTAAACAAATGTTAAGTTTTGTTAAGTATTTGAACTAAAAGGATCAAAGTCTTAAAGTTTTATAATATAATCTTGACAGTTATGAATAATGCGTATATGACAATATATGTTTTATATATTATGTTATATACATATTATACTCTATATATTTTATATTATAGAATATTTTACGAAATATTTATCTATATATATATATATATATATGTATAAAACTATATATATATATATATATAAATACATAAAAGATAAATATTATACTTAAAAACTATATACATATAATTTAATTGAACTTATTTTATGTTTTTTTAAATATAATACAACTTGTAAATAAAAACAAAATGAAAAACCGGTAAAATATATCACGTTATTAATAATTAAATAACGAAAATAATATCTAAAGAATTACACACAAGATTAATTCGTTTCTATGAAATACAATGTTATCAGTTATCGCTGTAATTTTTACATGTATTTACAAAACAAAGTGAATAATCAATAATAAAAATGTGATTCATGAAATCTCCAATCTCCGAATTCGCTGCACCAAATAAGACCGTTTATTTATATTATTAATATGGTTTCTACTATTGTTTTTTTATTAACGTAAGCATTGAACAAACTATTAAGAATATGTGAATTAATTAATAGTTTGCATGGCGTTTCGAATAGGCAATTTCAGTACAGCCACAACGGATTAACCGTAGATTAACTACAGGTAGGAAACGGTGATAAGCCAACAATATTTTATCATTATTATTATTATTATTATTATTATTATTATTATTATTATTATTAAATATGAATGTAATAAAAAGTTCATATCTTGAAAACCACAGGCCAACGTAAATTATCTACCAAAGAAAAATAATTATACGTTATTTGTTTAAGCTTTTATACATATTGAATATGCATTATAGTAATAATAATAATAATTATTATTTTTTATGAAATCACTGTCGCAGTCGTAAAAATCAATTAATTATGCAAACAGTTGGTATATTTTTTTGAATCGAATAATTGTAACAGCAGTTGCCAAATACTGTAGTAATATATACGGTAGTGTCCTCGACACTCCGCCACGCCGTCACTATTACCGAATAATTTATATTCCGTTATAAAACCCGAAGATCTTTTTCTTTTTTTTTTTACTTCATTTTATTTTTGGACAACGTTTTCAAGACGTTTTTTTAACGCTGTCTCAAAAGTAATTGGTTGGTTTAGGATGAAATCGATTTAGCTATGGGTTGGAGAATCGCCCCGGGAAGCATACAAGCCGTGGCGTGTGGAACACCCGGTGTGTAAGATGTCGCGGAGACTTTTTGTCGTTTGATAGAAAAATACATGTCAAGTAAAAAAAAACCCCTTTAGAAATGCACAGGACAATTCTTTTTTTGCTAAATCCATTTGATTTGTTTGCCTCTGGTATGTGCGGAAAAGAACGTCGTTTTCATACGCATTTGCCTCGATTTCAACAAATGGGTTTATACAGAATTATCACAGGAAAAGATAAAATATGCCATATTGCTCATTTTATTAGTTTGTGACTTATGTTTTTATATACTTACACCGTTATCGCACGGGTTGTCGTATGAAACGCAGTTCACGTATCTATGAATTAAATAATTAAATTTTTTAAATATTTTTTCACTCCTCTTGAATATGTTTTTATTCTGAATTGAAACAATATTATGTATACATATGTACATATTATATATATATATATATATATGCATATTGTGATATTTTGACAAAAACAATGTTATAATAGTCTATATATATAGACTCTCGAATAATATAAAGCTTAGAAAAGAAAAAAAATGTATTTCATTAATCTGACTAAAGAAGTTCTCTCGAAAATTATTTATATTCAGATTTATAATTTGGAAGTTTTCTTAAAAAATAAATAAATCTTTTTATTAAAGTATTTCGTAAGAAATGTTCTTTTACTTTATTAGATTGATTCACGTATAGTCATAAACAGTCCAACAGTAGTAACAGGTATATAGTTTATGGGTCATAAAACCTTTCCAAAGTAAATTTCAATAGAGTTTTATACTGCGAGGTCGGAATACACAATCATAAAAGGAAAAATCAATATACATGCTTATGTTGATAGATTCATGACAGCTTTTTTCGGAAAACTCTATGGACGTTGTATTATGAAAACACACATTAGATCAATTAGTTTTAATATTATAATATTGTAGAAAAGAAATTAATTTTTTGAAATTAAAAAAAAAAAAAAAGTTTTTAAAACAAGTTCAATAATCATATAATTATTTTCGATTAAAAAAAACTAATAATAACAATAATAATTGAGAGAAGGTATATAAATTAATATTTGTTAACAATTGTACGTTAACAAAATTGGTCAATTTATAATTTATTTTAGACTTTCGACAGTTTTATAAAATTTGTTTTAATATTTTTTTAATTTAAATATTAATATTGTTATACGTATACATGCATGGCATTTTGGTTCCATTTAGCAAAACAAGGTAATAATTTTTTTCAGTTTTGAATTTAAACTGACTTTGTTTTCAAATGCTTTATAAGTATGGTTATAAACTATATGGAATTTCTGTGAGTATATATGAAAATGTATTGGGTGAGCCTGTCGTACAATATTTTCCCGGGCCGAATTTTTTAGTCAATCAACCGTTGATTGTACCATATATACATGATTGTATAATATATTCTTCAAACTCAAAGAAACTGTACAAATAATTTTGAAGACCTAGATTGTCATGCTCATATAATAATAATTATACAATTTCTACAGCAGCAAACAATATCTATATATATATATATATTTTTTTTTTTTTTGACAAATACACTTGGACGTGTGCAGTGATCGAAATACGACATTGGTTTATTATTACTATTTTTTCTATTAGTTTGAAAACCTATTATGACGTAGCGTGGTTTTTCTAATTTGTCACGGTATTTTATATTTCATCCGATATTTTATTTTATTACCCTATTCATTATCGATTTCGCTTATCGAATTAATCGTCGCACCGCCGATTACGAGTAGCGGTGCGCGTCGCGTGCTTGCGGATCGTGAAAACACCTAATTGCGCGTTCTATCGGTCGTTGTATGCGTTCTCGTTTCGGTACGACGTCCTCTTAAGATTAATACATCCGTTAAACGTGTTTGCTTCTATAAAACCTTGATTTAAATTATTAATGTCTTCACTCCAAGCAGAGTTACAGCGTGCGATAATACTTGATCGTTAAGTTAGATATACACCGAGAAATATACTCGGAATACATTTATAAAATAATTCTCTACCGAACATAATTTCACATTACCAGAATATCGTGTATAGAAGCTAAAATTATTAGGAAAAATGCTTAGTGAGTGTTTACCTACAAATGTTAACACACGGCAACGAACATAATATTATGTGCGTATAATTTACGTAAATGTAAAAGACGAGAAATCCATTTCTGAAAAATATTTTCCCTCGCATTTTAATTGTTAATATGTGTCTAGTTATTGCCATTATTTTTACAACAAGTATAATTAAAACTGTGTTAGCTTCAATCCCATATATATATATATATATATATATAAATACATTATTATAATATTATATCGTACGAGTATATAGAAAATATTAAGAAAACTGCTATTAACGAGTGTACAATGTACACGAAATATATGTAAAATTTACGTAAATGTAAAAGACGAGAAATCGATTTATATCATGTACCGAGACCGAAATTGTCATTAATTTATATCTACGAGTATTAACACTATCATTATTTGCATAATATTCGTAAAAGAGGAGAAATGCTGCCCCCTCATTTATTAATTACTAATATGTGGCTTATAATATAATGTTGTTATGCCAACTATAGTTAATAATATTATATTATTAAATATATTATAATAACAGTTGTAATTCAGTACTCGTATATAATCGTAGTTATTTCGTGTCATTTGACGTTGAACTCTCGACAAGAAAAGGCATAAAAGTAAGGAATACCTACATACGTACGCGAAAATGGATTTAGTTGAAAATAGTTTAACGATTATATTAAAAATAATCCTAACAGACGATAAGATGATGAGTTGCGTTATACTTATTGTATTCGTTGGAGCTGAAATCATGTACGCTGCGTATCACTGGTTCAAACTGATGTCGGAATATTGTCATATACAAATACCTGATCACGTCTACGTGTTCCGAACCGAGTGCATCAAGTTGTGAGTCTATTACCCAGTGGCGTACATTCAAATTTGTTCTGGGGGGTTTAAAAAATAACCAACACTAAAACCATCCCTTTAAACGGCGCATGAAGGAATTTATGAGTAGGAGCCGATAGTGCACACAATACCTGTGCACCGTTGTAGAGTGTAAAAATTAAAACATGTTATAACGCGCAACGGGCCTTATAATAATATCACAATTTTTTTTTTTTGGTCCTGGGGGGTTTGAACCCGAAACCCCCCCCCCGTATGTACGCCACTGCTATTACCTATAGGTGTATATGGTCCCACGTACCAGCGGAAAACAACCCCGCGGATTGCGCGTCGCGTGGCATCTTGCCGTCCGAGCTGATTGGTCTTTCGTTATATTGGCACGGTCCGGAGTTCGTTCGTGATGACCCTCTTCAGTGGAACGTCGAGACCAAGTTAATTCCATTAGATGAATTACCGAAACGACACGTTGTGTGTGTGTGTGTGTGACCGGCCGTGTATTATCGTTGCGCGTTTTTTTTTTTTCGAGTGCGTTGTCGTTTCAAGTGGCCGTTATTTGTCGTTCACACCGCGATTGTCGAATTTATCGGTGTGCTTTCGCTGAGTGTGCGAGCCACGGATGTCTTGTGTCCGCGCCGATCTCCATCGACTTTTCTCGTCGGGCGCAGGTACCGTCGTCGACCATCACCTGTCAATCGTTACCGCGGGCCGGTCCAGTGGCAATCGCACTTTTCCGTCCCCGTGGCAGCACCGCGTGGACTGCCGAGAGTCGCCGACCGGTGGTGATATCATTTGTTTTTATATCATATAATATTGTGATTATATTGTATGTTTTGATTGTCGCTGTGTTGTCTCGATTGTATTAACGGCGACCGCCGAGTGATTACAATATTGTTATTGTTTATTATTATTATATTTACTGAGCGCCCATCGAATATATACGTTTGTATAAATATTTAGTATTTTAGTTCGATATATTATACGCGTGTATTCGGCGCAACGCGCCTTCATAATAGCTCGTTGTTAGTCTCAATCGTATTACGTTATTTTCCCGAATCCTGTAACTGCCCAATTTCGTAAGATCCGTTTCGGCGCAGAAACAACGCCATTATACCCAATACCTTTTTTACAAATAATTTTAATTCTGAAATTAGTAAATTGCAAAGCAGTTAGAGATAGTCGTGTACATCTCATAGAGAGAAAAATACTGGAAATAAATTCGCGCGTAAACTCCGTAGAGGTTTTCATAAAGGACAGTAAAAACTTTTCTAATTAACATTGTATACTTCAATAAACGTTTAGCAGTCGAGTGGTTACGTGAAGAGAAAGACGTGTGATGTCGGCTATATTAGATATTCAATGTGTTCTTGATATAAACTCAAAGTACCTTATTAAGGAAATGTCGGTTATCGATACAGACACTTGGTCGACACAACACTGGATTTTTAAACACTGTAACAACGCACAAAACGTAAAGAGTCAAAGAACAAATAAATGGCTTGAACGACATTACCATGATCTCTCAATGGAATACGGTGATGTCGAGTACGAAGAAATCGATAGAATATTAATAATAACGTTGAGAACATATACGTTAAAGGAGAACAAAAACAAAAAATTATCAACAACTTCATTCCGTATGTAACTGTTATCAACATTGAAGAACTTGGGTGCCCGCGATTGGATCAATTATGTGTTGAATACGGATTACCTTGTTGTATTTTTCACATGAATTTGAACCCAAAACATTATACATTTTATAAAGTTTTTGCATTTAGAAAATGGTTTATAAATAATATTTAAACTATATATAAATATACATATATAATATATTCTTTTTATTTTTAATAAAAATATTATTGTTCTTTTAAAAGTTATGTGTTTTTATTTTACAAATCTTACACAAAAATCGGTTTGTAAATATATATATATAAAGTGAATATTATACACCAAAGTATAAAACATAATTAATAATAAACAAATATATACAAATATATCAGGAAAAAAAATTATAATTTACAGCTATTATCAACCAAGTAATAATAATACAAATAATAATAATATAATAATAATAATAATAATATATAATAAGTTACTATATTTTATAAGATGAAAATGAAAAGTTTTAAAAGTATACTGTCTATTACATACTAAAATATGTGATAAATATTTGAAACATATCTACAATTATATAAGAAAAAAATGTACATAAATATTTACAAGTGTATAGAATATAATAATATATAAAATATTACTATATTTTATATATTTATGAAAAATTATTACTGTTTGAATATTTTCAATATTTAAAAATACTTCATGTTTTTGAATAAAATATTACACATTCGATTTTACATTAATAATAATAAACAAATATATCAGGAAAAAAAAATTATAATTTACAGCTTTAGCTAACAAGTTCACCGGTTTCAACTTCTGCCATTATTTCACTGAAAAAATAAAATAAAAATAAGTAAAATAGTTTTTTAAAACAGTATTTTTCAATTTAACTCACTCTATCATACAGTGACCATGTGCCAACGTATGTATTCGATCCTCTAGAATATAACATTTATCGTTATGATTATTATATGTCACATTTTTTTGTTTTTATCATTGAAATTATATGATAGCAATATTATATAAAGTAGCCATTAGTTTCGGTATTTTAGATCCTGGTGGAATACTATTTTCTGGGAGAAATGGTAAGTCATTGTGTTTCTTATGTAAATGACGTGGATATGAAATATCCACTTCATACATGCGGCCTATAGGTGACGTTTCATCCATATCGTTTAACCCGTTGAGTGTGGGTTCAACCCATTTAAAGCCACCGTACGGCATCATATATTGAAACATAGCCCACCCATATAAGTTATTACCTAAAAATTAGTTAAATTAAAATTTCTCGAAAAAAAAAAAATAAATATATATATATACTTACAGTCTTGATATATTAACCAAGATTTTGGCTTGGTTTCATCAAAGTCCGTTGTATTATTATTGTTGGCCTTCGCATACCGCATACTTGCCTGCGTCAATCCACCACGTATTCCTGTAATATAATTTATTAGTTACGTATGTCGATAATGAATAAAAAGAATTTACCATTTTCAATCATCAACACCATATCGTAATCAGACAGAAGTTCTAATTTTACCTTTGTATGGTTCAACATGGCGTCAAAGCTCAATCCGGGTACTGTGTAATAATACGCTGGATCAAGACCATACGTTGTAATACATATATCACGAAAATTTTCAAAAACGTCTGCCAATAGTAAAACGTCTACTTTCAGATATAAGTCGCTGTATTCTCCAAGTGTTTTACATTCAAAATGGTTCCAAACTTTCTCTGCATGCTTGTAGTCCTCTGCTGTAATATCTGACTCTGTTAATGTACTATAAAATGCTTCCTTTGGTGGTAAATTTGTTTCTTCCAGACTGTTCCAACTATACGTATACTCATATGGATATACACCCTTCCGTGTAACGAATGGTAAATCCTCAGAATTAAAAACTTTAGCCGTTTCGCGGAATTTCGAAAAATCATTAGTAATAAGATTCGAAGCCAATGTTGATAAACTCGAAGCCATAAAGGAACGTATCAATAATCCTGACAGTGAAGGTCGAATTTACATACTTAGAAAATGAAATAAATTTTTCCTCACTGTTGGGGATTACAGTAATATCATTTTCATCGTATCCGAGCTCGCGTACAATGAAGTGAGCGTCATAATTTGATAAATTATGTAAGAAACACAATACGAAATTTGGTTTTTTCAGTTTCAAATTACAGTTATTACATAGTGTCTGTCTGAATTTCCCGTTAAGATGATGATGATCGGCAACTTTGTGATTTTGTATGGAAAACTGAGATTTACATAAATTGCATGCAAAGTTCGATGCATGTTCTCGCTTTTCTTCAGGTGTCATATTAATTGGAATGTTTGTCTTTAATAAATTTTCCACTTTCCGTGCCACATCGACTATGACTCCACGAAATATTTTGCCACTTCATTATTTGTCTCCGAACCGCGGAAAATAACGGGTTCTATCGGAATATTAAATTTCTCCAATAACTCAATCGGCACGCATCGTCTGACGCTTTCACCATAAACCCATAAACCCATAGCTCATTGGGTCATGTTTTTGTATAATTTCGGTATTTGCACCTTTATTTTCTACACATTTGACGAGGGTGCTTCAAAATCAGCATATATAACAATAGGATGTCGTTGTGTTTTCGACCAAGCCTCAAACTGAAGTGTTTCCCCTTCTTTTGGCATAATAAGAAGAACGGCTTTATGTTCACCACAGATCTTTTTATGTTCATCAAGTGCCGCTTGTCTACTTAATTTATTTTTTTTGTTTTCATTAAAGGTGTTGAAACATCTTTTACAAAAAAAATAGTGAATGCTCATAATTGGTTTTTTGTGACCTGATAAGTCTCGAAAATTTGGCAATGTAGGTGTAATGAAATTTTTCCTTATGTGAAATATATAATAAATCGAAATGATTGGATTTTTCTTGATCGACGACTTTGAGAAGGTAAACATTATTAGAAATAATGTTATTTTTTTTATATTCTTTCAATCCGTAAACATTTACTGAGACATTAGGATTATTTTTTTCAAAAATTTTGATTTCCGAAATGGGTGTTGGATATGATATACCAGAAAAATTATATTTTTTCTCATGTAATATAAAATTTACATCTATACGCTGTTTGTTGGAAGCCGTAACATGTTTGACTAATAACGCCCATTTAAAGCATTGCTGGTCATTGAAATTTTGTGGGTTGATAACCGCTTTTTTGTTTAAAATATCAGATGGTAATTCTAAGAATGAAGTTTCTGAGTCTAACGCAATATTATATTCCTCTCCGACTGTTTAAAAAAGAAAAAAATATATATATACAATTATAATATTTTAGAAAAGAATTGAAAAAAAAATTTTAATTTTTCGAAAAAAAAAATTACTTATTTAAATTAAAATAATAATAATAATAATAATAATAATAATAATAATAATAATAATAATAATAATAATAATAATAATAATAATAATAATAATAATAATAATAATAATAATAATAATATTTTAAAAAAGAATTTACAAAAAAAATAAAATTTTAATTTCTCTAAAAACAATTACTTATTTAAATTTGTTGTTTGGCACACCTAACATGGGTTTATAACGATATACACTCAGTAGGAGACCATCAATCGTTTTAAGCGAAAATCCACTACCTTTCCCCATATAATTTTCTTCTTCATTTAAAAGCTTTATAATTTCTTCATCTATTATTTTAATTAAATCACTATCTGTGTATAAAGTCCTAGCCGAGTTTTTAAATGCTCTATTCTCGGATGATAATTCTATATTAGGCAGATGATACGTAGCTTCTAGTTTAAAATGTAATTTAATTGGTAGTTCAGATGATTTGATAATATTGATTATTTCCGTTTTAGTAGAATTTAAAAATGTTAAATGATTTGAGATATTATCACAATTTTTTTTATAATATCGAATAATGGTATTATTAAAATTCGTGCTAATTTTAACAAATCCGGTAGTATTTCCAACCAATTCTAATCGAGCCTTTTTCTGTTTACCATTGGCTTCCCGTTTATTATTTAATTCTATAATAAAAATAAAAATAGGAAAAAACTAATATAGTGATTTAAATTATTATAGAATAATTTGTAGAAGAAGAAAAAGAAATATTTGCTATTTATTTTAAATATAATTTCTTACCTTGATTTTCAAATTCCTCTTGTGCCTGTAGACATGCCATATCGTTATCATCATCACCCCATAATTCTGCATCGGATTTGTTTGATGTAGCGGGTATAGGTGTTGCTAATACTACATCGAATTGATTCGATGGACCGGCAACAGGTTGAGGTGTAACTATCGGTATTTGTGCCGGTATCTGCACAACATTACCGCGATGAGATGTTTCATGTCGATTGAGATCATGTTTACGCTTGAAAGATTTTGTACAGACTTTACATGAAAATTTTGGACGATTTAGCTTATGTTGAGTTTTCTTGTGTCTCAACGTGTTACGATTAGCGGAAAATACTTTGTTACATACCGAACACGTATACATTTTAAAAATAATTAATATTCAAATAATAAAATAGAAAAATAACGTGAATAATGTAGAACACAAGAAAGAAAATACGTTTTAATTTAAACTGTTCATACAATAAAATTTAAACACAGGAAAAAACACTAAACACAGAGAAAATCACAAGTCAGAAAAAATTACGTATTAAACTGCTCAAGTCTGCCTGGGTAGGTCTTGATACAAATTTAAAAACGTACTGATTGAAAATAATGACAAAACCGTCTTATATAGTCACATATTAGTAATTAATAAATGAGGGGCAACATTTTTCCTCTTTTACCAAAAATAAGGACAATGATAGTATTAATGTTTCACGGAAAATGCTTTAATACTTATAGCTATACTATAGTTAATGATAATTTCGGTATATGCTGTAAATCGATTTCTTGTCTTTTACGTATAACATTAAATATATTTCGTGTACAGCGTACGCTCGTTAAGCATTTTCTTAATAATTCCGGTTTTTATATACGATATAATGCATTTGACAATCACACATACATACATACATATAAGCTAATACAGTTTTAATTATACTTGTCACAAAAATAATAGCAATTCCGTTTATTATATATATTTAAGTATATTATAAATATTAGGGTATGTGTGAATACTTATAGATATAAAAACATTAACGACAATAATGTATAAATTGATTTCACGTCTTTTACGTAAAACATTAAATATATTTCGTGTACAGCGTACACTCGTTAAGCATTTTCTTAATAATTCCGGTTTTTATATACGATATAATATTATAATGCATTTGACATACATACAAGCTAACACATAATTATACTTGCATAATATATATATATATATATATATATATATATATATATATATATATATATATATATTTATAAATATTAAGGTATGTGTTAATACTTATAGGTATAAAACATTGACTACAATAATAATATATAAATTGATTTCACGTCTTTCGTAAAACATTAAATATATTTCGTGTACACTCGTTAAGCATTTAGTTTCTATATGTGATACAATATTATGGTAATGTGTAATTATGTTTGGTAGAGAATCATTTTATAAATGTATTCTGAGTATATTTCTCGGTGTATATCTGACTTAACGATCATTACATATAATATATATGCGTGTTATTATATTTATTTTAAATATTTTTCGGTAAAATAAAATATGTAGTATAACTTACGTAGATATTATAATTTTATAATGAGTGTATATGTATATTTTAAATACTATATATTTTTAGCAACAACCGAATGTGGTGGTGACTAAATTCATATTGCTGTAATAATGAATAATTATTTTTTGCATAAACTGCTGCTTTCACTTTTCTTACTACTATTAATGTATAACCGATAATCGCTATTAGCACGTACGTATATAGAGATATTCACATTGAAATATAATTTTTAGAATAATATATTTTAATATACAAGTAACACGTGAGGGGAGGAGGGGTGGTGGTGGAGGGGGGGTATACGTTTAGGTTAAGTATATACCTATGGTGGTGATGGTAGGGATAAAATAGATAGGTAATACGATGGAATAATTTTTAAATACACAAGTGTAAATAATGTGAGAGGAGTATGTACAATATAATCACTGATAACGAGTGATTGAAATGATTTTAGAGGTATTTGACAGTGATAAGAGAAATTATTAAATATACTACGTATTCGATAATTATTCGATTATTAACCGCTATTTTTATACTACTTTCATATATTTATTATTAAATTCATTTATAGAATTGCACATTCGCAATTACGGTACCTTATCTTTTTTTTTTCATTTTTACGTACTAACTTTAAACATTGATAAAAATATTTGGAGAGAATTCACTTAGTTGTGGTTTTCAGAAGTTATACGAAACTTTTGAAAATCAATATTATTACAAGCTTTTTTTTATATATACATGTCCGAAAATCAATAGAATATTCTGTTATCACTTTTACAACAAACATTTTTAAATGTATATTTTTATTAATTACGTAATTAATAATATTAGCAGAATTTTATTAAAAACAATTTGTTTTGTATATAATAATTAAGCGTAATTAGACAAAACGTTAAAATCCCAAATTCATCGAATAATCGCAAAAACAATAACTATTATTTATTATTTTTTACCAATGTATACAACTCGGTGTACAATATTATTACTGTTCATTCAGATTTTCACTGTACATAATTGATTGTGGTGTTCTGCAGCACAGAAAACAAAATATACCGAACCTGTCATCGAATTTTATACGCATAATTTAATACACTCGTTTTGGCATCGGATAAAAATTGATAATCGTTTTTTACATTTGTTTCGTTATTTATGGTCATGGAAAGTAGGAATGAATGTCATATGGGTCTGACTAGTACAATGGGTTTGATTATACAGACAGATCAATTGTTGTCGACATTTTCAAATAAAAGCAAACCAAGAAATTGTTGTACAGTACACATTATATGCACTAAAAATCTAGGGTAAAAATTTTAGTTGAATGTATAATAATATTTTTCGTATGTTTTAAAATTTTCAGAACACCGAAATATTTTCACCACCACACTATAATCTCTCATTTTCGGACAGTTGTGTGTCGATTAAAAAAAATATACATATTTCTGAAAATTCGACATTGTTATAAGATATTCGGTTTCAAAGGATGCTGGGATAGTTTTCGAAAAAAAAAAATTGTTGATCACAAATTTGAGACATTGATTTGTCGATGACTTAATAATTGTGTTATATAGTTTTATTTTATTTGAAAAATTTGTAATTAACATTTTATACGTTTCAATAAATTTTTACAAGTTTTTTGAATTCTAAGTTTTCTAGAAATTAACGACAATATCATTCAAGCATTTTAAGCATTTTATCGATTCGATGTAGATAATTACTTTTTGACATTTTTTTTTTGTTCGAAAAGTCATTAGAAGGTAAATCGAAAACCGTCGAATTCCATTGAACACAACTCGTAAATCTTGAACGGTCGTACAGTGAATTTTTTCACAAATGTTCGAAACTGTATAATATAAATCGTTGCGGAGCTGTTCCATTAACAATATGTAAAGCACGTTTGATTCAATACACAGTGGATCGTATACCACGAGCCGTATCGTTGTTGTTTAATTGAAATTAATTATGTAACGCGCGGCGCAATTGTCCGCCGACCTATTATCTGGTATTTAAATGGTACACGCAATAATTTAATGTATTTATTTATTGAAAATATTCGATTAGCCGGTATATATATATATATATATATAATAAATGTTTGTCGAGAGCCTAACGGTTTTCTGTCGTTTCCATTAAATCCCAAATAAGCTGCTATAAACACACCGATGTCGACGGCGCAACGACGCGTCGACGCCGGTGGTATCGTGACAATTGATCGCGCCGAGACAACTGCACTGACCGGGCGTATTCAATTGATCGCGCGAATCGTTTTCGGAGCCGTTTTACTCTTGGTGGAGTGGTATTCGTGCAGGGTGTGGGTGAACGCACGCGCGGACGTCGAGCTAGTTGTGCTTCCGAATATAATATACGAAACGTATAATGATCAGTGTTCAGGATTTATAGCATTTAAAAACGTGATAATACGCGCGTTGCACTAAGAAAGAAAAACCGTTAAATATGCATAAAAAAAAAAAATCGAAAACTATACGTTTAAGATATTTTTTAATATTACGTTAAAAATATCAAAAAATACGTTATAATTATGGTTAGAGACTTCATGCCCTAAACAAAAAAAACCTTAAAATATGCATGCATTATTATGCCCTAAAAAAAATCACTAAATATGCCCTTAAAACATGTACATTCACTAAAATGTGAATGCTATCAAAAAAAAGAAAAACGAGTCTGCTATTATTCCGAGACATTGATGTGTAAACGTCGCGTGAGCTGTAAAAATGGAACGGAATATTGTGATTGGGATTTGTGAATATTTGCAGGTATCTTTATTCAAAGTGATTTCGATAATAATTATTATTATTAGTTGCCATGACGCCAGCTTACACATTACACGCAATTTATAATTCCGCGTAAATTAATTAATATTATTAATAAATATTATTATTATTATTATTATTTGTTATGACAGCAGCTTACACATTTCCGTTCGGTTTCCCGAGATTTACCCTCATATGCCGTAATAGATGTTTGCGCATCAATACGCATTAAAAACCAAAACATTTAAATGACAGTATCTGTTAGGTACCTATATAATAGAATAATTAATAAATAATAATGGAAAAAAAAATATTAATTTATATTGTTAATACTACTAAATGATATAAAAAAATTAATAAAAAATTGGCGAGACAAACTGACACGGGCCGATTAAAATATCCCAGTTCATGTAATCCGCGTGAAGATAAAAATATAACCACGGCGTTTCATAATTTCAAATAGAAATTATTGACCAGAAGGGGAAGAGCATTCATTTCATCGAATGCTCTTTCATATATATACTCGTATTTTTTTTTTATTAATTTTAAAGATAAATCAAAAACTAATTTTTATCAGTTACTATTAAATTTAGTGAACTATGCTCGTAAAAATAAAATATAACAAAATATGCACTAACGCGTGAAGAAGAGCTAAATATGCAAAAAATAAAAAAAAAATAAAAAAATTCTGTGATCTCCTAGTACTGTGAAACGAATTACTATATCACTAAGCTACGTTTTGAATAATTAGAAAAAAAAACATGCGAACTCCTATAAGTCCTTAGCCCTAGTTATAATATGAAAGAAAAATTGCACTTTAAATTTAGAAAAAAATCCATTATTCCTCGATTCAAGACTTTTTAGAAATTAATTTTTACTTTACAAACTACGCAGGACAAAACACGCTCCCATCAGTAGACGATATTTCAGATCCAAATTCGGACACATAGTTTCTCAAACGTGCATGCACTAGTAGCTTGTTTTTCTTCCCTCGTCTTAAGTATACTACGTTTATATAAGGTATACAAAACCTACAGTGATAACGACAAACCGTAGAAAGAAATTACAAATAGATTGAGCACGCACGCAAAATACACAACAACGAATAATGAACAAATAAATACGTTTTAAATTTATTACCGGCTATAAGCCTTCGCCCGTCCGGACATGTTTACCGGAAATATGGTTTCAAATAGACATTTATAATAATTGTATAAATATTATATTAATATACGTCGCGTTAATAAATGTCCGCATTTCGATTTTAATTGTTTGAATATCGTGTTTTCTAAAAATAAAGTTACTAGAACACCAAAATAATAATGAATCGTAGATAGCGAAAAAATAAGACGGCATTAATATTTTTTTTTGTTCAACTGAGTGCTTCTCTTAATTTCATTGATCAGTATAATTATTGTTTTAAATCTGAAGAATTTGTTAGAACATACAAAAAAGCAAAAGAAATACACAATTTACTGAAAAATTTATGAAATATACAAAAATATGCGCATTCGAATTTCAGATCTGATACCTATCGTGGCATCGAGAAATGAAATTATTTCGCATAACGCTATTTTTTTAAATAAATAAAACTTTATGCAAATGATATAAGTCCCGATCTCTGTAACTAGTTGTCAGTACTCGTCGTTGCCCGAATTAAAAGAAGTCGTTTTAATCAAATAATTCAATGTTGCCAAGTGCAGAGTGGATCGAATTTTAAAATTTATCCTTGAGACAGTAAACACCAAAAACAAATTAGTTTATTTTTAAGATGACCCGCTGAATTATTTAGCTGCCAGTTGACGATTCGTACACGAAAATGCTGAAAAACGACAACTCGTAAAAATTAAGTCGGTAAGCATAAATTTTTTTTGTTCTCTCCTACAGGATTGGTTCCGTTAATGTTACCGTAAAAACTTGTCGCCAAATAAAGTGTTTGTTAATTTGGAATTAGAAGCGACATTTATTGTTGCGGGACATTATGATAATGAAATCTGTAAAATGCGGCCGATATACACGTGTGTAATTATTTTAGTGCTCACGATAATTAATGTCACACGTCTTACTATTTACACTTATATTCTCATTACATCGTTTTCATCGTCGGCAGGCCCGATACGGTTTTCGACGGTCACCACCTTAAATATACTCCGATTCAGAGACAGAAACGTTAAAAATAATAATTTAAGTTATCTTATTTCTTAAATGCTGACAAAGCTGTATTCCCCATTTCTTTGATGACTTTTACAGCTCAACACGGTTGTATGATTGTGAGCAATCGTTCTTCCGCTTTCTTGACTCGAGCCACTGTGGTGTCATGCAATTTATAAATATTTATTACCTATTTATTTGTCCCATGCCGTGTTCGTATGAAGATGGAGTAATCCACTGGGGATCCCTTCCGCGGTGTGCTTCGTCGACGAGCAAGAGACAATGCACTTCGGTTAATATTCAAATTTTAATTACTAACTGAATTAACCGACTTTACCCGTGCATAGTTTTGAAAGAAATATACTATTATTACTTTATTTAATTAAATATATTTATAAATTCACGTCAATGAATATTTCAACGTCGCCAATCATTTTTAGTGATGCAATTTAATGTTTAGCACTCAAAATAATGTTCATATATTTTAAAATGACACTTTGATTGAATCGAAACCATCAAAGATAAAATCATTTCACAAATTTATTACAATATCAAAAAAAAAAAATTGAAAAAAATTGTACCAAAGGAGTGTACCTATAATTAAAACTGTTTAAAACTTCGTAATAATTTAATGTGGACAGAATAATAGCAGGTAGTTGTTTTTATTTTGTAATTTACTGTTATGGCATTATTTTGGTGGATTTAAATTACGCAACATTGTTATAGGAGCCAGTATACTTTTAGAAGCAGTTTGTGCCGCGGTGTTCCGGAAGGAGTTTAAAAATTCTGTAGGTTAATGCACTCTAAGTCATGAATTCGATACCGACAATATTGCTAGGTATCGTTTAAGTGGTATTTTTTACGTTAAGTATTCACAACAATTCAATTATATTTTTACTGAATTTTAAATTATATCTAAACGTGTATAATAATATACAAATGTACGATATAAATCGTACTTATTCGGCATTCGCAATAATTAAAATTGCATAAATATATTTATTTTTATGTTATTTACGTGTCCAAATGAAACTTGAAAGTAACTGAATCACAGAAGTTTATGGTGTATTATAATTGACATCTCGAGTATAAGTTGGGTGATTTTCGACGTTATGCCATAGACCGGTATACAGTCGAAAAACCGCTATTAACATACTGTTACGTATATAATATAGCTCGTGACCGATTTCCATTAATTGCCTTTGAAACCATTCAGCTAATGTCAATACATAATTGAACACAAAGCCGCTTTGGTAGCTACTTGTTTGATAATTTAATCCAAGTGTAGATTGATCACAGAATATCAATTGCAATCTATATACGTTCTATACGAGTATATTATATAATATTTTATATATGTTTACTCACTATCATCCGAGTAAATAATCGTGAAATTTATAAATTAATATGTCGCTTATTTACCACTCCGTATGCAATTCGAAACAAAATAATACATATTTGTTAATAATTATATTCGTTTCATAATAATCGGATTTTGATTTGTATTTTTATATGTGATAAGCTAAAACACCTAAAATATCTCAGTGACCGACAATCAGAATACTTAATGGATTAAGAGAAACTACTATAAACGTCGAGATTCACTTTTCTTTTTTGTTTTATCGTCTACACAAACCGTCCAATAATCGTTCTGGTAATATCTCGAACGACACTACCCGAAACACTGTTACTATGGGGTTTAGTTATTTCGAATCATCCATAATAATACGCGTTTTAACTAAATATAAAATGAAAATAATAACATTGGACTTAACAAAATAATTATTTTGTAGGTATTAAAATCATTCCAATAATCTAAATGTAATTGTTATTATGCAAACCACGTGAGTTTTAAAAAATGACATGTAGACTTATTTCAGTTAAATTTAATTTCAAATATCACAAAGGATGTTAAGGTAAAAATTATAATTGATTTGCCAACTACAATATGTATGTGATTATGATGTTTTAATTTGTGAGTATAATAATAATGTACCAAGTCATAGGCGTAAAATACAACAGTATTATTTTCTAATATCTATGATCCAGATAATCACTAATATTGATTAGAAATTAGTTACATAGGTTCGTTAAAAATTTTTTAAGATAGGCTATTTATATATATATATAATAGGAAAAATAAAATAAAATTTTAAAAGAATATGGGTGCAGTATGACACTTTCGGTCCACCTGAACACACCTTTGATATTAATGTACTGTTGTTAATTGACCAGTCACAAGTCATCTGTAACTATGAACTATTTAATTAAAAATTGTACACAATTGTATTTATTTATTATTAATATTATTTTATTATTTTTTGGTCCAATATAAGAATTTATATATTATAATCGTCGTTAAGTAAATTATTTTATTATTATTACTTTAGTAATATACGTAGTTTATGGCCATTTTGTATAAAAACATTGTATATTAAGAATTTCGTTTTTGATTATTGCAATTAATTTAATAAATTAAATAAATAATTATTTTATTTAATCCAACGTGCCTGTTGTATTTTAGATTATGAGCAGAGCGAGGAATGTATTTTAATTTGGCCAGAACGCGTACTGGATGGTTAAAAATAATCAAACTTTTAAATGAGTATTTTGGGATTTATAAGCCGGGATTTTAGACAGTTTGAATTCGGCTTTTAAAAAAATTAGATACAAATGTGTATCGTATAAATTAATAATTTATTTTTAACTTGTAATATATTACTATGAATATGCGTTAAAATTAAAAAATGTAAATCATAACATTTTTGTATAACAAAACTAAAAAACAATTTGATAAAAATTTGTTAAAATTTTTCGTAACTATTTATTAGGTAATAATATTGGTCCACGAAAGTATGAAAATAGAAAATACAGTTTTAGAGAATTTCATCTATTAATATTAAAATACAATTATGTATAAATACTTGTAATTAAAAAATTTTTTAAAAAACCGACTCAAAAAAAAACAATTCACTAAAAGTAACAAATAAACAAATATACAAATATTCTTACAAAAATTACAAATATACATATTTCTTACAAAATTATAATATTTGTAAAAATATGTATATTTGTAATTTTGTATAAGAATATTTTATATTTGATAAGAAATTATTTGTTACTTTTTAGTGCATTTTTTTTTTTTTGAAATAGGTTCTTTTAAAAATTTTATTTCTCGCTTTTTAGTGAATGTACGTTGTCTTAGTTACACGCATAATTGGTTGTATCTTACTTTTATATATTTATTTATTATATATTATTATATATATATTTTTTTTTATATTATTCGTTAATATAATAAGGCTACGAAATCTGTCGTCCGACAATTAAAGTCACGCATAATTAGTCGCGTCTTAATTTTATATATTTATTATATAATTTTTTTTTATATTATTCATTAATAAAATACTACCACATACTACCATTTTTACATTTTTTTTTTTTAAAAAAATTTTTATGAGACCAATCTGGATGTATACAGGTTCAAAAAAAAATTTTTTCCAAATCGGTTCATAAATGATGGAGTTATGAGGTAACAAACATAAAAAAAAATACAAACGAATTGAGAACCTCCTCCTTTTTTTAAGTCGGTTAATGATAAACAATTTTCAATTTAATCACAAAACTGATGTCACGTAGTGTTAATGATTCAATACCTAACTGCATCTAAATATTGATATGATTAAAATATAAATGATTTACGTGTGAATTGTATGTTTATTATACGTCTATTTGACTACTAGTGTGCAGTAGTTAAAATTGTTTTATAATGTATATTGAATATTAAAAACAGTAGGTAGGGTACGAAAAAATACATTTCTATGTTAACAGGGTACTCAAGAGGATATAATCGGTATATAATATGCGTATTTATGAAGTATGTTTGAACTGTAAATGTTTAAACGTTAATATAAAAACAACATTTCAGACTGCGTAAATATCATGATAAATATAAAATATATTATTTTTGTCATAGTAAATATTATCAGATATTGTGTATATATAAATATATATATATTTTTTTATACAAATATAAAATTTATAAAAAACAGAATTATATTTACCCGTAATATATTTTCGAATAACTATTGAATATAACCAAGTAATCATCTTAGAGTATTTTTAAATGTTATCATGCATTATTACATAAACAAATAAATAATAATATTAGTGGAAAGGTGATATGGATGCATCCAAATGGAACAAATAAAATAATAATGCAAACGTTTTTAGTATGCGATAGATTATTTTAATTACAATTTATAACCATATTTGAAAGCTTTTAAGTTAACTTGTATATCACTTGAAATAATATATAATTTATTATTTCATTATGTTGAGATTTCAAAAATCACATTTTTCATTTTATTTTAATGTACTCGTAATTAAAATATATTCGTGCCTATACAATAGAATAATATTAAAGTTTACTAACTCGAATTAAGGTAGAATTTTAATTACTCTCAAATGCGAGTCGAGAAAATTTATTAGTATTAAATTACATATTTTACGAACTATTCTATATTATTAATCAAATGTTAATAGTCGACATATTATTATACAGGTATAATTTGTGTTTATTGCATATTTTTAGTGTAGATTTTTTTAAATTATTATTTTACTTTTATTTCGTGTTCAATATTCTATGTTATTCATTTTGATAACTTAAAATGCATAAATTAAATTTCCGAGTTTTGTCGTAATTTTGATTTTAACAAATAACCATCACTTGTTTTTCCGTTATTTCCTGAAAACACAGTTGTTCTTGTTTACTGATAATAACATGCAATAATCAACCATGTAAAAAATTCAATTTCAAAAATTACCCATACACGTATTTCACATATTTTTACATAATAATATTTATTTACAGTCCGAGCTTCTTTTCTATATAAAATCCATCATCAACAAAAATAAAATTTACCAAAATGATTTTATTAAAACTCCCATGGATCATACTACTATTATTATTACCTTTTTGAAAATGTTGCGAAAAATTGTGGTCTGATGTTTCGGAAACATTGCAGGTTCCATATTCAGAGTAGATATGTAGTACGCGTCTACCGTGATAACATTGAGCAACAGCACGGTTATTTGATTATTTCCGAAAAACACAATAATTATCTAAGGACTTTAAAATGAAGTCGCTCACGGTCTTTTACACAGGTTTTTGACTTTAAACATTTCTTTATATATTTAATAATCTACAAAATATAAATTGATTATTGCAATTAATTTAATAAATTAAATAAATAATTATTTTATTTAATCCAACGTGCCTGTTGTATTTTAGATTATGAGCAGAGCGAGGAATGTATTTTAATTTGGCCAGAACGCGTACTGGATGGTTAAAAATAATCAAACTTTTAAATGAGTATTTTGGGATTTATAAGCCGGGATTTTAGACAGTTTGAATTCGGCTTTTAAAAAAATTAGACACAAATGTGTATCGTATAAATTAATAATTTATTTTTAACTTGTAATATATTACTATGAATGTGCGTTAAAATTAAAAAATGTAAATCATAACATTTTTGTATAACAAAACTAAAAAACAATTTGATAAAAATTTGTTAAAATTTTTCGTAACTATTTATTAGGTAATAATATTGGTCCACGAAAGTATGAAAATAGAAAATACAGTTTTAGAGAATTTCATCTATTAATATTAAAATACAATTATGTATAAATACTTGTAATTAAAAAATTTTTTAAAAATCCGACTCAAAAAAAAACAATTCACTAAAAGTAACAAATAATTTCTTAACAAATATACAAATATTCTTACAAAATTACAAATATACATATTTCTTACAAAATTATAATATTTGTAAAAATATGTATATTTGTAATTTTGTATAAGAATATTTTATATTTGATAAGAAATTATTTGTTACTTTTTAGTGCATTTTTTTTTTTTTGAAATAGGTTCTTTTAAAATTTTATTTCTCGCTTTTAGTGAATGTACGTTGTCTTAGTTACACGCATAATTGGTTGTATCTTACTTTTATATATTTATTTATTATATATTATTATATATATATTTTTTTATATTATTCGTTAATATAATAAGGCTACGAAATCTGTCGTCCGACAATTAAAGTCACGCATAATTAGTCGCGTCTTAATTTTATATATTTATTATATAATTTTTTTATATTATTCATTAATAAAATACTACCACATACTACCATTTTTACATTTTTTTTTTAAAAAAAAATTTTTATGAGACCAATCTGGATGTATACAGGTTCAAAAAAAAATTTTTTCCAAATCGGTTCATAAATGATGGAGTTATGAGGTAACAAACATAAAAAAAAATACAAACGAATTGAGAACCTCCTCCTTTTTTTAAGTCGGTTAATGATAAACAATTTTCAATTTAATCACAAAACTGATGTCACGTAGTGTTAATGATTCAATACCTAACTGCATCTAAATATTGATATGATTAAAATATAAATGATTTACGTGTGAATTGTATGTTTATTATACGTCTATTTGACTACTAGTGTGCAGTAGTTAAAATTGTTTTATAATGTATATTGAATATTAAAAACAGTAGGTAGGGTACGAAAAAATACATTTCTATGTTAACAGGGTACTCAAGAGGATATAATCGGTATATAATATGCGTATTTATGAAGTATGTTTGAACTGTAAATGTTTAAACGTTAATATAAAAACAACATTTCAGACTGCGTAAATATCATGATAAATATAAAATATATTATTTTGTCATAGTAAATATTATCAGATATTGTGTATATATAAATATATATATATTTTTTTATACAAATATAAAATTTATAAAAACAGAATTATATTTACCCGTAATATATTTTCGAATAACTATTGAATATAACCAAGTAATCATCTTAGAGTATTTTTAAATGTTATCATGCATTATTACATAAACAAATAAATAATAATATTAGTGGAAAGGTGATATGGATGCATCCAAATGGAACAAATAAAATAATAATGCAAACGTTTTTAGTATGCGATAGATTATTTTAATTACAATTTATAACCATATTTGAAAGCTTTTAAGTTAACTTGTATATCACTTGAAATAATATATAATTTATTATTTCATTATGTTGAGATTTCAAAAATCACATTTTTCATTTTTATTTTAATGTACTCGTAATTAAAATATATTCGTGCCTATACAATAGAATAATATTAAAGTTTACTAACTCGAATTAAGGTAGAATTTTAATTACTCTCAAATGCGAGTCGAGAAAATTTATTAGTATTAAATTACATATTTTACGAACTATTCTATATTATTAATCAAATGTTAATAGTCGACATATTATTATACAGGTATAATTTGTGTTTATTGCATATTTTAGTGTAGATTTTTTAAATTATTATTTTACTTTTATTTCGTGTTCAATATTCTATGTTATTCATTTTGATAACTTAAAATGCATAAATTAAATTTCCGAGTTTTGTCGTAATTTTGATTTTAACAAATAACCATCACTTGTTTTTCCGTTATTTCCTGAAAACACAGTTGTTCTTGTTTACTGATAATAACATGCAATAATCAACCATATAAAATTCAATTTCAAAATTACCCATACACATATTCACATATTTTTACATAATAATATTTATTTACAGTCGAGCTTCTTTTCTATATAAAATCCATCATCAACAAAAATAAAATTTACAAAATGATTTTATTAAACTCCATGGATCATACTACTATTATTATTACCGCGAGTTATAATAATGTTCTTAATAGTTTTAATACTTAGCTTCTCCGTTTCAAATATAAGTCGAAGATATCTATTTAAATATAAGATATTTTTAATAAATATTTAAAAAAAATGATAAGTTCTCGGTATTTTATGTAGTGATAAGCGACTCGTTGCGTGTGTTAATCTTGAAAAAGTTCTCTTATCATTTTATTGTGTAGTTCGAATAACATAAAACAAAAAAGTAAAATGTATTCATAACACACTGTATCTTCCGGATACTTAATAAAATATAAAGGGAAATCGTAAAAAATATCTTCACACTAAAATACACTTAAGAATGTAGAAATTTAATATACAATCCCGTTCTCAAATTATTTTCACAATACACAATCTGTGAATGGTCAATACCTTATGTTATAGTTAATTTTAATGATCATCCCATATCGTTATCATACACGACAACGTAATATTACGTATAACGTACTCGTATATGTAGGAACAACTACTATTAACCCTACAATGCATGGTGTTGCTTCTCGGCATCAACCGATAAAACGGTTATAATCAGATATTTATCGATGTCAGATAGTGTATATCAGCTTTAATCACACCCAAGTATAATAATATATTACGTGATTTACTCACTTGTATTAGTATTTAATTATTCGACGAAAACCGGAAAATATGCTTATAAAACTCTAAAATATTCGTGTCATACATCATGTACCTACATTATAAAAAATGTGATTATTCTCCATAAAACACTTTATACGCGATATATTTAGCTCCCCGTGTACATCGTCTACTGATTCTAAGGTTCCAAATAATTATATTTATATTTCACGTGCTGTAATATTATAAAATATATCATATAATAATCAATTATGTTCTATTTGAGTTAATATAATTATTCTGGT
Organism: Slavum lentiscoides; assembly: GCA_032441835.1. Lineage (NCBI taxonomy): Eukaryota > Metazoa > Arthropoda > Insecta > Hemiptera > Aphididae > Slavum > Slavum lentiscoides. The sequence continues at coordinate 11,467,806 of CM063712.1, read as the reverse complement.
ATTGGGTCAAACAGTTTTTCTCTCTGTATTTTAAGACTTGTTACACACATTTCACTAGTGCAAAATTTCCAGTCGATATAAACGCTTTCTTCTCTCCACATCTGTTTCAAATTCTAAACATAAACAAGTTTTACAAAATTTGTTTCCGTCACTCAGAATGAATACATACCTATACGGCTATAAACCAGTATTGCCTATCATATTTTGTTATTTTTATAACACATCATCTTACAACGTTACAATTTTCACAAAGGTTGCTTTCCAAAATACAATATGCCATTGTCACAAAAAAATCTACATTATAGATTGAAGTCAAATCCCATATTTTAGATTTCTGATATTTTCGTTTAAATATTGAAATATAAAATATAACACTTTATTTATTATGATTTTTTTTTTTTATATTGTTAACATCAGGAAGCCTTGATAAAAAAAGTGTCGTATATGGATATTTTATAATATATTTTCTTCGTTGTGCTCCATTATACAGTGAAAAGAGTCAGTTTATCGATAATAATGTTATCGAGATAAAGATTCTATATGTATATTTAAATATATATATATATATATATATATATATATAGTTATGTGCGTAAAAACGTGTAAATTATTTTGTGAGAAACCGTAAAAATGGAGTTCACGGCGGCCATAATTTTACGGTCACAATGAAAATTTAGACGAAAATAGAACACGCGTTTGTGTTTTAATATAAGAAAGATTATAAGGAAGTATCTTTTTTATTTTCGGAGTAATCTCTGAAGTTACAGTCTCGATTCACATGTGGATTTTTTTTCATTTTGTAGTTATTTTTCTCAAGGAATGGTCATATTTAATAATATATAAGCCATAATTCTTAAATATTTCATGGCAGTGCAAATAAACTAATAACACAAATGCTAATTTGTAACTAATGTCATGTAACTTGCCAGTAACTAATGTCAAAAAATTTAAATGTTTAAATGAGAAATAATTGAATTTAATAAAGTTAAAATATAATTTTCCAATATGTTAATAGTAACAAATTTATTAGGACTTTCTAAGACTTCAGAGCAATGTTTTCTCAAATAAAGATTTATTTAAGAGAGACTATTAGTATAATGTCCAAAATTTGGAAGAAACTTTAAAAACAAAAAGTACAGTTTTGAATGAAGTACAATTGAGTATTTGTGTAATCTAATCACACCAAGTGTTGAAGATCCAACTGGAAAATATTTTTTTTTAGAAAACCTTTAGGGTAACAAGAAAAACATTTTTGATAAACTATTTTGTAACGTATAATTATCATCACTAATTACCGTGAATAAATATACTAATAATATAAAGATTATAATATTTCTTGATAAACGATATTGCTAATATTTTATTAAGTGCATATACTTATATATGTATATACGTATATAATATATACAGTATAAAATTAAAAATACTTTAGAGATAAAGCGATGTAAAATTATAATTCAAACGTATTGTAACTAGATAACAACTATATACAAATAATATAATATAACATTCAAGGCTGGGTTTCAACGAGTTAAAAGTTAAAATTAAGTTAAAACGTTAAATTAATTTTAATTGAGTTAATTAACGCGTTACATATTTTTTTTAATTAACTTTTAACTTGAAAAGTTACTTTTTTTAAAAACTTAACGTGTTAACTTCATGTTCAATTTTTACGAAAAACTATGTAAATTTTTGAATGATTTTGAACATATTACTATAATAATATTCTGTAATTTTAAAAACCTGCATGACGATTTGATAAATAATTCCAGAGCCAATCCGTCACAAATATTGTCATTTTCATTTTCATTTTTATATTTGTATCTATTTATATAGACACACAGATAAATAGGTTTATATATAGGAGTATGTATAATATATGTGAAGAGATAGACACATGATTATGAAGCTCCGATGGTTGCCTTGGATACAGCATGCCACAGGCGCGTTGAAGGCTGTGTGGTGACAATCGTTATATTCGTGTTACACGGGCTTGTGTAACCCCACAGGAACCATCGTCATATAACACTATTGCAATGAATGGTCAATCAGCCGCAATCGTTTTCCTTGTCTTTAAAAAAATCTTTGTTCATCTTAAATTTATTATCTTATCATACGTTTATCCATAGACGCGAACTAGAGGATACTTATTTTAAAATATAAAATATAAGGACATAGAATTCAAATGACATATCTTTAATAAATGACGTTGCTCAAATAACAACCTGTCATGACTACTTTTTAGGTACAGAGCCGAATTTATCACAATGCTGATTTACTATTTTATGAATTTATCACCATCACTTCTTTCCTTTTCATATGAATTTTCAAAATTTCTACAAATTTATATCGTAAGCGACGAAAAATTAGAGGTTGAAAAAGGACGAGCTAATATGTCTTGTGTATGTGACAAGACATCGTTTTAAATCTACAAAGACTATTTCATTTGTCCGACCACTTAGTAATAATGTTTAAAGCAACATAAAAAATACACTTAAGAATGTAGAAATTTAATATACAATCCCGTTCTCAAATTATTTTCACACGACACGAGCTAGTTCTATTTTTTCCATTATTATAATATAACAATAAACGGCCCGATATGTTTTCAATTACACGCGATTTACACGCCTGCTTAGAGTGATCTTAAATTCAATTTTTACATGCGTTTACATTAGAATAATGTTGACTAATAATATTTGAGGAATAAAATAGAAGTAAAGTTTTAAAAATAATTATAATAGTGTTATATATTATATCGTTTTCAGAGTCAGTCGCATGCGATATGATGGAAAATGATATACCTACCAACATCGTTTTGTCGGTGTACGCGATGTAACTTATATCCACTGTAGACTCGTGTTTGTTTACTAATATATATTATAAAAATTCGTATATAATTGATATTATAATATTATAAAAATTTTATAATATTACGATTTACTGTGCCAATACACAATCTGTGAATGGTCAATACCTTATGTTATAGTTAATTTTTAATGATCATCCCATATCGTTATCATACACGACAACGTAATATTACGTATAACGTACTCGTATATGTAGGAACAACTACTATTAACCCTACAATGCATGGTGTTGCTTCTCGGCATCAACCGATAAAAACGGTTATAATCAGATATTTATCGATGTCAGATAGTGTATATCAGCTTTAATCACACCCAAGTATAATAATATATTACGTGATTTACTCACTTGTATTAGTATTTAATTATTCGACGAAAACCGGAAAATATGCTTATAAAACTCTAAAATATTCGTGTCATACATCATGTACCTACATTATAAAAAAATGTGATTATTCTCCATAAAACACTTTATACGCGATATATTTAGCTCCCCGTGTACATCGTCTACTGATTCTAAGGTTCCAAATAATTATATTTATATTTCACGTGCTGTAATATTATAAAATATATCATATAATAATCAATTATGTTCTATTTGAGTTAATATAATTATTCTGGTATTGGGTCAAACAGTTTTTCTCTCTGTATTTTAAGACTTGTTACACACATTTCACTAGTGCAAAATTTCCAGTCGATATAAACGCTTTCTTCTCTCCACATCTGTTTCAAATTCTAAACATAAACAAGTTTTACAAAATTTGTTTCCGTCACTCAGAATGAATACATACCTATACGGCTATAAACCAGTATTGCCTATCATATTTTGTTATTTTTATAACACATCATCTTACAACGTTACAATTTTCACAAAGGTTGCTTTCCAAAATACAATATGCCATTGTCACAAAAAAATCTACATTATAGATTGAAGTCAAATCCCATATTTTAGATTTCTGATATTTTCGTTTAAATATTGAAATATAAAATATAACACTTTATTTATTATGATTTTTTTTTTTTATATTGTTAACATCAGGAAGCCTTGATAAAAAAAGTGTCGTATATGGATATTTTATAATATATTTTCTTCGTTGTGCTCCATTATACAGTGAAAAGAGTCAGTTTATCGATAATAATGTTATCGAGATAAAGATTCTATATGTATATTTAAATATTATATATATATATATATATATATATATATTATGTGCGTAAAAACGTGTAAATTATTTTGTGAGAAACCGTAAAAATGGAGTTCACGGCGGCCATAATTTTACGGTCACAATGAAAATTTAGACGAAAATAGAACACGCGTTTGTGTTTTAATATAAGAAAGATTATAAGGAAGTATCTTTTTTATTTTCGGAGTAATCTCTGAAGTTACAGTCTCGATTCACATGTGGATTTTTTTTCATTTTGTAGTTATTTTTCTCAAGGAATGGTCATATTTAATAATATATAAGCCATAATTCTTAAATATTTCATGGCAGTGCAAATAAACTAATAACACAAATGCTAATTTGTAACTAATGTCATGTAACTTGCCAGTAACTAATGTCAAAAAATTTAAATGTTTAAATGAGAAATAATTGAATTTAATAAAGTTAAAATATAATTTTCCAATATGTTAATAGTAACAAATTTATTAGGACTTTCTAAGACTTCAGAGCAATGTTTTCTCAAATAAAGATTTATTTAAGAGAGACTATTAGTATAATGTCCAAAATTTGGAAGAAACTTTAAAACAAAAAGTACAGTTTTGAATGAAGTACAATTGAGTATTTGTGTAATCTAATCACACCAAGTGTTGAAGATCCAACTGGAAAATATTTTTTTTTAGAAAACCTTTAGGGTAACAAGAAAAACATTTTTGATCAACTATTTTGTAACGTATAATTATCATCACTAATTACCGTGAATAAATATACTAATAATATAAAGATTATAATATTTCTTGATAAACGATATTGCTAATATTTTATTAAGTGCATATACTTATATATGTATATACGTATATAATATATACAGTATAAAATTAAAAATACTTTAGAGATAAAGCGATGTAAAATTATAATTCAAACGTATTGTAACTAGATAACAACTATATACAAATAATATAATATAACATTCAAGGCTGGGTTTCAACGAGTTAAAAGTTAAAATTAAGTTAAAACGTTAAATTAATTTTAATTGAGTTAATTAACGCGTTATATATTTTTTTTAATTAACTTTTAACTTGAAAAGTTACTTTTTTTAAAAACTTAACGTGTTAACTTCATGTTCAATTTTTACGAAAAACTATGTAAATTTTTGAATGATTTTGAACATATTACTATAATAATATTCTGTAATTTTAAAAACCTGCATGACGATTTGATAAATAATTCCAGAGCCAATCCGTCACAAATATTGTCATTTTCATTTTCATTTTTATATTTGTATCTATTTATATAGACACACAGATAAATAGGTTTATATATAGGAGTATGTATAATATATGTGAAGAGATAGACACATGATTATGAAGCTCCGATGGTTGCCTTGGATACAGCATGCCACAGGCGCGTTGAAGGCTGTGTGGTGACAATCGTTATATTCGTGTTACACGGGCTTGTGTAACCCCACAGGAACCATCGTCATATAACACTATTGCAATGAATGGTCAATCAGCCGCAATCGTTTTCCCTTGTCTTTAAAAAAAATCTTTGTTCATCTTAAATTTATTATCTTATCATACGTTTATCCATAGACGCGAACTAGAGGAATACTTATTTTAAAATATAAAAATATAAGGACATAGAATTCAAATGACATATCTTTAATAAATGACGTTGCTCAAATAACAACCTGTCATGACTACTTTTTAGGTACAGAGCCGAATTTATCACAATGCTGATTTACTATTTTATGAATTTATCACCATCACTTCTTTCCTTTTCATATGAATTTTCAAAATTTCTACAAATTTATATCGTAAGCGACGAAAAATTAGAGGTTGAAAAAGGACGAGCTAATATGTCTTGTGTATGTGACAAGACATCGTTTTAAATCTACAAAGACTATTTCATTTGTCCGACCACTTAGTAATAATGTTTAAAGCAACATAAGAAAGAATGCCTACAGACAAGTACAAAGTAGTCATACAGCACACATAAGAGGCCATCCAGTAAACATAAATGGCATTTTAATGTCTCAACCATTAACAATGTAGGCAAAGTCATGGTTGGTCAGGAACAATACGGTTGCCGTTACAAAGTAAAAATTACCAGAAAGACCTCATTAATAAGACGCTTTGCTGTATCCTAAATAAATGAAAAATATTTAAACGGTTGTTTGTTTCATATTCAAAAAAATATCCACAGTTTTATGCAGCAAACTTAGTAAAATTTTGCACAATTGACCCTGACGGAGATAATAGAAAAATCGTGAAGTTGTGCACAAGACGTGTGTGAAAAGCAATCCCCCTTAATGAAGCTTCCTCACTCGGCGTGTGAAACGCAAAAGATGAATGAAAATAGATAATGCCTTTGTACAGCCACCATATTTCAAACATCAAATTAACTTTACCGAAATAATCTTCAGTAACATCAGAAAATATAGAAGTTAAATAAAAGTATGTTTTAACAACGAAATGATAAAAAAAACAACAACCAAAAAATCACTATTTATTTTAAAAGAACTATGGCAACGTTATTTGGTCTGCCATTAAGGCTAAGCGTTACACGAATAGCTTAGTCAATTCTTGACCCTAGTCACAGCGCTAACAGTTTCGTGTACAACCAATATTTACAAAAATATTTTAAGATTTGACTTTTTACTATATAAATATCGAGAGGACTATAAAAAAACGCCCATTCAACGGCTGCGCGGCGTTCCGAATAGGCAATTCCGCTTCAGTTGTACTCTACGGATTCGCCGTAGGTATTTGTTCTGGCAAAAGCATTACGGCGCGGAGTAGCATTATATTATGAAATGTAATTTTTTTCGAAAGCTATTGAGAATTGTTCACAACTATTCACTGCTACTTTCACTACTATTTTATCCAAGTATAATAGAATGGCTTTTTTTTTGTATTAAATTATTTAATCAGAATAAAAACGCAAACAACGACTTCCAGCCTATCTGGAAATATCGTGGTTTTCCGGCACGTTAATTCACCCCCTCGTACCACTTGATTTACGCAAATAACATTTAAATTATCGATTGCTATAATTGTACTTAATTAAACATATACACACATTTAAAACAAATGTGTTTTGAAATGTTTTATAGGATATAAAAATTAATACATTTGTATTTTATAATTTTACAGTGTTTTCAATGTTAAGTTTTTATAATATTAATATGACGATAAAATTGAACAATACAGTATTGACAAATATACTTACGTACCTTATTTAGCGACAGTAGTTTTTAAAATTAAAACACAACCGTTTTAATTAATTTTCAATGTTCTCATAATAATATTCTGTAACTTTACTTATATTTAGTAAAAAAAACTAATAATTTTATAGAAGTATATGTAAATAAAAAATTTTTTTCTAATTTTTTTATGATCAAAATTGTATAACAATCAATTTGTTCCTTGACCATACATGACGTACACGGCCATAGGAAAAATGGTGTTTTTATGTAGGTACTACGAGCTCAAATAAAAAATAACCTATAAAATTAGTTTAATACATGATATATATTTATATAAACAGGCGTATAATATGTAAACAATAAATAGAAATAAAATATTAAAAAGTAGTATTATTGCATAACCGTCTGAAATGTAAAATATTATTAAAGCATATTACTAGAATTTAGAGTTTTGTAAATGTCTTAATATATTTGTTTTGTACATTATGATTAATGCGAGTCACTCAATTCTCCCATTCAAGCTACAAGTATTATCAAAATACACCCGAAGAAAAAACATCCTTTTGAGCAAATTGTGGACGGATGGTTTTCAATATAATGGGCTCATAAAGTGTAACTATGCAGTAGAAAAATATATTTTAAAAATAATTTTGAGAACAAACGCGATTGCGTTTTAAAAGCTTAATGAGGTAGAGATCATTATGATTTATTATTTTATGTGACGAAAATCAAAATGTATTTTGAGAAAGATGTTTTAATATTATACACGTGTATTGGTAATTTAAATTAACCTTAAGTTATTAATATAATTACTAATATTACATTGTTCTTATAGATGAAATGTATTTAGTAAAATATTTTGAGTCATAAAACAGCTTTGAATATAATATATATTTACATAATTTCAAATACAGTATTTCATAAGACTTCGACATACTTCGATATAATCAAGTAAACTCTGCTATTGGTTTGTGAATATTCATTTATTTCTTTATATTTTTTGTAAAATAAGTATAATTTATATATATATATATAAGTATTAAAATATTTCATAGTAAGTATTTCAAGTAGTTTTCATGTATTATCCTTACTTTTAAATTCTAACAAGAAAATGTAAGGTTGTAAGTAATAGTCATCAATAATGTTTGATATATATATATTTATATATTGAAGGCACGTAAAAATATATTGGAAAACATAAACTGGAGATTTAGTGGGTGGGTCGTAAAATATTTATAGCGGCTTATGTGAATAGACTACAAGTTAGTAATATCGTTTTCGAATCAAATACAGAAGATTGGGCCTATTTAAAAAGGAAAATGGGAATTTATTATATAATATAACATTTGTAACTTAAATTTATTTCAATTAATTATATGTCCACTATACACTTCATGTATTCATAGCGTATTAATATTTGTGTTAAATTTTATATTATAAACAAGTAATTGTAAAAAAAATAGTCGTTTTTCTAGGAGGTTTTAAATTGATATGTGTTATATTCAGAGGCACATTAAGAGGAGGCGGATATAGGGTGCATTTGCCACAGAAGACAATTTTTAGAGAGCGGCACACCGTTCATGGAAATTTGGAATTTTGTGTTATATATTAATATATAAAAATATGCAAGTTTAATAAATTTAAACGTTTTAAATACCAAAAGTATTTTAATGTAAATATATGTAATTATGACTGCTTTTGAGGTATTTAAAATAGTGTATAGCTCTTAAAAAATGGGAATTGTTTAAAGAAAGTTAGAGGAGAGGTACCAAAAACTCGATAAAATTTGTACACGTGTTTATTTATTTAATATACGATTAGATTACCTACTTATTACGTTTACATATTAAATTGGTGTTTTTCAACAAATATCGGAACATTTTAAACACAGTAAAATGTTTTTTATTTTTTATTTTTTAAATATATAATAATAATGCCTCGGTGTCTAACGATTTCCTTACATCTCTTGGAATTAAAAAAAAAAATAAGAATCAACTGTGTAAAGATGATATTATTATATTATACACGATGGTGTAGGTTATTTGAAGTGATATATGTTGTCAGTGATTTATATGAATAGAAACTATTATTTTCATACGGTTGGTTGGAGTATATTTCCCACGTCCAAATCCTTACTGCAAAAACACATATCTGTCTACTAGAATTTAATATGAATCCCAGCTTTGTCTTCGCCTTTTATCTAACCTTACTCGCTTTACGATTTATATATTTCATCTTCTGATGCACAGTCGACGTATGTCACGCAGCAAACATCCAGAAGCTCATTAAAAAACAGCTTACCTTATACAGCTTCAGTTGTATTTAACACATACACACGAAACGCATATACATATACCTGGATTTTGCATATTATTTATAAATTTGTTAGCAACAAAGAAAAATATTCCATTAAAAAAAGTTAGTTTATTTTCTTATGTATATATATATTTGTGTTTGATATTTAAGTATCAAGTTCGTAAGCCCAAAATTGATCATTTAATTTTAATTCTTGTATCCAATTAATTTTTTTAATTCATTTTGGCTTTCAACAAAACTACTTTTAATAAAACCAGTGTAGAAATAAATAACTAGAAAGTAATTATAATTTATTGGCAATTTTAAATTACCAATAAATCATACGAATTAGGAATAATAATATCAAAAATTCTTTAGTTTCAATAATCTATTGAAAAGTATCATATTTTTATTGCAGTCTTCAAGTGTTATAATTTTTTTTTCGACAAAAAAATTAATTCAAAATATTGAACAGAAATCACCAGCGCGTCAAAACTTAACCGTTACATACAAAGTTATCTATAAAATCGTATAACGCATTTATAAATGCATTAAACTTCGGTTATCGTATGGCGTATAGTAATAATATATGTGCAGGGATGTATTTATCTTATGCATTAATTTATTTATATTATACATTTTTAATGTACCGCGTAATTAAACTGATGTTATGCGGTCGAAAACTGACAGCTCATATGATTATTCAGTTCATATTGATTGACGTGATTTAATATTTTTTCTTTATTTACCAACAAACGTGTCATAATGAAACTAATACCTCGGTCATACGACCAAAAGGTTGATGTTTTATTTTCAACTTTTTTTTTTATACAATATACTGTGACAGTGGACCAAAATATTATATAATACGTGTAAAATGATCGATGATCTTTTGAATTAGGAGTTTTCTCTCAATAGATTTTCAAAATAATTGGTAAAAAAACTGCTTTCGATTATACGCAAGTTTAGCATAAGCAGTTAATAAAACACATTATTATATTAATTACAACTATAGCAGCCATATTTAATGTCTTTTAATAATATGACTAATATAGAAAAAGTAAGTCGAGATGATGTATAGCTGAACATGGATGTTATCTATTTTGTCGAAACAAACAGCGAATAACGACGACGAAAGAATTATCATATTTCGTAGTTTTGTTATTTTACAAAAATTCCTAATCATAATATGTACAACTTATCATGAGTATTAACATAGTAATGTTTTTTTTAAATTTTTGTTCACAGGTAAAATTATACCATACGATTTCGATGCCAAAAAAAGAAATGTTTCTAAATACGTTTTTGTAAGCATATCATTTAAGTTTTATCATTAATAAATATCTCATTTACAATTATTATTGCGTGCAATATTTTATTAGGCACACAAAATAATGTTTCTATAATGTTACTGTAAATAATACAGTAGTCTATATATTATACAAAATGAATTTCAAAATGTATATACCATCATTAGTTCTTTTTTTTTAAACAAATTTTTTACATTAATTAAAGTACCACTGGCAAAATACCTAACGAGAAAGCTTAAAAACGCTTCAAAAACGTTGACGATGAAAGGTATCGTACTGCACGTGCATCAATACTGCTGACTCTGTGTACATATTCTAGTAAGATAACATATTGTGTTTTAATTTCTGGTGATACGGTTCTCTCGATAATAAATTACGATAACTTAAAGTCACCACCGGGACCGGATGACTGTGCAGGCTATAAGACGACTTTTCATATCGTAGCGATGACAGTTTAAGTGTACCGATTTAATTGAAAAAAAAGAATGCAATAACATAGTAAAAATAAAAAGGAATAATGAAATAAATGAAATAATTAAAAAATATATAGGAGTTTTTGTATTAAATTTGTTAATTTATTACCGGTCTCGACAAAAAGTCATCTTCGGGTATCGAGAAAAAATTTCAAATAAATTTGAAAGCAATGATAAAAATCATTGAATTTAATAAAACGATTGTAAAGAAAACTTGAGAAATATTATTTATTAATGTTTTATAATAATATAAATTTTGACAAAATCGCGTTTTGGCGGTATTCAACACAATTTTTCGGTAGTTTTTGTTTTTGGGGTTCGTGTTTTGAAACTATTGAGAAAATCGAAAAATTGCCGGTTTAAAATACCGCTCTAGCAAAATTTACTACCGGAAAATGGTTTCGAGTGTAATAATCGGAGCACTCCTTATAGTCGAAGTGTTGTACAAAGAAAAATAAATCATTGTTAAACCAACAGCTTCCTCGATTCGATCAGAATCTAAAACAGCAAGAAAATTGTGTACGTAGTGAATAAAATTGTTGAAAAACAATTATAGCATGTCATTAATAATATTTTTTCATAAATATGTTCCTATATTTTATATCAGTACACCGGGGGATAATAAATATAGGAATAATTTACTTTTTTTTATTCTTTCGTCCCCGCGTCATCCGAGTAATTTTTAAAAACTTGTGAAATAACCCCCCAAAAAAAACACGAAAATCTTAGTCTCTCTGATGCAGAAAGGCCAAAAATAAAAATAAAATAAAATAATAAAGAGTGCGAGATTCTTAAAAATAATTATTTTCTTTTAAGACAAATGCCTTACAACTATTGGTGTTATAATGACCGACCACTTGTTTAAAGATAATTTTTCTCGCAAAAGGCTCAATTTTTCAAACAACATGACATATGCATATACATATATATGTATATATCAAGCATTCAGTTCAGACGGGTTAAAACAATGTTTTTCATTTTGAACGTGTAGCTTAACTATATACCAGGAATTTGCTGACTAACAGTTAACATTTGTCTGGCACCGCGTGGCGAGTACAGCCGCTTTGTCAATAATAATTCTATTGCGACCATCGTCACGGCGGTCGTTCGACGCAAAAACGTATTACACGAATGTTTACATTTTCACTTGATAGTAAAGGGACAATTTGTGTTGGCACTGTTAGACGATAGTAGTTATACATCCGTTACAAAACTAGTCGGCCGGACAGAATTATGAAATGATTCGACATAAATGTATTTATGAATACGTATATTGTATTGCGGTTTTATTAAAAAAAAAACTAACCACAACATGGTTCTCGTGCTCATCTAACAACAAAATCGTTTTAGAACAATGATATCCAGGTGAAATTAAGTAGGAACCGTTATTACGTTTTTGTCGAATCCTATCCTGTTTTATCGATAGCGTTCTTGGTGGAAGACCATAATTAATAGTTTGTCGAGTGCACCTACACAAACCATAACAAATTTCAACAATACGATTAAGAATAAGATAAATTAGGCAGACAACCTTGATTATACAATTCCTCATATCTATTCCAGCTTGAGAGTATTTAATATATTAAAATAATACAAGTAGTATAAAATATATAATTGGAATGCAATTCATCCAAACGTTGAACATCTGAAAATTATAAATATTTTTTCACCCCGTCAAAACAACATTTGTCATTCAAATTTGTTGTGTTAGAAAAAATGTAATCACGCATCAAAAGAATATATAAACGGTAAATTATTATTTAATATTTTTAAGTTTCTAAGTAAGTAAAAATAAATAACATTATTTCTCATTTAAATCGTGTATTTCATTACAATTTTGTTTCTTATAAAATTGATTTGAAACAAATATACTCTAAACTGAATTAAATTATCGAACATTTTATTTTAAATATGAAAATTACATAAAATAAATTTAAAAAAATAGTATTTTATGGTAAATTCACAACTATTTTGCATTTATATAACATTTGATGTTTTTGTACTTTATTTATGTTTCGGATGTTAAAGTTTCAATGTTTGTTTTATTATTATTAATGCACTCTTCAAAACAATGTTTATACTTATATTTATATGAAGGAAATGGGAATCCCACTATCACTATATGTAAGTAAATACGAATAATTATATTAAATATATCAAATCTATACATAAGATTTACTGAAATCTACTATCATGTTTTAATAAGAATTAAATATTATTTTAAAAAACAAAAGGAATAAGAATTTTAAACAATTGAATTAAAAATATAATTTTGTGGTATTTGCATAAAATATTATAGATATAGAATATGACTTTAAGTACATTATAAATTTTTTTTACATATATTTATGTCGTAATATTTTAATTGTTTTTAAGACTATGGACTCTTAAAAACAATACTAATGTGAAACACTCTGGTTGTTTATGTTATGCGTAATTATATTTTTCAGTTTACATAAATTATTGTATGCCAAAAAATGGGTAAAATTGTTTGAATCTAGGACAACACATTTTTTTGGACAGTTGATCAAAACCCCTTTATTTGTTCTCTAATGTTTAGTGCGGTTAAATTTTGGATCCATTTTTAAGTCGACTTTTAAATAATAATCAAATTTTGTGGTTTCAAAATTATTTAATATAATTTATGAAAGTAATTCTCGTAACCTACAAATAATCTGTAATATTAATAAGTGACACTGTGTTTGACACGAGATTCAAATACGAGTTAATTCCTTTTAAATTATATTACGCTTACGCGATGCCATTAGTTTGGAGATGATGTATCGCGGTTTTCAGTCGCTTCTATTAACGACATAGTACGTTACAACAAATATTATTAGGAAAATTCGTACTAAACCACGAAAATATGAATTAAAATATCTCTGGTTTACTGCATAAGATATAATTATATGATACACGTGTTTAAACTTAGTTAAAAGCAATAATTTCAAGTACAAATGTTCAAATGTTATGGATAAAACTGACAATTTAATCGATAATACACTTCTATATGCAAAATTTGGAACAAGTGTAAATATCGTTATTTATTATTATTCACAGTAAAATTATTAATTATTGAATAAAGTCATATAAATCTAGTGTGAAACACAGACACATTTATGACTTTTCAAATGCTTACAGTTACTAAAGAAATATTTTACAACTGGGTAGATCTAAGATTAATTATCATAAAGAATCCGATATTGTCTTAATATTACGTGTATATAAAGAAAACAGTGAATTCATAATATAACATAAAATACGTAATATTTATTCATAAGTTGATCATCGCTTATATTTATTATAAATTGTTATGATCGTTCATCTTCATCTCATAGAATACGTTCCACGTGCATAAGAGCATTTAAAATGATAAAAACGATTATTGAATTGATAACAATGTAAGTGTTAATAAATACACCCTTGTTACAGCATTGGCGCCCATCGAAGGGGCTAATTTGCATTAATCTGCTTTATATATATATATATATATATATATATATATATTTAATATGTAATGCATTATGCATATACAAGTAAATAAAAATAAATTACTCTTTTCATTAATGAAATATTATAGTTCGGACATTTTATAGTAGTAGCTAGACGTTATTCTTCTTTTATATAAATTACAATATATATTTAGTATTTTGGATCTTACAGTAAATGTTATGATGGAAAATAATGTTTGTAAGTTTAGTAATATTTTGAAAAGATATTTACTGGAACGATGGTCAAATGATTGTATAAAAGTCAATTTTTAAATAAAAATGGATTTTAATGAATAATATTAACAAACGACCAATTAATGACAAGGTGGTTCGCAATGATAAAGTTGAACATTTGTCATTGACGTAAAAAAAGACGTGTTAATTAAAATATTCGTTTAACGAAATGAGATAACAATATATATTATATATATTTTTTTTAAATGTAGAAAACTCATTACATTTTTAATCTAATATTTTCGAATTGAATTTGAGTAGATTTATATTTATAAAGAAATTTAATTAAATTTTCTATTTATTTCAATTACAATAGTTTACCTTTTTTTTTTTTAACGGGAAATTAAAATAATATCAAATAATGCAATAATCAAACATAATTCTAAGTATATTGGTTTAATATTGCAGAATGAATAAAATTAAATTTGTAACAATAATAAATAAATAGCTATCAAAAACACGAATTATAATATTTATAATGCAGAATTAAGAATTTGAATGGACACCGATCAAATAATAGTGGTGTCGTGTTAATGTTTTTATTGACTGCGTGCTGCAGTAATGAAGTGACAAAAATATAAAACACATTTAAAATATAACACGTTTAAATATAAAAATTTGAATAATGAAAAAATGGAAGTTAGGCGGTGTTGTTTTGAATATCGGTTCGAGTCGATAATATGATCTGGTATTTTTCTAATCTTTTGTTTGTTCAACCTTTTAATACATTTTCAAAACTTAAATACAGAAATTGCACTCCAGAACATGTTATTAATATAATATATTGATCATTTTACCGGACTTTTTTTTCAATTTTATGAAAACGGTTTGAAATATTTTTTCTTACACTCAAGAAAACTACCGAGAAAAGAAAATGGAAATATGAGTCTAATAAATTACCAACTGGTTATAATTCGTTATTGTTATAGATTAAACGGATATTTTTACCCTAAAAATATGTACATTAAAGTATATATTTATCATTGTAGAAACAATACGTTTTTCGCTTCGTTCATAATATGATAATACATCGTCAAACCGTAAATATATATCGATAATATTATATAACTTGCGCGTTAGTAACCGTGACACTCAATGGAATATGTATTTTGCGCTCTTCACATTTCATAAATATTCATTAGAAGTCAACAGTCAACAGTATTATTTTTTAAATAATTTTATATTTGAATACATTTCAAATTTATATTTCCTCTATTTCTTTTGAATTGAATTCGTATTAAACATTTAAACATTTTAAATTATCACTATTTCCATATAATCATTTCGAGAGCATAGATTTAATTATAGATACTTCACCAAGCACTGAAATCTTGAGCTCACAAATCGTTAAAAAAATAAAACACAATATTTACGAGATATATATATATATTTTTTTTTTAATGCAATGATTGACCACTTTAAAATTTATAGTAATAACAAAATTCTATAATTTTTACTGAGTAATTCACTTCAGTGACATCTACAACACTTGCGGCTCCCTATCCTTTTTTATACATTACTAAGTACTAACGTAACATTAGATATTTTAATTTTTTCATAGAAACAATTAAATCATGAAGTAGCGTAGGTATTATTATAATTACATTAAATAATTTTAGTATTATAATATATATATATATATAATAGTTGGCATACACATTACACAATGAGGGGTGGCTGTCAAATCAAAAACAATTATGCTGCGTTATTTTCGTTTGATAGGCGGTCGTACGCGTATATTATATCAAGCTTTCAATATAACACACCGTTTTTAGTATATACGAGTATATATATATATATATATATATATATATATTCAAATGCATATATTTCGCACCACCTGGCTCGGTAATAGCATAGAAGTCAGGGATAATGGGATAACGTAAAACAGGGTGGTAGGCAGTTTTAACAATATATGTACCAGTGGCAATATGGTCGTATGTAATGCAAATGGGTTGTTTCGTGATGTTCCCAGAAGCCAATTAATTTGAATACCTACTATATAGTTTAATAAACTGGCTGGAATTTAATTCGTTCGCTAAATGACACATATACCTATAACGCGTAGTTGGAATTTTGACACGTCCTGTTATATAAAACGCGATTATTTAAAAAAATAAAAAATAAAATGGGAGATATTTGTAGTATCATTTCAATTTGTCTTATAGTGGACAAGTTTTGATAGCTCAATATTAGCATTTATTTTTTATAACTTGGCGTTAACATAAGTTTACTTGTATTTTATTTTAGTCCAAACTCCAGACATATTTCAATTTTAAAAAAAAGACCGGCTGATATCAAGTTTATTCTCGTAAAACCACTATAAGCAGCTCTATTATGAGCAAAATTTAAAAAAAAAATGTACTCGTACTATTGTCAGTTTGAATATTAAACATATAAACACCTAATTTTAATAATTTATTACTAAATACGACGATAAATACGAGCTAAATAAAATCACGTTATTGTCTGTTTTTTTTTTGTCGAGTGAAGAGTGCCTACGCGGTTAAACAATTAATAATAATTTAGCACATTTCAGTAATTCGGTATTGATGAGTACCTATTATTATTTGAATCATAAATTAAATATGTGTATTATGTAAATCGGCTTTAAAAAAAATCGATCGACCAACACAAACTTTTGGATGGAGAATATGATCATTCCGGCACCTCAAATCACGCCCCTGGGAATATATATATATATATATATAATATATATATATATACAGTACCAATGATGTTCCATTTTATCGGAAAAGACTACACACCTTCATCACGGAAAAATAAACTAAAATAAAAAATTATTTTTTTCAATATTATTATATATTAAATGTACTGTCAAAACACATTTCAATCAAAATATGCGATTTTTATCGTGTTATATATTCAAGAGGCTGTAGGTACATGAATATAATATATTATGCATTTTGTGGTCAAAATTGTATTGAATTTAATTTAAACTTGCTTTTCGAAAAGCTCATGTTGGAGACAGCCTTAAATTTGTACATAATATATGCGCTTATGCACACGTTTATGTGCAAACTACGAATAGTGCATAAAAGAAAAATTTTTTTCAAACTTATTAGATATTAATCAGACTGCATTTTTAGAGGTTATCATTTGACTATTAATTATATTAATTAATTAACTGACTACAATTAATTATCATAATTATTATATCTTAGAAAACCATAAAACGAAATACTTTATACACCCAGCAACTAGTTATTAAAATAATTATGTTTGGCACGTGCATCTTTATCGATTACATTTATATTGAATAAATATTTTTGGTGGTAGAATAAATTTAATAAGAAAATATTTGATCAAAAATACTTGACATGAATCTATGTTTACCGGCCTATATTGTGTATATGAGCAATGTTTTCAAGTAGAAAAACATGATTATATTTAAATAGTTCACTCAACTGTATACGTTTAAATCTCACTGTGAGCGTATGATATGTTTTTTCGAGTTTAATAATATAACAGAATATGTGAATTTAAAACATGAGTAAAACGGGAAAGCTAACGGAAAACTAAAATAAAATAATCGAGGCTTTTTTTAATTTATACTTTTATATAATTTTTTTATTTCGCTTTTCTTCTGACTTATTATGTAGGTATACATTTATTACTTAATGAAATTTGGTGCAGTGATATCAAAGTAAAAATTTACAGAAATTGTAAAATTACATAAATTTAAGAAATACGATAATTTATAAAATACTTACAAATTATAAATATATTGAACACACAATTTTTAAAAAGCCTGATGTTTAAAAAATAGCGACTCAAAATTGTTTTTATTTAAATGTATGTTGTCTGTTTCTTAAAATTCTTTTTCAATATTTATTTTGTGATAAAAATAAGCAATATTAATAATATTATTATATATAATCATAATTAATATAATAATATATGAGGTAATGTATATTGTAGCTAGATATATTTTTAAAAACATAATATGTTTTATATTCACTTGTTTTTCCCTCTAATATTTTGATTAAACAAACTAATAGAATTCAAAATAAAATAGTTGTTATATTAACATGTTATTCCCGTGAAAATTGTGAGCAAACAAACTGATATTTTAAGGAATCAGTATTTGTTTAATACTTTCATTTTTAATCATTTTCAAGGGCTAATTTTATATAGCAGCAGACTGGGGAGGAAGTCTGCTGACAAGCAAGTCAATATGTTATAGTCTTAAATTACTTCGAACAAAAATCCAATGTATTTAGCTTATGAAAGCTTCATTATTTAAATAGTAGTTCCTGTATTTTAGTCGCTAAAAAGTATGTTTTTCTACGGTCGTTCTGGACAATAAAATATTTAAAAATTACGACATTTCTGTTTTTTACGCGTGAATTTTCAAGTGTGTTTTTGTGTCCTCGAAATAGCAAACGCCACAACATAGTGTATGTAATAGAGATACTTTATAGATAAGTATATTTCCATGATCCTATTTGATACGTCTCAGGTAGTCAAGTTGAAAATAAATAGGTGGTTGGAAAGATTTTGTCGTTTTTTCGCTTCGCACCGTTACACTGTTTTCGCATAAGATATTATAATAAATATCGCGTTTAAAATGTTTCCATCAGCCTGAACTTTTATATTTCGAGGTGGATTTAATGCCTGTGGACAAAACTTCGTAATATTCTCGTCGGACAAATAATTTATGGGTAACTACATTCATCCGCGATGTTATTTAGACGTAGTTTTCAGTTTTATTCCGTACGTTTTAAGCCTGTGGATTTCAAAAGAGAGTAAGAGGGTCGTCGACTAAATACTGGAACACTTACAGAATATAAATTACCTATACGAATTTTATTCACCAACAATATTTGTTATGTATTTCAAATGAAACTCACACATAATTCCAAGTATAGGTATTATTGTAATTATATTGACCAACTGAATATAAACGTGAACATTGTTGTGTGTGTAAATCTCATATTCGATAAAAATGTCATTCTTAGATTAAAACATGCAATTAAAAATCTGTTACTTAAAAAAACTTCTATTCTTCTGAAGTATTTATACTACAACAAATATATGAAGGGCCAAAAATTATGTTAATATTTATAACAATTAGAATTCCGAATAAACGTTATTCTGAAAAAATTATTTTATGCATAGTTTAGTTAAGAGAAGCGTAGTAGTTTAGAGAAACTATTGTTGACAGGAAGTCGTCGGTGCGAGAAACGATTAAATATACATAATATAGTAATTTGATTAAGTATCAATTCAGGCTATTCTAAATTTAGATTCCCTTGTGAATAGACGTAGGTACAATGATATTTGTTTTTTGTCTAAATTAGTTAATGGTTTGATATCTTGTCCTGAATTATTACAGTTACTTAACTTCCATATTCCACAATATCAATCACGTCACTGTCCGACGTTTGAAATTCTTTTCATCCGTACATCGGTACATCCTATGGTTATAATAAACCACTTGACCGTATAGCCAGAGAATGTAATAAGTTAATAAATTTTGATTTGATTAATATAAGGAATTTATATCCACCTAACCCTTGTTTTTCAGCTGTTTAATGTACTCATAAATTATCATATTCTAGGTTCTTTTTATATATCTATATTTTATTATAACCACGATTAAAGGTTTTTAATTCGTGGTTACAACTTACCGCGGTTCTGGGTTTTTTTCGATAAACATAGTTATTGTTAAAGGCAGTGCGTGAATTATTGACGTTACCTAATTCGAAGAATATGATGTACGTTTAACGGTTGACGAATCTTCAAAACATCAAAACTTGAATCACAGGCAATATTTACGTACCATATAGCATTGATTAAATATATACATAGATAGCTCACGTTAATGCGCGAAATGGAAACACATAAATTTAATAGGAAAATCTAACAATAGATGGCGTGTAGTGTAACGATTAAATAATAATTATTGATTGTCGTTTACGATCTTTCGATAATAAATATACGGGTTTGTCAGGTTTGGACTTTGAACATTATTCTGAGTAAAAATAATCTGAGATAAGAAAAATATTAAATATTGTTATATCTAATGTTTGGATTTATTTTATACTTTTATGGGTTTACGGTTTATCACTTATCATTTATCACAATAGTATAATAATAATACATAGAGTAATATTATTCTATGGTGATAGTACAGAATTTATTCTGTAGTGATAATTTAGATATCAGCTGATATTACAACACCTAGCGCATTCTAATTTCGAGTTCCCTCATCATTATTTTTGGGCTCCCATTTTCTCGATTTTTCGTATCTCATTTTTAGCATTACGTAGGCTATCTATGTATATTTAATCAATGCATATAGTTATTTATGATACATTTATAATAATAGCTGATAATGTGATGGAATTTCCTCCCACAAATAATATATATATATATATATATATAGGCGATTCGTGTCTATGATAAGGAAAATATCAAAATTATGTAAAATAGAAATTGTATTGAGCTAAATGTAAATAGGAAATAGTTTAGTTAAATGGGGCCGGTTAAATCGTTTGCCTAGAATTGCCATAGAATTGCTTATCCGGTATAGTACGGCCGACGACTATTCAATAAAAAACACCGGCCAGAAAATCTTTTTTAACTCTCGTTTTCCTTCAAGATATCCATTTAAATTCGATTCATGTCGGTGGATTTATATATTTTTTTTACATTATTTACATCGGTTTATTATACAGTTAACGAAAAGGCCACATCTACCGCATGACTACATGCCATTGCGTTTTTTATTTTTATTTTTTTGTAGGTGTAATACTTTTACAGGTGTAACTTATCCTCCATGTACATGTATATTGTACGAGTATATAGCAATGGCGCGGATATACGTACTCGCAACTTACGGCCCAATACTCATTCTTATACACGTTCCGTTACATTAACTATGCTCGTAAAAAACACAGTAAATATTTTATAAACCAAAATGCACGATACACTATTTTGTACGCGTATACACGTACCTACGCGCGTTGAGTAATATTATTAGCATAATTTAAAACGGGACACGTTGAGTATTGATTTGTACATGTTAAAATCCTCGGTGCGTAGAAATCACTAGCAGCATCACTATTACAATTTCTGAAGTAATAAATTCGTGTAACAATGTTATGTCTTTGGTTTTAAGAACAACGTACTACTGAATATTCAACATACTACGAAAAAAAGAAATTGATAACATGAAGATAATAGTATTAATATGTAACTAGGATTTGTTTTTTTTTCCCATTTTCCATGGTTTTCTGTACCTTCCTAATGTTTGAACTGAATTGCATCTGCAGGATTTCTACGATAAAGCTCTTTTATTTTATAAAAACAGTTTGGTGGAAATTTATAAATATCACATTAATATATAACTTAATTATTATTGGCTCCTATGCAATTTTTTTACATTTCAGTGTACGTATTCACCACTCTATCGTTTTTCTAATTTTTAAATATATGAATTTCCTATTATAGGCAGGACTAAATCATAGTGGCAGGGGAAGCATAAAGCAACTTTTGCAATTATTATTTTCCGCTACAAGTACAACAATTAAACCAAAAATAGTGGATAAAATATTGTTCGGATATCAGCTAAAAATTATCTAAAACATTTTATTGTTAATTTGTATAGCTACAACAAATTTGTCTTCATCTTTGACGGTTATCTGTCAGTCTCCGCCAATCTGTATTCCGATGAAAATCTGCTACACAGAGCTTTGCACAATTCGATTTAGACCGGTCTGGATCGGAACGTAATCTGGTTTTTATAGTCTTTTATATTGAAATTCATAGCAGTCCGATTGTTGAAGTTAATAAACATTTAGTTTTGGCAGTCTATTTTAAAAAAAAGTTGGTCAAGTCCGGTTCAGTCCGAGTCTAAGTTGTATACTACAATATGATACGAGTAATATAATTTCACATACACAACATACTTATTAGGCAGTAAAATATATAACATAATATTACTAATTATTGATGTATAAAAATATTTATGAAATATAAAGACTATGCTGTGCGCCGTGAGATGTCTCATTTGCGATTTTATATTTTATATAATTTAATATATAAGTATATATATATATATATATATATATATATATTGTGGTTAGTTGTTACAAAACACTCACATACAATAAAATATTGTATTATCTACTAATTAACTTTCTACTATGGTAGTCGGTAGATAATTACTGCATAAATTAAAAATATCAATGGTAAATAAAAAAATAGGCAATTGGATAAAAAAACTAAGCCGCTTAGACAAAAAAAAAAGAACCGTAATTTTTAAAACAGTGTTATTTATGACAATTTTCCTTCTATCCTCTAAACACTAATTCACTTCAAATTTAAATATTATATACTAATTTTATATGTCATGAAAATTGTATTATAAAACATTAATCTTCCAATCTTTATGAATTTAAATAACACAATAACCTAATTCAACAATAGATTTTAATTTGTATTTCTAATTAATTAATATTTATCTACATTCTACGCATATTCAAAACAAATAAATCAATTATAAAAATAATTTTGCTAAAAACTGATTGATTATTTACAATGATTTTTGAACCATTCATCATGTTTATGTATATTTTCATACCTAATAGATAAATGATCAATCATTTTAGCATTTGAAAAAATGCATAATAAAGATAACGTTTTATTATACATTTTAATTATAAAATGTAAATATTGGTGTAATTTTGAGCCATTTTGATAAGAAGAATATATTTTTCTTTTAATTAAAAAAAAAAAAACACAAAAATCATTAATAAATAGCGTTGTGAATAATATATGAACTTCTTAGCACGATTTCATGCTTTCTTTAAGAAGCAAAAATAATTTTGAATTTTAAAAAATCTGAAGTACGACCGCCGTAAAATTTTCATTTAAATAATTGCGTAATATACAAATGGGAATGAAAAAAATTACTTTAAAGAGTTTTCAGAAGGTACGCATCAATATTAAAGAAATTCTTGGAAAATATATTGACTGAATGGGTACTGTTATCGCTTCACTCACCTGATCGAAATTTATACAGTAAATTACGAGAATAATTCGCTAAAACCCAATTCAATAAAAACTCAGGTGTACACGATCTATTTACGAAAAATAGAAGCAAAGTGAAGAATAAATGTGAATTGAAAATACGAGTTTTAAAACCATTAACAATTAATGTATCTAAGCAATCACACTGGAGTATTGTACAGCACTCTTTTATTCAATGACCACTGCGAAAATACAAAACAAAAAGTATAGGTAAGGAACAATCTCACGAGAAATTAACAGAAACTTCGTGGCAAGCATATTTTAAAATAATACGAACCTTATCATCAGCATTATGCTAATCTATAACAGAATATACAAGCTCCTCATCCCCAGTTCTAGTTATGCCAAAAAAGTGAACATTGTCCTAAATGAGACTTTTAGATGTTGTCATACTGGACATAATAGGTTAGGTATCGCGTCGAAGATTGAAAGGCACAGACAAGTAAACGAGCCTATATCTTTTACACGAGAAAAGATTACTTCCACGACCACCGAAATTCAGAAAAACTTTTCTTTAAAACTTTTACAAACACCTGCAGAAAACGAAAAGATGAACAAATGGAAAGAGCATGTTTAAAACCCCATCTTCGAAAAAAAAGAATAAATTCCGAGTGGACGGGACTAAAATTTGAGTGATAGTAGATATTTAACTGAATAAGGACATGAGCTGGTCGATGTAAGACTTTATATAAACATATTTTTCAACAATATTTATATGAAATCTATAGATTTAGACTTTATAAAGTCGTTTATTTCTTCTTATTTTAGATGTTACCTAAGTTTATTTCAAATATGTTTAAATAATATGCTCGTATATATTGATAAAATAAACCTTAAACAATAAAAATTCAATGTTAAAATAACATTACTACAAAAAAAAAAGCGTTTATGCGAGGGAAATAAGTTTAGTTAGAATTAGATTAATATTATACTCAGATTAATTCGTTAATTAAAATATTTAACTTAATTTTAACTTTTAAATTATTAGTTCGTTAACGCCCAGCCTTGTTTATATGGACGGACGCAGAAGCAATCACAACTTTCTGAACCAATGTCTAACTGACACAAAAGAAAAATATAACAAGAAGACAAATATTTGTAAATTCGTAAAAGTGTAAAAGGTATTGTTAAACTGTTTTTGTACCAAAAACAGTATATTTTTCCTGTTTTATCAACATGATTAAAATGTTTAAAACATATTTTATTTCATAAATAAATTTACTTGAGACCAAATTTTTATTTTTTTTATTTTTTTAGCCTTGCCCCTTATACGTTTTTAAAAAAGGATTTTAAATTGTGTATGTTTCCAACGATTTCAATCAATTAATAATTGGAATTTTGGGGGATGAAATTAAAGTATAAGAAGATCGATTTCAAATAAACATAACACTGATTTCGTATCCGTTTTCAGAGGACTTTCTACTATTATTATGTCAGTCTGCACAATGGAATATAATTTACTTTATTTCGTTATACTCGTATATCAGTGTATCAGATATCATTTGGTCGTGCAAGAGATAATAATTAATGTAAACATAAACATAAATGCCAACCTGCCCGTATACATTTTACACATAATGTCTTAAAAAAATTTACCTCACGCAAAAAAATAAAAACAACAGTTATAACTTGTGTGACGTACGACGCAAAATGTTTTTATATAAGCAATTAATAAATATCTACGACCATTTATTCCCCTTTAAAACTATGATTTCCTCCCAAATATTTTGTTTATTTTTAAATGGTTATAAAGAAAATTATTTGTCAATATTCTTAATGTTTTTTAAAAATTATAATTAAGTATAATTATTAACATTATAAT
This sequence comes from Slavum lentiscoides, assembly GCA_032441835.1. Classification (NCBI taxonomy): domain Eukaryota; kingdom Metazoa; phylum Arthropoda; class Insecta; order Hemiptera; family Aphididae; genus Slavum; species Slavum lentiscoides. Next base: position 11,441,886 of record CM063712.1, on the reverse strand, counting down.
ATTACACTGACCACCAGATAAATTACTAAATTAAACAATTATTTAAGGTTCAAAGTGTTTTCTAAGATTTACATTACAATTACTAAATTATACAGACATAGATTTTGTTAATTGCGTAATTTTCACTGTTTATATTCAATCAATTTTCGCAATCATCCCGAAAACAACTGAGCAGTTACAAACATTTTTTGTGTAAATATATATTTATGATAATATACGATTTGAACATTTTTATCTATACGAAACAATACAATGACAAAACATACTGTGGTAGAATTACATACCTATATGAAGGAGAGTTGATAAATACTCCTCATAAAAATGATAGTCGACTTGATGACTAAGAGGGACATTATTGAAAATATTTAAATATTTTATGTAGTTTTATTTTCATTCTTTACAGATATGTTACAAGATTGGGCAAAGGTATATTATCAAATTTTTTGAATAGTAAATTTTAATGAATTACCTATCTTAATTTGTTGTTTTCTTACGGACCTTTTATTTATAGAAATTGTTATTTTTCACGAAAAAAGTATAGATTTCAATATAAATTAATCGTAAATTATGTACTAACTACATAATTATATTTCTTGAAATTGTCTTCTTTTCATAGTGGAGATTTTTTTATGTAAATTTAATCATAAATAAACTCGGCAATCAAAATTATTAAAATGAAAAGTATTAAAATTGGAAAATCTTCGCTTTTAGAAAGTTTAATATGCGTAATTTAACCTATTTCTCTTTGATTTCTTAAATTTTTTGGAAAATATTAAAAACACACATCTATATTTTTTCAATGTTTTTACATAAATCGATCTAAGAATAGGCGCACGGGATATTTTTGTTTTTGCGTAATACCGCTGAACGCCCTCGCATTAACATATTTCAATATATTCGCAATGCAAATAAGCCATATCCCGAGATGTGTATAATACGGTATTTGCTTACCTAATGAACTGTTGTGTTTTCATTAAAACAGTTTCATGCCATGCACTTGACCGACGTATAAAATAAAAAAAAAAATGATCAGTCAGTCGAGTGCTAGGTGCAGTTAAAACATACAGAAATTTACATACCACAACTCACAAGACAAAATTTTTATATCAAAACAAAATCATTTACCGTACATCGAATACTGTATTTTATGTAGCTATTATTATTATTATTATTATTTTTTTTTTTTAGACTGATTAAGAAATATTAATTTTGTATTTTAATGTTATAATCAATAAAACAACTTCAAATTTTATTTTATAACCATAATTAACATTTTGGGTTTTCACTTTAATTGTATGTAATATTCATTAGGTATTACGAGTAGCTATATGTATAGCTTGTGTTTAAAAATATATTTATTTGATAATTTCAAATATCATAGTTAAATGATTAATTTTATTTTAGAAATATGATCGTAAAAACAATAACAAACTTGAGATAAAATAATTGTACAAATATATACACGTATTCTATAAATATTTAATCCTATACAAGTTTAAACTGAATGCAATATATTTTTTTTATGACTCAAATGAATTCAATAAATAATAAGAATTCAATCAATTTATTATAATGAGAGTAATATCTAATATGAAACATTATTTATTCGCTCTAAATTGAAAAATTACTACGATTTGTCGTCAGACCACAATCATATATAATACGGAGGGCCAAAAACGAAAATCTGTTATACGTCTAATCATAACGCGTACCACACACGACAGTAGGTCAAGTGTCGTACCTATTCCGTTTTATAATAATATAAGCGACCGTTTGTGCTGTCCAATTTCAAGAAAATGCGTAACGTATAAGGATTCACTTTTAACATCTGTCCTTTCTCCTTCGAAGTGGTTTAAGAATTCATAAGATCGCTACATATAATATTATTATGTGTCTAGGAGCTCTAACAACAATGTTTCGCAAAATACAACAGACCCTCTGGAAATACGCCTATAATATTCCTTCAAACGTGCCCAAAATTATGAATTAGTCACCAATATTTGCTTTGTATTGGGAATAATTTATGAAATCGAATAAAAAATATTTTTTTGTCAATTAAATTTATGTGTGCGTGCTACTAATATTTAAAGGAATTTAAATTCTTGAAAATTATACGTTATAACATAAATAATCTATTTTGACCTAGGTGTAATTGTGTATTGCATTTTCTATTGGTAAGCGATCTTAGTGAACTTCCTAGTAAACCCGAAAATCACAGTGCAAATTCGAAAAATGTAAATATACATGAAAAAAAAATTGTTATTCGTCAATTTTTTTTGGAATAAATTATAATTACGTATTCTCGGAAATGACTCTTCTAAAATAAAATCTGTCTTCAGTTTACAACTTATAAAAGAACTGCACGTGACTTTTTGAGTTATAAAACTGCCGAAAAAGTTTTTACCAAAAACCACATCGTTGAAACTAATACATTCGTCCCTCAGCACAAAATCCAAAACTATTTAATGCGAATAATTTAAAATATATTATTTACAAAAAAAAAAAATCATATCTATGCAACTAACGGTGTAATACTATAAAATACCTTTTTCGATTTAGAGAAGTGGTGTTTTGTATTTTTGCCATACAAGAAAAAACTCGCCAGGTTATTTGGATCTAAGCCAATAAAGTTATTTATCATTTGTACCTGACAACTATAGGTCCTTTATTATACGAACAACACTTTCGAATACTTTTTAATCATTATAAATTCCATCTCTCTATCTACAGCGTCCTACAAATGCAGGTGAAATATATTGTTATTTTTATTTGTGATAATAAATACCCAGTAGCGGCGCTATTTAAGGAGGCTCTGAATATGCGTAGACACATATACTTAAAAAAAAATTCCTTACTTGGCCTGCCAAAAACATTTAAATGCGCTGACATAAAATATACAATGTAACATCATACAGAATTTTATATACATTTTTAAATGCTGCTATCAAACAATAATATCATTAATAGCTAATAAATAGTCCGAATATTTGATTAAATATTTTGTCATAAAATTATATTCAAAACAATAACCATATTTCTAAGCCAGTTGCGTGTATTTTACGATTACAGCTCCGTATTATAACTTATAATTAATTTATGAGAAGTAAAGACCGGTAAACGCCACTCTTCAAAATTCACTAAAAGTTTTTCCATAAATAATTAATTTTTATTTTAAAAACTTATCCTAATTATATATTTTTTCTCAACAAATTAAAAATACTTTCATTTGTATAATATTCAAGTTGGATAAAAATTCCAGGGATTTTTTAATAATTTTTATTGTGTCATATATCAGATATATTTTCAAAAGTTAAACAATAATAATGACAATTCATAACTTTTTTTAATTTTTCGAGCAAAAAGCTTCACGAAATAACTTTTTTAAATAAAATCAAGTTGGAGTACAGGACGTTTTGAAAATTATATCCATTCAAGTCGCGTAAAACATTAGTAAAAATGAAAAACCGTATTGTTATATTTATTTCATTATTTTAATGAATTTGAAATAAATTATAAATATAAAACGTATCATTTGAAAGTGATTATCAGTAAACCTTAGTTTAACATATAACTTATCTGTTCTTAAATTTTAAGAAAGAAAAATAAAAAGTGTAGCGAGCAGCGGATGTTGTGGATGTCGCTTAAGCGAATTACTTAGGTAAAGATTTTAGTGTTTTTTTATTACTATAAATTTGAAAGCAATGACAAATCATTGCGTTCAATAAAATGATTCTAGGCGGAGCTTCGGTGTAAAATATTATTAATTTAATCTTTAAAAAAAATTAAAAAATATTTGTTTTGGAATATTTTACGAAATTCCATTTTACCATTAAAAAACAATTACATACTCTAGTGTATTGTTTTAAATGATTTTGGTTTCTAAAAAACTCCAATTAACGCTCAGGTTGTAATTCTAAATTGAATTAAAGATATTACAGAAACAGAATTAGGTGGTAATACAGATATAAATACCATAAAATATTAATTTCACAATCAGTGAAAGTCACAATTTTATTTTTAAATAATAATACATTAAAGAAAATGTTTTTTACATTATTTTTTTATTACTACAATTTTTGCGTTGTTTGTAATTAAGATTTAATAAACTCCCAGAAAAATCGAAAAATGTGTCAAATAAAGCACCAAAACATACAATTTACTATCGGAACGTAGAGAATGTCGAGATCATCTGAGCACACTTTTACAAAGGTGTTCACAGACAAAATAAATAAAAAAAACTCATCATTGTAAAACCAATACAACATTCTTTGCATTCTTTGCTACAAAAATTTTCAATGTTCAAAATAAAATAGACTAATATGACGATTTTTACGTTCCTAAAGAAACGATCAACCAGCAGTTTAAAAATATCAAAAAACATTCTTCCATGTTATGAGTGGTTTAATGCACGATAGTCAATAATACACTGATGCGGAGTCTCCCATTAAATTTAACGATCTTCGTAGTAGGACACCGAGCCAGCATTTCATTGATGAGAATTTAATTTCAACAAAAAAAAAACCTCTTTCATTCTATGGTTCTAAAATCAAAACAATTATGAGTATGAAAATTATTAGTGGACTTCTATCGCCACTTATTACAGTGTAACTTGATTTATTGATTGATACAATCAAATAAATACGTCTTTTTGAATATGATATACAGCATATAATTAAAATTTATTAATCGGCTTTAAAAGTTGTTTTTAAATTTAAATAAAATAATATATTTCTTCTTCAATTAAAATTCCAGGTCTGACAATAAAAATTAAAAAGTTTAAACATTTTATTAAAAAGAAAACTTTTATATGTAGCCATTTTTAATTCATCAAAAATTTTAACTATAAAATATATATATATATTTGTGATTTATTTTCGAATAGGTACTTAATTTGTTTTTTAAATTAAAATAGCTTACGTACAAACTAAGATTAACATTTTGTATTACATTTTTAGGTTTAAACTATTAATATTTTTTAAATGGAGTAACCTTACCAAAAGTAATTGAAAATATTTTGATCACATCATCATATAAATATATAATACGAAGAATTTAAAATATATGGATACAGATATATCGATAAAAACGTTAAGTATTTTGGAATTTAATCATAATTCTTGAGAAAGCTGTTGGGTAAAACAAGGAACGGGCAAATAAAGTACATCCTTTACAGTCCAGTGCGTAAAACGCGATAGAGCTATTTTTCAACGAAATACGTGAACAGAACAACGGAGAAGAGGGACATGACGGTTTAAGGAGTTAAATTAATAATAAATGACTCGAGTAGTAAGTCACCAATAAGATAAATACGACGATATTTGTTCATTGAAACGAAATGCGCGTGAACGACAATAAATTCGTTCGATGTTTCATATAATATGCGAAAATTAATAGTGAGAATAATGCGTATTTAACAACCGTAAGGAGAAAACAACGGAAAAACGGATACGGGAAACAAATGTTTCTTCGCGTCGTCGCTAGTAGTTTTTTGGCCCCGAAATTATTGTCATAAAAGTCTAAACAGAATTTATACACTTGAAAAACTACGTGGTATGATATTATGTATTATGATACAATGGGTTTTAAGGATTATGTGCGCGCGAAAAACAGCCGACGAGAAAATAATAATACCGCCCTGCATTATATCCCCGTATTATTATTATTATTATTATTATTATTATTATTATTATTATTATTATTATTATTATTATTATTATTATTTATTCAGTAGTTGGACACTTAGGCCTCGATTTCTTTTTAAACAGGCAGTTTATTATTTCGTAAAAAAGAAAATAATTATTTACATTAATACCTGGACTAAAATTTACTTCGTCTTCATTAGGCGTTTTTTTATATTTTATATAAATAACTATGTTCTTTATTCATTCTAATGTTTTTTAATGTTTTTTAAGGTATTTCATTTTTAACATCCAAAAAATTAAAAAAATTACTCGACTTAAGCTCAAATATAATATGTAATGATATACACACCTATCATTATTGTAATAAAAACTGACACTAATCTTATAAACATTAGTTCATCCGATGTATAATGATGTCCATATTTATTTTCTATTTTATTTAAACAAAACATACTAACACTTGATCGCTTGAGAACAGCGATTATATTTCTAAACAAAATACATTTTAATCAAAGCAAATGTATCGGATAATCCATTTACAATTTCTCCGAACAGAATCAAACTAATAAATTACCAGCGCACATGAGAAATATCTGACAATTTGGACAAAACTTGCAAACAAACAAAATATATATATATATGTATGTATGTATATATATATATATATATATATATACTTGTATGATAAAATACATTTTTTAATTACCAAAATAATTATTGGTAATATATAGAATGATGTAAATATAAAAATAACAAAGAACACTAATAAATTATTATCTGGTATATTGTAAGTAATAGAAATATAATTTTTCACATTATTTATATATAATAATTAATAGAGGAATATATTCTTGCATCAGTGACACCAATACGTGTAAAGACGACACAAAAATATAAAGGTGGCTACAAATCATATTTTCTGCATTATTTTTCGTTATAAATTTTAGTCATTCTTATAATGCTATATTTTTACTATTAAAAGTGTGGATTTAAAAGTAAAATTTAATGTAAATAAACAATTATATTACAGAAAATTTTCTGAAATTTATTTAGTTTTTTGTTTTAAAAGGAGGTGTATTATCACTTGTGGTAATATTGCTTGGGGGACTCGGGCCAGAAGGGTCTGAAGGTTTATGCACAGGACGAGCATCATTACGTTTGATTCTTATAGTTTTAATTGGACCACTAATGTATGCATCACCTTCAATTCCATCTCGTTTCTTCAAAACTTTACTACCTTGAGCACTGACATGACTGGATAAGTCTAAACCACAAACCACCTGGAAATGATAAAAAATTATTTAGAATATCATTCATTGTAAAGCTTCATTATAAAACAAAAAGTTTTAATGCGAAAAGTAAATAACCATATTGAAATAAAAAATGTATCACTAGTGAACAAAAAATAATTTGATGCAATACATAAGATTATTAAATTATAAATGCATACGCTGTATACATACGTAGTTATATGTATAATATTTATACTTTTTTCAATTTGAACATCGTGTGCCGTGTACGTAGTGGGATATTATAATTATTCTATAAAATATATCACGTAATTTAAGAAATTTAATGAATTAATGCAATTGTATTTTAAATTTGAAAGAGCATTTGAAAAATTATATACGGTACGCGATTTAAATATTTTAATTTTGTTTAATATTATAACAGATAACATTGCTTAAAACTAACACGGAAAATAATCTTTTAGAGCATATTATTATTATTATTATTATTATTATTATTATTATTATTATTATTATTTGGCTTTATTCAGTAGTTGGACACTTAGGCCTCGATTTCTTTTTAAACAGGCAGTTTATTATTTCGTAAAAAAGAAAATAATTATTTACATTAATACCTGGACTAAAATTTACTTCGTCTTCATTAGGCGTTTTTTTATATTTTATATAAATAACTATGTTCTTTATTCATTCTAATGTTTTTTAATGTTTTTTAAGGTATTTCATTTTTAACATCCAAAAAATTAAAAAAATTACTCGACTTAAGCTCAAATATAATATGTAATGATATACACACCTATCATTATTGTAATAAAAACTGACACTAATCTTATAAACATTAGTTCATCCGATGTATAATGATGTCCATATTTATTTTCTATTTTATTTAAACAAAACATACTAACACTTGATCGCTTGAGAACAGCGATTATATTTCTAAACAAAATACATTTTAATCAAAGCAAATGTATCGGATAATCCATTTACAATTTCTCCGAACAGAATCAAACTAATAAATTACCAGCGCACATGAGAAATATCTGACAATTTGGACAAAACTTGCAAACAAACAAAATATATATATATATGTATGTATGTATGTATATATATATATATATATATACTTGTATGATAAAAATACATTTTTTTAATTACCAAAATAATTATTGGTAATATATAGAATGATGTAAATATAAAAATAACAAAGAACACTAATAAATTATTATCTGGTATATTGTAAGTAATAGAAATATAATTTTCACATTATTTATATATAATAATTAATAGAGGAATATATTCTTGCATCAGTGACACCAATACGTGTAAAGACGACACAAAAATATAAAGGTGGCTACAAATCATATTTTCTGCATTATTTTCGTTATAAATTTTAGTCATTCTTATAATGCTATATTTTTACTATTAAAAGTGTGGATTTAAAAGTAAAATTTAATGTAAATAAACAATTATATTACAGAAAATTTTCTGAAATTTATTTAGTTTTTTGTTTTAAAAGGAGGTGTATTATCACTTGTGGTAATATTGCTTGGGGGACTCGGGCCAGAAGGGTCTGAAGGTTTATGCACAGGACGAGCATCATTACGTTTGATTCTTATAGTTTTAATTGGACCACTAATGTATGCATCACCTTCAATTCCATCTCGTTTCTTCAAAACTTTACTACCTTGAGCACTGACATGACTGGATAAGTCTAAACCACAAACCACCTGGAAATGATAACAAATTATTTAGAATATCATTCATTGTAAAGCTTCATTATAAAACAAAAAGTTTTAATGCGAAAAGTAAATAACCATATTGAAATAAAAAATGTATCACTAGTGAACAAAAAATAATTTGATGCAATACATAAGATTATTAAATTATAAATGCATACGCTGTATACATACGTAGTTATATGTATAATATTTATACTTTTTTTTCAATTTGAATATCGTGTGCCGTGTACGTAGTGGGATATTATAATTATTCTATAAAATATATCACGTAATTTAAGAAATTTAATGAATTAATGCAATTGTATTTTAAATTTGAAAGAGCATTTGAAAAAATTATATACGGTACGCGATTTAAATATTTTAATTTTGTTTAATATTATAACAGATAACATTGCTTAAAAACTAACACGGAAAATAATCTTTTAGAGCATATTATTTTATATACTTGTTAGTCGACAGATTTTGGGTTATTAAGTAGAAAATATTATATCAACAATAATATTACATTAATTTTCTAGTGTCTAGTATTATATTTGATACGGAAAAAGTCCATATTTTCAAGCATAAAGATTACTACACTCTCCAGATACACAAAAAAAAATATTTGTATACATTATAATATAAAAATATATAATATTATAATGGAAAAGTTATCAAATTATTTTATTTAAATAATAAATACGGGAATAAAAATCTAACTCATATAAAATAAAAAAAATTTTTTTCGGCGTTATGGGCTATCATTGTATGGTTTTTCTCCAATTAAAAATTCAACATTTTCTTGTTTTTAAATCTACAAAGGTTAGGTTAGGTAAAACGAACCGACCAATTCATGTTATATTTGCGAAAAAGAGCAATTTTAATTAGAAAATAATATTAAAATAAATTATATTATGAATATAAAAGCAAGTCACTACAACACACTTCTTAGGCGATTTGGTGCAATAACGTAATGAAAGATAGGCGTTAACAATAAGTAAAATAATTTTTTTACCACCGGTGGTGGTCGCGTAAGCAAAATTAAAAGTGCTTACAAAAGGTAGTTCAATACGCGACCTCCTCCATAACACCAGATCTATATTCTCTTACAACGATCGCATGTAAACCATTTCAAAATGTGTTACACCCGATAACGTGATAGACTAAAAATAGACCCGTCGGAAAATAATAGTTATTGACTGCAAATGCCGCCATGCACATATAGCGGATGGTACAGACGTGGAGATCCAGACAAAAAGATCATTTAAATCACTACGTTTTCAAAAAGATATATTTTTTTTAGTGATTTAAACATATTCTTGTTCAATAAATTTTCTTTTTCCTTTGATTTTAAGTGTAAACACTAAACAGTGTTCACGGTGCTTATGTGCACACTACGTGTTCTCTTGGCGAAAAATAAAGAAGAATGAGAAGGGTTTGTAGTATTGCAAGATGGTCTTAAAAGTCTTAAAAAAAAAAAATTACTCACCCCATATAATAAAACATATAAAAACTAAAAAATACTAGAACTTTTTTTTATCCTACTGAAAAATATTATTCCATTATTTTTGTAAACCTGAAATTAGAATTTGCTAATAATTATTTTACACCTTTTTTTTAAATACCCATGAACCATATTACTTTTTTAAATTTAAATAATGTAGGATTCGATGAATTTTGAAAAGTATTATTGTATAAGATGAATTATTTAATTTGGTCAAATACTTACGATTAGAACGATTGTTGAAACCAAAAAAACCGTATTTAAATGCATTATGTATTACGGCCAAATGTTCAAAAGTATAAACACTGTGTTAAGGAAACAAATATAATAATATATTATCACCAGTGATGACTGTTAAAATACGAAGCATGCAACTAAGTATGTTCTCTTTTATACCATTTGAAATATACTAAAATTAAATATTTATTTTACTTAATTAATCGTAATTTTGTATTTAGTTGTAGATTACATAAAATGGTATTGTCACTGTGTACATATAAAGCAAAATAGTAATTCTAATGAGCAAATATTTAATATTAACGTGCACATGCTAGATGTGAATATTTTCATCACTCGTTCTGAGTATTTGGATAAAATATAATTACTTGACCAAAGCTATTTACAAAATATAGCAACACATACAATTTAAAAATTAACTGTAAATTTTTAATAATTTTTCCAGAAGTATAATCTATTTATATTTATATTTTTAATTAATTTAATGTCCCAATTAAATATACATTGTTTATAATATTCAATTTTTATTGTTTAAAAGCGATTGAAAATGGGAATTTATGAAATTTTAAAATATCCGTAAAATTTAATTTAAAATCATTAAATAAAAATAAAGTATGTTTTTAAATGTTACCTATTAAACATTCTTGTATTTGCATCAATAATATAGTCCTAAATATTCTAAACAAGTAATATAATTAAAAAAGGAATAAAGGATGTCTTTATTCAAAATGTATCGATATCTAACAATATAAATATTTTCCAAAATATTGTGTTTTATTTTGTACACAATTTTTTTTTCCTTTTATAAAAACGATGTGATGCCTCATCAGCCATCATTTATTAGTATAAAAGTACTTTTAGTGTTTATGTGTATTTGTCAATATAATGCATGCATTTAGAAAATAATTTAAACACATCTGTTATATTAGAAACCTAGTCATGCACTAAAATTAAAACCAGAGTTCTTATTGGAAAGCACTGTTAAAACTGTTTGAAACTGGTGTTAATCGTCCCTCGAATCGTAAACAAAAGATATAAAATTAAGAATTCCAAGTCATATGAAAAATATATATATGTGAATTAATTTATAAATTAAAATCAAACAAAGGGTATACTTTCTCTTTATATCGGAACCTAAAAGTAAATATTTTAAAAAAGAATTATAGTTTATAATTCGTATGCCCATTGTAATTAGTATGTCAATCTAGACCTCATTTATTATTATTATTTTTTTTTTAATGCTTTCTTTTGAATAATAGCAAACGTCCAAATTTTTGTTCGGTTATTACGGACAAATAGACGAGTAACTTAATACAAATCATCCAACCAGGATTCCGTTATCGTTTGAGGTTTGACAACAACAAAAATAATAATAATCTGGATATCGTTCCACACAAAATATATAATAATATAATAATGATAATAATAATAATAATAATAATAAATAAAACTAGTATAAAAACAAAATTCATTTATCTTATTTTTCCCAGTCTTTCATATGCGTTCCCCGGACATTTAGTTGGAAGCTGTTTTTCACCAAACCCGAGGTAGTCGCCAAAATTCAGAACAAAAACTGCCTTGGGAAATCAATACAAGAGTTTTTATATTAAAACGTGTATTACTTTATACCCAACTACATCAGTGGAATATCAATGCAAATTCACACGAAAACATTCATGTTCCCGGGGAAGAAATATTTTGACCACGTTTTCTCGTTTTTCAAAACGTGGTCATTATTACCAAACCGAGAATATGGGCACTTTATACGCGATATCCGTATAATACTCACCGCAGGTGTCCGTAACAACTTAGAAAATAGTCATTGTTATTATTATTATTATTATTATTATTATTATTATTATTATTATTATTATTATTATTATACGGTGCATATGAGCTTTATATCCAACAAACACACGCATGCACTTTAAAATCATAATATCATTCCGATGTCTGTGCGGTTCGTACAAATTATTATGTAATGGTTGGCGACTCCCCAAAAAGAGCCACCAACTCCCATTATCGGTATTATATTACATTATTAGACCAACGTAAATGTTGAGCCTACACAAATTATAAATAAAATAATGTATTTTATAAAACAATTTTAACCAATTTTACACATATTTTGTGAAAAATAATAATAATGCTCTTCTTATAATAAAAATGAATTACTAATGCGTAATTTATATTGAAAATGTATTAATTTTTGCAGGCTCTACGTTTATTGATATATCTTATAATTCTTACAAAATCGAATTCTTTTTACTTTAAAAAATACACATTTTTTGAAAATTTAGAGCATTTGGTTTTTCTTGTGGCATAAATTTACCGTTGAATTTCCTACAACATATAGGTAAAAACAAAGCTTTTTCCTCTACGAAAATCCTGAGGAAATATCAAGGAAATTTAATAAAAACAACAAAAAAAATTGTTTGGAAAGGCTATTATAAACGACCGTCTTTCAGGATACGTAGGTAATTGTGAAACTTTGATGTGTCAACTCGTCCTTGGTTGCTTGTTCCATGAAAGAACTTGGGATCGTCCTCTTAGGACAATAATTCCCAACTGGTCATCCGTGGACTTATCTCTGAAGACTTGGGAGGACTTTTAGTGATCTCTCTTCGGAGAGTACATGAATGTGAAATTGTGTTTTAAGTTTAGCAAGTATATTTTGGATATGCTGATATGAAGCCAAAGAGTTAGGTTTAAATCTGATTTTGCCATTTGATAATATTTCAGTTACAGCAGTCAGCGCCCTCCGACAAGTCGGATAGGAATTTCTGTACGACAGATTTCTGTTCCTCTACTTATATGATAAAGGATAGAGGTTTCTTTACGAATAATGGTGCTGGAGTGTTTTTGCTGAAAGTGATTGTTCGGTGTTAGTGTCATCATCTGAGACAACGCTAAAACTGTAGATAGATTTATCTCCATTGTTGTGGCAGCTTTAGTTTTTTTCTTAGTTTTTGTTATTGGCCTGATGCGATGGTTATTTTTTTGGGCTTTATTTGGATAATTATTTCGGTAGTAAGAAAACTTTATTGTTACCCGAGTCATCAAATAGCAATCCACCTGTGAGAACCTTTTAACGCCAATGTTTTATGAAATAGTTTTTGCACTATGTTATATTATGTCTATGAGTTTTGAACAATACTGAATGAATTATACGATAACTAAACACTTCGTAGCAATATACGCTGTACAATATGTATTCGAATGATAAGATAGCGACTATAGTATAAACATTTATATAGTTCTTATGGTAGTTTCTCGCGCTCTGGTTGGCCTGTGTACCATGCACATCTTTGACCAAGGGTAGTCATGTGATAGCTGCACCGACTAGCAAATGGTGTTAATGCTAGGTTTAGCTATGGGATAGCCGATTTGTGTCTGCTAGAATGCCCCGTAACAGTATGTACTACATATGTAAGCATTTCATGTAAGCCTAAATAAACACTTTTACAACAAAACTAACATTGAATTTTATAAATAATAACTAATATTAAAATTGTAGTTATTAAATGTATATTTAAATTATTCAATTTATCCGATTAACAAGTTTGGTTTAAAGTTAATTTTATTTTTAATGGTTTACGTGTAAATGTGGTCAAAAATATATGTCTAAAAATATTTTTTAATTAATAAATAATAATGAAATACGTGTATAGTTAAATGTAATTAACATTATAGTTTATTTACACACTTGGTATTCTTAATACCAAAATTACTTGTAAAACGGAGCAAAAGAAAAAAAATTGAACTTTAAAGTGAATTAAAATAGATACTGTATAACCTATGTATTCCAGGCCAGTTTTTTGATTTGTTTTCAAAAATTATAGAATGACCTAAAACCTTAAAACATTTTATTTTCTAAAGATTGTAATTATTAAACTCAACTACGCTAAATTATAAATTATATTTAATATACTGAATTGAATACAAAGAAATAAAAATAATATAGTATACATTTTACACATCGCACACATTATATTTTATTATTACTCACACATTACTCTTTTAATAAACGGTTAAATTTAGTAATATGAACTATCAAAAATCAGTAAACGCCAATCGTTTTCTTAATTCTTGATAAATAAATATTAATATTAATTGTAAATGTTTTTTAAAATAATCGTGAAAAATATTTTGGCGTGAGGGTGTTAGGACCTCATGTGATATATATATATAGACATATATGACTATGTATAGTCATAGCAGTCAGCAGTGAACTATAACTTCTGAAGATGGAACCTGCAACGGCTCCGAAACGTCAGGAAAAAATCAAAAACAAAAACATGGTCAATTCCGAAAAACATAATAATATTAACATGGACAATGTTAATATATACGTAAATAAATACTTGAAAATCATACTCGTATGTTTCAATAGTTTTCAACAAGCATAATTTAAAACACAAAGCATATTGAAAAGGAACTAAATTTGAAATTTTCGATTTTAAAGCCATTTTACAGGCTAAAACATAGAAAATACAGTTGAATTTTTTTATACCAATTTAAGCAATACAATATGAGCGAATATTCCTCTTAATAAATAAAACAAAAAAATGTTTTAATAAACCCACTAAGTCACTAACTTAAAGAAAAATAAACTTTATACATATTTTAAAGAAAAATTTAATTTTCAATTTTCAATTTGACAATTAAAATAAAAACGTGAATTTTAACATTTTTATTTTAAATTCATAGTATTTCAAAAATGATACCGAAGAATTTATTAAAATGAATTTTATCGTCTATTATACATAAAAAATGGAATTTTCTGAATGCATTTTCTATTTCTAATCATAACAGATATTTTCCCAATTTGCAGAAGTATTACATGGCTTCAAAAAAAAATAATAAAAAAGGCAAAGCAGCAAGTCAAAAATGATCAATCAACCACTCTTAAATACCTAACCTACACTCTTTAATACGCCTGTACTTTATATACTACGACAAATTTTGTTCTGCCTACTGCCATATTTAATACCAATATATTCTGAAACCATTGCTTACATCGACACTTTTCTCTAAGGACCAATTTATACTATTTTCTCTCACCAAACGACTCATGAATGTCAGCCTTTCCATCACTGTCGTCTCCGGCATTACTTATTGGTTTTTTAGTATAATGATGTGAACTTAACGACATCCAATACCTTCCACCAAAAAAATAATTTTGTTTCAAAGCATTTTGTTAATATATACCATTTTCAGTGAGAATATTAGTGAATATTAAGTTTGAGAAAAGACTATAGTATAAAAAAATTAACGAGTTTGCCTAAATGATATAGTGTGTATCTAATGTTTATGTGTGTCTGTAAAATTGTCTAGTTTATTACTGAATAACTTAAAGGTTTAAATAAACGATAATGTATCTCACAAATATATCTAGGTATTATAATTATTTTTATTTTTATTTTTTGCAACCAATTCGTATTATATTTGTGAGAGATGTGAATATTCATTGTCTCATCTTATAATTTATATTTACAATTACATTATAAATATATTTGTAGCACCAAAAACTTGTTGATTAATTATTACAATAATTTACTGATCATATATAGTGGTAACTCATTGATTTTTATAGCGATCGTTGTTTGGGTAGATGATCTGGTAAAAAAGCCAAGAAAATTATATTTTATATTATAAAAAATAAAAATTGTATTAAATATTGTATTCTTTTTATTTTTATTTTTTTATTGTAATTACAAAAAAATAATATTAAATGTCATAACCAGTGAGGCGTGGGCCCAGAGCTCCCTTAAATTTACAAGTAAAGGTTAATTTGACAATGCAAATAAAACATGTTTGTTGGAAATATAGAGTACAACAATAATAATTTTACACGATTATTCCCGCATCTATAAAATTTAATCTCAAAAATCTAAAAACAGAACAATTTTAATAAAATATACGCAATGATAAATTTTTCTTGAATTCACAAGAAAGGGTTAACTTAACAGAAAAATACAATGATATATATTTTTTAAGAAATGGTTAGTACCACAATAATGGTTCTTTATAATATTTTCATAATTTTAAAATTAAAGCGAGTATACGTCAAAATAACAAATTTAAGACTATTTCATAAAACTTTAAGCTTAAAGCGCGCCCCGTTGATTATATCTGACCGACTTCAAATTTTACTAACCTTACTTTTAGATGATACAGAATACATTTCTGGCCGGCACTCACCAAAATTTGACAAAAAATGTTTTCCTTATATAAATTACGGGAAATTATCTGATTCTGTGGGGTAACGTGGAGAGAAAAGTAGGCGACATTTTTCTAATTTTTTCTTCTGCCGTCAATACTCATCATTTTCAGTCACAAGGCAATGACTCTCGTACGCAACCTATTGTCATCGCCATATTATCACCTCCGACGTCTATGATGTGCTGTTTATGACGGACAACGACGACCAACATTTTATTGTCGTTCTCCCGAATAATACACACACCCTTTTTCGAAAACGTTATAATTAATTTTTGTTTTTTTTTCTTATAAAAAACACGGACATTATATTTCGCTACTTTTTCGCTTTTTCTTTTCATTTGACATTTTATTATTTTCTTATCATATTTTACATAATATAAAATATATATGAAGTTATTTATTTTCCCAACTATTACAATTAATTTATTAATACATAATTTTTTTTTTTTTACAGTAAATTATTTAAGAATTATAACGTATGATATACAATGCTTTAATTTTATTTAGACCAATATCAAATCAAATAAATTCAATTCAAACAAAAGTTCTGTTTTGTACAGCTGTCGCATAATTTCAACTGAGCCCGTTTAAACTTTTAAATTAAAACTTTCCGATGTTCTCACAATAAATTAGTTGAAACGACAACGGTTTTCTTAATTTCTGCACAAATACATTATAAATATGTTTGGTATACAAATGTTGTACAATATGAGTGTATAATGTAAATTGCACATGGAAACTAATTGGCTATCCATATATTATGTAATTATACTTGTGATCAAAAATATAATTTTCTTTAATGAAAACCACGTAAAGCTAAAATCTCAGTACGAGAAATTATTTTTATAGTATTTTATGTAAAAATAGTATTTTAATCCATAACGACACCTGAATTCATTTATGTTCATAATTCCACTACTTTATTATATGGGTACTTTTTATATAAACATATTGTCAGAATATTTGAATATAATATATAATAACAACCACAAATCCATTAGGTTCTGGGAATGTTTTTAAAATTCCGCCGTCATTGTTGTATTATAGTATTCATTTTATTATATATTATAATATTAACGTTTTTGAATTCAGTGTGCACTTAATAAATATTAAATTAAACTGTACATCAATATAAACATACATATATTATATTTTAAACGCAGTCTAACGTTTTTGAAGTAATTCGCATAGCAGTATAATTAATTTCATATTCAACTATTCTAAATGTTTTATTAGCATTATTTTCATATAAATTTAATGAAAATCTGAAATAATGACATTTTAAAATCATAATCATAGTATATTTGAAAGAAAACACAAATATAAATGTCGATTAAAGAACGAGTAAATTTTGTTTTAAGGATCATGAAATTTTTCTTGTAAAAAAACGTGTGTTTATAAAGAAATTATTGTTGCTTTTCGATTGGCAGCTGTTATTGTTAATACTACAGATATTATGTTAATTTATTCGAAAAAAATCGTGATTTATTCTTTCTTATCACAGTATTAATTTAATTCTATAAATTTTCATGTGATTTTATTAATTTGTAAAATTTTAAATGTATACATTTAGAATAAAATTATAATAATAAAGTTAACATTTTATATTACAAAAATTACAGTTATTAAAAATTATTAGAAATTTAATTTTCTAATATATTTAGTATAATAAGAGAAGAGTTATGAAAGACCCTAGAAAAATTTAAAGCACCAGCCAGATTAATTCAGCTTGTGAAAGAATGTATTTTTAACAGCAGTTGCAAAGTTAAATTCGTAAAGAAAATATTTGAGAGTTTTAAAGTTGGAACAGAACTTAGGCAGGTCGATGCACTATCCCCAACTCTATTCAACGTAAAACTAGAGAAAGTTATAAGAATTATGCCAGCTCGTCAAGAAATGTAATGAATTGAGGATAAAACGGTACTTGCCCAAGCGGACGACATCGTGATGGTTAGTAGTTCCCGTGCAGAAATTATTACGAAAGGCGATGAAGAAAAATTTGAAAGAGAGATATTGCGACGCATCTGTCAATGGTCCTATCATAAAAAAAAAGAGAAATAGGTACAGAATGAGAACCAGTAGAGATGTTTACCAAATGTACAGTGAGGCCAATATTAAATCATTTATAAGGGGCAAATGTTTGGAATAGGTGGGACACGTCTGGAGATCCAACAGTGTATAATAAAAAAATTACCTAACGACAGGCACAATTAATGGAAAAATATATAGAGGACGACTTAGGCAAAAGTGGATAGACATAATTAAATCAGACCTCGAAAAATGTGCACCATTGACATTTTTTATGTAAGAAAGAAATTTTGATAAATTTTAAACATATAAATTGGTTTATAACTCTTTTAAAATATAATTTGACTAATAAAAATTTAATGGGAATTGTTTTATTATCACACAATTATTTAAAAACTATTTTATGCATAGAAATTTTATAAAATTCATATGTAATATATTTAAATAAATATAATCTTACATATACTTCTTTAAAATAACTAACCATAATTATATAAAATTCTCATGCAGTATAAAGAATACCAAGCTACTAACATATATATATATATATATATATATGTGTGTGTGTGTGTGTATGCGTGTGTATATTTATTTATTTATTTTAATTTATTAAATATTATAATTTAGACACTCAATTTATAAAATAAATTTAGTGTTTAATAAAATCCAAAAATATTATTTAATATTATGAAAAAATAATATACAATATTATTTAATATTAAGTATTTTATGAAACAAAAAATGCATCAAAATATCTTACAATTCCGGTTAAATTATATATTAACAACTGAATAAACGATGGTAGGTATACTTAAAATAAACCCGTTAACACAGATCGATGCTTTTGTTTGTTATATGCGGTAGAGACGTTATAATTTTTAATTTTCCTTTTGTTTATTACTTCTCGTACTGTTTCACTTTTATTTCAATATTTTACACCAAAAAATAAATTTTTCTTTTCAGTTTTTTTTTTTTTGAAGTATTATTGTTTTTCATAATAACATAAAAATTTATCTGATTTAAACTGAAATCTATCTTTTACATCGACATTGTAAGATCGTTATATAATATTATTCAACAAAATGCTCACGTAAAGATTTGTAGTTTGTAAAAATTTATTTATGAAACCTACATGTCCGGACAACAGAAATAACGTAAGCAGCCATATAGGTGTTGTATTTATATTTTTGTCTTCTAGAAGTACCGTAGGGAATACTAGGGCATTTTATCCTTCTAAAGTGTCGTCGTTATGTTTTCATATATCGTTAAAGGGTTTTCTTCGAGGCGAAGTGTTAAAGACAAACACTATGGCCGACACTTAAAAGTAACGATAATGATTTGCTAAATTGCATACGTTTATGGGTACGTGCGGACGATGTAAAATAATGCGTTGACAATTAAAAATAGCCAATTAATCTTTTACAAATAGTTGAAAAGTTCATAGCGGTAAATATTTCAATGTTAACAAATATTTTATTTTTCGCGATTTTCAATCAATTTCAACGTGTATTTCACTTTCGTCATATTTACATACGATTTAAGTAAATGGGTTATAAATAATTATTTGAAATCAATTCTAAATTTTCATGAAACATAAAAGATAATTTATATATACATATAAATAGATAATCTATACAAATATAATAAAGCTGGTGTTTGAACGTGCTGATCTCTAAAACTACCAGTCGGATTTGAAAAACTCTTTTTGCATTTGCTAGACCGATTTTTGAGGAAGAACATTTAACAATACATTTTAACATCACGCTATGATGCTTATAGGAACCGAGCAAAAAGAGAAAGTATTCAGAAAAATGCTAAGCGAAAACGAATTAATAGAGTGGGTGGGTGATGCGACATGGTGGGGCCGACAATGTCAGCTTATGATGAAATTAGTTTTAAAAAGTTTGTAAAGTTTTATTCGTCAGATGTAGATCGACATGTTACTTTGGCTGAGATAAAAAGGTGGAAATTATAAATTGGAAATCGAGATAGTTACGTTAATTGTTGATCAGAAGTAATATGTAGGTAGTTCTGATAAATAAATTAACCCAAATATTTATTTTCTTTTAAAATTGTATATACTTTACGTTTTTTATAACAATTATACTATACTAGTCTACTAATTATACCAAATATTTCATGATACACGAGCTAACTTATAATGAAATTGAAATACATAGGCATTTTATAAAATAAATGAATAAAAACTTTAGTGTAAGTTAAGCGCAATAAGTGTGATGAAATGTGTAAAATATAATCATTGTGTTGAAAATAAAATAAAAATCAAATTTAAACTTAAATCTTTTCTTTTTTTAAGTTTTGAACATTCTTACAACGAGTATAGAATAACAAATTGAACAAAATTCGAATCATATAAGGGGTGGCATTTTTTACGGGCAACGAAGTGCATGGAGACAGCTAGTACAATATAAAGTTTAAAAAATGTTGCCGTCGATTTATGTAAAATACATAATTCATGACTCAGAATTATAACATTACATGACAATTTGTTTCGTTAGATTAGTACGTATTGTGGAAACGGATAATTACGATTTCTCGTTTTATAATAAAAAAAAAACTGAAATATAATTTATTATTAGTAATAATAATACTAATTAATCATTATTAATTATTAATATTTAGTATTAATAATTAATAGTATTTAGTAGGATATTAAGTCTTTAAAATAAATTACAAATAACAATTAAGCAGTTAAAATTATAAATCTTCTTTATGAATCTCATTATAAAACATACATATTACTATTGATTATAGAATACTTATATTATAATAATAGTTTATTTTTCAATCAATGCTAATACACAATTATTCATTTGACGAACTACTTTGATTTTTCAGCTATCATTTTGTTTATAAATTGTTCTTACAACAAAAATTAAATTAATCGTTTTGTAATTGTAGTTATATAAGAAATTTGTGTCAAACACTTTCTTAAGTAATAATTATTGTACATTTCATTAAAAAAAAACCTTACCAAATATTGGTTTCAGCGGTGGATCCAAGAATAACAGCCCGGTCGGCAGTCGGACATTTAAATTTGGAGCCAATAAATTCCCCCTTGATTATATCATCCTATTTATAGGCATAAATAAAGGTGGCTAAGAAGACTAATCCCCACACAAAAAATAATTGTGCTATTTTTTTTTTAATCCCTCTAAGGTCATATTAATGTAGATTACATTCTGAATTATTTAAGGCCCCCTCTTAATTTTGCACAGCTAGTTACAGCTACGACCCTTCTGTGAAATTTAAACCATAATACCTCTAACCCACATAACCTATAACAATTTTTTTTTCAATTACTTTAAAAACAAAGTCAAATAATATAAATAAATAAAATGTATCTACTATATATGAATTACAATTAATCATAAATACAATTTTACATGATTACTTCCTTATCGAACTTAGCAAATAATAAAATGTAATGAAAACATTATTATTATAATTATTATTATTATTATTATTATTATTATTATTATTATTATTATTATTATTATTATTATTATTATTATTATTATTATTATTATTATTATTATTATTATTATTATTATTATTATTATTATTATTATTATTATTATTATTATTATTATTATTATTATTATTATTATTACTAATGTAACCAAATCGTATAACAATAAAATGTTAAATAATGTTACTACTCACATAATAATAAAGAATTCACTTCAATAATTTTTTTATTATGGTAGATTATAAATTGTCGTATACTTTTGATTAGTATAAACATAAAAAAACAATAAAAGAATTTCAAAACATGCAGTAAATTCAATTATATTTAATCTCGTAAAAAGGCTGTGTGTCAATCAACCGCACACCGCGGCTGTCGACGTACTCCTCAACTCCTTCGGCGTTAACATTGCTTTTTTATAATACTATTATTTATTTATATTTATTTTGTTGTCTCAGCTTATTAGCTTCATTGATCTATTTTAATTTTATAAGAATAAATAAGATAATAAAACAATTTTTTTTTTGTCTCAGCTTAGTTGCATCACTGACCTTCTTAATTATTAAACGTATGATATTTATAACAGGCTATCATACAGTCAAAAGTATATTTAAAAAAAAAATTAATAAACGTAAATGATAATATTCAAAATGATATTGTACTCTTTTTATTGACATCACAATAAAAGCTCCAGAAGAAGGATGTTTTATTATTTTTTCATATGTTAGTAATGTTAATTATTTTTATTTTGACATATCGGTGTTTTCGCCGATCGTTTTTCCCTCATATACAAAAAAATCTATCAACTATGGAGTTGTGTCTCTTTCTATGCAAAGCATTGCACAGAAATTAGGTCGATATCCAAATGAATGTGATTTTCAGTAATCATTGTTGTTACCATTTCGGAGGAAAAAAATATAAAAGATGATTGACAATAATATATATTATATTTATAAAATCTATATATGAGGTGTTGGATGACAACTACTTCGGGATTATTATATTATTTTTATCTTATATTGGAACAAAACTTGTAGCAAATATCAAAAGTTTCAGAGTTTAATAAACGTAAATATATTAGTAAAAAATCGATATTTTCTGTCTGTCCTAACATCTACACAATGACGGGGTGCCCTCACGGCCGGGGCTCTGTTGGACATACCCAGGTTGTTATAGCATTAGATCCACTATTGTTGATAAATTACTTAATTGGTAGGTATGAAATATATAAGTAAATCTTTTTGTATATATTGTACCAGTATACTTGATATAATGGCATATCAATGGCTTTCTAAAAAGTGATCATATGCGCCATGATAAATACGGCATATTTTCATCCCTCATAAACTCTTGTAATAAGCGATTTTTTGACCCACCATACAATTTTACCAGGGAAAAGGAATAAAAATCGCCTGAAATAAAAATCACACAAAATACATTTTATAATTATTGTAAAATAGTATACATATTAGTATTTTCGCTCAGATATTTCATAAAATATCAAAAACTCTGAAATATTTCAAATTCAATATTTGTATAACACATAAAATGCCGTGAACAAAGATAACAGTTCAGAGTTTGTTTATATAGTAGCGTCTTTAAACCTAAGCATTGTGTGACAAAAAATACTTTGCGGGAAGGAAAATTATGAAATAAATTAATAAATATAAATATATATATGAGACAAGCAAAAATAATTTGCTTATTATTTTGACTATGATTCGTATATTTATTTCTTGGAATAAATAAACACCTTTTCTATAAACAATTAATTATTTTAATAATAATTGTTCTTATTGTTAAAATATTAGATCCTAAATATTCTGTTGCAAATAAAAATAACATACGGTTCTGAATGTTATGATGATATACGAGTATATAGGAATTGACTAAATTTGTAAATGTTATGAAAGATATTATAAAGTATCTATTTAAAACATGTACCTGTAAAATTTTATGGGGACGAAAATCGCTTGTCACGCTGGGTAATTTTTTACCTCAGGCGATTTTTACCCCACGGAGGTAAACATTTTCTGCGGCACACGGGCGTGCCAAAGTTCCTTGGCAACAAACCACCCCCCAAATTGACTGGATTATTTTCGTTTTCACTTTAATACTATTTATGAAATAAAAATGTAAAAAATATTTCTTAAAACTCGTATTGGAAAAAAGTTTTCATTGGAGGTTTTCCTCTATGTTACCAATTACGGAGTGTAAATTTTGATTTTCCACGTGCAATATTGATTATATTGAAAATGTTGTAGGTGTTATTTAAATAAAACTTACAGTGTAATTTAATAATAATATGAATATTCTTTTAACGATTCTCATTAAACGTCTGAACTACGATATCCTACATTTAAAGAAAATGTATTCATATTTCACTATTGATTTATTTAATACATATATCACACTGTAAGTTTTATTTAAATAAATAGACGTATAAAACTTACATAACTATGTATCATTTTATAATTTTAGAAACACGAATATTCGTTTTTATATAATAAAATTGTTATTTCTGGTAACGATAATAACGAGTTAAATATATGCCTGTATATTATGATCATTGTAAATTAAATGAACATATTAACATGTTAATGTGGCAATTCAGTTTATTTTCTTTAGTAATTATTAGTAATTGTTATAACTGTTAACATACAATAATCAAAATAGGTATTAAAACGAGTGAGAATTTACAAATGTATTTCATCTTGCATATGTCATTAAACAAAATTTTTAAAAACTACACTAAATTAAGTAATATTTTCTATTACAAAAAGGCTTATAATGGTTGTAAATATTATGTTCTGTAATAAATAGTATATTAATATCGCATGACTCGATATACGATGATATCATTTAGGATTCGTATACACTACGAAATACGAATATATAGGTGTTCGCCTATTCTTATATGAATACGGAAGGATAACCGATAAGGATAACGATGCAGTAGAGCAAATTATTATAAAAAATTGCGAAAAATCTACCAGACATCTTGTTTTTACATAAAATAAAAGTTATAAAACTATTTAACGAATAATAACTCAAACTTAAAAAAAAAAATTCAATATAAACTTATATTATGGTGACTGATGACGTTTTAGGTTCAAACAAAATGACAAGAATATAAATTTAATTATATTATTAAAATATTCTCAAAAAAAAATGTATTAAACGCAATGAATTTAAATAAACCATTGGTTTTTATTAAATCGAATATCATAAAGGAGTTATCATTTCAATACAGTATTACACTATTCACGATGAGCTTTTAAACACTTCTAATCACAATTCTATATATGTATTATGAAATCATAGTTGCCTATTATACATATACTTTTAATTACTTTATTAAACAGATTCTCGACAACAAATTTTTATAACAAAAAATTACTCTTTCGTTCACAATATTCACGAACCGACTGACTTTACTTTTTATGTATATGCCTTCCATTATAAATTATTTAATGAAATAAAAAAAAAATGTTTTTAAATAATATTATACTTCTGGATAAAATTGTTATACGAGTTAAAAGCTGTACATTGTTCACTGTTACATTCCATTTAACTAACTTGACCAACCTTTTTTTATGTTACGGATATGCTCTATAAATTCAGTTGACAGTCAACATAGAAATAAAGTTTGCCACGAATAAAGATAACAAACTATTAATAATTCCGTAACTTTTTTTAAAATTTAAATAGGTGTAAAGTTGCAAATTGCAATGCAGTAGGTATATCTACTTATACCTATCATAAAGTATTATTTATCACAGATAAGTATTATTGCATTAATTGACTGTTTGACGACGACATTTTTTTAATTACACGTAAGAATGTATTATTTTAAAAACAATATTTATTTTCCTGTGAATTTGTTACGATTATTATTTGTCTGGAAATTAATTTCATTATTTCCGTCTAAATTAAGTTTCTTGTGTCACGCAACAAAAATATATTCTGAGCAAGCTTACAGTAACTCATTTTGCGTCGACACGACTGCAAATTATTGTATGCGAAAAACAAAGGCCGTGTAAATTACTGATCGAGGAACTTTCAGGTAGTGTTTTAAAGTTTCAATATTGTAATTAAATTCGAAAAGATTATTTTGTGTGGATATTTATATACGCTTCACTCCAACAAGTTACAAAAAGTTATTTGACATACCTTCAGGTCAAAATTAAATATCCAAGTTTATTATTATCTCCAACGATTAAAATAAACTGGAATTTGAATATATAAATGTGCGTAGGTAATTTTGGAAATAATAACATATTAGGTACCTTGTCGTTTAACAAACTTTGCTGAATTTTCCTTAGAAATATAATAAGTATTTTTCAGTTTCAAATGTCCTAAAACAATTTACATATATTTTTTAATTTTATTTTTAAACTAAATACATATTAAAATATCTAAAATCAAAATACAAGTATATAATAAAATGGTTTTATGTGTACACACTATTGATTCATTTTGTCACACTCTTGAATACATCTTCTTTATCAACGAAATACTGGAGCTAAAATAATTAAAATATAATATTGGTTAGAAAAAATTCTCTTCAAATAATATAAACACAATAATTTATTTATTATAATATATTAAGGAATAACATAATTTGGTCACTCACATTTTAATTTCAATTGATTTCTTATGATAAACAATAAAAATATATTTTACATATTTTATTTTACATTCTAAATTGTAATAAAGAAAAAAAACCTCATACAATTTTTGATTTATTCTATTCCAAAAAACACTATATTTTTAACGGCTTAAATAAATTTTGGTATATACCCAGGAACCAAAAAAATATTTGTTAACATAAAAGACATTAATAATATTTTCGCGAAAATTATTATGAAACAATTGCAAAACTATTTTATATTCATTATTTACTGAAATATTTGCCACCACATTCACAGTACTTGTAGTTTGAATTGAAATAAAGATGAATGTTTAAATGTAAATTTTTAATTTGATATACATTTAATTGTTCTATAATAAATAGGTTAAAAGCATTATTACTTTTAAACAAATAAAATTAATAGTTTTCAACTTCCATATTTCATATTTCTCACAAAATTGAGCGAACAAGAAAAATTATAATTATAAATAAAAATGTATTAAAACTTACTCGCTTCTATGAATTGAATAAATGCAGAAAAATACAGTTCTTGAACTACTTATAATTAAAAAATGAACTGTGCAGAAACAGACTTGCAAATACGAATAATAAAATAATAATAATAGAACATGCACATTAAATTTTTAATCGCCAATAAGATGTCAACAAGTAATTATAATTATATACATATTAAATATATGTACATTTTAAAACATTTAAAATAAAAAAGCTAATATATTAAATGTTAAAATATATATATATATATAGTATATTAAATTATTAAAATTTGAAAATCTATTTAAAATAAATTAATAGTCAATAGTCATAATTGATTTTTGTAAATGTAAAATGATTAAATACAATTTATTCTTGGGGTAATATATACTTAATTGTTTAACATAACCTAACAACAATATGTTTTCCTTCATAACTCTTTCTATATTTACTCACTATAAATCTACAGCTCATTTTCTCGACAATTAGAATTAAAAGCTGTTATTTACTAATTAATAATTTGTTTATTTGTCTTTGTGCATACTTGTGTGTTTTTATTGAATACGTGTTCATCCATGATTTAATTGTGTGACAATATTATAACAATAGTATACAAATATTTAAATGCTTAAACAATGTATACCTATACATAATCCACATGTATAATTGTATTTTGTATAACAAATGTAAACATTTCCCAGATTTGGTAGATTATTAAATACATTCAACATTATTTTGTATTACAATGGCTAATTAAATATAAATGTTATTATAATTGTTAGCCAAATTAGTAAAGCAATAATAATTTGTTGTCTAATACTCGTATCTATCAAGTAAATATAAATAATCAACGGTATTGTTATTATTATTTTCCTATATCTAAATTTTAATAAATGACCAGTAACACATGTCTACTCGTTAAAATAATAACTTACAATTTCACTGGCAATGGTTTAGTTTTACTAAAATGAGATATTTTCATGGTTATTTAAATTGATTAATTTTACATATTAATTGATCAAATGTTATTGTATCTATAATATGTGTAGAGTAAAAAATTAAGTTCTTTCTGAAAAAATACCCAAAACAAATCGACTTCAATATAATTCCTGTATGAGGTAATAATAGATAATTTGTAATTACCAATACAATAATTATTATTTTATGAACATTAGTAAAATTTATTGAAAAATTTTGTTTTCCTTTTGAATTACTGTACTATATTATATTAAATATTAGACGTGCAACTACTTGTATAGAATCTTATATTATACTTGTATAAATATTGGATTGTAAAAGAATCATTCATGTAAAAATTTGTTTGAGCTCAACATCTGATTTAATATACCATTAACTACAATCCATTTTTAATATGTAGTAATATATTTTCAAATTATTTTAAGAGCTTTTTATTCAATTGTATACGTACTGAGGTACACTAAAAAGTTGTTTTCAATAATTACTCATTAATAGTAATAATTTAAAATAAATGTTATGTATGATACCTTATATGTAATTTACCTTTATTTAATTTACCTTAAATACACAAGAATATACTATCCTGAAATATTTGTATTTGTTTTCTTTTATCTATAAACAGGCACGGATTATGATAATCGTATAAGCCTTTAATTTTTTTTTTTTTGTATATTAACTATAACTAACTACCATATTTATAAATTGAAATAAATAAATTAGCTATATTAAAGTTTAATTTTTAAAAAAAATGTTTCAACAATTTTTTTTTTTTGTAAATATATTTTATAACGATTTTATTGGTAATGATCTCTATAGTTATTAATCATATATTGAATTGTAAGCAAAAATAATTATGATGGATTATTTTGACCAACTGTTGACTTTTGTGAAAATGAATATTTTTTGGATGTTTTTAAAAATATTCATTCACGAAAAATAACAAATAATTTGAACTAGGAAATACATAAAAATACGAGTAAATAAATATGAGTAATACAGACATCATAGTTTTATTTAACAAGTCTTTATTCATGAAAAAATTGTAAATGTATCTCTTCTTTTTAAAAAAACAAACAGGATACAATTAAATCCAATACAACCGCATTAGCGTATATGCGGTGTATTGTTTTAAAAATTGTTTTCAATTTATTTATAATAATGCAGAATTTTTTTAATAATAGAAACGCATTAATTAACTGAAAATAAAATTCAGTGTTTTTAATCTAAAAGCCAACAAGAAAACATAATAATATACATTTAAAAAACGCTTAGCACTTATTGTTTGATTAAGTAACTTAACTTAAACAATACTTATGTAACAATAATATTATTGTAGTACAATTTCCATAAATTAGAATCGCGGGTAAACTATATAGTTATATATAATTTATAAAAATAAGCACAAATTACTTATAACATAATTTTAATACGATATGTATAGTAATGAGATAAAACAAATTAATCTATTACTGACGAAGAATCACCTCTATAAGAGAAATTCACTTTTAAGAGTAACACGATAATCGCACTGTTTAATATTAGTTAATTAGCGAATATAACTAATATAAATTATAATAAAATCACTCTTCGGTCTACTAAGTATGTATAAAAAAAAATGCAAAGGAAAACCGTTCACTCTACAGTCTACATAATGACAGAATTTTATATTATCATCAATTTTCGAAAAACTTTTTGTTTGAAAAGAATAAAAACAAATTTTGTATCACTTTAAAATTTTAAAACTTGAAAATTTGTCGCCCAACACCCACTCTACTAATGCGTGCCTTTTCTGCCTACACACATACATATTATATTGTTTGTAAGTTACAAACAGCACATCCATAGCGTCGTTATAATTCAACAACTGACGGGGAAAACGTTAAGATGAGGAGGAGAATGGAAAAAAAACGAGTGAAATAGGTTGGAAAGAAACTTTATCAGTTTAAAGTGGTCCAGGAAATACGGGTGTAACTATTGATTGTTGACAATACGACATCTGGCGAGCAACGCGATATTTTAACGGTAAATAAGAACAAAGTTTAATTATGGCCCGAACACATGGACGACTTTTACCGACTTTATTGTGGTAACAGAGAGTGTCTGGAAACAGAACGCAAACGCCAACTAATCTAGAAAGTTCGAAGAGACAATAGGTAGGCGAAAAGAGTGTATCATAAGAATAATTTATTAAAAGAAAAAGTTATATCTTGGATAATAAATAATAACTTTTTTTGGGGAGACACTGCAGGAAAAACGTATGAAAATATTTTTCTGTTTAAAATAGTCAATTTTCTCGTAGTGGCTATTTGTTTTGTCAGGCCTAACCTACTATTTTTTTAACAATGTGCTTTCCATTCAATAGTTATCATAAAAAACACTCACTTTATCAAACTTCATAAAAAAAAAATATATATATATATTTAAAAAAAAATTGCGATCTATCCATAGGCGTAACTAGGGGTGGAAGGGGGCTTAGACATTTTTTTTTTGCTTTAATTGAGTAATTTTGACATCAATCTGCAAAATTTCTGAAAGTGAAGACTTTTTTTTGGATTATTAATTTTAGCCCCTCCTAAAATTTAGTACTAGTTACGCTTATGGATCTATCGATGATACAAATAACATAAAATAATGATGATTTAAATGTCAATTAAATATAATAGCCAAATTACCCGACTTTGCCCGGTTATAATTTGTATTTATTAATAACTACTGTTCGGTACCCGAGACGTTGTCCAAATAAAAATTCTTATAATACAAATAATCCGAAAAAGATACTGAATTATTATAGATTGAATTTCGAATAATTTATTTAGAATATTCCTGTATGGCATTACATGATAGCATAGCCCTCAGTCTTTTTCACGTGACCAAATAGAATTAGGAAAAATTCTAATACGAATTCTTACAACCCTGATGGCCAATCATGAATAGAATAGGGTCTTTTTTTCGGAAATAACCTTGGTCGATACAGGTGCGCTAGGGTGGATAGGGCCACCAAGATACCGGGCGCCCCTATAATGTGCTGCCCTAAAGGCTTGGCGACCTTCTCAAATGTAAGAGTATGTTATAAATAAAAATTAAAGTGTTTATCGATTTTTATCGTTTTCATGTCATTTTTTGATATATTTTTATGCACTTTTGAGAAAATCGAAAAATGCCCTCTCTAAATTACCAACTAGATGCGATTTGCTACCGGAAAGAAACTGTAACTGTAAAGATCGGAGCATTCCTTCTGGCAGAATTTTTGAGTACAGGCGTCATTGTAATTTTCACAGAATTTTTGGGTGCCTACAGACATCATTGTAAAACCAATACATCCCTCGCTCCGCTCAGAATCAAAAATTATATTGTACATATTAGAATACGCAGCAACGGTCCGTCTAAAATACATTATAAGTTACTACTGCACATGTATGCATCGATAATTACAAGGTCTATACGACAGGTGGAAATATATATATTAATCATTAAAGTTAAAATGAATTGTTATAAAGAATTGTAATTTATAACATGCAATATAGTAAGTGACAATGTTCATAAAATAAAACATCTATTTTTGGTACCTATAATATTGTTATTAAACAGAATATTGAAAAAAATAATTAGAATCGGAACTGGAACCAAAACCGAAAGAAACTAAAATGTACCAATCCCTGATTTAGACGTGAGAATGGTAAAAATAATAAATTACTTTATTAGAAGCTGCAAGAAAAATCATCATGTAGATAATCAGTGTAAACAACACGTTTTCGACAAAATATATGGTAAACAATTCAATATGCAAATACAATTGTATAGGCCACAATAAAAATACTTGCTATAATAATTAAAAATAACTTATACAGTTGCAAATAATTGTCTTCATAATATATATATATATATATATATATATATATACAATATTATCTTATTTAGGAATGTGATATTATAGGTCGATCAAAAATTTGTAAATCGTTATACAATTTTCAATTTTATCGAAATTGTTACTTAATGTTAATCATTCACATATTGTGTTTCAGAAAGCCTTCAAGGTCAATTTGAAAGGCAGCTATTGGATGACCTCCTGATAGAATACAACCCTCTGGAGAGACCTGTATCCAACGAATCCGATCCACTCGAAGTTACATTCGGTATCACGCTACAGCAGATAATAGACGTGGTTCGTATATATATTTTAGCTACATTTCATTCGATCGTAAAACGTTATTGTGTGGCAATAATGCAAAGTGCAATTTACACGATACAAAAGCAAACAACATAAATGTGTCATCAATTCGTATTGAATTTCGAACATTAAAGTGCTTGTAGTTATAAGTTATATCGTATATATCTATTGATCAAACAAATATTATTATGTATATAATGGAACATCCAACTCTAAGGTTCGCTATAATAGGCGACTACACATCGTTTTAAAACAAGATTTTATTTTCTCAAAACATTATGAAACAACGTATGGTAATAACGTTATATTATAACCACAGAATGTATAATAACATACAAGTGAGTTTTGGTATTAATAAATGCAAAACGTTCCAATGTAACCAGTAACAAGTACAAAATAATAATAATAATAATAATAATATTGTTCATTTAAAATATTAATTATTATAATAATTCTTCTTAATTAATTTTTCTGACTACAGAGTTATGAAGTCCGTGTAAATTATACTCGTATTACTATTTATGCTCATCACAAAAGAGTATATTTGTAAACCAGGGTTTATAAAATTATTACTCTACATCGGTTAAATGCATACACAAATTATTATTTTGCACTATATTATTTTAATAGAAGAGTGACGTCCAGTTATTGAAGTAAGAAATGTCAATAAATCGTAATTTAAAAGTCTTAAAAAACAAAACATTTTTAGATTATAAAGTATAAATGAATATGTTGTTATTAAAAGAATACCTACCTACGAATATTTTCCTATATTTTATAAAAAATAAATACATACCTATTCTGAAAAATATAAAAATTATAAATTGTTTGATATGTTTGATTTTATATTATTAAATTTGGTAGGTAACTTTTATTAATTTTCATATTTCGGAAAAAATTACATACCTAGTTAAACATTTAAGTAACAATACAGTCGTTACAAAAATTTATTTTGCTTACTATTATAATTAAATTTAGTACGCTTATTTTTATTTTTACATTTCCTTACATAATAATTAATATTATATATCATAACGTTTACAAAGTCAAAATGTTCATTTAAACTTTGGGTTGTTCACGAGGTAACGTTAATTTAGTACCGTCATTAAAAAAAACGTAATTTCCTTGGTCCCAAGTTAGTTATGACATTACTTTTGAGATTACAAATTGCTACATAATATCAAATAATTAACATGGTACCAAACTATTTTATATTTATAATTACAATTTGGGGGTGTTAGATTAACGGGTCTATATATATTTTACCTTCTCCCGACAAATTTGACTCATATTCGCAAGGGACAAAACACATTGCTAAATAAAATCCCTAGTGGAAGTTCATTTTCGATCAATGACAACGATCTAGTAACAAGATTTAACTTTTACGCTACGCGAATTATATAAAAAATATAATTCAATAAAGTGTGAACGGTTTATAAGAATATCTGAATAGAGACAGACTATAGGGATTTTTAAATATACTCGTAATTCAAAATTATAAAGACTCTACTTTGGGAAACCCTACTACAAATGCAGTCTGCAATCTCTTTCGCCGTTTCATTTTTGTCAAAATTCATTTTTATGTTTTTATTTCATTTTTACACGTTTTTATTTTTATCAATTTTTGTCTTATAGGTAATTTATAATAATGTTACAAATTATTCGATTTTTGAACTAAACCGAAACCCGAACGCCCCGAGTTTATTTCGGTTCAAAAATCGAACTCATAATGATTGTATTTATTTTGATATAAAATTTAATATAGAAGGTACTAATTACCCCTTAACTAACTATTATAATAAAAAACCTACCTATATTATTATAATTAATTTTATGAATTAATAATTAATCGTTAACTAATTTAATTTAATTTTCAACCTATTGTGTGCTTAGTGGTTTTAAATGTTTACAAAATTAATTTAAAATTTAAATCCTTTAAATTTTTTTTCAAGTTCGGTTTGAGTCCGATATTTAAATTGAAGAGTTTGATTCGGTTCGGATTCGTTATAACTTGTATAATTTCGGTTCGGATTCGGTTTGACCTCAGAAATCTGAGTTCATAAATTTACTAGTAATTTAGTTTTTAATATCCTACTGTGTAAAAAAATTTGCTGGTGATTTCCTTTATACCGATAAGAGACAGGTTTCTGTAATTTAATAAGCAATTTTTAAAATCATCATTTGTGTCTTTACATTTTATAAACCTTTTTTCTCACAATTCTAACATACTTTTCCGATAACACACTGGATTATATGGACTAGTGTTATACGTGTTTATTCCCCATTTCTTCGCCAACGTTTTACACTATATACCATCAAACGAAACATCCATCTTGTTAAATACTATTTCTTTAATAATTTTTAATCACTTCCTGTGCATGTTACCATTTTTATTTACTAACATCTACTCAACTAGAAAAATTATTAACAACTATTATCCAATCTTTATCACCATAATATTCTCAAATCTGCACAAAACTCATCAAATGATGTAGGTACCTGACATCAGATGATTTAATGGTTCATTTTCTTTGTCACTTACCTCTAAAATATTTATTACACACTTTTGTATTCTAAAATTGTATTTCAAATATCAAAACCCATTCCAGTCTAATAAACATATTGTTTTACTAAATCTTTGATGTATGTATTTTTTTGGTATTACCGTTTATGCACAAGACTTATTACTTTTTTTGACATTACTACCCTATTCCCAAAATGTACTAGTACATTTTTCACAATATTGTCCGATTTGATTTTTTTGAAATGATTTACTTGGTTTTCTACGTTTATATTTTTAAAAGGCCCGTTCACGCCACTCATTATCGTTCTACATCGACCGCGATAACGTACACGACCATGGAACAGTTGTCCGTGGACAGTTTTAGACGAATTTATTTCATACAACAATAGGAAAACTCCTGCTGCGATTGTCTGCGTCGTCCGGCGTTCGGCTGTGGATTTTTGTCAGTTAAAAATGGCTTCAAACACTCGGGGGAACACTGTCCGTGTAGCCGGTATCTCTGGTGCGTCGTCGAAATTTTCTAATATTTTTGCCCCATACCTTTCTTCGGGGGTATAAAGAAGGCTAAATTCGTGAGCGAATGTCCGAAGCGTCGTCGAGGGCGCTCTGTACGTGCGAGGTCCCTGTGGTAAAAATCCCGTCGTTACTGTGTACGACCACGTATGTCTCGCGCGCCTTAGTGTCGTTGAAATTCGCCATCCGAAATTGAATGTTTTGGACCATTCGGGGTAGGCAATCCATTGTGCAGGGCCATTCGTGGCAGCACGATTAAAATATTGCTATAAATAGCCCGAAATTCAAAGAAAATTTTTTTCTCCTACATAATATAAAGTGACATATTCGACGAATATTTCAACTCTCTATATAACCATTAGTTTTAGAATTACGAAGCAATAAAAATTATCGATTTTGAGGAAACCGTGTTTTTATCGTTTTTTCGGTAATTTCTCGGTAGTTTATGAATTTATTTTTTTAGACGCTTTTGAGAAAATCGATTAACACGACCTCTCTAAAGTACCAACTAGACGTAATTCGCTACCGGAAACAAACTATGACTGTAAAGATCGGAGCCTTTCTTCTGGTAAAATGTTTGAATACAGACATAAAAAAACCCCAATACATTCCTCGTTCCACTCAGCATCTAAAATATTAATTAACATTTAACTCAATTCAAATTAATTATTTCGTATTAACGTAACGAGGTAAAAATAATTTTATTTTCCCAACCTAGCTTAAGGTTCAGATATTTTTTTAGGGAGATGGTGCTGAGACATTGAATGATATCATATCGTTGAGTTATTTCTAAATTATAAATAAATAATTTAAATTATACTCAACATATTAAAAACAACTACTTATTAGGAATTTAGTATACATTTCGGCGGTATTTCCCGTATGTCGATGTGTAAACGATAAAAAATTTGTTTTAATAATTTTTATAACAAAAATATTACATCCTATGGGCATAGAAATACATACAAATTTCCTGAAATTTTGTGGGGGAGGGAGTCTGGAGCCCCATCAACCCCCCCCCCCATAAATACGTCTCTGTCATATTATAATTTGTGTTCAATACATTTTTACTATTTATACATCACAATTGTAAGTTATTACTCGCCCTTCGTCCCACCCACAAAATTAAGTAAGTCGGTGGCCGTATAAACAAGGCCATTCCTTTAAACAATATTCTTTGGCTTTTTTTTAATATTAAATCTCTATTAGTTTCAAATTTCAATTCACTTAATTTTTCTGTACTGTATCTCTTTACTCTGCTATTTTTAAGTACATAATAAATCCACTAAGCGCTCATTGTAAATATATATTAATATTTGTTTTTTATTTCTTGTTAACAAATCTGCTATGTACATGTATTTTTTCAATATATTTTTCTTAATTCTTTCCACATTTCTGCTAACTATTAATACTAATGGCTGATTTCTAACTGCATATGTCTCTGCCACCGAGGCGTACCTATGCGGGGTGCAACAGGAAAATTCGCCCTCCCCCTCAAACGGCTTGTATATTTTATAAGTTATATGTAGAATATTAATATATAGCCAATAATAATATGTACATGATTTTGTTTTTTATAAATATTTGTAAAGTAATAATTTAACTCTTAAATATAATATTTAATACCTTTTTTTAATTTTATTTTTCATTGATACATCTATTAATAAGTGTTCTATTATTGTAGGAGGGTGGTATAAACGTTTATGGGATAGCAAGATATTTCGCCCCACCATAAAAACTATTTAGGTAGGCCACTGCACTGCCAATAACACTTTCTCAATTATTACATACATAAATACATTTATTCAATGTCAGTCAATAAATACCATGCAGGCTCATTCGATTGAAATCAATAAAATTATTTTTATTTTTAAACATTTTTGCAAAACAATCATAACTATTGCAATTCCTACATTTTACCGTGCACTAGAATTTATATACGTTTTTTAAACCACATACCTATATTACAATTTATTATTTTGCCTACAATACCTAATTTTTCAGCTCTACTACGTACTCAATGCTCTTGTGAATTATTTTCCTTCCATTGTTTTTGACTTGCATGGTTTGTATTCGATGAGTTACCTGGATTTTTTTTTATGTCCACACATGTTCGTCTAATACTTTTCTTACAATCTACTACTTGATTATGTGATATTACTTTTACCAATATCACATCATGTCTTACGGCGATCTTGCTTGAATTCCATTATCGCTAAACTCTTTGTGTTCTTCATATTTTACTTTATTTATTATTTAAATATATAGTGACACAGTGATTCACAAGCTATTCATAATTTATTTTATCTAATAATGTACAATATTTACCTTAACTTGTAATGATTACGAATCTTACGATAATTAACACTCTTATTTTGTTATGTTTAGGATGAAAAAAATCAAATCGTCATTACAAATGCTTGGTTGAATATGGTAAGTACCCTGTATTTATCATAGCTAATTATATAACAGAGTAAATATTTGCTTATCGGTTTGATAAATTCAATGTAAATATATTACATATATATTTTAATATCCCTACTTATATATATATATATATATATATATATATAAATCTCACAAGGAAAAGTAAATAAAGTACATCGACATTTTATTTACTTTTTCATTTAAAACTTTTGTGATGAGTCAAAATAAATAATCGAATTAGTTTTGAAAGTATAGTGTTCAACTTTAATAAAATTGTATATATACGTTACACCTATACTTTAAAGTATACGTACATATTAAGACTCCAATAACATTATTTTTTCAAGAATTTTACAAACGATTTAAAATTTAATACGTTCTGAAATATTCAATTATATTAAAACCTTTTTTAACGGACAAGTCTAATTAGCGGACACTTCCAAATAATGGACACGGACAGCTTTTTGGTGGTCCATGGAGTTATTAATGCCTCTGAATAGTGGGCAGAGGAAAAAAAATTGTCTTCATTAATTGATGAATAATACGTATATTAATAAGCGCGTACGTATATTTCCGATAATTACAAAAATACACATTGCGCAATACAATGTGATAAAAATTTACATAATACACATTGACGACTTAATGTTCATTTTCCACCTTCAATATTATCTTAATTTTGATAATGCGCGCACACGTATATTTTGATTTTATTCGTTTTTTCCAATTGCAGACACCTCTCAATAGCGGACCTTACTTTCAGCCCCGTGCGTGTTTGATATTCAGAGGTTTCACTGTATTTGAATGTTTATATACGAATAGATTTTCCATAAGAAAAACCATACTATATTATATATATATTACTACATATATTTGTTTATTCATAATAAATAAACAATTTTTTTAATAACCTATATCTTGAATGCCGTTCATAACGAATGTGTAATTGTTATTTTTGAAGTTAATAACAATACTAATTTATTAATACGTATGTATTATCGAAGAATATTTACAATAATTAATATTATTATGTATTAATAATAATTCTAGAAACAAAATTCTGAGGATTTTATATAGACAGAATTAAACGAAAAAAATGTTATCAGATTTATAAAATATTAAAATAAATACTCACTTTATCATGTAGATATAATAAATAACTACTTTATTAAATTTCAATAAACAATAAACATGCAGAAACTATTAACAATGACTATTAATAATTATTTAGGTCATAGAATATATAAGCTATTTTGTTACGTTCAAGAAAAAACAGCGGAATTTCGCAAATTTTATAAATTCATTCATACCATTTTTTTTCAATGATTTCTAAAATATTTGGTTCTTAATGATAATATTTTAAAGAGCAAAATATACAAAAATAAAATAAAATCAATTATACACTCTACGTTGATTTATCATATGCTTCTTCTGCTTATTAAGTTTTAAAAGTTCTATGATAAATTTTGTTCACATATTATCTGAATATATAATTTATATATATATATATAAACCTAAAATATAAATTAAATTCTGACCATAAATTAATTATATTTAATCCTTTTATTTATATATTAAATCAATCTACTGAACATTGAATAATCGTAGTTTATAAAATACTTAGTAAAATGATTAAGTCCAAAATTCATACACGACAAATTTTCGACAGTGTATTTATAACCCGTGAACAGTATACAAAACTAATATTGACATTAAAATATTTTACCAGAATTCACATTTTTTTATAACTAACAATAATTTTAAAAAATAAGATTGTCATTAATATACGAATAGAGACTATTTATTGATAGAATTTATAAGCATTTATCGTTTTGGTACAAATATAACATTTTAAAATAACAAAGACAGTAGCCAAAATACAAATTTGTAGTACATTCATAATAAACAATACTTAAATAATACAAAAAATTATATACATAGAAATATGGATATACTCGTATATTAATTAAAGTCAATGAGTATTGTAAAAAACAAAAAAATTATAAGAGTTGTTGTAATTAAATTTGTTAATTTACTCCCGATTTCGACTAAAATACATTGTTTGTCACTGTTTCGCCGCTATCGTTTCGCCGACAGACTTTTCGCCGCGCCGAATCTTTTCGTCGCTAAATTATTCGCTTAGTTTTGCTATAATTTTTGCGCTGTTGGTGATAAGTACACAGTTTCAACGAAATTAGTTTTGGTCCAGTATTTCACCAGTTTTGGTCCAGTGGTACACCAGGTCAAGACCGCATCTGGTGGGAGGGTCCATGGGGTCCAGACCCCCCCCCAAATTTTTTCAATATTATTGAAATCGCTGATTATTCTAAACATATAGGTTGGGAGGGACTTGGAAGGAATAACTTTTTGGAATCGTCATAGCACATTTAGTTTTAGTCGTAGAGCATACCACTGCTGAGTAGAGCGTGTGTGTGTATCATGCTAAAAATAACCCCCTCTTCGTTTTTTTTGGTTTCGCTATAACTCCGGCACTGCTGGTGATTGGAACACCAAACCGACGCGAAACATTTTAGTTTAGTGCCCTTTATGAGGTAGCCTACCGAATTCGAACCCATTCGGTTTGGTAACATAGGAATTTCAAAAAATTCCCTTTTTGGAATTTTTGGGGCAACTTTCTGGGCGTACCTCATAAAGGACACTAAACCAAAATGTTTCGCGTCGGTTTGGTGTCCCAGTCACCAACAGTGCCGAAGTTATAACGAAACCAAAAAAACGAAGGGGGAGGGGTATTTTTAGTATGATACACACAGATGTACGCTCTACTCAGCAGTGGTATCCCGGTTGCTCTACGACTAAAATTAAATGTGCTATGACGATTCCAAAAAGTTACCCCTTCCAAGTACCCCCATAGTGTTTATTATGTTTAGAATAGTCAGCGGTTTATTTGTTAAATATCCGCCCAAGGAAGCCTACGAGTTTGAACCCATTCGATTTGGTACATAAGAATTTCAAAAAAATCCCTTCTTGGGATTTTTGGGGCAACTTGCTGGGTGTACCTCATAACCAAAATGTTTCGTGTCTGTTTGGTATCCCATTCACTAACAGTGCCGGAGTTGTAGCGGCGAAACAATGGCGGCGAAACGGTCAGGGACGAATCAGTCTGGCGGCGAAACGGTGGCGGCGAATTGTCCTAGACCCCAGAAAAGGTGCTAAACGAAAAGATCGGGGTACTCCTTCTGATAGAATTTTTGGGTACAGACTAGTGACGTTACGAACTGTTCGATTTTCGAATCGAACCGAACCGAACTTAGGGTTTTCGGTTCGGTTCGAAAATCGAACTCATAATTGGAAATATTCGAACCGAACTAAACACAAAATAGTTCGGTTCAAAAATCGAACTTCAGAAAATGAAATGCAAACTGAATTTGTCGAATACATCAATAAAGGTTTAAATAAATAAAATGGTTTGTTCTATATTTAGGATGGAAAGTAATTTTTTTCCCAATCGCGTCGTAAAATTAACGTGATATTTTGAAAACTGTCGCGTGCACCTTGACTTTACCGCGTGATAAGAACTTCCTCTCAAAATCCATTGTAATGAGTGACGGACAACACACACGCGTGCTTTACACGAATTATTTGTCATTCATTATTACTTATTAGTTATTACTGTTATTAGTTATAAGTTTGTAATATTTGTTAATAATATTATTAATATTTAATAGAAGAGTAAAATTTCAATGTATAATATGTAAATACTAAATAAGGTATGGTATAATACTCTGTTGTATATATTATAATGCAATATAGTAGATACTTATTATCTAATACCTAACTATTATTATAACATTAATATATTATTATTTATTTTATGAATTAATAATTAATAATTAATTAATTTAATTTAATTTCAATTATTGAGTAATTAGTGTTTTTAATATTTAAAAAATTAATTTAAAATTGAATTCCCTTAAACTTTTTTTGAAGTTCGGTTCGGGTTTGGTATTTGAATTGAATAGTTCGGTTCGGTTCAGGTTCGAATAAAAAATTATAGGTTCGGTTCGGTTCGGGTTAGTTAGAATTTGGACAAATTCGGTTCGACCTCA
This sequence comes from Slavum lentiscoides, assembly GCA_032441835.1. NCBI lineage: Eukaryota > Metazoa > Arthropoda > Insecta > Hemiptera > Aphididae > Slavum > Slavum lentiscoides. The sequence continues at coordinate 11,399,990 of CM063712.1, read as the reverse complement.
AAAATCTGGTTTTCTAACATTATTAGTACAGACGTAATAAAAAAAACACATCATTGTAAAACCAATACATTCCACGCTCCGCTCAGAATCTAAAATACAAAATAACGAAATTTATATTACGGTTTTCGAAACTTCAGTGGGTGTTGCGGACTAATGCGCTTCTTCCGCGGGCAAACACAGCAGGGCAGGCGTTGATATAATTTATTGAAATTCGTCAATATAATTAATATTGTAGAAGAAGAAAAAAAAAATCACGGCGCTTATATAAAAATATTTTTCTTGTTAAAAATTAAAAACGCGTGTTTATTTATACGTATATTTGTACTGGCCGTACAAAATAACAAAACAGTAAAACCGACGCGACGCGATAATCAACAACGCGTTAGAAACGACAACGTTACGCGTTGACGCCGAACGATGTCGAGTAATTCAGTCAGTGTTCAGACGCCATACGAACCGGACACGGTTAAGAAAATATTCATAAGCCGGACACGTTCAAAAGGCAAAATGGGCAAGTTCCTAAAGGCACTGAGACGGTTGTTCTGTTGCGGTCGCTGGAAGAAACCGGACGCCGACGAACGGCGAGCTTTAGTAGAAGAAACGGACGAACCGTCGTCTACGGCCGCGGCCATGTCGGCGGACGAAACGACCGCGCTGCAGGACGAGACGGACGCGGCGCCCGTCGGGCCGCAGCGGACCGTCGATCGTGCGCCCGCGCCGGCGTCCGCCGACCGCGAGGTTACCGCGGTCGTAGGGCGTGCGGACGATTTCAGCCGATTGTTGTTGGCCGTGGACGCGGAACGCGCACTGTTGCTGCGCGAGTTGGAGGAACTGAACGCCAGGCGCCGTGCGCTCGTTTTTCAATCCAACTTGAACCGGATCGGCGGTTCGGCTCGCCAATTACCCGCGACAACTGCGACACCGTATCCGCGGTGGCACCTCAGCGTCCCACCGCCCAACCAGTTGAAACTGAACCATTACGACACGGATTCCGTTGACGACGACGACGAGGAGTACGACGACGACGAGTCATCGACGCCGTCTGTCGTGTCGGGCGTCGAGTAGGTACGCCCAGCGTCACACCCGGCGACCGGCGGAGGGCCAGTGCGACATACGAGTGTTCTGGTCGATACCTTCAACCCGCCCCCAGAGCTTTTTTTCGTTTTAATCTTAATTTCTATATCAATAGTATATATACATTATTACATATATATAATATAATATAATGTCGATACTTAGAACGTTTTATTTAAAAAAAAAAAACAACCCCGTTCGAATATAAAATATTAAAAAACAATTGTGAAAAATGACGGCGATTTTCTTCTCGTAATATTGTGCCCACGCGTATTTTCTTGAGATACGTTTCGTGCTCTTGTGCAATTATCACTGCTATAACATTTTCAAAAAAAAACCCGTCGGCAGCATTGTAACCACCGTGTGGATAATGTATTTTCTAGTGTGAAATATGTATATATGTTTACTTTTATTATGTCACTCTCTGCATTTTTCGAACTGTGCCCAAAACGATATGCTGCGCGAATTACAAATAAATAGAACAAAGACAGCGTCTCGATATTTCCGGTAGTTTTTGCTGCACGGTACGCGAAAGGAGTTACGAATTTATTTGTATATTATACAGATTGTTTAATAACGCGTCGCGAATTTAAATTCTGATCTGTATAATATATATAATTCAAATACCATTCACTCGCACATTCATCGTTACTACACAAAAACTACACAACGTATGAACTTGAAATTTGGAATAGTGGTTCCTCTAAAGCTTTAAATGTGCGATAAGAAAGGATTTTAAAAATTGTTGTGTTAAATTGGATTAATTAATTAATTAATGCAAATTCGTAATGTGCGGCGGGCTGCGGGTTTCCAGCTACCTGCAACCCGTCCTACTTATTAATTACGTGATTAATGTATACTACATTAATTATTGAACTTTTTTACGATTCTTTTTCACAGAGTTGTTCCAAATACTTCCCCACGTCGTCAATTTTTTTCATTTTTTGTCCGAGGAGGGGAGGGCTGGGGATGTATTGCATTTAAACATTTCGGTTTTACTATAAATATGCGAGTTCTATTAACGGGAGATATACACGCAGGAGAATTTTCTAAATTACTCCTACAGATTGGTAGTGGAACTTTTTAGATGATGAGGACGGATACATCACAACTGTAAAAGATTAGCTGTATCGACAAATTCATCCAAAATCATGCACGAGTTTTTTACGAATATTAAAATTAAAATCCGTAGATAGTGTGAATGTTTGTACATTCAAAATGTAAAGCGGGATCGTGTAATTTTCCGCACCACCTTCGATATTATTGAATAACAAATATCGTTCTAGAATTGAACTGTGTGTTATTCAAAATCATTGAGGTATTACACCAGGCGCGTTTTTTTTATAGTGGTATCCCCAGTAGGCCTAATCCACTTTTCTTTATTTACGAATAAACATCAAACGTACAATACGTGCAATTAATACTATACAAACACGAATACTTGAAATTATTGTTAACTATCTACTAAATTATAAGTAATGGTATGAACATAAAATAAATTAAACATAAAATTGTACATTATAATGTGATATAGACTACGCTGATTCGATTTCTTTTATCTTCGTCGCAGTTGAACTCTAAATCGTATACAGCAGTATACTGAAAAATTAAAAACTAAGACATAAAAAAAAATTAGGAATAGAAAGCACGTGTGTCACTTCACAAACGACAAACTCCCTCGGATGGCATTTGCAATCGTCGCCACGGATCGTACGACATACTCGCTGAAATCCGCACCGAATTCGGCCAGTCTAAGCTACGGTGAATACGAGTACATTGATCTATTAAAACGGGTCGCTGCAGCTGGTTGATGGACCAAAAAAACGCAGGCGCCGATGCTGACACAGAAATGGGCGTAACAGAATCCGGTATTTCGGGTGGGCGGTTACGTCACGTCATACTTGTCTTTCGTCCTGTTCATCACCTTGAAGTCATCTTGGTCTCACACCCAGAATCACGTTACCCAAGTGGCCAGGAGAGCTGCTAAGGCAACGAAATCTCACGGGTGCCTCATTCCCAACACAGTCGCATCTGCGCAGTGCAAAAGATTATTCCTCACGTCGGTTTTGAACAGCAGGGTGATTTACGCCGTTCAAGTCAGGGCAAAAAAGAGGATGAAGATGCCAAAGAACGGGCAGGATATCCGCCAGGAAACAACACATCACAACGCTTCGGAAGATTCGCGTCTACCGGATGTACTCGTCGGATGCCGTTTTGGTTCTATCAATGGAGTTCCATCGATATTACTATGATAATTTTATAACCATTAAGCGAGTCTATAGAGCCCGTGCTTATTGCGCCGACTCGACACAGCTCACACAACAGTCTTGAATTCCAGAATTCCATATCTGATAAAACAACATAACCAATCGTTAAGATATATAATTAACGAGATCGAAATTTTGACAAAGCTGGATTAAGAAGTCTCTTTGTATCTTTTTTATACAAAATTAAAGTAACATGTATATGTCTGACGTTGTGTCCAAATTTCAAGTCAAAAAACTCAAAATTAACTGTTTTATGAATGAAATACCTCAAAATCTAAAAATAGCTATAAATAGCCTAAAATTGAATGAAACATGTTGACAATTTTTTTGAAGTTGTATAGTACAAAGATACAATTTTGTTGAAAATTTCAAGACAATAAAATGATTATTTTCGAAATTTTTTAGCGGTTTTTCGTAATTTGTCGGTAGTTTATCACGTCGCGTTAAAAAACTATTGAGGAAATCGAAAAATTATCTCTCTAAAGTACCAACTAGATACGAATTGCTGCCGGAAACAAATTGTGACCAAAGAGATCGGAGCACTCCTTTTGGTCAAAAATCTGTACACAGGATAAAAAAATAAATAAACATCATTGTAAAACCACTAGATCCCTCACTCCGCTCAGAATCTAAAATGTGTAAAAAAATTTCCCTCGCGCGGCAATTAGTTAATTGGCTGAATTACCCGGCTTGGTCGTGCGCAATTTTGAACGAAAATGTAATCATTACATATTCATTCAAATAATAAATAATTATTATATATTTATATTTTTAAAATAAAAAAGATTATACATTTTCGATCGTTGCTTGTAATTTAATTTTATAAATTTTACTTGTTTTCATTTTTACGTAGGTGTTGTATTATTTTTATTTATATATAACTAATGTTATTTTAAAATGAAATGTTTTTAAGGGCTGTGTAAAAGTAAATTTCATAAGGAACTTCGTTAATATGAAATATTTATAAATATATTTTTATAATGTCATGTTAACTAATAGATTATTTTCTACTTTACTTAGACTATAGCCAGCTATATTCCAGTTTAACAAAATAATTAAAAATTCTGAATGAATCTTATCTCATGAAAATTCAAACAAGAAGATACATACATATCTTAAGCCCTACGAAAATAAATTGCTGTATTTACATTATTTACAGCGTGTAACCTTTACATGTGTAAAAGTCATTTAAAACATTTTCAAGTTGTTTATCCTCCGATTTTGGCACTAATCCATCCAGTTACAAGGGAAATGTGTTTTTAGTCTTCGAATATTTATACAATGAATCGCCTTTCAAAGTAAACTTTTCAGTTCTTATCCCATTCAATTCAAGACACACTTATAGATAATGCCGTGAAATATATACTTGTCAGGAAAGTGAAAATAGTCGATTAAACTTTATTTTGTAAAGGAAACGCGTGTATACTTACATGAATGTCTTGATATATTCTTACGAGTATACCTACATAGATAGCAAATAAATGTAAAACGCATTCGTAACAATTTAAAAAAGGAATAAAATGAAAACAAGTAAAAACCCGCAATTTAAACGTCGGTTGTACAATATACATATATAAAAAAAATATGTGGTGACGTGTGACGTTTTGATGTCACGAGTGTAACATTAATATTAATTCATTTCGTTTTGTATACACGTATCATACTACAAACACGTCATGATATCACATTTTTCAAAAAATACAGTAATTTTTTCGTTAATTTGTGCTTTACCTCCTCGCTAGTTTTTCATGGCAACTATAATGATTAAAACCGGTACTGACGAAAAACCTTGACACACAAAATACCCACGATTCCAACGGCTTTATCATTTCAATTTTCGGTAAGGGTTTCCTTTGCTATGACCTTAATAAATATCTATATATATATATATTATTTACATAATAAATCACAAAGCTGAACTTCGAAATTTGTTGGAGTTGATTTCCGACATCCACAATTTTCAAATAGACAATTGTATGACACATGCTACTATTTGTATGAAATAATGCCTAATAAAAAAAATGAGAAATTTCGTACACAAAAAGGCAATACAAATCAAAATAAAATGTAATATTAATTAAAATTTCGATACCTACGTAAAATTTTGCTTGCTTTTTTTTCCAGCCCAAAATATTGTCAATGCAAAGAAAAATAGAGAGTCATAATTTATCCTAGACCCATTATTATTTTAGGTATACCACCTGAGAATAAAAGTTTTCATACGTGTCAGTTTTTAATTTTTCAGAAAACAAATTTTTAATTAGAAAAATCAAATATTTCAGTAATTGTTTAAACTCACACTGAAATATTCACTTTCCTACACTTGGCCTGCGTAAAACATTATTCAGACCCACATATTTTATCAACTAATCATTCGGAAAAACACTTACACCGAATCAAATCAAACCGCTCGATTTTAAAAACTCACAAAAAAAAGTCACATAGCTGCGGCATAATTACAACTATAAGGTAGCTAGATGGCTGCCAAAATAAACATTAATTTTGTTAACTTTTATATTTAATGTAATAATATTACATAATTCTTACTTCCTATTATTACGGACATTCTCATACGGTAAAATAATATATTATAATAAACCTTTACAAGCCTTTTTTTGATTTTTTTTCACGAAATGTACTCATTATAAGTTAATTATTATCATTATTATATATTAAGACTTATTATTAAAAAAATATTTTCATTTATAAAAAAAAAAAAATTTTAACTCACAATTAGGTTTTTATTTCAATAAATAATATATGATTCACTAAATGCACCGGTATTTGATGCAATATCCGTCATATTTAATTAACCGTCATTTCAAAATATGTAGTGACTAATCAGCATCTTGTCAGAATAAATTAACGCTGAAATACCACAAGGAGTTGTCTTATCTTATCGAGAAACAAATTAATCATTCTAAAAACGGAAATTGTAGTAAACAATAAATAATCTCTTCATATTTATATTATACAAATGAATGTATAGACTATCTGCTCAAACTGGATATTTTCCCGATATACGCATAAAAAAATACCTGTACACAATATATATATTTTATTTTTATAAATGACTCGAGAGAAAAATTATCGACATACATTCTGATATATAAGCCGTAGCACAGGGTGTAAATTGCTAAGTGAACTTACAATCAACATGTATGTACAATCAACAATCAATATGAGTAAAATGAGTACTAGAAAATTTCTTTAATTTTTCGTAAAATATACCATGAATGAAATATCCCGGTAAGAAGGGAAAGGCAAATATCCGAATACCATTAAACTCTGGAATACATTCAAAATACCCATTTGAGTATAATATGACTTGTGTGTAAAAACAATCGAAGAAGAAGTTACAATATTAAATAAATATTTTTGTTCCAAATTCGAGAATCACACATCTGAAAAATCCTCGTCGAAGGCTTAAACCTAATATCCTGCTGCTTATGTGTGACTAACAGATTAAATATTTCATAATTTTCAAATGTTCTCCTGCAGTGGTGGATCTAAGATTGTTTTTTTTGGGGGCCAAAAATGTATAATTCTCTAAGTACAATATTTAAGATTTGATGTAAGACCTTCAGTTAAAGTATTACTCAAATATACTTACATATTACCACGAATATATAACAGCCAAGGGAGGGGGGCCGGGCCACTTAAATTTCGTTTACATTCATACTTTGTTCATTTCTGTTTTATCAAATAAATAATTAATTTGTGTTGAATTAAAGTTGATTTTTAAATTTCAATGGTTCTACTCGTAAAGCATTTTCAAATGACACCCTTTATAAATATAGTGTACCAATACAAATCGTTAAAATGGTTAAATGTTTTATTTATATAGAACTTCACATTAGAACTTCATGAAATTACACATTTCTAAGTTTAAAAAAAAGGTTTTCTACTAGTATTTACCAAATCGTAATATTTTTAAAATAAAAAAATGAATTTTAAAACTATTTAACTTTTCACTATAAGTATTTTATTAACTTTTGTAAATACACATTTTTAGTAAATTATATACTGACCTGACAAAAAAAATATACGCGAATACGACAAATAATACTCGCTGTCACGCCCAATTTTACAATTTTACAAACTTTAATTTTTATGTATTATTATAATTTAAGGAATCAATCTAAATTTGAACATTATATAGTAGGTCGTTTGCGTAGTTATACAATGTTTGAAAATTACGCCATATTTCATCCATTCACTGGTTGCATAATATTCCAAACGGTAGTTTTTCGATAAAAACTTCACGTGTTTCCTTAACACGTTACGGTTGTATAACCATAAATAAAATAACAACACTTATCGTAATATTTACATAAGAAGATAAAAAAATTTCGAAAAAATTTGGTATTCAAAATGATAATTTTATTTCATGCTGCAGGTTCTGCGTATATAATTCTATCTATACATCGACTAATTTAGGACTGTAACTTTTCTTTTACTTTTTTCTTTTTATGCATAATTTACACATTTTACTAGTTTGGAGAATTATAATAAGGTAACATAGAAAATATTAATTAAAAATATTATTATCTAAAAAGATGTATGTACAATTCCAATATTATTTATGTAACATATAGGTAATAACAAATAATTAGTCGGATTAAAATAATAACAACAGTTAATTAAGGTTAAAAATATACTATCATGTATCAAATAACAGAACTCAGAAATTGTTGGTATTTGAACTTATGTGGAAGACAAATAAGAGCAAAATAATGCGTAAAACTAAAAAGTTATTCCCCTTGTTCCTCCACACCTCTTGTCTAAACTGTAATTTAATACCATTCTAAATATCACGCTTACACACTTTTTCGAGATATTAGGTATTAAAGCTTGTATCTGTTAATAGTATTATTAGCAATACATATTTTATAAATATATATATATATATATACATATAGTATATATAGTTTTACATTTTAATATGATTTTGAACCATTTTTGATCAGTATAAAAATATTTTTATTCTATAATTCGCTACACAAAAATATGTGTACAGACTTATACAAACACCAAGTAAAATATACTCGACTCAAAGAGAAGGTACTATATTGTTGTGAAAACCAAACAAAACATAATTCATGGGTTTCCCTTTCAGAAAAGTTTTACGGAAAACTAATTTCTATGTTTGGAAACAACCCTTAAAAGCTTCGATTTAATCTGGTTTTGTCATTAGAAGTATATCCCAGTAGAATACAATATTTACATAGCTCTCAGAGATCAACAGAATTCAAGGTAATTTTGCGTAATATAAGGTGATGCAGGATAATTTTGTGAAATGTCGACCAGTGTCAGTTGTCTTCGTTATAAATATATTTTTAACGTATTGTTTTCTCCTACTAGGAATGGGTGGATTACAATATGAGGTGGAACATTTCCGAATATGGTGGTGTCAAAGATCTCAGGCTCAATCCAAATAGACTGTGGAAACCGGACATACTCATGTACAACAGGTTAGCATATTTTTATCAGTTATCAATATATTATTTAAGCTAAAATGATTAAAGAACTGATTTTTTATACAAAAATATACACCGTGTCTGGTGCACACAATTCTGGTCCTTTTTCTTTATAAATAACGTAAAATTTAAATATTTTTAGATTATTAAGTATGAAACTTAGTTATTAATAATAATTAATATTAAAGGTATCGGGTTTCTTACAAATTTCCCTGTTTAGAGTATGTTTTCACATTCCACAATCCATTCTTCAATGATTTATACCTTATACAGTTGTACCTGTATTCTGCAGAGGAATCATTTTATCAAATCATCATTTTAGATGATTTATTATTGGCTGCCTAACTAGGGACATTAATGTGGTGATTTTCCGTTGCTTTCCATTGCCTTGGTAGTGTATTAACCTAGTCTTTTTTCCTTCTGTTCTAAATAAAAAAATGTAAAATATCACTCTAACCACAAATTGTCCGTAAATAATTGATTATCATCTAATTATTTTCTCTATTTTAAATCACTCAATTTACTAGAGTTTAAATTTATATATATATATATATATATTGTTCTAACAGTGCTGATGAAAAATTTGATGGTACTTATCAAACAAATGTGGTTGTGCGGCATAATGGTACATGTCTGTACATACCACCTGGAATTTTCAAAAGCACGTGCAAAATAGACATTACATGGTTTCCATTTGATGACCAAAATTGCAATATGAAGTTCGGTAGTTGGACCTACAACGGTTTTAAGGTAATATAATATAATTTTTAGCACATAATAATTATATTCATTTAAAAACAATAATTCATCATTTGCATCAAATAATTGCTTTTTTAATGCATTAAAAATTATAGTTATAGTTACAAAATTTCCTTTTGCTTTTATAGTTCGTATATGTTCGTTATTTTATAATTAGTATGTCCGATACTTTTTTCCAGATATCATCACTTGTAAGTTATAAGTTATAACGCAGAAAAATAAAATACCATACAGCACATTTTCTCGATCATTATACGGTTTCATGTATTTAGGATGAAAAATATAATTATCACCTAAACATTATTGGAATAAAAAAGAGCAATTACTGTTTATTAAAATTTAAAAGTATTTTTCGAATTATGATGTGTTAAAAGATCATTACAATTTATCACAAACGATTGATTCAATTTCATTTATAATCAATGAATTCGTATTTTTATAAATATTAACTGTCGTTTTCGTGTTATACATAATATTACTCTTTTATGGTTAAATGTATTTTCTGAAACCCAATTGAAATTATATATATTGAATGGTAACGAATACGAAATTAAAACCCGTGATTAACTTAAAATTACAATATGAATTTAACAACACAAAAAAGTATTAAATATATTATATTATATTATATATTACTTTATACAATAGACATTTTATTGTTCCACGTATTAAATTCTGAAGTTCAAATTTATAATACACAAAATATATATATATTAAGAATGAGCTAATATTTCAGTGAAACTACAAAATTTTAAATATCTGTAGCCTATAATCTGATTTTACATTAGAAAATTATTCATTAATTAGCTTAACAACAATCCAATTTTTTATTTAATTGGCATAAATAAATTATGTAACTAAAAATATGTATATCAAAGCACAGCAAAATCGTAAGGCACTATTTCAATATTCACTATTTTCAAAAAATATTTTATAGAAAAAATTGAAATGTATTATATTATTTACAACGTTTATACAAATCTTTATTTGTGGCCTTTTTATAAGTAAGCGTTGAAAATAAGCAATGCCATATCTTTAAAAATGTTTGCGTTATAAAAATAAAAAATGAAAATTTTCGAATCAGTTGATTTCAAAGTATTGTGCTTCAATGACAATTGTAAACACCAAAAAGTATAATATTATGTTGAAGTTAGACAAAAATAAAAATGTATTTAATACACTTTCGAAAAAGTTTACTACATAATAAATTTATAAAATGCAAAGCATTAAATACTTGAGAAATATTTTTAAATATATACAAAATAAATTTAAAACTAAATTAATAATTCAATTCCAAAATAATTTCCTAATTATTATTATAGGCATATAGAATATTTAAACCGTAAAATATTTAGTTTTCACCCAAAATTGTATACAAATTTTCAACAAATAAGCGTCATATTTTAAAAAATAATTTCAACCAAACTTAATTTTAGATTGGCTTAAAATACAAAAAAATACTGTAATAAACTATGATTTTATTTGAATCTACCAATTTCCAGATCACTCGATGTCAGATTACTGTAACACGGCATTTACTTTTTTGTTTATTTTTGCATTCTTGCTATCTTTCCAAAGAAAATCGAGTTTTAAAACTGAAATCAATACCTTACTCGAAATATTTGTTTTTAATATCATTGCAATTTGAGTATAAATCTACTTTCATTTAAAAGTAATAATTATAAAAACAAGAACAATATGAATTACTAAGTCCGTTGAAACATTAAAAACGATGGACGCTTAGAAATGATTCGAAAATTACAAATTTATATGGAATAATAAAATATAATTTTTATAATGGAAACATATATGCGTTTTAATTGTTGTATTGTTTTACCTTTCAGCTGGATTTAGTGCTCAAATCAGATGGCGGAGACCTATCAGACTTTACAACGAATGGCGAATGGTATCTGTTAGGTAAATATTATTTTATATCGATTAGTTGATATACTCGTATATTAAACGTATATTTAATTTATTAAATATATTAACTATACATCACAGTAATATAAAATGATATACTTAAGAGATGAATACATATTTTACATAAAACTTGTTTATCAATATGAATTAAACATTTATTGTTATAAAACTTTAAAAATTAAAATTTCTATAAACTTACATGCATAATATATAATGCATATATGTATATAATAATATTTATTATATAAATAATTTTAATATAACGGTTCAATTTAATCACAGTAGTTAAATATACAGAATATACTGTAAGAACTAAGAGTTAATTAGTTTGGTTTTACATTAAATTATATTAGAAATCCACTTAGAAATTTGGTAATCAAATAAAAGAAATTATAATATTGTATTTTGTTTGACGTAAACAAATTAATTTAAATATATTCAGCTTTTATTTTAACTTATATTCGGTTTGTCTCATTGCATACAAATAACATTGTTGTATTTTTTTAAATAAAATTTTGAACACGCATTCATAATAATTTAACTAAAAATAATAAAATAACAAAAAAAAAAAAATTAAACAAATATAAAAACTGACATTGCCTTACATTACACGGATATATCGTAAAAATGTGCAATTATCCAGTATAATATAAAACGTAGTAACGTAATATTTTATTTATTTTATTAAAACGATGTGATAAATCGCACAGTTTCTAATTGTATTTTGCTAATATTTGCAAACATAGGTACATCGATATTTTGCACATAATAAGTTTTATAATCTTAACACGTAGCTAGTCGTCAAATAATAACGTGTGCAATTAAATTTTTAATTTGTTGTATTTTTAAACGGATTATCTTTTGTGTGGCAAAAAATGGATAAAAAAAAAATTCAAAATTATTATGTTTTTTTTTTTTTTTTATAACAGTGAATTGTACTTACGTTTATTTTCAAATATAATTTCACAAAGTAATATTTTTCGGTGAATTACATCAAAGAAATGTAATATTTTAACAATATACAAAATATTTATCATACGTATTGTAGAAATCGAAACGCTGACCCACAAAAAACCAAAATGTTCCAAGAACTCGTACTGGACTTTCTGTGCTTCTAAATTCCGTTACCTAGTTAATATGTTAGCTGGTTCTTATCTTATACACACTTCACTGAGCTTTTGTTATTTATGAATAATGGTTTTCAGTCTTAACGCAAACACTATCAATAGTTCTTTACGATTATTGAAGGTGATCGAAATTTACAATTTTCATCATTTCCGGAAGGGTAATTAAATATATTTCATTATCATTTACTTCTGGTTATTAAAAAAATTGTATCCTTATGTCTGCCCCGTGCAATTTGACACGATTTTTCAGTAGCACAGATTTGTCTACTTATTACCTCCTCGCAAAGCCCATTCGATATACATATTTATCGAAAAATAAATTTGTAAAATTTGTATTATTTTAATAATATATATTTAATTTTTATGTATATTTAGAAAATGCATAACTGTTTACGCTTAATAATAAAACTGTGTAATTATTTGTGGATGGTTTACTTTTCTTTTCGTGATATAATTTCTTCCACTATATTAAATTCCATTTTTATATGAAATATACTTCTTATTCTGAAATTATTTATAGCACACGCGGTTTAAAGACTGACAGTGTTTATCCAGAACATTTAAATTGTTTCGTTTTGTTAATTATTATTAAAATTAAGCACCTCTGTACTAATTTCTTTAAAAAATGTCAAAATTCTAAATGCAAGTAAATTAGATTTACGTGTGGGAAGCAATAAAGTATACCAATACTATTGATTAAATATTAATTAAATGGAATATAATTAATTAATCAGTTCTAATAATATAATAAATTTTTTTATATAAATTTAATCAATATAATAAAAATATCAATGAAATTCCTCGAAAGATATTTTATTAAAACTTCAAAGCGCACTAAAATTATATCAATATTAAATCATACTGTTAAATAACCAGCCATTTTATTTTCGTATTGTGATTTATTGATCAATTAAGTTTTAAAAATCAAATAAATAAAAACTTTGAATTTTCTAATGGCAAAACCTATATTTTAATAATATAATAAAGTAATAATATCTACTTTAATAGTAACGTAAATGTAATTATGAGTTTTCATTCAAAATGAGTGTTAAAAATTTTACAAAGTGTTATTTTCATAAAAATCACTTCAACTTATTTTTCAAGTATTCAATTGAATGTCAAGAAAAGTTCTTAAAACGTTGTATTCATGAAACATCATAATATGATATAAAAAATTATTTTAAATTATATAATATTAAGTACAGTTCATAACACTCAGTTAAATAAAAACACTGCCATTCATCAATCCGTCATTATATAATTTATATTTTATACATTTAACTAATAAAATTCAAATTATTTTATTAACAAGTAATTATTATTTCATTTCAGAAAATCACATAGTTAATATAATAATGATAACTTAAGTACTACAGTGGTAAAATATTTTAAAATATGAAATTTGTAATGCAATGTACCTACTTACATATTATGTTCGTATACATACACTATATATTGTATAATAATGTCACTTATGCACTCCGCACTATTCGTCTAATAATACAATACTGTACTTTCATTTACAATTTTTTTTTTTTTAACTAGTATTTTTATTTTAAGCTACTGTATAGTAATTTTTAATATATACCATAGTTATCATAACTACACAATACGTATATTCGTAATAATTTACAGTTAATTTTCAACCAAAATCGTATGAACAATAACCCTTATTGGCTGCAGTGATACAACTATAAATTTAAAAGCCCCTATACAAACTAATTATTTTAGAGGCCCTTAGATTTATTAAATGAAATAATACATTTTCCACATAAATTTAAATAGGAAAAGTCACTGGTATACGGCAGGTGTTCAATTAATTAAATTTTTAATTCATAGTGATTATACAATGTATTAATTTTTCTAATTGCGTGTGAAATAAATAAAAATAATAATATCGATATATAATTAATAATAAATATAATAATAATAATAATAATGCCTTTTGCTTTTTTTACTCTTATGTATTCTTATATATTTAAGCATATAGAGTTTTAGAAATAATGTGTATGGTGAAATTCAAAGCATGACATAAGCAGGAGGATACGATTTATCGCCTGCACCTATGATGGTTGCGGCATTAATTGGCTGATATTATTCGTACTAATAAATAACCAGAGTAAAATACTCGAAAATTATGTGTCCAGAACTTATAATTTTAGTTTAACACAACATTTCATCAAACTTTTGAAAACAGCAATTTATACTATGCACAAATTTTAAAATTAAAATGTACTATAACTATATAGTTGTAGTCTACAACGCGAAAAACATATATACCTAATCTATACTCTATAAAATATATTATTATTATTATTATTATTATTATTATTATTATTATTATTATTATTATTATTATTATTATTATTATTATTATTATTTATTATTATTATTTATTGTATTCACTACAATAATTTATGTTTTTATTTTTATTTACTCTATACTATAGCTTAAAAGTTAATACTATTTTCGTAATTATAAATATGTCATTTTAATATTTTAATAAAACATAGTTTTATGCACACACTCATAGCATTCTCGCCAACAATAGTAAATATATTTATGCAAAAGAAAATTTAATTATTCTATTAATCTATAATCGTATTAATTGGATTTTTTAATCTGAAAGTACTAATTGTATACCAGGTAAAGGTGTTGCTAATTTTTTTTTAATTTTCAATATCAATTTGATTTTTAAACCCGTGCAATTTCAACGTTCAAATATAACTTAATTCTGAGAAACATTAAATTATCGTTGTTTCTATGCGAGTGCATTTTATAAAGTGTATATTATGTAGGTACGTATATTTAATATTTATAATATTTACGTATTTATAATAGTATTCTGAATACTTTTTAAGTATTCAATAACGCATTTTAAATACTTTTTAAAGATCAACCATGTTTTGAATAGTACCTACATAAAAATAATATTATTTAAATGTAAAAAGTAATTATTTCAGATAAAAATATGCGTGGCAACTAGCAACAGTAGGTATTTAAAAATACATCAGTAATCTTGCTATATTTGTTGTTTGTACCCTGCTTTATTCAAATAGTCAAATACATTAAGTTATAATAATTTTGTTAAATTTCATAAATAATTGGTATTATTAATGTACACATCTGTTATTATGTTAATTTATTAACACAGAATCAAAAATATATATATACATTAAACCTCTCCGAATACATACTGAACACTGTTTATATTCGATTAAATAATAATATAATTACTATATTTGATAAAAAAAAGGTATTCTAAAAGTATTTAGAATACCTTTTGTGACGTATTCAAAATACTTAGGAATACATATTCTGAATACTATTTTTCGAAGTATCCGGAATATGTATTCCAAATACTTTTAAAAAGTATTTTACCTAGGCCTGGGTATTTATTTATTTATTGACCTAACCTATTTATATAGGTATGCCGGGCAAAAAGAACGTGATAATGTACAGTTGCTGTCCAGAACCATACGTGGACATCACGTTTACAATAAAGATTAGACGAAGGACTTTATATTATTTCTTCAACCTGATCGTGCCATGTGTGCTCATCTCGTCTATGGCTCTCCTGGGCTTTACGCTGCCTCCGGATTGCGGCGAAAAACTCACACTAGGTAAGAACGCGACATTAAGAACGGGGGTAATACAACGCAAAAATGTTATTACAGCGGATCACCGAGTTTGGTGTGTGAGTGTGTGTGTGTGTGTGTGTGTGTGTGTGTGTGTGTGTGTGTGAGCGTGTATGTGGATGACAGAGTAAGAAAGGAGATGTATAAAAACCAAAAAAAAAACCAAATAGACAAATTATACTTTGTCGGTGGCACCTAAATGTACACAGACAAGGTATTTGAGGATTTTCTGGAACTTTTGAGCGAAAATACGTGTAATCCTACACAGCTGTGTATATAGACGTTATTTTCCAGAGAACGTTTTGTGCACACTGTCAATGGTAATGGATTAATTTATTTTCATGATAATTATCCAATGTTATACCTATATACTTTTGACAGACAAGCGGATGAAGCCATATCGAACCTATGCGAGTGTGTACACAATGAACTGGCGTCCCTAGAAAATAATTATTTATTGTTTATTATTATAATAAATACTTGTTTAGAGGGCTTCGCTTTAATCCGTTACATACGACCATCGCCTGAGTACATCTAACGGTGTTGAACATTGTATTGACATCTATCGTTCCCGGATTCTACGCGCACACATAAATCCTAAACTCATTGCATACATATTTCAAAGACATTTCAAATCGATCAAGTTGTTCAGAGTTCAATATATTATAATGTTCGAAACAAAAACGTTTTATGCGTGAATTTGCGCACAATTAAATAAATATATATATATATATATATATTTTTAGGGCAAACGCAGGAAAAAATTTCGGGGGGTTAAAAAATGAAAAATTATTAAATACTATATATATGTCGCAGCTTAACTTTCAAATTTTCTCAGACATTTCGGCGGGGGGTGGATTCGGACCCCCTCTGGGGGTTTATTTTATAAAAAATATATATATTGTATAAATTCTATTTTATCGAAGTTTTTCGATGATATTGAATAATTGGTGATGTTTCTATAGGAAATTATATAGTCAAAAAAAAATATCTATATATAAATCACTTGATCAGAAAAATAATTTTAAAAACGTATGTACTCGTCTTATGAAAATTATCTTCTATTCAAATATCTTTGAAAATGATTAATTGCAGAAGACAATAATTTCAACTTTATTACCATATATTCATTTATATGTATATGGAATATTTAAATGCCTACGAAACTTGGTGAAAATAATCAAAGCGTTCGTTTCAGAAATAACTATATTACTGTCACTAACAGTATTTTTGAATCTGGTCGCCGAGTCAATGCCAACTACATCCGAAGCGGTTCCCCTAATAGGTAGGACTAAGAAAAAATTGCAACTTGCATGATGACAAATGTCATTGTCATTTGGTACTTGGAGGAACCACTTCGCCGGACAAGCAATACACATATTACATACATTTGTATTATATAAAATACACATATTACTGTTACCCATATTCCAAATTAACCGTTATTATAATTAGTGATAATAATCGGAAAACAATTTTATTAAATTTTAAATAAAACATTGTTTCATCAACAACAACAAATTTTCCCAAATGTATTTTTCTAGGTCATAAAAATAAATTGGTTGTTACAGGAGTGACCATCTTGCTATCACTGACAGTGTTCCTGAACTTGGTGGCGGAAACGCTTCCACAAGTCTCCGACGCGATACCCTTGCTAGGTACCATAAAACACCCTATTCCTCCCGAATAAAATTCAATTCTTGTGTCAGTTAGTGATGTCTACATATTAATTTTGTCTTTCTATTTATATTTTAAATAGAATATATATATGTTTACCATTTGAATGAATTATTATTATTATTATTATTATTATTATTATTATGATTATAAGAAATCGTACAAAACAATATTATTATATTAAAATGTATAAATAGTCTTTCACTAACGAGTTATTCAATTAAATCGCAAAATTATTGACCAATAATGTAAAATAAAATTTTTTCAAATACACATCAAAATATATATTTTAAAATTTAACACCCATAAATGTAAATAATATTATGTATTAAACAACTATACGAATCTAATAAACGTAGATTAATATAGTTTTCAATTAACATGTTTTTTTTTTATTAATTTACTCGTATACGTAAAGTGTATGATTTATTATAATATCATCGTAATTATTTGAAACTAAAGAAAAATTATAAAAACATAATAATATTAATAATCTGTTGAATAAAATTATCCCACAAGAAAATATAAATAAAACCATCAGATTAATTAATCATATTTTGATTGAATAAAGAACGTATTAATTATTAACAGAATTTTAATTTTAGTTTTAATTGATTTTGTACGATTTCTATTTTATAACAATATAACGCCTGAGGCCGAGCCGTACATATTTTTAAGAATGTTATGCCATTTTTTTTTTTTTTGTACTTGTACAAGTACCATAACTATAAATTATTTTGTGCATATAGTTTCTAAAAAAACTCTTTAATACGGCTTTGCCTTGGTGTACTTTTATACTACTATAATACTCCATTTGATTCTTTCGCTCGAGTGCTTTTTCTCACTTCACTTTTCTCTCTTTGTTTATTGTTTTAGACATTTTTACATATTTATTTTTGTTTTGTTCTTTGAACAATAATAATTGTGTGACTTTTTGCATATTGATATCGATGTGAATTTGCAGTTTGTGATTGTATTTGTTTGCCTTTCTGATTCATTAAAACATAGGCGTAAAAATAATAAAATCAAAATATAATACAGCTTGTGATAATAGACGATACGTATATTTAATGTTGTTCATTTACGTTTTATTAGCCATCGTGATTTTTTTTTTTTTTAGATTATTGTAGGTTTTTTACAGTTTAGGAAAAGATCAAGCGTCGATGAACTAGAAACAAATTCATTACGTTAAAAATGATAATAAAAGAATTATTAATATTTTTAACCAGGTATATTTTAAACGTTCCGTCTATTAAATAATTTTATATAATATTGAAATAGTGTTTTTTTTTTTTAAATCGTTTATTTTATTAGTGGTTACGAAACAATTAATTACAAGGGTATATAAATTAAAATCGGTAATCTTTCATTACCCAGTACACTTATGGATATAGTTTAGGTTACGGATTTCCATGTGAAGTCATGTATCGATTAACGAATTTTAATATTATTATTACAATAATTATTATTTAATAATATGTACTTAAATCATTGGTTATCTTATGGTACCAAAATACAGGTTACTTAAAATTATTTGTGTTACAGGTGTGGCAATACTGCTTTCACAAGTAGTTTACCTATTGCGGTTGGCAGAAGTGTTGCCAGAATCCTCTGACGCGGTACCCTTGTTAGGTTAGAAATAACCATATTCACGAACACTCTTTTTTCAACAACACACTAAATTTTCCTTTGTGTTTTTCCAGCCTTCTTGTACTTTTGGTCTTCAATCTGTTCGCTTTATTTTGCATTGGGTGTGACAAATATTATAACTATAACGTTAATTTATTTTCTACATATACTTTTATTGAATATACAGGACACTATTTGGCACATTAAATTAAATTTATATCCGAGTACATTAGTATTGACTGAACAACTTCAAACATACACAAAACATAGGAAGCGTAAAATGCTTTAAAAAATAAAATTATAAGAATTTATACATTAGGGGTATATTTAATAAACTAATTTTTAATGTTAAATAACAAAAAAAAAAAAAATATTATGACGAAAAAACCTATACTCGGTAGGTAGGTACATGAAAAATACAGAATTTTAATATTTAAGCGTGGATTTTTACTCTTGTAATATATATAATATACCCGCAAATGACTATTAAAGTGTTCTGAAATTAAAACTTCCCGTTGTTAAATCTATACAGTGTCTCGTCCAATAATTCGGTACAGACAAAAAAATTAAAACTACGTGTAAAACAAGTATATAAATTTTTTTGAAGACTTCATCGGTGGTCATTTGACACACACACATAATTATTTCTTTCGATGAATGAGTAGGCAACTTGATTGTTGCTAAGTATAAATTCACCCACGTTTTCGGCTAATTTCTCGTGCAATTTTTACAGTATTATTATTTTTTTTATTAATTCAAGCCATCTTTTACAAAACAAATTACGTACATAACCAAATTTTATTCATGACCTGCTCATTTATTTTTGATATTTGTTTAATAATTAGAAAATGTATTTTCAAAAATAAATAATATAAGAACTCAATATTATTATACAAACATTATTGTTTTAAAATCAAAATAAAAATATATCTCAATTAAAAATGTATATATTTGTGTGTGTGTGTGTGTAGAGAAATATTTTGTAACAAATACATTTTGATTTTTGTTATTGACATTAATGACATGATTAAAATCATTTATATTTATGTAACAATAATTAACAAAAATATTTAAATTGTCCAGTATTTAAAAATTCTATAAATTTACAGATATTAGGTACATTCATAATATCAAAATATTTTCAAAAATCTCAGAAAAATTATTACCTAAATTTTAAATTTTTCTGATAATATAATGTGACATTATAAAATTATAATAATAATATTATTATTATTATTAAAATAATACGGGTAGGTTTAATATATTTTAACATTGTTTTTCATTACTAAAAAAAAAACTTTAAACTCTTTTACATTTAGATTTATTGTACATTTTATTTCTCTGTTTAAAAGGTGTCAACTATTTTGTTAAAATGGTTAATAATTTTATGAACGCCAAAATAATGCTTCATTTATATTACTTACGCAATTTATAATATAGGTAATGTTTTAGAAATATTTTGTTTTTAATTTCTAAAGTCTGTTTATTTTTTTTCATTTTATGGATGGTTAAATTACCAGAAGTTTAAAAAAATTATGATTTTAGTTTATAAAATCCAAGTCATCGATTTCAAAATAGATTAAGGTTTTATTATCCCTTTGCTAAGATTCAGTATAAAATGCTGTGTATATATTATGTACTCGCTTTTTTTTTCAATTTAAAGAAACGCATTAAATAATTCTTAAGTATAAAATTTAATTTTATATTGTTAACCTAAAGAAACATAAAATATACATAATAAAATAAAATACATAATTTCAAATATTGACAATATTTAATTTATATAATACATTCATTAATGTATATATATACGAATATACGTATAATAAACAAATTAATAAATTTCATAATACTTATAACAAAACATTGTCACACCCTATTTCGATCAGTCATTGAAATACGTATACATACATACATTATTGTTTTATACCATATATCACTTTTATATTAACCATTCAATCAGCTTTTTTTATAAAATGTCTGTCGACAGTAAAAATAAGTTTTACTATTTTCTCTGGTTTTTCGCTATTTTCTTTTATAAAAATCTATACATTTTTGCATGCCAATACAAATAAGTGTACAATCAATAGAATGCAACATTAATTTTAAGTTCGAATTTGCTTGCCCTTCATGATAAATTTACACATTCATCTACCTATTTATATTTAACAACAACGCATATACTTTTTTTATTACATTATTAATTTTTTTGTTTTTAAAGCTGCATTTAAAGTTTACAGAGAAATTTTCTGATTCTGAAAGCCACACATACTACATACTATATATTTAATAAACTACACGTAAATATGATTTTTTTTTCGAAAATATATTACATTTTTGTTAATAATTATACAAAAAATTGCATCCATCAATAATCATGCTTACACGTGAACAAATGTATACATTTTTTTTCCAAAAATCATAAAACCTAGTTAGCAAAGCGTTAGTAAAATTGCAGTATTTTTGTTATAAAAAGCGTAATAAATTATTTAATTAAATACTTGAAGTTACATACGTAAAATTTTTTATCTGCTTATCTTTTTCAAATAACATTTTAAACAAGGTTTGTTTTATATTTAAACATATTTATTTTTTAGTCTTAGGAATCATATAATTAAAAAATAATAAATACATAGAAATGATGTTATCTCTTTCGTCGCTATTTTTTTACCAGCACAACAATTTTCTACGCAAACTTAGAATATGTCTAGTTACATATTTTCAATATTAAGATATATTCGTAATATCTAATATATGTGTACATAAATAAATTTGTACTTTCCTTAAATCTAAAAATAATTATCCACCAAATTTATGAAATAACTACGGAATTGCAATTTTATTAAACATATATAAAAACAAAATATTTCTCCATAAATTATAAACAAAACCTTCAAGTATTTATTTAAAATCGATAAAAATTTGACATTTTTCAAAATATATGTTTATATTAGCCAGATTATCCTGCTCCACTCGGAATTTTAATTTCTGTTTCCATTTTCACCATTTAGTATATAATATAAATATTATTAATTATAAATTTTACAAATGCAACATGTAATTTTCTAATTTTTAAAAGTGTCTATTTTAAATGAACATTGGGTTTATATTTGTATTTTCAAATATAAAAAAGATAATAAATTTTTATTGAGCCGTCCAAATGATAGAATTAAAAACTCGGTTTATTTCAGTGCTGTTTCTATAAAACTTCTTTTAATTTTTACCCTCTTCACCTTAAATCTTTTTTAGTCTATTTCTGCAATTATTAGGTCTTTTTTAAAAGAACTCAATTCTTTCATTCTTGTTTTCATCTTCAAAATTAACTAATAGTATTTCTTCATATTATTTATTCATAAATTTAAATTTAAATATTTGTTCATATATTAGATCTCAAATCTTCAATTTTAATTTTCAAACAACATAACATAGTTACTATGTCATTGTAGAATAAAACTTCTCATTTATCATGAGCTACAAAAACAATTAGAGGATATCTCACCAATCACCGATGGTTTTTAGTGGTAAAAATATGTTCGCGCAAAATAGAAAAAAGCACTCTTCAGAAAGATTTTAAAGATAAAACATTCAATATTAAAGAGATAGAGGACAATGTTTTAAAGGAAACCTTATATGCGTTTTTAAAAAAATCAATTAGAAAAATAGTTACAGGGATTTAAAAGAACATAAGAATGTATTTTTGAATTCATCATATCGATCTTCATATTACATGTAATGAAAAACACATAATATGAAGTTCCCTCGAGGTTCCTTGCAGTCCAAAATAAAATAGGTTACAAAATTTCATATTCAGTTTAATTAAATTATTCATAAAAATTATGTTGTGCAATCATTTAAATATCTATGGGTATAGTAAAAAATAAAATATTATTAAAAAGTATATGTGCAATGTCAGTAAAAAAATTAAATAAACGCAAATAAAAACTGTAATTATACTTTATTCAAAAGAAATTACGGGACCTCAAAATGATTTCCCACAAACGGGCCTCAAGTCTCATAATTGCTAAGTTGCAGCACTGCGTGTGAATATTAATTTTATAAGTTAATATTGTCTGATGGAACTCACACTGGACGCAATTTAACTGCAAAAATGGTTGTTGACGCAAATATTGTACACTCCATTTTACTATAAATCGTTAATATTACATCTGATATCTATAGTTTATCTCCTTCTCCACAATAGTTTTATAAATTTATAACTATCACTCAAAACCGAATTATTATATAAGCGCTATATAAACGATTATAATTTTATTACACCAAGTACAATGATATACTTGGTCATGTCATAGAAAATAATTAAGTGGTAAATTCAGGCTTGAGAAAAATAATTTTTAAAAGTATTCATATAGTAAATACTTTAGTTCTTACAAAAAATAGTAATCCGAATATGTTTTAAATACTTTATGTTTTAGAAATTTAATTAATTAATATTTGTCTCCGAAGAATTATTAAAATTATTATTACATTATATTACTTTATATTATTCATATTTGTACATATACCATTGAATACAATTCATAAATTAGGGTACAAACTAAAATAAATATCTCATATTCTAATACATATATTATAACAAATTTTATTTATATTTATTATATTTCAAGATTCTTGAAGAAATTTAATGTTTAAGTTACACAAAATGAATGTAATCGCCTGTGGTGATTAAATTTAATTACAAAAACAAATACTGAATTAAGGATGTCAATAATGAAATATTTACTTAAACAAAATATTAATATTTATTTATATAGATGTAATTTACACTTTCATATTATCTATATATTTTCAAAATTTAATTTGTTCGTTTTCGTCCTACTTTTAGTCAAAACACCACCACCAATGTTAAAGACACGTTCTACTAGGTATACACCTAGTTGCATATAGATGTATTGAACATTATACACTTTATATATATATACTTACTCTTCTGATTGATGGCGTTTCAACGAGCTGAAATTGTATAAAATTTGAATATTTCTTGTACTAAAGGAAGAGCTAATTTACATTTATTCTTGGAACAAAAAAAAATGATTAAATTAAAATGTATGTTCATATTAAAATAATTATTTTACCGAATACTTTTAAAATCCTTTTTGTAAATTATAATTTACAATACTATTCAATATTAAATATTTTAAAAAAGGATTTTAAAAGTATTCGGTATTTCGGAATAATACCTATAGTCTAATGATTATTTAGTATTAGTATTATTAATAGATAATTTTTAAATATATATTTTACATTAATTTAATTTAATATTTAGCATTACGAGTATACTTAATTTGTTCTCATTTCACTTGGTATATTATGTCTCCATGAAATGCTTTTACTAATATGATGAGATACGAAGACACTCTGATATATTATTTTATTTTTAGAAAAGTGTAATTGAATCACGTGATTAACAATAATTTATTTTGTCAATACTGTTTTACATTTTTTTAGTCATTTTCAATATATATATATATATATATATATATATAGTAAATACAAATGTCAATAAAATATTTAATAATATAATTTATCTTTCATTGATTCACATTCAACAACTATGTTTTGTGAATATTTATAATCTTCAATTAATGTTTAAATAATTAAAATAATGCATCATATTATCACACATCATGTAAATTCAAGAATTTGACTTGGTAATACTAATCATTATTGTTAATCAACAGTATTCGGTCTTTTACAGTAACATACGAATTGCTTATAAATTTAATAGGTATTTATTAATTATATAAAATAGGTTTATTTTATAAATTTATATTACTCAAATAATCCGTCTACAATAATCTTTTATCATCGAAATGTATATTGAAATATCACCTAGAATAACTTTGCTGGCATAAGTAAGAGTCCAGTGAGATACTATTTATTAATAATTCATAAATTTTATTATAAAAATTTACTACTAGTGCCATGAGACTATTTTACACACGTAATTCAATAACTTTTATGAATATTTAAACGATTTTTTTCATGATATTTCTGGGCTTTTTCTCTACGCGAAACCGTAAAATAATACGTGACTAGAGTTAGCAGCCACGTTTTATTATGGAATCTGGCACACATGTCACGGAATTTTATCTTCTTTTAAAACCTTGTATGTACTGTAATATATATATATATATATATATATATATATATATATATATATAAATATATATATAACAAATAAACCACCAAATTGAATTTGGCTTCAGTCGATCTCCATTATGTAACCTAAACTTTATTACGTTTTTGTATTTTCTATTTAATTTATATACCTGTCATTTTTCTTGCGAACACTAATTATTATTATATGATATATCTTTTTTTATTGTTTTTTTAATTTTGCCATTGCCGTCTAACACAAGCTGTATACAAATAAACAATTTTAAAAAGTCGATATTTAAATAACTCATAAAATATATCATCCGTATATGTATACATGTATTAAATAAAATATATTTTAACTAAAATTCAAATTATATATTATATAATTATAATATATAAACCAGTTTCGATTGAAACACTAAATAACGATATTTTGTAGTCGATATAACATAACTACCTCAACTCCAAGTATCAACTGATCTGACTACGAGGAAATAATATTTGAGTATTAAAAAATATATATATACTTAATTAAAAATGATATAATGTTTTTAGTCTAATGTATTAATAATAATTATATTTATATTTTATTTTGTGTGTATTTATTTATTTTTTGTTTTTGGTATCTTTATTTTGTTTTTAAGTACTCAGTAATGTATTGAATGAATCTAACTTGTTACACATACGTATTATGTATACATTTGTAGACAGTTTAACAGTTACATAAAACATTTTTATTTTTCTGATAATAACATACACTATGCTTACTTGATAATAAGAATACAAATGTAATATTTTTTTAATGGAGATTAGTGCATATAGAAATAAAATTATATTATTGGTAAAACGTATAATTTGTAAATGCTTTTAAAATTTAAAAATAAACATATAGGTTATACCAGCGGTTCCCAAAGTGTGCGCCGCGGCACCCTGGTGCGCCGCGATGTCTTTAAAGCGGCGCCGCGCCCCTTAAAATAATAAAATATTTATTTTATAATTATATCTTTAAATTTTAATAATAATTAATATTTTATATTTAATAATATTTTAATACATTTTCAAATCTTTGAATCAAATTAGATACGGCCACTCTCGTTTCCTTTTCCACGCTGATTTTTGTTGTTTGCTGATATTCGCTTTTTATCACAATGACCGTCAAAAACCCAGCTTCGCACAAATATATAGGACGTTGAAAACGGAATTAAAATACGTGAAGCCTTATCACTTAAAAAAGGGAATATTTGTCTTTTATTGAAATACTAAATTTACTTTTAGACCAGATAACAGTCGGTGGCGCTGAATTTTATAATCTTTTTTTAGTGTAAAATATAATATTTATAAATCTTAATAATTGCAAGAATTTATGAAATATATACTCATATAATTATAATAATATAAATATTTACATTTTACATATTGTCCACAGTTTTTTGTAGTTTTATTTATTTTTATTTAAAAAAAATTTTTAAAAGTCATCAATTTTATCTAAGGCGCCATGAGAAAACTTCAGTTTCAAAAGGGCGCCGCGAGTCTAAAAAGTTTGGGAACCGCTGGGTTATACTATAACATCAGTGTTATCAATTAATAAATTATAGGTAATGCAAAATGTTATAAATACTTCAGCTGCATACAGGGTCGTAGCCAGCAAAGGGGCCCATAGGGCCCGAGCCCCCCCCTTTCCCTGAAATTCTGAAAAACCCGCATATTTTCTGCAAATTCTGTAATTTTCCTATAGATTTATACGAGTATATACACGAGACGAAAAACGCGCACACGAACGGTCTTGTGTAATAACTAAAAACTGATTTTTCAATACAAAGACACGACCGCAAACTATTTTCCTGCCCCCCGGAACCAAATTTCTGGCTACGGCCCTGGCTGCATAGATTTATAATCAAATAAAAATCAAAATTATTGCAGTTAAATATATCTTTTATAGTTGTACCTTAGAAACTATTAGGCCAGCTCATTAGTTAACAAAAATGATATTTTTTCTATCAATTTAAATTAGGTGTGTGTATATATATATATATATATATACAGTGGCGCACACATTAAGGGTCAATGGGGTCGATCGACCCCCCTATTCGAAAGGGTGGTTGGGGTAATGCTAGTGTTATGGAACTAAAAATGTAAATAATATATTTTTAATCATAATTAATAATATAGTGCATGCAAGATTGTCATTGGATGTCTACTAGTTGTCTATTGGGTGGTGGCCGGGTGTGTAAAATATCGTTAGACCCATCAATGTGCAGTTCAGTGTGCGCCACTGTATACATATATTCCTATGGAAAAGTTTGTAAAATTATATATATTTTAATAAATAAAACAGAGTAGGTAAACAATTTTTTGGAAAAAAGAATATTTTTAAGATTTGCTTTGAGATTACCAATAGGTAATTAAATAAATGTATGTTTGCCAAGAAAACCGTGCTGAAAGATATTACATTTGTAGTATACATTATATTACTTACGTTTTATCGAATTAACTGTACAAGCTTTCAGTAAAATAAAATAATATTTCTATTAATCGTTTCAATATTTTTATTAAATCATATTCTAATAAATGTTCACAATAATTGTAAAAGATATTTAATTGACTATCGTCCTTCATTCTACTTGATATTGAACTAATTAACAACTTTTTTCATTAGATTTAATTATATATTTATTCTATACTCGTTAAAGTTAAATACAAAACAATTAACTCTTCCACTTTACATTCTTACTGAAAGAAACTCAAAGGAGTAAATAAAAATTATTTTTTATTTTATTATAAAAAAACTACTTATAAACAATCATATTTTATACACTCATTATCGCGCAGTAGTTTTAATTACTTTTTCAGAATACGAATATTTAGTAAATACTATTTTCTGTTTGTAGGAATTAGTTTTAGTTATTTCATCATATTGCGTGCACACAAAACACAATATTATTACGATAGATAAGCATGCTTTTTTTTATTCATTTTTTTTTTTATTATTATTATTATTATCTTAACAACTGTCATGCCTTACAAAATATATCAACTTATAATATAATTAGATATATATATTTTAGTATACGTTTAAAACATAAAAGTTCTTTAGAGCATATCGATAAATCGTCTAAAACGATTTTCGTTAATAAATACTCTAGTTTTATATAATAATTTTATAAATTTAAAAAATTAACAATATCTTTTTTTCCATAGGTACATATTTCAATTGCATCATGTTCATGGTGGCTTCGTCGGTAGTACTCACATTGGTAGTGCTTAACTATCATCACCGAACAGCTGACATACATACAATGGGGCCATGGGTAATATTTGTATATTAATTTTATTAATATTAAATTTTTTTTTTTTAATAATGCCACTTTAACAAAAAAATTTAACACGCCATTACGTATCATCTGTGCAATACAAAAATTATACAAATATATGGTCATGCTTTAGTCGAAATTTATCAGTTCGCTAATTAAAATTAAAATAAGACAGTATTACAGACGCGTTTATCAAAGATCAAATAATATTTTTGTGTCTTGTATCATATAAATCATATAGATAATATATCGTATCTTAAAAATATTTTTTTATCGATTATGTATCTTTAGATACATAGGTACAGGTATATCAATTATTTTGTATAAAGATACTTTTTTTAGTATCATTCCAAACCCTGTAAATGCGTAATAAATATTACATACATATGTGCTTACAAAAAAATTTGTATAATGCATATATTATATAAATAATAATAATACATAATACAAGTAATAGAAAAATAATTTTACATTATCACATCTCTATTTATAATTTCATCGTGTTTACGAAGATAATAATTAAAGATTGGGCAATCTAAGGTCTAAACATAATCCATAAAATAAGTTAATGTGATTTTAATTTCAATTTATTTTATTCTAGGTTAAGTGTTTTTTCCTACTATGGTTGCCATGGTTTTTGTGTATGCAGAAGCCTGGTAAAGACATATCTTTCAAAGCCATCAAAGGTAGGTACACGGATCGGAGAGGTATAGAACTCCGAGAGAGATCGTCAAGGAGTTTACTAGCCAACGTTCTTGACATAGGTAAAGTTGTTTTTATATTATATTTAAATGATATTTTTTATTGCTAATACTTCATTCAAACTTTATAAATCTTAGATAATAAAAAAATTTTAAATTAACAAAAAAATTAAATCGATGTAAACCATATAAAACTGTACAACATAAATAAATTCGGTTTATGCGTTTTCTGTAAAAGGGATAAACCCATTTTTTAATTAACTTCAAGTTATAATTGAAAATTTTAAAAATATTTTAAAGAGATAAAATGGAATAAATTTAATTAAGTTTCTAGTTTTACTAATTAAAATATTATGAACAATAATGTGTAATATCTTAGTGAATACATTTAAAATGAGAAGTTAAGATGATAAAATTTATGTTATTTTATGTTTTGATAACAATGATATACATTTGTTAATAAAATAAAAAATAAAAAGCAAATTATTATACTGCTCGCCACAATACCTAAAATTGTGGTGTAATAATATTATAAATGTTTAAATGTACAACATATGAATAAAATCCAATACAATTTTTAGAATACATTGAATTAATAATAATCCGACAACAGTACAAAATTACCTCCATACATTTACTGAATATTATGTAAATTCATTTAAATAAAAATAAATATTAAAATTGTATAATTACCTCAGTGTTAATAATTTTTCTGCTGCACTTATAGCCTCTCTGTAATTGGTACCTCGTTTTGTAATACTCGGTTCAATGAAATTCAAAAGTTTTTGAAAAGTATCTGGGCTCATTCTATGTCAACTTTTGAACTGCGCAGTATGAAGTTTAAGTTCATCTGCATATACATTTCAACATTCGCACTATACAGGGTGTTTAACGATAAATGTGTCAAACTTCAGGAAGTGTTTCTACCCTTCAAATACAAAAAAAAGTCTTTTTGACCCCTACCGAAATCTCAATAATAAGGGAGATATTTCGATGTTTGTGATTTTTTGATTAAATACAAGTTTTTTTGATAATAAGGTTCATAAACGTTAAACTATTAAATCTACAACAAATTTGAATACACTGCTGGAAAGCTCATTAAATTTTCATTAAAAAACCATATCCTACAAGGTTCTCGCTTCATTTTTTGAGTAAAGGAAATAACCCAAAAGTTTTAAAACTTCAAAATTTCGAATTTTTTAGAAATTTCAATGTCATCTAATGAAAACAATTTTTATTGCAGAGGGGTGCAAATTTCACAAAAAACTTCAGCATTTAATGAGCTTTTCAATTTTATACAAATGTTTTTCTTTACATCCTCTCAATGGTCTGTTATTCTACCTAATGTGTAAAAAAGCGTAAAAACTTACACATTTCACATAACAAATCCGATCGCGGTCAAATGTGGTGGACTGATGTAAAAACAGTATAATTCCAGGAAATACTTATGACGACGCTTTAGTACGATTAGATGAGTCGCTTAATAACATTTCTCGTTATTTGATTGCCACGCATCGACGCCTCGTTCTTTCGAGTTTTAAATTTATAGCCAAAATACGATTAATTTTCGTAGTAATAATTATCTAAATTGTATCGTTATCAACGATAAGCCATTTCGTGAAAGAAAAAACCCGAGTGAATTATTAAGTCATTGAAATGCCATCCAAATTTTCAACTACGGGTCGACCGTGGCACTCAACTTTCAATTAGTTAAACACAAGAGGTCGTGTGTCGTGTTACTGTCCATCATGCCTGTTTATTCAAATAACAAAATGTTTAAACGCTGGGTTAATCAAATATTTTCGTTTTTATTTTTTATTTTCCTTCTTAAATGCCATCAGAATAATAAAACGACATCGTAAATGTGTAAACGTATGTACAGTGCTCTAAGCAGGTACACCATATAAGTGATGGTATAGAAATATTACAGGCTACAGCGGCCCACGAGGCAATGTTATTATTATTAGTTATCTTGTTCCCAGCATAGGCGTGTATACAATTTTTTGCATTTTTTTCTACATCCAACATTTTTTTCCGTTATAAATAGACAACATTGACATATTAAATATGATCTTATAATTATTGAAACTTTATTTTAACTGTTTAAAACAATATTTACCTGCTACCATTAATTGTTCGTGTGCTTTTTGAAATATTCTTACTATGTTTTTGTTCATTTTCTTCACTTCATGCAGATAAAAATCTATTTACAGACAAAATACAAAAATACAAAAAGTATTTTATTACTCTAAAAGCTGCAGGACTCTGGATTTCAAGCGGAATCTATTGTAACGCAAAATCACAACTCATTATTTATATTTTTAATTTAGTGGGGACTGATTTTGCAGGTCTGGCCATTGCCAGAGTAGCCAGATCAGCTGTAAACATGCCAACGGTTCCCATAGTCAGTCTAAAACGTAACGTCATGACCATGTCGTCATGAATGGATGATTGTTTTAATATCTGACATTTGTGTCAGATTTTATCAGTTTAAATTAATTATAATCAAATTTTAAGTTGGTTAGTGATTCTGATACTAGAAATATCATCTGTTCTAAAGAGGTATAGCCGAAAATGAGCGTGTAATTATTATTATTTCATACATAGCATACTATTAATTTTTTTTTAAATTATTATTATGAAATTATTGTAAATATATTATTATACATCTAATTGTAAAATTATTTTTATCGTATACTCTATTAAATACACAAATGATAATTATTTATAAATTATTTCCAAGGGTTTGTCAATTTAAAATTACTAAATTTAATTTATCGTTTAATTAAATATATTACTGTGCCTCGATTTTTTTCAAGTTTGCCACGCCATTGTACTCGTCAATATAGCTATGGTGTTGAACGATATATTGTTTCGTATTATAACCGTTAAGAACTTTCCGCGAAACTGAACCGGCGGCTATATAGTAGTAGAAATATCTTTACAAATAACTTCAGGTCTGATATTGTTATAATCGTAGTGCAACTGCGATCATTATAGTTGTCTCAGAAGAGTTGGACTATAATAACAATATATCAGACCGTCGTTTTCGTTTAATTTGAAAACGCACACATTTCTAATTCGCACATGTTGCTCGTTGGCGCTGCTGTGTGTTACAATTAAAACTTTCGATTTCGTCCTGTTTGCAAGATATAACATTTACATAATATAACTTTTGAAAATCCCCGAAACTAATATCGTCCCATGCAATACAAATGTTTGCGTACACCCCGAGCACATACACGTACGGACACGTGTCACGAGATCGTCGTGGTCTTTTAAAATATTACACAGACTCATTTCCAACGTCACACCATGCCGCTTCACAAAATTGTACTTGATTTATCCATATCGATATTGATTTTTACTTCAAATAATCAACTATGATTAACCATCATCTCCCCCAAACCCCAACACGCGTTTTAACGTTTTAACGAAAATGATGTATGTATAACCATAAGCGTGCGCACGGGGTAGTCAGGGTAGGCACTTGACTACTCTGCGAACAACTCCCCCGCCCACAACATAATATTATGTTTGACCATTTCAACATGTCCGTAAACGGTAAAATGTAAGAAATAAGAATATTGGAAAAATTAAAAAATATATATCGTCGTTAGTAACTGCTATGATAAAATAAATTTATCATAATTTTATTTTATTAATTTATTTTATCATAGTAACATATATTTTATATATAAAATAGTGTTGTTAAATTTTTACTTATTAACTAATTTAGGTATATTACATTATATTATTACTTATAAAATAATTTTTTACTATGGTAAATGCAGTTAAATAAAGTTACTCTATCTAAAATTTTTTGTTCATGTTAAATGCCAATGTGTAATGTATCATTTATGACTACCCTGCCAGTAATGTCTGCTCACGCTTATGTGTATAACCGAAGCACGATCTTATCATCGGTGACAGTTAAATTAAAAATATAAAAGGAATGTCACGCCTCGACGACAGCGGATATTCCGTTTTATTGTAGAAATAATAATAATAATGCAATGTAAAAAATTTAAAAAAGGAAACTAAAAAATCATTATTAAATTTTCGTGGATTTTATTTACATCGTATAATAAACAATGCAAACGTGCATAATGACAAATATTATTATATACGAGTATTATAATCATCTGTGCGTATACTGTTCGTTTTGTTACCTGTCACAAATTATTCCAACTAATTTAATTCTAAGATCCACCGATCTACCGAACTGTTTTAAATAGAATACGTTATATGTGTTGACATATAGGCATTTCTCTTTATGATAATTATTCGATTGCAGACGACGATTTTCGAGCGAGTGTCCTGTCAAACCGCGTGTACACCAGTGGGGCGGCCAGCACATCTTCGCCGGCGTCGGTGACTGAGCCCAGAAGCGTTTGCAACTACTCAGCCAAAGAACTGCAATTAATTCTACAAGAAGTTCGTTACATCACCGATTACATGCGAAAGCAACAGGACGACCAGGAAGTAATCAACGACTGGAAGTTCGCAGCAATGGTTGTAGACAGATTCTGTTTGATAGTGTTCACATTTTTCACATTAGTCGCCACTATTGCCGTTTTATATTCAGCGCCACACATAATTGTTGAGTGACTGAAGACCTCGTGTTCATTCCTCGAATCTCGAAACAACAGTTACGATTTTGTTAAATATTTGTTTTTGAAAACATCTAATGGTTTGGAAATATTTAAACTCAAATCTTCTTTTTGTAATACAAAATAAAAAAACGACGAAGAGCTTAGTAAAAAAATAAAAAAATAAAAAATTATACAATACACAACGCATTTACAGGGTGTTAAGAAGATCGTGGGACATGAAAAGGTCCTTCTGAATTCAATTTAATAGTGTTCTTAATTTTAATTGTTTAAAACACACCCTGTTTTAAAAAAATATTATTTACATAGTTCTATGTATCCCAAATAAAATGGAAATAGTGAAAATATTTTCATTAAATTTAATTATTATTATTATTTTTTTTTACTATTAGTAGTAACTAGTAGTAGTAGTAAAAGTAGTAGAAGTAATAGTAGTAGTAGTAGTATTAGTATTAGTAGTAATAGTAGTAGAAGTAGTAGTAGTAGTAATAGTAACTATTAGTAGAAGTAGTAGTAGTATTAATATTAGTATTACTGTAACTACTGCCCGTAACAATTTTGAAATCGGATAAAAATAATCATAATTTTAAATTATGAATAATATTTCAAATATTACCAATAATTATTACTATTATTGTTCGTAAATCATTGAACATTATGTGAAGTTTTATGTATAACCCACATTAAGGTTCTTAATACCTATACACACGTATATGTGCTATATTTTCTTTGAGTCCTTCCTGTGGATTATTTTTTATATTTCAAAGATACCATAATACTCTTTTTAGTTTAACGTGAAATAATTTTTGGTTGATAAATTTAGCATGTTTACTTAAGAAATCATTATTTAATAAATTTATCATTGAAAGAATATTGTCCTTACAATCAATTTGTTATCAACAGGAAATTATCTTTTTTTCTTTATATCGGTTCGATGATTATTTTGAATACTTATATTTAAGTTAATTTTAGTAAAAATTCTTTTAACTTTAAACACATTTTTAATCTAAATAGTGAATGACAAAATATAATTAATTAGTGTCTTTTATTTCGAGTATTAAAATATAAATTCCTAGATATTATGAGAAATCATAGATGATAATTTTCTAAACACGCATAAAATTATCACATTATTTGTTATAAGATATGTATATTTTGTGGAAAACCAAAATATTAAATCATACAGCTTCAAAATATTATCAAAATTGAGAATGACTACAAATCATATACAAACAATATGACTATAAACCTATAAATTAGAATACATAATTATTAAAATTGACAATTATTATTAAAAGTAATAAAATTTCGTTTAGTTACTTTTTTTACAAATAAACGTGTATCGAAATAATTTTCTGAAAACTGTTCATACATTTTTTTATTTTTTTATATAAAATCTATCACCTTATTTCGATGACTCGATAAAACGATTTCTTAAATATGTAGTATTAATAACAAATTATGTATTATGTTTTATAGGTACTAATCAAATTGAAATAATTTTTTTAAATTGCCTAATTTTCTGCTAAGACTTTATAGCTTAAACTCATAAAACATATTATTATTTCATTTGGTTTTATTTATTTATTTTATAATTATTGTTATACAAATTTTAAAATAAGTTTTAGACCCCGAAAAATAAATTCTTGTTAATATATTATATACATAATATATCTCAATTTTGGTGGACGTGTATAAATGAATAAATTTTATCATTAACACAATTACTTTTTGTTTGAAATTTGAAATTATATACTAAAGTTATGTTATCCTATAAAAAAATGTAATTAAATTAATTAATGTATGATAAGAGGATAAAATTCAATGAACATACTTGATAATTTACCCTGTACATGATACATATTTCATATCTCATACTCGTCAATTATAATTTTCAAATGAATTCCAAATTACAGTACATGTAGGAGCGTATTATAATAATGGTTTTATCAAATAATATTTTCCTTTTTTTTTTAATATTAGGTAATAAGTAACCTGACGATTGGGTTTAGTGACTAAAAATTTAAAATGACAAAGGTAATATTATTATCATAGAATAATAGAACTGAATTGAAATTAAATTAAATGGTTTAATCTGTTCATATTTGTATGATGAATGTCACAAAGATGAAAGTAATGCGAATTAATTTTAATTTTTTTTTTTATTTAAAAGCCATTTAGTCTTTTTACTTGTACGATATACCTACTACAAAACAATTTCAATTCAGATTATGATTGATAAATAATAATAAGAATCATACGAACAGCGTGATAAACTCAAATTCAATTTAAAATGTGAGTACTCGTCACCAAAACATTAATTTTAGAAATTTACTAACACATTTTTTTTTTACCTAAGTCTTCACAAAACGTTAAAATATCAATACCATTATTTAATATTAAAAACATTAACTTCATTATTATGTTAAAGTATAATTTGTTACTCTTAACCGTAGCCCGCACACGTGTACACATATAAATCATACAATCCAAAAACGCTATCATTACTAATTAATAATTATGATTTAAATACTAAAGATGTATTTTCATTCACATAAAATTACAAATAGTTAGTTAGACATATAATTTTAAATAAAAATTTAAAACAATAAATTAATTTATTGAATTATTATACTCGTAGATTATATTTTGAACGAGAGTTCCTCTAACTCTGGTTTTAAAATGTTTTTTCAAAAACATATTTTTTAGCATAAAAAAGTTTTTAAAAACGAAAATGCTTCAAAAATATAATTTAACATGTCTATCGATTAGACATTAAACACATAAGATATATTACTTGTGTTTTGACAAAATTCCGTGGTTTAAAAGAGCTACGAAGTTTTTACAAATAACAAGTTGCCAATGTTTGTTTTAATATAGAAGAAATGCTAAAATATTTTTTTTAATATTTCGAATATGGCAATAAATTGTTTGTAGTTTAATATAACTCAACTTACCGATGGCTAATTTGCCAAAACAATGCTTTACTCAATATACAACAAATCCATTATTATTCAACGTATAATAAATATTTTTTTTTTAAATTTGATAGTTTATATTATAAAATACTGATTAATATTTTGAGTACATTTTTTATATTTAATTTCAAAACCATCATGTTATACATAATAGAAAGTATAATATGTTTCGTAAAATCGCATGTGTTCTCCATTATTACTTCTTTCAAAATTATCATAAATTGTTTTATAATAAGATCGTATTATATACAATCAGCCATATTCAATATATTAGTACATATACGTTGCATTATCTTTTTTATTTCAATGAATTTTAAGCATAATAAAATTATATTTTAAATGTATTGGAAATAATTTCTAATGCAAATTTAACTTTGAAAATAAATAATTCTTTTTGATTATTTTATTATAAACTTTAAAATAAAATCAATATTCATATTAAATTATATTTTCTCAACTAGAATGAATGACATTCAAATCGAAGAAAAACTAATATTGTATATTTTAAGCCACCTTAAAGTATGACGTATCTTTGAAAAACTAAATAAAACATACATCCAAGTATTATAATTTTTTTTAATAGTTATAAAAATTTTTTCGAAATATAATTTAAATTAATATACAATTTCATTCGTTAATATTTATACAAATATAATCGAAAACGTTAATGCTGTAATATTAATAAAGTACTTATTGACTAGTATTTATAATTATATAATAGTTAATTTATAACAAACATTAGTACTAAAAATTAAATGTAGAACAATTTATTGGTCAGTTACTTATTTACTTATTTAATAAACAACGAATTACTACAAAAAAATATATATACATATATATATATATATATATATATATATTTATGTATATTTAGAAATGTATTCCAAGACAGAGTCCTTTAAAAAAACACCATTTAGAGTAATATATTATAGAACTGAAAAACCAGTGTAAATGTTTCTACGTTTAAACAAAATAATATTAAAAACTATATATAATATATATATATTATATAATTGATATGTAGATTTCCATAATTTACATTATTTCATAGTTAAAATTAATTTTAAAAATCAGTAATTTTTTAATGATGTATGATTAAAATTGTATTAGTTAGTATCTGACAACATTTAATCATTTTCATAGAAAAAATGTTTACAACTAACAATTTAATTTTAGAGTTGAAAAAAAAGAATATTTATGGTTAGTTTGTGACTTACAATATTTGTAGATTAAAATGTATGAGTGAAGTAATTTATTATTTTAGAAAACCTAGTGAATTGGTTTGAAATATCTTTTATTTGTTAAAATTTGTTGCTCATAAAACGTTGAAGATATTTAACTTTAACACGCTATGTTAGGCGTATATAAATAACGAAATATTTAAAAACAACTTTGTACAAAGAATAATTAAGAAGTAAATCGTTAAACATGTTTTTATATATATTTAAAAAAAGTATATATGTATAAATAAAATAATAATTTTAAACAATAAAATTTGTATATCTAAAGCCCCAAAGTGAGGTTGTTATTTCTTGTGTATGTTTTTTATTCATATTGTATGTAATATATATATAAATATATAATAATATTGTGTACTAATATTATGTATCATGACTATAATCAGTTAAAATACATTATGGCATGTAGACAATGGAATGAAATTGTTTTAATTCTTTGTGTGAAATGTATATTATATATATATATATATATATAGATTACAGTGATGTTCCTTACAATTTTTTTTTAAGTTATACTAAGTCGTCGAATGACAGTCTTTCAGACTGCTTTCACACCTGAAATTTTTCTAATCGCGACACTCGAAATGCTCGCGCCTGGTCCGTTCACACACGATGGTGGTCGTATTTTTTTTTTTTTCATAATGAATAAAATTGCGACAAACCTATTACAATATCTGTAGTCATTCATTAGTAGAGTCGTCAATATTAATAATAATATTATTTTACAATAAACCGTGAAATTAAAAAACACAAACGGTTTCTGACCATTGACTCACAAAGTTCACAAATAAAAAAATCTATTCAAAGTTTTTTTGATATTCCTAAATTTTTTCCAAAACATAGGATATCATAGGACGAGGTTAAGAAAAGGATGAAAAAATTTACAATTTAAAATTCTGTTCGCGGAATATTTTTTTTACATACAAGAATAAACAAAAAATATTTAAAGGTTTTCCACATTTTTACATTTATTTAGCATTCAATAACAGGATTTCGACCCAATAGTCAATACAAATATTTTAAACATTTTCTCAAAGTGGACGAAGTATAAGGTGACCTATTTTAACATCGTATACAGACATACAGTGTTTTCATATTGGTAAGTACCCGAGTTTAAAAATAAATTATCATAATAAGATCATTCTGTTCTGTGCTTGTATCAAAAAACCGTAGTGACCATTAGAAATAATTGTTAAATTTTGTTGCTCGAGAGTATACAAAGTACACCCATTATTTTTAGACATAATCTTGAGAGTTGAGAGTATACTGCGTATACGTATTATACCCTATGGGAACACTAGTGCATATATATATATATATATGACTGTTATCATTTACGACTTTTCGAACTTTATACTTTGTTTTAGGACTAATTAAAATTTAAAAATTATTGCAAAACCAAACCATATGGACATATGGTCTAAAATTAAGAATTTAAACTCTTACACGAAAATGTACTAATATACACACGTAACTCTTCATGGTTACCATACACAATCGGACGTAAATCACAATATTTCAAATTCTGAATTATGATTACGTTAATAAACTAACATTTAATAAAATCGCCTGCAACATTATAAAAACATGGTATAATCTGGTAATTTACCATTACGCCATGGCCATCCATTACTGTAGTTGTCAGCATGACGTATTTCATGAACCGTGTAAAACGTACAATTTAACAGGAAACCACTGAGTACCTACTCGCCATTATTACGTCGTATTTGCAAACCAGCGAAATCCGTTGCTTTGCGTTCAAACCCTTCGGTCGGCTGCCGTAACAATCGACGCCACGCGCTGAAGTACAGACAACAAAAAAAATAAAACTGTAAGTTAAACATTTATCCACGTCTCAAACCGTGCTCCGCACATGACTTTCGATCCTCACTCCCACTGGATTACTGGAAACACCGTGTCGAATGAGGTTTTCTAAGACCTCAACACGATGTCAACATAAGCCCTGAATACAGCTTTTATGTAAATAGTATTTCATCCGGATTGAAATTTATTTAAATGAGGTATCTACACTACACTTTCGTTTGAATAATTCCGATAGAACTTATTCGAGTTGTTTCAATAATAATATTTTACTAAGGATTTTATATAGCTGTGAGGTAATCGATGTTTTAAATGTCTGTAAACTGATAATAAAAATATTCTGTAACACAATCTTTCGAAATTTTATTTTATCTTTATTATTATTATTATAATTATTATTATTATTATTATTATTATTATTATTATTATTATTATTATTATTAATAATAATAATATTACTGCAAAAATTAAAACAAATTCATAATATTTGAAGCTCTGAATGACTGAGATATTCTGTTTTGAAAGTTTCAATGTAAGACTTACTAAAAATAATAATTGTTTTTCAATATTCCTCATCATGGTTTTGTTTTTATATAAATATTCTAAATTTATATTTCTAAAACATAATTCATGAACAAATTCATAAATCGACAATTAAACCATTCAAAATTAAACATATCTTTTAAAATGTGCATATCCAAATTTATTATTTGTGGGGAAAAAAAATATTGATAACTTATAAAAATTGATAATGATACATTAAATAATATTGAAATGTATACAAATATATTCTGTATTATATATGTTGGAACTGCAATAAATCCTTTGAACAGTTATAGGGAACTAGTTTGACGTGCTACTGTTCTATAACCTAAATGTACTTACTTTTTTTTTGTCTATGAATAGTTTTTTGTATAGAACAAGTGCTTCGATTTTTACAAATCATGTAATATATTTGACATAATTTTCTCGGAAAATAAAAACTGTCTGAAAATTGCAAGATACGGTTAAAACTTTTAACACATACAATTT
Source organism: Slavum lentiscoides (assembly GCA_032441835.1). NCBI lineage: Eukaryota > Metazoa > Arthropoda > Insecta > Hemiptera > Aphididae > Slavum > Slavum lentiscoides. Next base: position 11,358,602 of record CM063712.1, on the reverse strand, counting down.
TCACGGAACCAAATTTTTTCACAATTCCCTGTATAAAAAATATATTAAAGGATTTACTTTGAAGTTTAAAATACGTTTCTTGAACGATTTAAAAACCTGCACATAAATACATGCATTTTCTTGATCTTAATCCTTAGATTACCATAAATTACGTGCATTGTATGATAAACTCGAAAGATTTCAATTCCTTTAATGTCAACAATATTCATACGTTTTTTTTTTTTTTAATGAGGCTTTAGGTAATCTAAATATTATCATATAAGGAAATTTCTCTTATAATGATCTTCTTCATCTCGTCGTCCCTGTTTTTTTCTGGTAGCAAATGCGAAATTTCATTTCAAAGTCCTTGTAACGTTTACAAAATCACGATTTGTTAATAGACTGACGTATAGTGAATATAAAAAGATCATATCGTGGCTCACGATTATTATTTTATTTTAACATATTTGATGGAGTTAAAAATATGTTTAAGTATACTAGGTATTTCAATATAACTATTATTCATATTAGAAAGTATCAACAATTGCAAAATATTCGTTAATATATTCGCATCGAATTTTTGTGACATAAAAAATCTGTATATGTATATTTGAAGTTAAATTAGTAACACGTGGTTGAAAAGTGTGATTATGTATAATATTATGTGATTTATGTGTCTTACTTATCATATTTTTATTTTTATTTTATTTTTTTATGACATAATTTTTAAACAATAAAAAGATTATGTTTTTAATTTATAATTACAATTTTGAGGTTTCAGGATCATTTTACTAAATACCAATATTTTGATTATGGTTAAGACTTGACCATTTACAAAAAATTTTCTTTTATAAATTATTTTATATTATTTTATAAATTTTCATATAATATCGTACAGTAAAAGATTATAGGTATATTCAGTATACACCTAATATATTTATTTAAAAATCGATGTCGAATAAAGAACAAAAAGTCAATATATAACGTCTTAGTGTCAAAAATTACTGAAGTATTATTTGTTATTCAAAATAAATAATGTTTATTATTATATATATATATATATATACATAAACCGTAAAGTTGGGATAAAAAATATATCTGTAATATTATTTGTTCGAACAACCTTTAAATCATTTGTTAATCTCGTTTTCCAAAAAAAACAAATCACGTCAACGTTAATAGTAATAAATCAAAGAGATGCACAAAACTTTAACTGGCACATCCCAAAGGACGTCGTTAGATGTTGCATGATTTGTGTTTATGAATTGTCGTAAATGTGTACACGTAAGTGGCTACACGTTTAAGTGACTTTCACTAAATTACAATTCTCGAAAAAAGATAATCCCCCAAACAAATGTCATAGATATTATTATATTAAATGTACATTGACATCGTAAGTATATAGGTTACTGAAGTTTCCTGTAGCAGTGTGATCTGGTTTTAAAAAAGGTCTATCCCAATAATAGTATTTTGAATAAAAGTGTACACGATCCATATCGTCGAAAAGAAAAAAAATAGATAATGCAAAATCACTGACATTTTAATATTTTATTATTATTATTATTATAATTATTATCATTATTATTATTATTATTATTATCATCATTATTATCATTATATTAAACGCGTTTAACCAATTAATACATTTAGGTTTGGTTAGACGTACACGTAAACATGTATAAACACTGTCAATATTATTTCAATCAATACATGTACATCTAATCCTGCAATGCACATGAAAATTCAAGTCGTATAATGTAATGTGTGTAATCAGTTAATCACTAATCATCAATCCAAAATAAAAAGACTGTACACATGTGTCGGTTTTAGAATTTGTTCGGAAAATCTATTTTAATTTCAATAAATTTGTTTTTGTATTTCTAACAGTTAAAATATTTTAATATTAGTACATTTCTATAAGCTTATAAAAGTAGTGGTAACTATCATTAAACGCACATCTGATTTATCAATATTATATCTTTTAACGAGATACAAAGTTATTATTTTAAATTTCATATATCATCAAATATATATATTATAACACACAGGCTTTAATAATAAAAGAAAATATAAAATTAATCATTAATTATAAATATATTAATCACAATAAAACTTCATTTATAATACAAATTTTATAAACACAATACATTCTTGAACTGAACATGGTAGAATATATCTTTCTTCCAGAGTGATTTACGCTCAGTTGATGTTTGATCACCAAGCGGCCGTAATCGCATAAATGAGCGACAAGTATTGTTATTGAATCCACCGAATTCAACAACTGTGTATACTTTATGGGATCTATAGCGAATCCACTGCACATAGTTTTCCGTACAATACGTAAAGTATTATATTTTGTGTTAAATCTCTTGTGACATCCCGTGTTAGATCCCGTTTTTACCCCTTATAAAATACCCTGTTATATCCCACGTTATATCATTAGTTAGGTCCCTATTCCCTTATTGTATCCCGTGTTAGACAACATACTATATCATTAGTTAGATCCCTATACCGTTGTTATATTCTGTGTTAGATGCCATACTGTATTGTAAGTTAGATTACAAACCTAACTATTATGAGTCGATCGTATTACCCAGATTGTCCCATCCTCAGTTGAAGATTATTTCTAAGATAGCCGAGGTCGCGTTGTTAAGCGAGAAGTGTTAGTATTGAAACCACCGTACCCATGATTAGGAGCCGTGTTGTAACCTTTATTATACCCGCTATTAAAAGTTCCAGAATATTTAGTCGGCTCACAAACTGTACCCTTGATTAGGTCGGTGACGGGCGCCCTGAACACGCGGTAATTGACGTCGGTCACTTTCATGTTATGTACCTGATACAGAAACACGGGCATCCTGTCGCTAATCACCCACAGGTTGGATTCAAAGTCCACTTTAACATCAGACGGATAAAGAAGTGTCTCAGAGTCCTGGGCCACTACGGCAGTGGTCTCCGCTGAATGTTGTTCTGATCGTCTTGGATTCCAGCACCCAATCGCGTCCTGATTGACGAGTGGGTAGAACACTGCCCCAGTAACCTCGTTCATGGACAAGACAGAAGCCTGCATGCCAACTGGACGGTGTCCCAGATATTTATACTCGTCTAATGTGTCCGCGACACTTCTGTTTGACTGCAGGACACGCGTGTTCACCGAGAACATCCTGGTACTGGCCATCACACCGAAGTAAAGAGTCCGGAAACCATCTGCGTGACGTTCGGACAGCGCTAAGCCGAAAATACCGTCCTTCCATTGTATCCGGACCCCACCGACGTTGAACGCGGTGGCCAACGGATCGAAATAGAAGTATGGGTGGTCCAACCGCCGGGCCGAGTTGTCGCGGAAATTATAAACCACAAGTCCCCAGCCAATGTCGGCCAAGTAAGCAAACGCCTTATCACATGACTTTGGATCCACGTCCGCTATCAGTCCAACGAACCACGTGCTGTTATCGACACGCCTTAAGTTCGAGGTAATAGTGAACCGTCGCACTATTCGGTCTGTGTTTAAGTCGATAACGATAAGCCGAGGTTCGCTGTGTATCGTACCATTTGCCACTCCCATGTCGATCGCCCAAAGACGATTGCAAGAATCCACGCTCATTCGGAATAGACTGATAATCCGGTCAACAGCTCGTTCCTTGCCGTTCGGTAAACGATTCATCTCGTAGTTCGGGTACGGCACCAAAAGAGGAGAACGATTTTTATTCGAACCTATGAAACAATATACGTTTTTGTTAATTGATATAATTATTTGGAAGTTATTATTTGTGTATGCAAAAAAAATGTCGAAAATTTCAATTTTAAAAAATACTCTCCGAAAAACATTCTCATTAAAAATGTTTATCAAAATAAAACTTGTTTATTTTAAACAAAAATTGGCTTTTTCACTTAATCTACCTAGATAAAGTTGTATCGATGATCAGTAAAATTTTATTTCTTTCTAATCTAGAACTCGTGTTGTTTTATGATATTTTTTTATCTTGTATTTTAATTATTTCATTTCATCGTAAAGAAATATGTTCTATTCATTTATAAATTATCTTACATGTTCGAATGTTCCTCATAATACACATGAGTAAAACAACTGGAACCAAACTAAATCTATAATTCCCGCGTGATCTATAGTTGATTTGTAAAACGGAATATTTTTTAAATTTAAATCTGAAATTTTTACTACGACAATAATATAAATACCAATTAATGTTCATAATATATCTTTAATTGTGTTGTTCTTTTAAGATAAAATCAATAGTGCTTCTTAAGTTAACACATTCCTCCCATCAGATTCTCCGTTAGAAAATCACTGTACATTATTAATTCATGTACGAGTACACTGTAGAACATAAGTCTAACAATTTTTTTCATTACCTTTACATGTTTTCGTATAAATAATACTTCTATCTATGTATGCAGAAAACGATTACTTGGAAATTATATTTTTTAAGTTAATTTTCAACTTGGTTTTTTGTCAACATCAAATTCATATTAAAGACACAATAAATGTTATTGACTATAATCGTATAAGTCTTACGTTAAAATTCCAGCCCAACAGACTCTCATTCTACTTCTGTTGAGTATCGACGTTCACACCTTACGTTTGTGCAACATAAACTAATTCTAATAAAGAGTTCGCTCGTCTATCTCTTTTGACAACGAAATTTAAATTAATCTTATTACTTCTCTAAAAGCCCTAAAAATATCCATTAACTTTTCTTAGGTATTAGCACTCAAAAATGATTTTGTTAATTGTTTTACTTTCTATTATATAATAATAATTTCTATTATATACTGCAGTAAATCTATCAAAAGTGTTTTCCATATTTCAATCTAAAAACAAAAAAATAGGAACAAACGAGTATCAGTTGATATATTCAATGACATACAATTTACAATCTACAAAATACATATGTACTTAATCCTAAGTACAGTAGAATTTTTGTTAACATGGAAGTAAAAAAAAATTCTTGATGCGTATGTACCATGTAGATAGTTAAAACATTGAACAAAATAGTAGATATCTGTATCAGTATTTAAAATATTTTTAAATCACTTTTCCGTAAGTATAAATAAATAATGTAACCACGTAAATGGGTATATGTACAACATATATTGTGTTTTAAATGTAGAAAATAGTGTGAATATATTATAATGCGAGTATGTCCAAGTAGTACGCCATGTATGTGCGTACATGATAATTATATACGTTTATAGAATTACTGATTAGTAATTACCTACTTTCATTAGTTTATATCTCCAATTGCGTCTATAATTAATATTACATTAATGTTGAAATGTAATGAAAAATTATTAATTTATAATTTGTATTGTTAATAACTTTGAAAACGTTACGATATATAAATATTACATAATTTTATTATTTTAATATTATAATAAATTGTATATTATTTTATATAACGAGAATAATATGAATAACATAACAAAAAAATAAAATTGATCGATAAATTATATATTTTGATAATATGCTAAAACGATTTATTTTCCTCTAAATAATGATTATTAAATCGCGGTATTGTGCACGAAATTCTCATAAAAGTTCAGTCGAGTGTCTGAGTGTTCCATGCTACGTTGGAGGTCGATTGCTGCGACGGCCGTGGTCGCGTTGTTGAACGAACAGGGTTGTTATTAAATCCACCACTTGGAGGGCTGTTGTCTTCTTGGTTGAATTCTATATTGGATCCCGTGTTAGATCCTGTATTATAGTCCGAGTCAGTTTCCGTGTCAGATCTCACATCAGTTCCGGTGTTAAATCCGTTGAAAATAATACCGGAAGAACCGGTGTGCTCACAGACCGTTCCTTTGATCACGTCAGCGACAGGCGCTCTGAACACGCGATAATTGACGTCCGTCACGTCGAAGTCGTGCACTCGGAATCGGTACAAAGGCATTCTGTCACTGAGCACCCACAAGTTAGAGTTAGAGTCCACTTTTAGATCGGCCGGGAACTGGAGCGTAACTGAATCCTGGGCCACTATAGCCGTGGTTCCTGTCGAATGACGTTCCGACCGTCTCGGGTTCCAGCAGCCAATCGCGTCCTGGTTGACGAGCGCGTAGAACAACGCGCCGGTCACGCCGTCCATGGCCAAGGAAGCGGCTTGCATGCCGGCTAAACGATGACCCAGGTGTTGGTATTCGTCAATAGTGTCCGCGACACTGCTGTTCGATTGCAGGACACGTGTGTTCACCGAGAACATTCTGGTGCTGGACATCGCGCTGAAGTAAAGGGTCCGATAACCGTCCGAATGGCGTTTGGACAGCGCCAAGCCAAAGACACCGTCATTCCATTGCATCTGTACGCCACCGATGTTGAACGCAGTGGCCAGCGGATCGAAGTAGAAGAAAGGGTGTTCTAACCGCCAAGCCGAATTAGTTCGGAAATTGTACACTACCAGACCGCATCCGATATCCGGTAAATAAGCGAACGCTCTGTCACACGACCGCGAGTCCACGTCCGCTATCAGTCCCGGGAACCAAGTGCTGTCGTCTCTGCGCCTCAGATTCGCAGTGATGGTGAATTGCCGTATCACTCTGTCCGTGTTCAAATCGATAACGAGCAGCTGCGGTTGGCCGTAAGTCGTTCCGTTTGCCGCTCCCATGTCGACCACCCAGAGACGATCACACGCGTCCACACTTACCCGGAACGTATTGATGATCCGATCGGCGGCCCGTTCCCTTCGGTTTGGCAACCGGTTCATCCCATAATTCGGGTACGGAATTAGCAACGGTGAATGGTTTTGATTCGAACCTAGACAAATAATAATAATATTCTTTAAGAATATTATATTATTATAAGTATGTGTTGCTTACGTGTATACTTATAAAGAAGCGCGTTAATTATAAATACACCGGATGATTTAAATATGTTATACATTATTATAAGTTCTTTGGTATAGCGATCTTTCAGATTATTTACTTACCTACATATTTTTTTTTTTAAATATTCAGAAGAGAATTCGTACTTTAAATAAAATATGAAATCCACTATCACAGTTTTCATTTTTGGTCACTAAGAAATGTATGTAGGCCAGTTTTCTAATAGAATTATGTATAAGAAATTCCGGTTTTTAATTTCATAATGTGAATTGAATTTTTTGTTGATGTTCAAATGCTCAAAAACTCTACAATAATAATTCATTAGCAGTGGTTGTTAAAATTGTACTTAAGAATTATACGAATGGCTAAAATACCACATATTACATAATACTCGTATAATTCTCTGAAAATATATTTACCAACAAGAAATGAACCTTACAAAAAATTCGATTAATTACAAAGTTTTTAATATTTTGTGAGTTAAATGTGTAATCAGAAATACCATTATTTTACATAAAAGCAATACCATAAAACAACAAGTTTCCCATACATACTCATTTAATTTGTTAAAATTACAGATTTGGACCATTTAGAAACAGTGTATTGGTCAAAATATAAATTAAATTTTTACTATTATAATTTATTGCTTTATAATTATAATCATATTTTAAATTAACAACTTAACTGATTTCAGTTATTATTTGATATAAATATAAGTGCAAAATGTTTTATCATTTGTTTATATTATATAAACAATTTAACGACTAGTATTAAAAACCCCATTATAGTATCTATACATTATTTTTAGATACTATTATTATGGTTGTCCCAATTCAGTTTCCTTGGTTATTAGTTAATTATTTTTAAAGTCTTAAGTCACGCGTGCCATGCAATTGAGCTAATCGCGTTAATGCGTCGTATATATATTTCGAAACATAATATTATAATATATTATCGTTTTCGGTTTACTTCATATTACTTTATTATTTATTTACTATTTTTATTTGCAAATTTAAATTCTTTTAAGTACGTACTTCATTTGTGAAAATCTTATAATATCAGAAATTAAAGTAGTAACTTTATAATCTAAAGGAGGAGATTCGTCAATAAACGTGAGTAAACAAAGAGTTGATGACAAACGTAAACGGAAACGTAAAGTACACTCGAAATATCGTAAAAATTACATTCATCCTCAAAGTATAAATGCAGTAAATGCATTTAAAGAATTAAAGAATTAAAATGCAATTAAACCCAGTACAAATTACATCTCTGCACCTAAAAAAGGAAAATTAAGATTAACTATACCTGAGTTTAATTTTAATTTTCAATATTTGTTTTATGATGAAGTCATAGATAACGAGTTTTTTCTTCTTTTTTAAAGAGAGAAAAAAATTATATTGAAAATCGAAAGCTAGTTCATGAAGTCCGAAGTTTAGAAATACGAATGTTCACTTTGGATATGGCGAATAATAGATAGGTGATGAGAGGAAATATTCCTTTCGAGTTTACTATAGTGTTCAAATGTGGCTGGATAATAGGAAATTACCAGAAGAATGGGGCTGGCAAATAAAGTGACGTGTTAATAAGAAAATCCTCTGATTCCCGAAATATGCCAAAATCGCAGATTAAAATATGTTCTATAATTTGTGGCTGTTTTAGTGAAAATTATTGTCTTAATGCCTTAATGTCTTAATAATCCATTGAAGAAGAAGCTAATGAATCAATACTTATTGAAGATTATATTCTCCAAAAATAGAAACAGTTAAAGAAAACACTGCCAATCAGGTATAAAAATTAAACAAAATATTTAGTTTATATATTTTCTACAAAAATACTTTCTATAAAATGTACCTAATTCTAATAAGACGTGTATTCTAATGAAAATGATATAACTTGCACTAGTGTACAAAATGAATAAAATAAAGAGATTATTAATGATAAATTTAAATTTAAAATAATATTTTGGGTGATATTTTATTGTATATTAATTTTTATTTTATGTACCCCAATACATTTATTTATTTATCTTTTATGTTTAAATTTATTTTTATTTTTTGTAATATGATAATTTAAAACAATGTGCATTTCACGTGTGATTATAATTAAAAAGCAATAAATTAAATATTAAAATGCTATAACAATATATTACAAAGAAAAAACTGCGTTAGTCACAATTACGGACGTCATAAAACACAGATCACACAAATTTGATATTCCATATGTACCTAATTATCAAAGTGATTATTGTTCACACGAAAAGAATTATGAAAACATTTTTTATCGGAAATTGCTTCTCCTGTAATATATAGATAAATAGGTCATTTTCAATTCTGATCTAAAAAAAAAATTAGAAAAAAATGTATTTTGTTAACACAAAGCGGAGGTAGCGTTCAAGCAATCTTAATGTTAATGCGAACTCTTCAACGAAAGTGTCTATCAAAATTCAACTTCCCTGTTTTTCCCCGCTATTTATCAAAACTGAGCCTAATTTGTCTGGACTAATAGTGTTCATGAACCAATGTCAAACACAAACGCACAATTTTTTTATTTAAACATTTTTACTCTGAGCCATTGGCGTGCGTAATGGTTTAATGCACGTGTTTAGAGGAGAGGTAAACCACATACAATTAAAAAATATACGAGTATTTTGTTCAGTTCCACATTATTTTTAATTGTTTCTTGTTATTGACACGTTAAAAAATCTAAAACATGATATGAATGGTATATACGTATAATAGTAAATGTCGTTTATATAATGTTATTATAACTTATATAATTGTATATAATTTATTTATACAAATAAAACACTAAAATGAATAACGTTATAACATAAATGAATTGTTGGTTGGTTTTTGAATTTGTATCATCAATTCTTCGATTTCCGCCAGTGTTCGAATTTAGTGAGAAGGAGTGTGCAGAGGAACGGAACGCCTCTTTTGTTTTTGTTTTATTGCGTACCCTGACTGGAACGGGCGTATAAGTTAAATACCGAAATAATTTTATACTGTACACAACATTCGCCAAATTCCTTTTTCCGTGTAATACAAAAAAAAAACAATAATTTATCGAATGTGAATGCGAGCTAATTTTTTAAAACCAGCTATAATGTGAATAAAAAGTTATTGACAAAAACTGTTCAAAATCGTCTTTATTAAATTAAAAACGAACGTAAAATAATACTGCGTACGCATTAATAGTCAAATGAAATAATATAAAAATCGCATGTACACTATATTTCTCGCCATAATATTTTATGTACCCGATTTTGTGAGGTACGAGGAACAGAGTTTTTCAATACGTGTGTCGTGCGTGTGTATATTCACTGTGCTGCATGTGCGATACTGAACGGATCTATTGAACGTCACATACGGTGTCCTTGATCAAGTCCACCACGGGGGCGTTAAAAATCCGGTAATTCGTCACGTTGGAGTCGAGGCCTTTGTACAAGAACAGCGGTAACTTGTCCGAGAGCACCCAGAGCGTTCCGGTTTTGTCCACTTTGAGATCGTTGGGAAACTCCAGCGTCTGGCTGTCCGACGCTATCAAGAAGTTGGTGTCGGCCGAATACTCGTCCGCGTTCCGGACCGAGTTCCAACAGCCGATACCGTCCTTATTCACTTGGGTGTAGAACAGGACACCGGTGCTCTCGTCCAACGACGAGCCGCTCGCCTGGGTGTTAGGGCCTCTGGACCCGAGCACTTTGTACTCGTAGTAACTGTCCGACGCGATGCTGGCGTTCTGGACGACGTGCGTGGACACGCAAAACTCCCGGGTACTGGCTAACGGGTGAAAGTACAGCGTCCTGAATCCGTCTTCCTTGACCGGCGACAGGGCCACGCCGAATACACCGTCGGTCCACTGGAAGTTCTGACCGCCCACGTGGAAGTTACCGGACAACGGGTCGAAGTTGAAGTAATGATGCTTCACCCTCCAGGACGTGTTCGTCGCAAAACTGTACACGACCAGCCCGTATGCGCCCAAGTCGGGCACGTACGCGAACGCGTCGTCGCACGTCTCCGCAGTCGTGTCCGCGATGACGTTTGCGAAGAACGTATCGGGTTTCATGTCGTCGGGTTTGAACGTGTACTGTCTGATCAACGTGTCCGTTTTCAGGTCGAATATCATCAGCTTGGGCGTTTGCAGCTGATTCGCCTCGCCCCAGATGTCGTTCAGCCCGGTGTCGACCAGCCACAGCCGGTCGCACGCGTCCACGTTCATGCGGAACACGGACACCAAGCGATCGGTCGAGTTCGACGCCAAACGATTTTGCTCGTATTTCGGATACGGTATCAGTTTGGGCGATCGGTTTTCCGGTTCTGAAAAAGAACGGCACATTTTTATAGTGACGCGCGTTACGGTACATCACACGCGTCGTATTTCTATATGAACAACAACAGACTCTTAAAAAATCGTGTATAGAAATAGAATACATAATGTTTGGAACATTAAGTTCCCGTCTATACAACATCCATCGCGTGGTTAAGTCGACGGTAACAATTAACATAATATTATAATCATAATTATGCATACACGTTTGTGTGTGTGTGTGTGTGTGTGTGTGTGTGTAGACGCATCACGCGAAAATAAGAATGAAAGAAGTCAGATCACATGCATGATAAAATAGGTGCTGTTTCGCACACAATAACGTAACGAAAGCAAGTATAAATATATTGCAAAAGAAACGATTTCGAGTAAACGTATCAATTAACGTTTTCACTAAAAAGAGTAAATGCCTAATATTAAGATATAATATATATTTTTTTTTTTACTAGTCGTAAGATTAATGCGTTTAAACTATATGCCTACGAATTACGATCATAAAGAAAATTAATTGAACCCGGAATTAATAATAAATAATACGCAAAAAAAATGTATAAAATGTTATAGTCATTCGATTTAATTTTACATTTTTCCCTAACTCATATATCGATATGTTTTTGTATTTAACATTTTTACTATGGTGGTCGTTTAAAGTACGTTTTAGATTCTGAGCGGAATGAGGAATGTATTGGTTTTACAATGGTGTTTTTTTTTTTTTAATATCAGTACCCAAAAATTCTACCAGAAAGAGTGCTCCGATCTTTACAATTATACTTTATTTCCGATAGCAAATTTCATCTAGTTGGTACTTTTTCTAGTAGGTCATTTTTCGATTTTCTCAACACTTTTTCAAACGTACGAAAAAGCTATGGAAAAATTACATAAAATCGGTAAAAACGCAATTTTATCGAAATCGATTATCGTTATTTCTTCGTAATTTCGAAACTAATCGGTATAAAAATTTGAAATATTCATGAAATATGTAACTGTTTATTATATTAAAGAAAAAAATTGTCAATAATTAATAATTATTAATTTTGGACCATTTATAGCGATTATAAATGTTGAGGTGTTCAATTCATAAAAAGGGTTAGTTTTATGTTATATACCCAAAATATTACAATGAAGCTCCACTCAGAATCGTTTTATCGAATGCGATGATTTATCATTGCTTACAAATTTATAGTGATAACAATACACTCTAAAATCTTTGTCCAAGTATAATTCACTTAAGCGACATTCACAACACCCCGTGGCTCGCTATCATTTATGTATACTTACACGTAGGTTATCAATTTTTTCGGATAAAGAATTGCTTTAAAACAATTAAAACTTGAAAAAACTTATTTTGTAATAAATAATAATTACTATATTTAAACGTTCATAATATTATTCTGCACGTTCATACGTATATCAACAATGCGTGAAGAACAAAACTACAAAAATAAAACACTAGAAACCAATAAAATATGTATAAACAAGTTTTATCCAAATTTTTTCTTCTCATTTTATCCAGAAAATAATAATAATACGAACGTGATATCATAATGCAATTATTTGAGAATACCTTTTAACTCGATAAATACCTTTGAAAGTCTCAATAAATCGATGAATATTGTTTAAACTGCATACAATTTCAAAATTAATTTCGACGATCCGAAAATTGAATATAATCATTAATGTGTGCGAGTGTGTCGAGAAAACATTTTAGAAACTTATATTTTTACGCGTCAATAAAAATTAGCGAATTGAGTGCCAGGACACAGAATGTGTACAGTGTGTATCCGACCAATAGTTATATAACGTAGTTCAGTATTATACGACATTATAAAAATATGAGATCGATAACAACAGTAATATGAACATGATATATAACGATATATGATAGACTGAATTTTGAAATGATAAAATACGAGGCTGTCTAATATTAATCTTTATTAATCCTCACCGGAAACTAGTTCAACACGCTGGTTTGAATTACAGCTATACATTTATTATTTTCACGAATAAATTATGCGGTGAAGTTTATTACGCTGACGTTTTGAGTACCTACTAGCTTGAATTCTCCTCAAATTGATAATAATATTTTAACTGTGTCCGAGTTATTTTGAAAATGACGACTAATATTTTTTTTTTTTTTTGTACGTGCAACACTTTAGAGCAAAGGTTCCCAAACTGTGGGTCGCGATCATATTATTAGTGCGTCGCCTTATATTTTTAAATAATACATTTTTTTAGACATATTATGTCCATACGAAACAACAACAAACAAAAAAAAAAAGACCATAGATATTATTGTGGGTCGCCAAAATTTAAATAATTTCCAAAATGGGTCGTAACATAAAAAGTTTGGGAACCTCTGCTTTAGAGAATTCAAAAAAACTACGTAGTAAGCCGAACTCGGTCAGAATTATATTGCATATTAATATTCGAAATAAATAACACAACGCTTATTTGCGCCGAAATGAACGAAGCGAGACGAACGGTATCACAGGGACTAGTATATTATATAGTGACCTCGTTCCTTTTTTGCAATATTATTTTTACACTAATATTACACGTTAGAGATTAATTACACGATTCGAGAAACGTAAAAAGTATTGAAACAAAGTTAATATATCAAATAAAACATTAGACAATATAATAGCTAATAAAATAGGAGAACTCGATGTGAATAATAATATTATCATCCCTGTATTAAAATTATTAGTACCTATATTTTATTAGACTGTTGAACGTTTAAAATCGATTCGCCAAATTTATTACGATAATGGTAATATTGTGCACCTGAAATCGTTTCTTTTCAGCCAAGCGATAAATTTAATTATATAAATTATAATATATTTCAATCTACTTACGTTAGCGACGCTCACTTAATGCTTATGTTTTCTTTAATAATGTGCATTCAAATTATCACCATGCATTACGTAACTAATATTCGTTATTCAACTATACTGAAATGTATAATAACATAAATCGCATGCAATAGCACAGTGTAAATAATACTGGGCGCGCTGTGTATTTCAATTGTAGTGTATAATTTTATCATTTTTACAATACCGTTACAAATACCGGTACCGAAACCAATAACCGAAATAATTTCATTGTAAAAAGTCGTGCAATATAATACGTATGTAAGTAAATATTCAGATGTGTTCAAAAGTATCGATTTTCAATCAATTGTCTAAAATATGATTCATTTTACAACTATTATTTATAAATTATAATTGTCGAGCTATAATAGTTTTTTTCTAGAAACTAACAAATAAAATTTTAAAAAATGATTAATTTTTATTTCACCTCGTATACATATAATATTTTCTCAAATGTTTATATCGTTTAAATACGTTTGTCGGTAAGATAACAACCGCAATAGCAGCAATCCGATAAAATGTTCACTCTTATTTGAACACATTTTTTTTCAAAATATTATATATTCTTCTTTTAAATTCTGAGCAGAGCGAGGATTGTGTTGCTTTTACAATGATGTGTTTTTTTCTTATGTCTGTACCCAAAAATTCTACCAGAAGGAGTGCTCCGATATTTTCGTTTAGCACCTTTTCTGATCGTAAATTGCATCTAGTTTGTACTTTAAAAAGGTCATTTTTTCTATTTTCTCAACACTTTTTTCAAAAGTCGGGAAAAACTACCAAAAATTACATAAAACGGGTTTGCTTTAACGTGAAATTGGCCAAATATCGCGGTATTACAACACGACGATGTCGTTTTCACTTTACTCGAGAACACGCCTGGTACATTAATAATTATTGTTTTGCGCGGGCATGTGTATGAGTGTGTATCACGTAAGTAACGATTTTGTAACTCGTTTCGTTACCACATATTGTGTACGTTATATACCGAACACGGTACGAAACAGTACAATGAATTTAAACGATTTTTTTATTGTTTTCATAAAAAAGAAACTCGCGAACTCGCCTCAGAGGAGAACCCATAATTCTAATTGACGGTAATATTAAACAGTCGACAGAAATAATCCGTACGATTTACCACGCGAATTTAAACGTTTATATCCACATCATAATACGCTATATTAATAAAATATAATGTAATATAATAACTAATAATATTATGTACCTCTCGTCGTTTACTGCGGTTTCCGGGCTTTTAAAACAGTAATTCGT
The DNA here is from genome assembly GCA_032441835.1 of Slavum lentiscoides. Classification (NCBI taxonomy): domain Eukaryota; kingdom Metazoa; phylum Arthropoda; class Insecta; order Hemiptera; family Aphididae; genus Slavum; species Slavum lentiscoides. Next base: position 11,343,327 of record CM063712.1, on the reverse strand, counting down.
ATAAAATGTATTATCGAAAACGTCTGTTTTACTCTTTTTTTTCAATTCGTAGGTTGGTTTAATTTCCTCCAGTCTTCTCTGTCTGTAGCAGCTTCATTCAGTTCCTTCTCCTAATCTCCTGCGTCCAAAATAATGTGTTTTATGTACGACCGCGTCTGGGTCTTCCTCTCCCTGGTTTCCCTTCGATTTTTCCCTCCGTTACGGTGGTTATCCGCGTATTATTCCTTATTGAAATATTCTATCAATTTCTTCCTAATTCTTTTCACGATTTTCTTCCATACTTATAGATTTTTTTTATCTTTTATCCTATTGTATACGTACGTATTCATTTGACACGAGGTATGTAAAACTATTGCACCGTTTCTATACAATTTGATGTTGTCCACAATAACGTTTGTATCCGTGTGCCCGTGTGCGGCCTACTACAAACTATTATAGTACTTTGTTCTCATTAATATTCATCTTGAATTCCTGACATGGCTTTTCGACCATTTTTACGCAACATTTTCTTCGAGTTTTTCTCGCTGTCTGCTCCCATTTTAATGTCGTTTGCAAACCGCAACATAATTATACCGACATTCCATTTACTCAAACGTCTCCTGTGCTTTCTTTTCTCGGGTCTTTTAACGCTTCTTTTAGAAAATACATCGACTGAATAATATGGGAGCGATGATGAATAGCAACATTGTCTTACCTTGTTTTTGTATTTTTATATCTTCATAGACGTTTAGACATGTCATAGACATCAAGCGGCTCGAGGTTCATTGCATAATTATCTAGCGCGTACAAATACCAGATATGAACATAAAGCGGTTTCAACTTTGAGAGTTAACGTACGTAATAACGCGTGTATACCTCATCTTCTACTGGTTTCCAGACTTTTAAAACAGTAATTCATTTAAATACGCGTTTAAAATGTATTGGGCGTTGATAACGTCTCTTTTACTACACATTCGACAATCAGCGGTTAGGTTAGTTTACAAACTATTCTGTTACTAACGACTATAATATAACGTACACTCGAACAAAATGTACTTCTGGAAATAAGTATCTGAACAACAGCCAGGTCCGAGTCAACAGCGAAATGGGCCTAAGGCTTTCAAAAATAAAAGACACATTTCCAAAATAATTAATCAATAACCACCTTCTTTTCCCCATTTTCAATAAGAAAAACATACATAGCATGCATATATCATAATTTGTATAGATTCCGTACAAAATTAAACATAATTATCATTAAATCAAACATTTTTTATTACATTTAAAGCGTTTAATGAATACAAAATAAAAATTGATCGTATAAAATAAATTCGTTTTTCCAATAAGAAATAATATTAATTATAATTTCTACTAAACGCTTAAAAACCAATTGTTTTTTTCTTTAATGGGTTCAAAAATCATGCAACAATTACACTCATAAAATCTAGCGTTTTGACAACTTTTCGCTTTCAATACTCAGTAAAAGACGTTGTTTTCGTAATATATTAGAAAGGTAAACATTTTTTCATCTCCGAAGAATCGAAAATGATCGTTTTCTGCTACAGTAGTTCGTAACCATTAAAGACGAACAGATTATTATTACATGTACAAACAAATGTCGGGGCCGACAAAAATCAAGGGCCTAACAGGCTCATAAGTCTATTTATCCCATAGGTCAATCCGGCCACAACGCGAAAGCTCTAAATACAAAATCGTACATTGACCGTGTATTTCTATTATTCAAGCGATATAATAATATTTTAGCTTTATACAGAATGGCTGTACATAATATAACCTTGAGAAAATAACGGTACGGGCACTTAATGGTGCAGGTAATGAAAATCATGCATCAAACTTATCTGCTATCGTAAAATTATAATACTTTCATTCGTATAGCGGATATTTTGTAATACGCTTTTTACTAAACTAGTAGCTAGTAAAAGTAAATAACTATTAATAAACTAAAAAAACCTTCAGCTTCATTCCGAGTTCCATCGGCACACTTATTACCCTGGTCCGACTTCTGCCCCAAAATTAAATTTTGTGTCAATAAATTAAGGCATAATTCTTGGGTTAACTTACCGCCTCATTTTGCTACTTGGTATAGGAGTTTAAACCCCTCTATCCCTTCTCACCCCTGTTTCCATAAACTAAAATTAACTCGTAAAGCAATCATCTCTTTTTCCCGTCTACGTTTTGGCCACACTCTACTTCCTTCTCATTCTTTTAAATTGTCCCTTAATGACTCTTCTCTCTGTACTTTTCATCATTTCCTTGCCATCTGCGACATCAGTCATATCCTTCTCAATTGTCCCCATTTATCCTTAAAGCGTTCACGTTTTTATTCTTTACTTAATTCCCTCAAAATTCCTTTTAATACACACCACATTCTCTCTTCACAATCTCCTACTGTCATCCTCGCCACCTTATCCTTTTTTCATAACTCCGGGCTGCATATCTAAATTTTTATAATTTATTTATTTATTTATTTATTTTTTTTTTTTTTTGTATCTAAATCGTAAATTTAAAAAATAATTGTCGAAACTAATTGTGAACAAAGTTTCAATAAAAAAAAACTAAAAAAACAATTATTTCCTAAAACAACGATTAGATACGCGTCTACGGAATACGTGACCTTGTCGATAAAAATGCTGTGCAAAAACGTGATTATAATAATATCGTAATGAAGTCTCGTTATCCATAGACTCTAAGCCAGTCTCTTACCGAAAGTGAGCTATAACGCTCCCTTGTGGGCATTGGTGGCCTTCAGGAGGGCGGTATGAGGCCCAAATAAATTTTGGGAGCGTCGGGGCGGTATAGGGAACAGATAGCCGATTAAAAAAAAGCGAAAATTTATACGCTCTTGATATTTCAAACTAAAATTAAATACCCACTTAAAACGATTCGACATACTCGACGATTTCTGTTCAACATTCATCGTAATTGTCTGAACGTGGATTTAGTGCTGTAACAAGCACTGCTAAGTAAAAAGAGAAATCTCGCGACTGTTTTTAAGTAAATTCCAGCCTAATGTTCAAATATTAAAACAGTGTATCAGCTTTCATCCTTCGCATTAAAATGTTTAATTCAAACCTTTGTTTTAATTTTAATAAAAATACTTTTGAATACGATTAAGTATATATATACGAGTTTTAATTGCGCTCGTATAAAAAAAAAAGGCTCATTTCAAATATAAGTATTGTACTCAGAAATAGCATACGGCGTGTTTAAACGCAACAATTACAATAACTGTTTTTTTTTTTTTAAAACGCACAACAGATGGTAAGTTTAAAAATTACGGAGGCGCTAGATTCTCAAAATGGGCGGTGGGTGAAATAAGTTTGAGAACCAGTGAGACCTGCAGTGTTTAATAGTCAAAAACAGTACGCGTATAGTATACAAAATCTGAATTCCGACACTTTCCTTTTAAAAATCTGAATAAACGTAAAATACACGTGACCGCCACCGACAAGTATTTTTTTTAATTTTTTTTTTTAACTTGCGCAAAGCTCTTGCTGCGAAATGTATAACAGACGTGCAATATGCGCGGTGTATACGCACGCAATACGAATAACATAGCGCGTTATAAACAATATTGAAAAGCAACGGAAGATAATAATTGTACGGGATACATTTTGTTTGCGGATAGGCGCGCAACGACTGTGCCGTCACGGTCTCCGGACCATGTGGGTCGTCGGCAACGGCAACGCTCCGTCGACGCCGCTGCACGCCGGTCCGCATTAATTATATTATTATTAAAATAAAATTATCATCGTTACCAAATGCCGCAGATTGCATTATACAAAACCAAATGGTGCACGCCGTCGATCGTCCCGAGCAGGCCCAATTAATGGGCCTATAATATGGGCGCCTATAATGTATTATGCTAAAAGTATTTTCGGGCCTTGTGCTATTTGTATGCATACGACGCATATGCTTTCAGTGCCGCAGCGACTACCACAAAAAAAAATCAACCGCCACATATGACCGCGTGGGTCGTGTGTAGGGCGCCACAGGGATAGACCGAAGTGGATCGAAGCCCACACCCTATAATTTTATGACCTGATGTCCGTGAAAATTATTATTATTTTTTTTTAATTATATAGTTAACGTATAACATTAAATGTATTAAATATTTCTTTAACGTTTAATTTACTCTTTTCTTATTATTTTTTTATAAATGTATAATTATAAATTAATTTTAGTTTCCGTTGTATTGAATTGCCGTAGGATAGACAATACATTTAAATGTAAAAAAATAATATAATATATATAATCGTTAATTCGAGAAAAAAAATTAATCGCATTTTACTTATATTTTTTATTCGTAACAAAATTTACAAATATTTAATTCTAACAGTTATTTTATGAAAAGTGGAGAACGTTTTTTTTTTTTGAGACGTTACTGCGTATTATCCTACCGTAATATAAATTTCTATTAGGATCTTTAAATTTATACGAACAATTAAATTTTTCCGGTATAACTATTATAATATACTTTTTTTTTCTAATTATGTTCCTGCAGTAATGTTGTATAAAACGAAAATCGATAAATACGTACAATTAAAATTTTTTTTTTTTTTAAATTATCGTAATTAATAATTATATTTAATTAAGCCTCGCAAACACAAGAAACCTCGCGCGTTTAAAAATAACGTTTTAGGGTTCGCTTTGGGTAACTTAGAGGGATTCTGCCATCCACTGCGTGTGTGCAGAGTTGTGTGTGGTGAAACTCCGTGCGTTTACAGATAACAAAATGTTTGGACTACTCTTTAGATCATTGACCATAACTAATCATTATGAATTATGAAAATGAATAATGTTAATCTCCTAAAACAACAACGTATTATTTGTGAAAAAAAAAAATGTTTAATGCCAATCCCCTACACTATGCTTCCAAACGCATTTAAACAGCCTGACATCCACCACGAGGGTTCCCTGCTGGTCACAATTAATAATAATAATTATTATTATCGTGTAGGTACCTAATATGCCGTGCAGTTGTCCAAGCCGCACGCATTATGTGCATTATCAAAACTCATTCGTTCTGTACCACTGCAGAAGTCCACCATCAGGTTTCAAATAATCTTTGGCAACGTATTATATATATATATATATATACATATATATTACTCAAAATGCTATTACCGCGATTATACCGGTTTCTACCGGTATATGCGCGACGGTATGGTATATAATTTACCCGATCCGAGTGACACGTAGTTGAGCGTGGACGCCACGCCGGCCTTCCACCGGGGCACCGTAATGAACAGCTTATCCCGCCACACTTCCAGGCCCAGCGGCATGTTGTTGGCCTGCACGTACTCGCCGCTGGCGATGGCCGCCTGTCTGGTCTGCTGGTCCGGGAACATGAAGTCCACTTGCCGCCAACTGAACACCTCCCGCAAACGGTCGTTAACCGAACGTACGGCGCACGTGCAGCACGCCAACGCTATCAGCATCGCTAACGCTTGTCTCGCCATGTTCACCCGCGAGTATCTGAAATGATCGAACGCGCACGTGATATTTATTTACGCAGATTACTCGACAAAAAAAAAAAGCGAGCCCCGCTGATGTCGTGGACGTCGCTTAAATGAATTGTACTTATAGATCGTGTTTAGTGTTTTGTTATCAAAAGAATGTGTTTAGTGTTTTGAAAGAAACGCTAAATCATTACCGTTCAATAAAACGATTCGTAACACGCCTACGCACTTTGTCGGAAAATTTAGAATCGTAATAAAACAAAAATTGTGACTTGGGATTGTCAACGTTTTTTTTTTTATATATATATATATAGTTGAAGTAACGGAGGATCTGCGGTGTATACAATTTTCAGCACTTAAAATTAAAAATTACCATTTTTATGACATAAATAGATTTAATAGTTGTTATAAATCGCCCAAAACTGAATGAATTTTTTAGAAATTTTTTTTACGTATACATAATGTTACATATTCTATGTAAATTGTAAGGCTCTAATACCGTTGTCTCAATTGTTTTTGTGCCGCTTTTATAAACTATTGAGAAGATAGATTCCAAGTTTTGGATTGTTTTGAAGTACCTGCGCAAAAGGAAACTACTGTGGAAATCGAAAAACGTTTCAAATAAAGTATACCCAAATGGATACAATTTGCAACCGGAACGTAACGCGTGACACGAGATCATTCGAGCGTTCTTCCTAGTCGAAAATTTGTCACAGAAAAAATAATAATAATAAACATCAATGTAAAACCAATAGCTGTCTCGCTACGCTCAGAATCTAAAACGAGGCAGCGAACAACGGATGTTGTAGACGTCACTTAAACCAATTACTTAGATAAATTTTCGGATTCTCGTTGTTACGATAAATTTGAAAGCAATGATAAATCATTGCGTTCGATAAAACGATTCTGAACGGAATTTCGGTGTAATATTATTCATTATTAATATACGATAATGAATTTTGACAAAATCGCGTTTTGCCACAGTTTTTTGGTAGTTTTTTTGGGGGAGGAGTCGTGTTTAAAAACCATTGAGAAAATCGAAAAATGACATCCTTAAGATGCTACCCCAACGAAATTCGCTACCGAGAAATTAGTAGGCGCACTCCTATTATAGTCGAACAGTTGAAAACAGAAAAAATAAAATAAAAAAATATATACATCGTTGTAAAACCAATATAGCTCGATCAATCAGAATCTAAAAAAAAGCATTTTGTGCCGTAAAACACATATTGTTTTGAAACGAAATAATTAAAAACAGTTTATAATAAACGACGACGATATATATTATTGCAGTGGCGCACACAGAATTCTTTTCGGAAGGAGAGGAGGATTACTACAAATACGCGGTAATCCACTTTATTACACCCATTTTGTAGAAGATAATTCGTATTTTTTGTATACTGTATACAGTATAATATACACAAAACACGACTTTTACATATTTCGGAGGAGGTTATAACCACTTAACCCTCCTGTGTGTACCACTGAATTATTGATCCTTAGCCTTCGACTAAACAAATTCCAGAAGGTGTTTTATACATATCACAAAGAATCATGTTCAAACTGTGGCCTCGCTAATTCTAAATAAGAATTTTAAAACACGCAACTTGTCACGCGTCAAAAGTAATATAGAAAACAAAAAAAAATCTCTATAAAATAAGACTACACCTATAAATTTTTAGTTTTCGAAATCTTCGTAAAAGATAACGAAAAATTGTGTAAGGCCAAAAACGAGAAAATTTTTTTTTAGAACGTGTCAATATATACATCATATTCAAGTTTATGCGCTGTTTTCGCTCCGAAAAATCTATCAAAGTTTAAAATCTGAAAGGTGAAGAGAACTAAAGTTCATTTCCATTAAATTGAAATAAATTATACTGGTTTCGAAAAACAATTCAAAACGAAACGATTTTTTTTTTTTTTTTTTTTTTTTAACACGGAACAGATATTTTTGCAGTATATTTTCACTTTCCGTGACATGGATTAATATCCAATACGGTGAGAAAGAATAATTGTCTGCGAATAAACACAGAAATAAAACAAATTCTCGAATCCTGACATGTACTGTTATTAGTCACCGTGTTTACGGTACACAAGAATCCTTTTAGAATAAAATATTGGGTATATTGTCGAATGTTATCGATTGGATATTATTTGTATGTTTACAATTAAATCATTTATTCGTTGTGTTGATTCTATACTCGTGTACAGTGATTAATCCAGAATTGGATATAGTATTCCAAACTCATATAACGTACATTTCGAGTACCCCGTGGACTTTTAAAATATTTTGATCAATGCCCTTTTAAATATATTAAAGTTTTTTTTTTATTGTTAACGCGTGCTCTATTATAGTATAGAAAATCAAATTATAACGTTATACTAATACAATTAAAATCGGCGACGAAATAAATAGCTTTAACTATAGTAATTAACTAACAGTTTATTATTATTAATTAAAATCAATTTAAATGTAATTGAGGCGCCCACCTCCCAACACCACCTCACAACGTGTACACCTGAAGGATTCATTCAAAATTTACATTTGATTAATATTATAATATACACTAGCCAACAGATACAATTATCTTTAAAATACGTATTGCTACGTAATATTCTGAATACTATTGCTGTAAGTGATAAAATTATTTTTTTTTACTTTTCAAAAGCATTGCATTTGAATCTGTAACGCTAAGGTTTTATTAACACAGACCGAATTAAAATCGTGTTCGATACAATACAAATCGTGTAGATATAGCTATTTTAAAGTGCCTTAATATATATAAACATAAATTTTTTTCAATGGAATTGTCATTTTTATAGAAATTTATTCATTTATATTTTTTCATATAATTAAATTTTCAAAAAAAAAAAAAAACGAAATAATTAAGTATCAAACATTTCTTTATCAGAGGACTTGGATGTAAATTATTATGCGCACTAAAAAACATTATTATCGATTATTATTATAATTATTATTATTATTATAGTTGTTACACGCCACTGCTTACAAGGTCTCGGCCGTTTCCCATACGACCTGAGGCTGTAACACTTTCATTATTGTGTGCACGTTTTCCGGCATTCGAAGCCGACGTTCGCGTAAGACAATTATGTTCCGTGAACGCGCAAATCGGTGGAAAAATTATACCGTCCCGACATTTTTTTTAAATGTTAAATTCAGAAGGTCAAAATATGTCATCCACGCAAAAATGTTTCTTTTTTCTTGTAGGAAATTTCATTTGTTTTGACATAAACCAAAGCATCGTCTCATATCTCGTGTAGAGTGCACAATTTTATTATTATTATTATTATTATTATTATTATTATTATTATTATTATTATTATTATTATTATTATTATTATTATTATTATTATTATTATTATTATTATTATTATTATTATTATTATTATTATTATTATTATTATTATTATTATTATTATTATTATTATTATTATTATTATTATTATTATTATTATTATTATTATTATTATTATTATTATTATTATTATTATTATTATTATTATTATTATTATTATTATTATTATTATTATTATTATTATTATTATACGAATACCACGAAGCAATTTCTGAAAATGAGATTCTTATTTCGTCTGATTAACATAATATTATAAAAATAATAATTTATATTATCAACACGTAATTTCTGACCCTATTTTCACCGAACGTCATGCCACAATAATATTACGTAAAGTGTAAGATGTACACACTATCCGACTCGTGTAATATTCTGAACAATAGTGTATTCTAAGTGATTATCAAATTTTTTTTTGTGTGTATTTTATATAAAGCCAAAGATTATTATGAAAAATAACGAAATATAATATAGGAGTGGTTGTGTATTATGTGTGTTTATTTTCTAACCGGATTCGACAAAAAGACATCATCAAATACTAAGCGAAAAATACAACAGAATAAAAAATAAAATTGAACAAAATTACATAGAGAAAATTATGGATATTATGATAAAAAGACATAGAGCTAAAACAATAAATAAATAAAATAAACAGCAAATAAATTGTGTACTAGTGAATTAAATTGTTATTTTGTAAATTTTACAAAAACAACTATAGCGTGTTTATTATATTAATATATTATATATAAGTATACTGATATACAATTTTATTTTTAAATACGTTTGTATACTTAAAATATTTTTAAATTTATTTTGTTTAATTTATTTATATATAAATAGGTAATTCTTTCAAAACTGAATTTGTATAAATATTATGTTTTGTATATAAAATTTCTGTCATTTACTATATTAAAAGCAATAAAATGATTATTTTCTAAAACATGGTTCGCAAAATTTGAATTCAAATTATTGTTTTTAATTTTAATTTTATTTCAGAGTTTTTTCATTATATCTTGATTTAAAATTTCTATTCCTTTTCCCATTATAAAATTTATTACAACTACATTTAAATAGTTGTAAATTATATAATTGTTGAGCTGTAATAGTTAGACTAAAAGCTAATAAAAAAAAAAAAAAAAAAGTAGTTGTAATAAATTCCAAGATAATTAGGTCAATTAAATTTGTGAAAATAATTATTTGGAATTGTTTTATTTTATAACCTATTTGTTTAATCAAATTATTATTCATTTCGAATGTGATTTCAATATTATTTCATATTTTAACGAATTTTTCTGATAATGTATTTTTATATCTGGCACTATAATAATTAATTACATAATTTATTTGTTAGGATTTTATTATTTTCGTTAATTTTTCTCTATATATTCTATCAGTTGTGTTTAAATGGCATTTATTTATAAAAGCAATATCATATGTAATATTCAGCTCATGATTATAATTTTATTTATTTAAAGGAACACGCTCAAATCTATAAATATTATGATTAATTTTTTTCTTTTTCGAAATAATTTAACACTACTTACTGAATATTCTTCTAAATTATTTTATTCCTCGAGAAAATAAAAATACTTTTTTTAATCCTCCAGTAATTTTTTTTTTTGACGTAAAATCATTCGGTGTAAAGTAATGACAAATCAATATTGCTTTTATGTGTTTGTAGGTGTTAACCATGTAAAACATATATAATTCATTATGCATAATTGTGCAAAGCGTGTATATTTATAAAATTAAATGACATGTTTTTTAAGTTTATTTTCAGCTATTTAAAAAAAAAATCGATGTAATTGAACACCGTATAAATTACGATACCCTTGATGAAAATAATTGTACATATAGACCATATAGAACATACACTCATACACTTAATGCAATAATAATATAATAATGCAATAACTAATATAATTGGTTCAAAAATTACGAAAATTTATAAATACGTATTTATATTTGGTTTATATTTTATATTAACTAAATATTTTTTTTTATTTCAAACAGATTTATAATTTACATATCTATATAAATTTATAAGGTACAATAAATTATTATTCGTAGAATTTACCATAACAATTTCCGTTCGTAAATTATGGACGCTTGGTGATTTTTCAACATTTAAATTAGTGTATCGGGTACCCCCATACACGATTTATCATAAAAATAATTGTATGTAAACTTCAACAATCGCTTTCTAATGCAACAACGTTTTATACAAAAAAGTGACATTATTTATTTAAATTAAACATTGATGACATTAAAAATTTCAAAGAAAACTATAATACCTTATTTGTCTTGAAATGAATTATTCAAGGTAATTTTTGACAGACAAAGTATAACGTAACCGTGTAAATATTACCATAACATCTGAACTCGTTAAAAATCGTTAAGACATCAAGGTCCTGATTATTATATTACATAGACAGATACTCGGTTTGTTGATGTTGAGAAATCAACAGTGGCAATACCTTTAATATATTTTATATATGATATTTATTAGCATATTTACAAAAACAATATAATTGTAACTTATTATAATACAGTTATTGGTGAATTTCAGAATAAATTAAATACGTAAATATTACAAATACCTATAGCGTAGTATACACGTATTATTACGTGTATATATAGACGTTAGAAATCAATACAGGTTTCTTATTTCTAGATAGGTATCTGTAGGTAATATTTTATTTTTCTTATATTACTTAATGAATACCAAACAACAATTCTGAATATTTTCATCGTATTCGTGTATAATATAAAATTTTATATTTATTATTTTAATAACAAAAGAAAACAGAATGTATGAGACAGGTTTATAATAGTTGTTTTTATTGTTGTCTTTTTTTCTTGTACTATTTATATTTCGTCTTACAAATTGTAAGTAAATATACGTGTGTAGCTACAAAATAAAAATAATATTCGTTAGGAAATATAATTAATAAAAAAAAACACACACATTACGTATAAACAATAAATAATGTAATACCACTATTCGTTCTAATATTACTGTCACTCCTGTTTAATGTATTATTAAACTAAAACGAAATAAACTATCTCACAAAATAGTTTACCACCAAAATGATAAACTCAGTAATATTCATTAAACCCTATAATCCAAATACACTAATTATTCATTGTACTAAAATTTATTGAATAAACAATTTAATAAACCCAATGACGTTTTATCATTAAATAACCATCGATTTGATACATTAGAAACAGTTTTTTTTTTTTTATATTAATAATATAAAAGTTTAGGCAACTAGGTATATATCAATTTCAAATTTAGTACTATATATCTAATGAATATTTTTAATTTATATTTATTCAATAAATATATAATGCACACGCATACGAAGTGATCATTACATTTAAGTGTATTGATAAAATAATATTGTAATATTTATTTATAACACCTACCGTTTTAGGTTTTTTTTTCTTAGTTAAAGTTAATTCTTTCCTCGTTCGTTCAAAATAAAAGTAAAAATCAACCGACGATCTATATGTATTTCATTTTATTTTTCTGTGTATTATACTAATAGTTTATAATTAAGAAAATAATAACAAATCGTCAAACTTACCAGTTAATGCTGCTGCGAATGGTACGGACAGACTGATAAAATTGTATACTATGCCACAGAGTTGTATAGGTGAACATACGAAAAGCGGCATAATATGGAAGGGGGAAACCTGTTTGCACCTTCGAAGGCCTTATGGACCAATAAATACTACAATAAAAATTATTATTATTATTATATATTATTAAATATTATGTATCATCTATTAATGCATCCACCGTACTCCGTAATACATAATATCTCACTCTATAGTTTTTAACTGCAAATTTGTAGTTATTGTATAATATAATATGAAATATCACGTATTATTTTTAACACTCTCTATAAATGAGTAGGATTGTAGTAAATTATCAAATGATTAAAACCCATTATAATCCGAGATATTAAAAAATAAGGTTTTTTAAAACGTTTTAGATATTTATAATTATAAATTGAATTTTTATAAATAATACTTCAGTAATATATAAGGAATACATAAGTAATTATAAGGAATTGTAAGTATAAGGAATTATTTCAACTAAAAAAATTACATGTACTTATTTTATATTTTCAATTCTTAAATTCTTAATATTATTCTTAGAAACTAACAGTAATTTAACGTGTGATTATGCGTCTTTCAAATTTTAAGACAAGCTCAACCTTAAAACTTAAAATATCAAGTACGTTTTTAGCTCGTTTGTCTTTTATTATTTGTTTTTAGTATGTTACAGCAACAGCACCGTCATATCAGGGCAACGATACCATCTTTTCGTTTGATCATTGTGATCGGGTAATAATTGACATATAATACTTCTTTTTAATAAAATAAGAAAAATAAAAACTATAAATACTTTAATATTCATAAGTAGTAATTAAATATAATTGTACAATTCCCAACAGACATAATCCTGTCCAAATTTCAATAAAAAAATTTTTTATCGTTTTGTGAATTTGTGAAAACTATTGGAAATGTAATTTAAATTTCAAATCACAATGAATCTCAATATTTTTTATTTAAATTTCTATTTCGATGTTCAAGTAAACAATCAAAACAAAAAGCTAATTACCCGGCTTTGTTAGCTGAATTACCCGGCTTCGCCTCTGCGCTGTTTTGAACGACAAAAATTCAAAACAATTTTTAAAAAATATTTAGGAAAAAAAAATTATAAAATTATTGAAATGCCTCGCCAAAATACCGTAACATTTAAATTCAATATATCCCCTTCCCTTTTCAACAAAAAAATGAAAAAAGGGCGATGTGGGGACACTCGGAGAAATATTTGGAACAACTCTGTTTAAAAAAATCGTAAAATTATTGAAATTGATACTACATAGTATATATATATATATAGATTATGTTTAAACTCAATAATTTAAATAGTCACCATGGTAACTGTTAAACACCTAGAATCCCAAAATTTCCCATATAAGCTACCACCCTCGTTGGACCTACCGAGTCTAATTCTGAATCTAAACCACTCAAACGCGCACAAAAAATGTCATCAAAATCGGTCCAGACGTTTAGGAGAAGTTCAGTGACAAACACACGAACAATAGAATTATAAATTTATATATAATTAATTATAATTTAATTAAATTGAATTAAATATATATATTTATTTATTTATTTATTTATTTAAAACATGAATCAACTAAAAACCCAAGTACTTTATACTAATTTCTATTATAACAGTCACAATTGCCCAAGTGTATTTTAATATGTTAATAATATTCAACAAAAAAAAAATGAATAAAACGCATCGCATCGTTTCACACCGTTGCTCGCATTTTATTCAAAATCTAAAATAATATTTCATTATTTTTCTATATTCTACCCAAATATTCTTGTTATGTGTCTATAGTGTATAGCAAAATTTAAACAAAATATAATTATAAATAGTTATCTTTTAATTATTATTATGAAATTCGCACAAAACCACACAACATAGGATTTGATTAAACATAAAGATAGTATATCCAGAATTCAAATATGAACTATTTAGTACCTACCCATTTATGTAGATACAAAATACATATTATTATGCATGGTCGTATCGCCACTAAAATTACACCGCAGTTCCCAAAATTTACGATTTTCCTACTACAATTTTATAGTAGGTATTATAATTTTAAAAATAATTGTAAGCCATTTCTCACGGGATGTGAGTTTAAAAATGTTAAATAATAATTCGTCAAATGTAAGTGTATTCTATACACTGCAGTTGCCAATTCTGTACCTATTCTATTATAAAATCAATATTATATTAATAGTAGTGCGTGTGTGTTTATGAATTTGTCCGTATATAGTTCTGTGTCTTTATGAATTTTGTAATTTATTTGAGAATTCATAAATGCACATGAACCGTGTCAACTGTCAACCATATCAAACGAGACCTTGTTACGATGGAAAATTAATTGTATTTTGCGTCTCGCCGTTTCCTGCAAACCCGAAAGAACAAAACGAAAATGATGTTTGTACTCTAAGTACTTGTAAATGTAGGATGAGTTTTTTTTTTCCGCTGTATCACAATAATGATATTGTCCACTTCGTATAGGTATATCACGGTTAAGGCTTTGCGAAGGACGTTGATTTTCACACATGACTACTTCCACGAAAAAAAAACCCCATAAAATATATAACAATACTTTATAATGTTATATACTTCCTGTTAACCGTTTATAAAAATCTATGATGAAAAACTTCCCAAAAAAATTAAACCAAATGCGTAGGTAGTATAAACGTAGATAGGTGTACGCGTTTAACTCGTATATACATCATTATGTACGTCATTACGTGTGAGGCGTGTACTGCGTAATTCACTTATGAGTTATGTTTAATAATTATTAATATCAATCGAAAATAACAGGTAAAAAAATATTTTGATTTTTAACGAACAGTATATATTTGTCCGTTAACCGTAAGTCATGCGTATGATGTATCGGAAAATAAATGTATTTTCAAGACATTTCGGTGGGCGTTCGATTTGTATAAAATATATTGTACCACTGGCCTTGCGCCACTGTTCAGTACAACACAAATATTGTGCACTTCTAAAACACTAATTGTACAGTACCTTTTATGTATACAAATTACATTACAAAATACAAAGTGCTACTTTATCATTGAAAAAAAAAACTACTAATACAATACACCGAAGCAATTTATATTGGACTTATAAATCATATTATTACGATAATATCTGTGATCGTGCCCATAGACAATAAATGAATACCTACCTATTTTATTTGAATCTTTTGCTGCCAATTTTATGTATATACTCAGCGTGCGAGATAAGAACGTATGTACTCCATTCCACCCGCCGCAGCGTATTTCCGAATCCTAACTGAGCTGGGGCAAGAGTGCCCGTATCCAGTTAGAGTCCGTAATGTCATATAATTCTACTCCGTTCCCTATAATTGATTTAGGGCATAATTAGAAATATTATTATCGGCTCTGTATTAATATCTTATCTATTTATATTATATTAGGTAGTTTATAATATATTTTCTTATACTATTTATATTATTATCAACTGTTTTAAAAATTGTTCATTACTGCTGTTAAATAAATCAAATGTATTAATTAAAAATATTGTTGTAATTCAGTCATTTAAAAAAAAAATCAATGACAGGTAGTAAAATAATAATTATTTAATAACGTGTGCTTGGGTAAAAATGCATAATAACAATAATACGAGTATAAAGTTTAATATTAAGATATTGATACAGAGTTGATAACGATATTTTTAATATTATCCACTAAACCAGTTAGGGAACGGAGTTGAAGTATGGCACTATACGGACGTTAACTGGATACGGGCACGATTGCCCTAGCTCAGTTAGGGTTCGGAAATACGTCCCGCCGCATCATTTGAAACAATTACACATAAGACAGTAAACAATGAACATATTTGGTTAAATTGCTTTTTTCCCCCCATTAATATTAGTACCTAAGTAAAATTTTGTTTAAAAAATTTTAGACTTTGGTTTGAATTTAATTAGTTTTTATAAAAATTATGAAAGTAATTAAAAAATATTTATTAGTGAATATATTTTAATGGAATCTTTTGAGGCAGAGTCAGCTTACCTTATTGTACAATGTTTAATTAACTATGTATATTTATTTTTACTCAAATCATGTTAAACTTGAGATGGGTATACCGGCTATGGTTAGTTTTTAAGAGGCTTAGCATTTTCTCTTGCTAAAATAGGCATATGACCTCAATTCGGGTATTTGTACAGTTCTAAAATTTTTAGCGCAAGCCCTGTTGTACGCGAAAACGTATTTAGGCACAGGTCATATAAACACTTGCTTAGAGCGGCGACATTTTAGGAGTGATAAATTTTTTCATCTTTTCTTTTTTTTTATACATGTACAAAATAACAAAAAGTATTTCTTATTTAATAAAAAGAGGTACAATGCGACTGAACGTTCTTTGTCTTGCATCGAACGAACAAAAAAATTACTCGAGGTCGATACCGAAAAGCTCAATTACTTGGCGGCAATATCGGATATTGAAGCGAATTTGTTGTGTACTTTAAACATTTGTTTACGATTTACTTGATACATTTACCGAATTTATGACAATTTAAGTGTAATCAATTTGCGAATTACAACGATATTTAATTTTAATGCGACAGATTTTTGTACGTTTATGTGTTTGATGAGGGGTGTGAATGGAAAATGCGGCAAATCAGGAAGTCCCGAATATAGGCGGAAAGAACCTAAAAATATACGACCATCATTGCAGGTTGTGTCTAACGCTCATAGTACAATAACGGTTTGAATAACATACGAGTTTCAGCATATAATACAAAAAAAAGAAATCAAAAAAAAAAACAAAAACAACTCGAACCTTTGTACGTCTATTGAACGGAGGACACGAATGCAAATGATCGTACGATGACCCATTATATAGGTACTGAATTGTTGTTTCGTGTGTTATTTCAACACAATTATTATTACGTAATCGGATACGTCCTTAAAGGTTAACAAAATAAATAACGTCTATAAATACTTGGCAATATGTATATTCTCATCTCACGTTTTCCGCGTAAACCGATCGTATCACAACAACATTATCATATTATTACTCGTAAAAAAAAAAAATATTATAATTCGTATTGATTATTATTTTTAACGTAAAATTATAATTATAGGTACACGTTATATGCGCTTCGAGTGAACGTCTGCAAGCTTTTCAAAGTCGGCCGGGTCATGGCACTCGACGACGGTGTAGGTATACGTGTTTTAAGAAAATACACGCACTTCAATTCGTCTTTGATCAGGTACGTTTGTAAAATTTTTTTTTTTTTTATACGCACTATATTCGGATATATAATACACAATAATATTGTTTAATTAGCTTTTAACGTTTTAATCGTTGTTAAACAGAACTCGGTACGCATTATAGAAAAATAAAATGCACGTCTTTAGGTTTGTTTTTGGTCTTTGTACACCTGTTTATTACATTTTTTTTTTTTATCGCGGATTACTAGACTAATATCAACGCAATCGACGTTCAATTCAATACAACTCGTTTAGTGTCGTTAAATTACAAAAGCGTTTAGATATTCTGAGCGAATAAGCGAACTGAAGCTATTGGTTTAAAAATTATTGTGTTTATTCTTTTTTTCTCTGTACAAACGTTCGACTAGAAAGAATTCTCGGATGATCTCGTCACGCGTTACGTATCGATAACAAATTGTATATGCATAGTTGTTGCTTTATTTAAATCGTTTTTTTTCGATTTCCTCGGTAGTATTCCCCTTGTTCTTGATTTAAAATAACCCGAGAATCGAAAGAAAAAACTATTTGCTCAATAGTTTTTAAACGCGTCGCAAAAAAATAGTTCTAAAGTCATGAAATTCACACCGAATTTATGACATTGTATACTCTATATATATATATATATATATATATATAAAAAAAATGTCTTTCAATTTTGTACTATTTATAGCAATTATTAGGTGTTGATCTATTTAAGTCATAAAAGAGGTATTTTTGGTTTTAAAGGCTGAAAATCGTATAAAACACAGGACCTACGTTACTTCAACTGTATTCAAAAAAATCTTGACAACCCTAAGTCACAATTTTTTTTTTTTATTACCACTTTAAAATTTGGCGTTTTACACCAATGCTCCGCTCAGAATCGTTTTATTGAATGCAATGGTTTATCGTTTTCAGTAATAACAAAACCCTAAAACTTTGTCTGATTAATTCACTATTATGCGACATTCAATAAACACCCGCGGCTCGCTATGCTTTTTTTTTTTAAATACGTATATACCTACAAAATATTAATAATTATGTTTTGTAAGAATATTATTAAATAATTAGCTATAAATAAATAAGTGCAGACGTATTTAATGAACTCGATTATGATTGTTGGTTGACAGACGAAACTTTTTACGGTTACGTGAAAAAAAATAATGCCGGGGGCACTTACTTTTTAGGTAGTGACGACATTTTTATCGCGGACGGTTTTGTACTGCAATAAATAATAACAAAACACAGGTATACGTTTAGCTTCTGACAAATCAGTTACTTACACGTACATGTAATTTAATAAATCATTCGATACAGTAACGTTTAATACATATATATCGCGTTATATAACTATTATATATATATATATATATTACTATTACTTGATAAATTATGACTTTACAAAAATAAAATAAAAATCTTCGATTATTACAGGTGCATATAATTTGTATTGGGCATACGCGAAATATACATTTT
This sequence comes from Slavum lentiscoides, assembly GCA_032441835.1. NCBI lineage: Eukaryota > Metazoa > Arthropoda > Insecta > Hemiptera > Aphididae > Slavum > Slavum lentiscoides. The sequence goes on along the minus strand of CM063712.1, from coordinate 11,324,177 downwards.
ACGTATTTGTAAAAGTACGTTTATATATTGCAGAAAATCCGTAAAATAATTTCATAATAAACGATTTTTCGAATAAAATATAATAAATTCATCAAAAATGTATATGTTATACGTATACATTATACATTAAAGGTACATATATATTGTACACGCATATAAATGTAAATTAAAATTTTCAAAAATATATTCAGTGGCGTATTTTGGGGTGGGGTCAGGAGGGCAATTGCCCCGGGCATCACGTTTTTGGAGGCAACGAATTTTTAACGGTTTTATTTGAATAATATTACTACTTTTTTTGAAATATTCGATGTTTTTTTCACAGTTTGAAAAAAATATATAAGTATATACATAAAATCGGACAATTTTCAGTAGCCAATTTTGACAAAATATGTTTTTTATTCATATTGCGTTATAACCGATAATTCTTTATGTAAATTGTAAACGGCTGCTTAATTCATTAATTGCATGTAAAAAAAAAATAATAATAAATTGTTTACCGGTCACTATGACAATCTTATAACTCCGGGAGTTGTCTAAAAAACATTAAAATCAGACAACTCATTTATATATATTAGCAACGAATTATGGGAGAAACATAGTTGTTGCGCCTACACGCACATAACTTTTTATTATATTGTTGAATAGACCTATTTTGTCAAAAAAAAAAAATGGAATTGTCTGATATTTGACCTAAACTCTTCAACGATGGTCATCCTTAACCAGCACTAATCGTTTATTATTTCTCAGTTTATTACTAAACGAAAAATAATATTGTGCTGCAAATTTGCGTAGTGTATAAAGTATATTTTTATTAAATTTAAAAAAATAATTTTAGTAAATTTAATTAATTTTAATAAATGTGTACAATGTACATATAGGGCAACGAATTTCTACGTACGGTACGTATATTATTATTTATTATATGATTTCATACATTTTTTTTTTCATAATTTAAGTATATTTATTCTATTTAAAATTTATTTATTATTATTATTATAACACATAAATATAAATATATATTTTGATTAATAAATACGTGAAGAACTGAGGTCTCCTAATGACTATAATTGTAATTTTGAATAATTACGTTTTTTTTTTTTGCAGTATCCAAGATCGTTTCCGAAACCTACAATCAATAATATGTAACAATTTATTTAAAACAAATTAATAATAAAATTTAAATTAGACCTAAAAACCAGGAACGATTTTTATTAAATAATAGAAACGTTATAACTCTACTATATATATTTATATATATATATATATGTATTTTATATAATTAGAGAATAACTTTTTTTTCTGTTTTTATTCTTATTATTAACTTGGCGCGTCCAACAGACACGCGTTATATAATGATTTAACAAATCGAGTCCGCACCAACAATTCAAATGCATTTGGCGTACCTATTTGTTTTGCAATATATTATTGTTAGGTTTAGATGCGCACCATTTTCAATAATATTTTCTATAATATAATATCATATATCGATTACATAATCGGACGTTAAAATGAGAATTATGTAAGTAATAAATCGAGAACAATAATTCTTTTCGTAATATATATATACGTATTTTATTTTTATTGTGATTAAATATCGATTTAACGTTATTTATTTATCGTCCATATATGATACATTGTATATATATATATATATATATATATTTAACCTTCATCGTATAAATAAAATATATGAATAGGTTAGACAGCTGGGTAACCTATTGCTATATAAAATGTGGTCCACTCTTTCTTCTCGTCCTTGAAACGGTTTATACATCTAATTCCTGAACCATTTACAAAAAAAATAATAAAATGTCGATTTTGCCAACACTGTTTGAGTTGAGCAATTATGTATATATATATATATATATATATATAGTAGTGAATGGCATTCATAAATATGAACCAAAGTAAACGTTTAATCCTTTAAATAATTACGAAATATTACGATATGAAATACGCGTACATATTGATACGATAAGTAAATATAATAAGTGTAAATATTATTTTTATATTCCTATATATAAGTAAATATTGCATAAAACAATCTAACCAACAAAAAAAATAAATTGTTTTTTATTAGTTTTACACACTTTTCTTATTAAAAGATTTAATCATTTTATAACAATACAATCGATTAAATTAAAACATATGAAACGAGTCTGTACGAAAATTTATACATAACTGTATATACCTAATACATTTGTATTGTAAATATAGTAATTTAGAACTAAAGATATATATTGATGATAAACATTTTAAATATTTCCTATACCTACTTAAATATGTTTTTACGATTGTCGAAAACGTAGTAATAATTCATTCACGTCTAGTATATAATTTATTCGTATACATAATTATTGGTTCTAAAACAATTTAAATCTCTCCACTACTTTATATTCGAATTCCCGGAAATTTTTCACGATGCTATTATACATTTAATTTTAATCGATTTACATTATTCATAGCCTTGAAATGAATAATACTCTGATTTTTCGTGATTAAACCCATAGCTTTATTTATTTCACGTTATATGCGAACCTTAAAATCGTTTATGTCAATGCTAATGTATCAGAGAGTTCAGTGCACCATACCTAAGAAATTTAATAAATGAGTGCAGGGAAAAATATCTCAGAATGAATATCATAAGCCAAAAAAAAAATTTTTATTTTTTGCGAATCATTCAATTTAGTTTGAAATATTTCAAATTGTAACACAATATTTATTTGAATATTAATAATAGTCACATAAAACGCCTTAAAGAAAAATCAATACATTTTTTTTTCTTACTAACTCATCTAAGTTTTTGTACCTTCTCTATGATCGTCACTGTGATCTCCTCTTTTTTGCTGGTAATACATATATTTTAAATCTTTTCCTCACTTATATTGGCTTTATTTTAGAGTCTGAGCGAAGCGAAGAAGCTATCGGTTTTACAATGATGTTTATTTATTTTTTTATTTTTTACTGTGTACAATTTTTCGACTAGTAAAAAAGCTCCAATCATTACGCTCGTGCCCATTTTTCAGTAGCAAATTTTTCTAGGGTGGCACTTTATTAAGGCGGTCATTTTTCGATTTACCCAATAAAACCAATTAATTAATATTAAACTGTATTGGTCACTTAACCGCGGGCACAACATTTATTTTTTCGATATTTAACATGCGGAAATATCTGCTCGCAAGATCTGCTGTACTGAAAGTGGGGATCATTTTTTACCAAAACTTTAGCCGAACTTTTAATGCATTTAAATTCTATTTCAAAAATGTTCGAATAAAATATTTATAACTTTGTAAGTCGTTACTTTCGTTAAAAGTAGTTTTGAAAACATGGCTGCTTTGCAGTTCGAAGTCATTGTCAATAACAGAAAAAGGATTTTGAAACAATTAGGTTTTTTTTTCCTATGTATGCATAACGTATATTATGTAAAAGTCGGAGAAAATCGTATTGGAAATACTGGATTTGTAGGTTTTCGATTATATTAATTTAAAACATCATTTTTAACACTTTCATTATTTTAAATACTTTGTTGTGGAATATTTGAAGGGCCGCCGTTAAAAAATTTTACACGGGCCGCGAGTTGTCGGCGCCTGGTTTATAAACCGATAAAAAAAACCCGGACGTGGCCTACTTTAATTTTTTTTTAAAATTACTTTTTTCAAATGTATGTTTATTTATAAAATCAGTTGAAATTTATACGAACACACATACACACACATATATATAATACACCTCTACGGCTCTACCGGGTTTTTCTCTCAATAAATAATAGTGTAGTTAAATTAAAGAGCATAAAAATATATATAATTTATTCTTTTTATTATACATCATAAACATTATGTACTCTGTACATATCGTAATTCGCGATACATTGTACACGTGATTATGAGTAATGTGATGGAATAAGCAGGTACTTTAACGCGTACAAACTATATACATCTGCAGGCAGCTGTAGTTCCGCCTATAGGCTATCATAAATCAAAATAACAGATATTATTAAATATCATCGAAAACAAACAAAAAAAAATGGTCACTATAACAAGGTATAACTACATAAAATTTAAGAAAATTAACATAACATTATTTTTCTGCACTGTCTATACGCGTAAATCGAATCAATACATACGTATAATTTTTGGGTCGACGTACTGCACGAAATGTCGGTCAACCATTCGTATACGCGTATATCGATAATCGCTTGAAAATTTAGAAGGAAGAAAACGAGTCACCTACCTGTACTATATAGATATACCATTAGGCGTGTTTACGGATCTGACCATTCTGGCAATAACCTGCAGACATGCAAAATGAGTTCCCACTTAATTAAAAAATACGATTTTGTCAGTTGTGATTTTACGTAGAGTCCGCTTAAAAACCAGCATCCTGCAACTTTTAAAACAATAAAATACCTCCAATTTTTGTATTTTTTTCTGCGTAAATAGATTTTCATCTGTGTAAAGTGAAAATAACGAACGAAAAACGTTGTACGATTATTTCAAAAAGCACAAAAACTGTTTGATGACAGCAGGTAAATATTGTTTTATACAGTTAAAGTTTTAATTATAAATTCATATTAAATTTTGCAATATTGTTTATATGACGCAGAAAAAAAAATGCTGAATATATAGCTGATCCAGATCTTTTCGTCAGATCTGCACTAATAATGTAATTAATATGTACCCACGGAAATATCGAACATTATTTAGACCGGTAATTAAATGTCCCGTCTAATCAATAAGAGTTATAACCTATATCCGAATATCTATCAAATATAAATATGCATTAATGTAATACCAACAAATGGACTACGCACTACCATTTCCACTGAACTACACGAAAAGCGACACGTGTATTATGAGATTATTCATAGACGGAATATTGAAATAGCATTTTCATTTATTCATTTTAGTTCTATATAAGATATAATGTAAAATAAAATATAAATTGCCATTTGAAAATAAAAAAAATTTTACGTTTGTTATTAATAAGTACAAGGAGTGGCGATATAGTTTTGCAGAGAATGGTCAATAGAACGAATAAAAGACATCGAAACAAAATGTATTTAAAATTTGGGCAGATAATAATTGCTGGCTTTTGAAAAGTAAAACAATATTTACTAAATTTAGTATTTATAATTGAGTTTAAATAGATCTCTCGTGTTCAATATTTGAGAACAATATTATATTATTATTAGCCTTGATTTAATGGCGTTTAATTAACGTCTTTAGGGAAAAATTGTTTACCTAACGTCAGTGGCGTGGCGTGGGGTTAAGATGAGTGTAGTAAGCACTTACCCAAAAAAATATACCAACCTATTAAGAGAACGCCGGGGAGTATTTAAGGGGCAAGGTGGCTTCCCCCCATAGACCTGCTTTAACCCCCCCCCCTAATCGACTATTTCTCGATTTGTAATATATATTACATATATTATGTTCGCATTAAATTTTTATATTATATTTTGGAGATTTAGACTTTGGCCCCCTGTTATTACTCCTTTAAATACGCCCATGGAGAATGCTATACCATTGTTTTTCGACGCCTGGAACACGCTTTGTGAGACGCACGTTTCTGAAAAACTAGAGTGATTTTAGTGTATATAAAATTAAAGACCATAAAATGTAATAATCTACGACAGAAAAAATGTGTCGGTATCAGCATTAATTTGAAATTAAAAAAAAAATAAATCAAATAATGTTTTCCGACTCCGTAGTTCATTCATTTATTAATAACACGCGACACGACAAGACGGAACGCAGACGATGGAACTGTGATTGTTGATACCGTAGAAAAAGTATACCCGGCTACCCCTATGGCCTCTGACGTATTATTATCGTGTAATTTGTGTTATCTCCTCAGTCCAATAGTCCATATAATAATACGGTCCACGATTTTAACAACAAATTAAATCTATTTTTAAAATATTTTTATTAGATCGAAATGTTATCGACAATGAATATTTTGCTTATACCTATTTTAGATACAAAAAAAATTCAAAAGTTATTTACCTAATTTATATAGATACCTTATATTATTATTATATGGATAAAAACACCAATTTTTTTTTCAAAGTTCCAACGTAAGCCACGCTTACACTGCTAACGTAAAACTATATACGTATACGAGTATGTGTATCATGTATCTTATGTATAGCAAGATTCGGCGTAAATTTTGTTCAATAATATAACACTATAATAAATAATAATGGAAATATATGTATGCAATAAAAAAAAAAAAAAGGTGTCGTAAATGTCGCTTACGCGTAGACAGAGATTTATTTAGAGTTTTATTATCACTATGAATTTGAATGCAATGATAAATTACTGTAGTCGAAAAACGATTCAGAGCGGAGCTTCAACACATAATTTACCAAACTACCGCTGTCAGTTTCATAAGCTTTTTGAAAATTTGTTTTCGTTAATATAGCAAAATGATATACATAATATATTAAATATATATTATAATATACTCGTATATGTGATTTTGACGAAATCGCGTTATTACCGTTTTTATGTAATTTTTCTGTGTCGCGTTGAAATACTCAAAATTATTGAGAAAATTGAAAAATAGACTCATGCCTATAAAGTATTATAAGTACTAGTGATAGTGTCTGATAATAGTGATAAGTGTCTGGAGTTGGTCGGCAAAATTATTATATATCTTTAACATCAATTAATTAAAATGTATATTATATTATCCGTAAATACTTTTTGTGTTTTATATGTGCTTAAACGTTGTCAAACATAAAATAAAAATAAATTAAAAATTGAATTACAAAGGTGCGAGCGTTCGAATTTATTAACAGTTAAATATAAATCGCATTCCCGCTCAACAGAAAACAAAAGTCATTGCGAAAACCTACAGTAGTATAGCGTACTGATCTGTATACGTGTATACACTGTCGTAGAGTAGTTCGAATTTGTGTCGATTTTTTTTTCGTCAAGATACGGCGTGTACGGGTTTCCAATGCGGAATGAACGATGTTTATTCTTTGTATCGGTGTGGTATTTTCGTCACTCCGCGTTGTCAAAGAGACGCTTAACGACAATCGCTAAAATCTCATATGATTTTGATGTTGATCGCGAATACGTTTCGTATGTTTCTGTTCTTTTAGGCTAAACATCGGGGTGGATACAGTTTTTTTATGGGGTGGGGAGGCGTGGGGTGGGGTGTGCAAAGAAACTTTCGAAATAAAAATATTTCACGAATGAATCCCATATCATATAGTTACAATAGTCGATATACGTATCATATCAAAATCAAATAAGCGGGTTAGTAAATCATGCAATAGACTAATAAATTGGTCAATTGAATTACACCAAATAGATTAGATCGTTGGTTCGTTGAGGTATAGCTGATAACAGGGGAGGGTTTGAGATAACTAACCTATAATGGGGTGAACATTTTTTGAAGGTTCTGTGGGGGGCTCAGAATCGGTATTCCTATATACTATACGTCTATACTGTTGTAGAACATTTAATATTTTAATTTTTATGGAACATATACTTATTAATTAATAATAATAATAAATATACATTTGCACATTAACCAAGATTTATCGTGAAATTTAATTATTCGATAACCAGTGGCGTAAATGCGCGCAACCACGGTTTGTCTAAGGAATTCAACTTCAAACATAAAACAATCTTTAATAGCATATTTTAGTATGAAATTTTAAATTTAATAAATTCCTGACGCGATATTCAAACCCAGAAACCCATCACAAAAAAAAAACTTTTAATAATTTAAAATTAAATACGAATATAACGGTCCAGAGGGGGGAGCAACCGTTGCTCACTGTCGATAACATTAATTTATTTCACCAAATCACTGTCAATAACATTAATTTATTCACCGACAAAGTTAGGCCCCGAAACGAAGCTCGCACACATAGGCGTGTTTACGGATATGGTCAGCCTCTCACAGAATTTTGTGATAATGTCAGTAACATTAAATATCATGCTAATAAAAATAATAAAATATTTACGCCGACGAGTCAGTTTTTTCGGATCAGAGGCTAGACATTTTATCAGGACTGACGGTTTTTCGGTATACCGTCAGCCCTACATTTTATCGTAGCCCATAAGTTAATGGGCAACCATTTACCATGCCTACTATCTTATGGCGTTTTCCATTTACCTATACTCATGTTCGCTTTTTGTGTGATAATGATTACCGATTAATACAGGGCCGGCCCGAGATATTATAGCGCCCTGGGCGAATTTTTATAGGGCACCCTTAAAAGATATTCACCGTACTAAATATTATTTTACACATGTTGTTTTAAAACTACTTATAGGGCACCCCTGACCACGGGCACCCTTGACCACTAACTAAGGCGCCCCGATAAAAGTGGCGCCCCGGGCAACCGCCCGATTCGCCCGTATCTTGGGCCGGCAGTGGATTAATATTAACTGGTATTAATAGTACAAGTAGATAACACAAATTTCATATGAAAATACGGTGCAAGGTACACCATGGTACGGTGTATTTATTATCTATACGAGTGCAGAAAAATGATACGGAGAATTTCGACCATGATTCGACCACAGAATAAGTTATTCTGTGATTCGACCACTGAAAGTATTGTCTGGACGAGTAATGTAAAATATTAAAATAGACGGAAAACGCTATTAAATCGTGTTCACATGAACTAACCTTATCAGCCGTTCTATTATTTTTGTTGTCAAATAAAACTGTTAGTTTATTAATAAATATAATATACAGCAATTATTTAATTTTATTTTTTAACGTATGTTTTGACACACGAAGTCTACAGTTTAATTCCGTGAGTTTTAACCGAGATTTTTCGCGTTAATGGCATCAGATATATGGTGCAAGCAAGTCCTATTATTCATCCCGTTCATCTTTGGCTTTTTCAAGAGTCATTTTCGACTCCCTAACAATAAAAATAAAATAATAAAATATTGACAATGGAAAATGTATTATTTCATTCCTAAAAAGAGTTCAGGTATAATCAGCTTGAATTTATATAATTTTTTGAGAGAGAAGCATTATACGTGTACGACGTATAGGCGAAAATTTCTAAAAAAAAATATATGTCTCTCGATCAACGCCCACGGGAGATGACTTCATTGGTTATTTCCCATGAAATTTTTGTTGGCCAAATATGTGAATAAATAAATTCTAGACGCGCCTATGCTCACACACCAGCCCCGTAATGTGTAGTTCCGGCACTGGCTATAAGACCACAAACAGAAACCTGTAGTAAGTGGGAACTTTTGTCCCGAAGAGTTCGTTCAACTTAAGACGGGTTTCGCTGTAGAGCAGTGGCGTATTTAGAATTTCATTGCGTATTCGAATGCAAAAACCACGCGTAAAATATGGGTGGTATTCCCATACGGAAATCGTTCGTACGGAGTACAAAATAGACCCCCTGCAGGCATCCGTACTGCATGCAAAGATAAAAAAACCATTTTTTTTTTTTATACATTCATTTAACTTCATTTCTCTTTTTAACGTATATACATTAATATTTTATTTAATAATACTATATGGCAGTGGCGCAACTAAGAGGGATCAGAGGATACGGTCGCACCCGGGCCCGTGCGCTTATGGGGCCCGAAATAAAACAATGTGTCAATGTACAGTATTATAAACAATTTGAAAAAAATTATACTATTCAATTTTATTTAAAAATTCAAAAACCTATTTAAATTTTATGAAACTTTTGTCTACAATTATTAATCATATATGTTGTGAGTTAAAATGAGTTAAGCACAAAAGCGCAAATATAATTATATTGAAACAAAAATAAAAATGATAATGAAATTATCATAAATAAAATTAAAATTATAATGAAACAAAAATTAAGAGATGGCAAATTTCCAAAATCAGACAGTGATTTCACAAAACCAATTGAATCTACATCAGAAAATTCTATTATAAGCGCAATCTGCACTTAAATATCACACGACAACTACGGAAAAAAATTTTTTTTTGTTTCATTGAAAATTTTGTTCCCGGGCCCAAATTCTGAAGTTACGCCACTGCTATATGGTAAAATATTTCAAAACAAAATTGTTGTAGGGAACAACCGGAAAATACGAAAAAAACTCCATCCATTTCGCTTGCTGAAAATGGTAGACTACATCAATGGCGGTGTTCCCATATAGGGTATACTCCATATACGCCGTATAATCTCGAGATTTTGTTTATAATTCGTTGGTATACTGCAGCGTATACTCTCAGGTCATAATGAATTTGCCAAAAAAAAAAAAATTCTTATTGTTTTTGTAGTGGGCAATTCATGTTTTAATTGAAAACCAAATAATATATATTTTTGATGTGGAAATTATTTTCCGCCAGCGATGATTGTGCACTACGACGACGTTCGTTGTTTATCATCGAATAGAATCGACGATAACATAATATTAAATAATTAACCAGGAAGGAAGGGATAAGAATCATTTTTTTATAAATATAATTAAATAAAATTTATGTAAATATATTTAATACATTAAATTTTTTAAATAAATAAAAATAATGAGAATGAAAATTTGTTTTTTATTATTAGCACTCCTCTCTCATTATACCAAGGTCGTAATCTGAAACTGGCATATGGAAAACTTTTTTTTTAGCACCCTAAACTTTTGCATTGAATTTGTTAAAACTATCCTACGTATATCCTCAACAAATTTTATGAGAACATCACTGCAGGTAGACATGAATATCGATCGGTAATTTGTAAATTATTAAGGATAGCCTCTGAAGATCCGAAATCTTAAAAAGATCATTGAAGCATCAACAGACGATACTGTATAATATTAATGTTTTAATCGTTCTATTGAAATACATAGTATACCTGTTGGATATTTAAGTAGGTACTTTAATCCGATACCTACTGGCCATCAGTTGGATATTTTCATACGCATTCTGACCTGTTGGAGTTAGATATGTATACACAAATGCGCAGAGTGTGCATTGCACACGGGCCCGGAGCCCAAATGACATTATGGGGCCCTCCCATGGGAGTTATTATTGGTACAAATAAAGAGGCCCAAATTTAAGTTTACGCACACGGGCTCCACCAACTGGTCTAGTTACGGGGCGATGTAAATGCGATAAACGATCAACATAATATTATCAAGTCTGAGTAAATTAATGACTTTTTTCAACTTTTTAAAATTAAGTAATCTTTTTTAACAGAGTTGAAAATAAAAAGTTAATTAAAAATTCAAATATATCAGTTACAAAATACTATCAACTATTAAGTTTATTTATTATTTTCTTTTTTTATGGAAAAATTAATTATTAATTTATAGAAATTCGTTGTTTAACGATTCATAAATGTAATAAGAGCTCAGTGTTGTAACACATTTAAAAATCAACGTACAAATAAAAATTGCCGTACTCGTATTTATACATTTTATCACTGAATAAATAATTCATATATTAACACATTATTAATCGGTCTCAATTACAACCAGTTCTATAGTACTGCTGTAAACAATAATTCATAAAGGAATCAACTTTCACCGTCACCTTTCACAGATTACTTATTTTTCCTTATAAAATAAAGCAATGTTACCACTAACCATTGTTTCATTTATATTTTAAATGAATTATATGATAATAATTATTATAATAATAATTCAAATACAAGAAATCAACAAAATTCAGTTTAGTCATCAGTGTTCAGTGTGTATTTCAAAATCGTTTTAAAGTTAAATTATAACAATTAAAAAAAAAAAATTACGTAAATAATCTGATAGTTTTATCTGCGCCACAACTAAACACCCATGGTTCAGTAGGATGGAATGTCACGCCAAAAATACCAAAATCTGAGTATTCCTCGTGTTCTTTAAGTAATTTTAATGGAACAACTAAAGGATTCTGAAGCAAATCACTATGATAAAAAAAAAAAAATTAAATATAAGATACAAACAACAAACATTACACGATAATAAACAAAAACGCTTACTTGTAAACCATGCCATGGGAAACAATCAATGATCTGTCATCAGATCCAGATGCAAAAAGAGGATAACGTTTGTGGAAAGCCACTGAACGTATAGCTGCTGAATGCAACCGAAGAGTTTTATAAGGTTTGGTAGAAAGATCAAGATCAAACCATAACATTTTTCTGTCATACGTTCCAACGATAAGATTATCTCCACCTAGTCAACACCAATACAACTTTATAATGTCAATTAAATAATATAATTATGACATAACTAGAATGCAGAATGATTTATTTTAAATGAACTGTCCATTATTTTTTTATTTATTTTATAACGTCCAATAACAAAACATGAGTCTCTAGATTAGGTAGTGATGGCCAATTAAACAGCAAACCACTAAAAAAAAATTATATTCACCATATTAATATATAGTAATATAGTAATACTAATATAGTAATATTAGTATTATACATCTAATGTACTAATACACATCCATATACTACACATCTACACTGATAGAATGAGACAATTATTCCCAGTCAAGAAATGAGAAATTGAAATCTATATAAGTTATAAAATTGAAATAAAGTTTAAACTACTTAAGGATTAAAAGAAACAATCCAAAAGGAATGCCATTAATTATGTATGGATTTAGCCCTCATTTAAACATGTTATAATTAAAAATATGTCATTAATTAATACCATATATATTATAGTTCTTGATGAATAAGTTTAATGTTTTCTCATGGTTTAATTAAAACACTATACAATACTCTTTTCAAGTATTATTATTTATTATAAGTTACTTGCCAATATAAGCATATAAAAATTATAAAATATATATACCTGGATGAATAGCCATTGATGAAATCCATTTTGCATAACTCATTAATTTCTTAAATAGTTCTTGTTTAACCAAATCATAAATTCTTATATTTTTTTGAGTCTGAAATATGAAATCACAAATTTAAATAATCTTGCATTACAACAATACAGTAAATTGATTATTTACAGCGACAAATAAGAATGGCCTAATTGGATGGAAAAGAACTGATTGCACTAATCCTTTAGATTTAGCAAACGGTAATTGTGATCGTCTAGTAGACATCTGATGAATAAGAACTGATCGATTAGCGCCATCAGGCATCACTGTAGCAGCATAATCTCCACGACCATGCCACGTTACCTGAAATAAATTAAAATGTAAAATTCAAAAGTCTTAATTAAATAATTATATTTCAATTTAAGTCACAGGCATACGTGCTGCCTTTTAGTTCCCAGTGCAGCACAAGTTCATACTGGCCCATTTATGTGCGTATCAGTTTAAAGGTACGAGTAACAATGTTTTACAATTATCTACTTCCTTTCTTTACAGTTTAAAAAAAAAACTGATTCTTTGTACCAAATGATAATAATAAAAAGGTATGAGTATTATACTTTCATTGTAATCTAATATTGATTTAACTTTTTAAACACAAACAATTCAGCATTATTTAATGTGGAACTGATTTATTACGAATTCATTAATGAGATGAATGAGAAGGGTTGAAATGCAAAATGTGGTATTTTTTATTAATTTTCTCGGTAACTGTTTTATTTTTTTAAATAATTGTTTTATTTGTTTTGAACAATTTGAACCAAAACTTAAAAAGTAACTCATATGAGCTTGGTAATTACACAAGCCTTTCTATATATGGAAATAATTTACTAATACTTATTGTTTTAGTGAAAATTAAATTTATTTACAGAGGTAACCTTTATAATGATCAGCCACTGTCAAACAACCATTTAAACATTTCAGATGCAGCCATGCGCGTTTTAACTTTTAAGTACATAATTATTTGGTGACACCTACATCATCAACATACACTTAAGATACTATGTAACATTAACATAGTTATTTACTTGTTTAATTTCTTTGAAATGATTCAATATAATTCGAATGCCATTTTCCCATTCTCCAGGTGTTGGCTCATCCCACTGAACAACTGCTTTGACTTTATCAGAAACTAAATGAATTTTAATAGATGAATATTATAAATTATACAATTTGCAAAAATTAAAATTATTTAGTTTTAGTAGGCAACGAACCGATGGACGTTTGAATAGGGGGCGTAGCTAAAATAGAGTCCGTCTTGGAAACTACTAAATGATCACCGACGCCGGGATTTATAATTAATAATTTACGATCAGCTACAACTGCAATCAGTGATAAAGCTTTGTTTGGATTCCATTCAACACTACGCACTATACCTCCAACTGGTATAGTCGTCATACAGCGAGCAGTACTAATTTCCCATACTGAAAAACGTAATAAGCAGCATTTAAGAAACATGAAATATAAACAAATAATAAATATATTACTTTTTACGGTCATGTCATCGGATCCAGATAACAAATATTGACCAAGTGGATCAACTGATATACAACGAACCATATCCGTGTGCCCATTATAAACCAAAGATTGAACTGTGGGGAACGGTTGCAGATCTTTAGGACTTGGTAATTTGGGCAAAAGATCTTCTGGTTCGATAGTTAACTATAAAGAAATTGTTATATTAATTATAAATTTAACTTTTTTTTTATTTAGATGTTAATTAAAAACATAATGCAAAGCACTGTACACTTACTCTCATTTTTCTAGCCCTGGGACATAAATACAAGTCCATACATCTCGTAAACCTCTCTTTGATAAATTTATTATATGCAGGAACTTGCCTTAAGCTAGCATACTTTTGCGGTATGTAATGCAACTTTCGTTTCCAAGGAGTTTCTTCTTGTTTTTTCCATATTCTCATCTGAACAAAAGTGTATTACACATTATTTCTACAACACATAACGCAGACAAAATTCAATCACTTACTTCACGGTCATTGAACAAGAACTCAGGAGGAGGATTATAAGACTCTGCATGAGAGGGTAAATTTCTCTTGGGTGCAGGTATATGATCAGTGATTCGCCTCATATGCTCGTCTTCGGCATCATCTTTGCTCCACATCATATAGAAACCACGTTCTCGTTTCTTTTCACGTTCCCTTCGCTTTTGTTCTCTGGTCTTAAGCAAACCGGCTCTTATTAATCCAGCGTAACGTTCTACGCGTTGAGCTTCTTGTCGACTGGCTGTAAACGACCGTTTATGATCTGCCCCATTACGGATGGGCATATTCATCACCTCCGATGTAAACCACTCAACCCATGGCTAAAATACATATAATACGATTTATAAATTGTATGAAATAATACATATGATATCTTACCCCATATTCTTCGTATGTAGAATCTGGTATTTTACTAGATTCTATTCGTTGAATCAATTCCACATCCTTATCACTCAAAACAACATCTTGACCAGTTTGTAAATCTCTAACTGTACGCCTGTAATAAATAAATTGTTTGCATACATTTGAAGAAAAATATTACAATTACACAAATAAAATAACCCAGGAACAAATTTAGTTACCACACAATTTTTTCAATATATATATATATATATATTTTTTTAAATCTAGGTATTTCAACGTTTTAAAAATCATTAATTTATAAGTTAGGACACTTTAAAATTTTGCACATTTATGAGTAGGTATAAGGTTAAATACATAACTAATATTTTATTTGAAATTGGCGAACATAGTGTAAAACTATCAACGGAAACCATAATTTAAAAAATACCTTCTTATCACTTATGAAAAACCATTTCTGGTTCTCACAGGTCCTAATTACTAAATAAAAAAAAAAAAATGTATAAAATTCTCGACTAATCCAAACACAAAACCACCAACATAGTAGTATTACATAGTTATACTACTAAATGAAAAATAAATAGCACCAAATAACTATAACCCCGACAATATCTAAATCAGTAATAATCTGAGGCGTTAAAAATAATTTAAGGTATATTAATTACATTGTGTGCGTAAATTGTAAAACAATTTTAAAACAGTGCAAAATTCTTTATTCTAAGACACTATTTTGGAACTTATTACCCAATAGTCAACAGTAGCACTTGCAAGTACACTGTAAAAATCATATATTTAACCTCGTATCAATAAATACACAAACAATTTCCAAGTCTTATAATTGTAAAACTAATGGTTTCCACTAATTTCTTTTTGTACTATCGTTTTAAATTAGTTGAAATATGTAAGGTTTGACAATGAAAAGTACAAAACCTGTGGGATAGCCAAACAGCTTATTACACCATAATCCATACCAAAAATCAGGATTTTCCATTTTCTCCATAAAATTGTCTAACTGATCGCCTCGTTCTGGCTTGATAATTTGTTTACCGTCCCAATCATAACCGATATGTTGATACTCATCATACCAATTCATCGGTATGTTACCAACGGTGTTTCTAATATCCTTAAAAGATAATAAATCACAAGATGTCAAAAAAAAAAATTCAAAATTGTTAAAATAAACACAAGGATAGGTACCTCCTCGTCTGAAGTATCCATTTCTTCTTCGTATTCTTTATAGTTACTATTGACGGTTGTGCCTTCGGTCGACAATGCGTCACCTCTCATTTCTTTGACCAGAGTCGGCGTATCATCGTTCATTTCTTCGACGGAGGACGCGTTGTCGTTCATTTCTTCAACGGAAGACGTGTCGTCGTCCATTGTTCTAATTGTGTTTTTCAAAAATCACTTAACTATACAATTTTCAGGTATACAAAATAATCGCCTACTCACATCTTACAATAATAAAAAAACTTATATCGACTACAAAACACACACGTGACGCGAAGAGCATAAGCCGACTGCCTAGAGGTGTCAGGACCCGACACTGACGTCAGAGTTACGATCTTAAATTCTTAAAACTTAAATCTTGTAATTTTAATACTAACTCCCGTAAATTACAAGAAACCACATTATCAGAAATCAAAATTCACATGAGGCACATGGGGCACATGGCGTTTATCGTCGCTAACTTCTACTAGTCGGCGGTTAGGTTATCTGTGTATGCATGTAAATATTGTCAATGACGATAACGAGCAATTAACCTTATCTATGATAACAAGTTTTCGAACATGAAATATTCTAATAATCAAAGTTGACATTATTTTGTCAAATTAATAACTTTTAAAATTCTCTACGAATTTTGTCCAACAATGTGTAGCGTCGATGACGATGGTGTTCAAAACTTTGAAGAACATAAGCCAGACAAACCGTAAGATAATTACAGTTTACAACATTTGTAGTTTTAGAACGAAATAATTTATAATGAAATTACAAAATGTATGATTACAGTTTTCCAATTTATATATAAATTAAAAATTTATATTTGCAAAATGATAATTTCTCTTTTTGCCGTTTTTGTCGTTATCATATAAATTTAATAAAATTCTTTCTTTTTTTTTGGGGGATTGTAACTACGATGCCTTTGCTGAAGGATTAATACAAGCTATTACTTTATATTCGTAAATCGTAATATATTGATATTTAATCTATATTGACCCTAATTATTATTATTATTTTCTCTGATTTGATCTTTTAACTTGTTTTATTTAAATATTGATACGTGTTTTTTTTCTCTTAAGATTGGAGTTGAAATGTCGTAAATGTCTAATCGAAGATGGAAATATTGTTTTACGTAAAAACGATATATACTGCAAGTGAGTCAACTTTATTCGACAGTTATTCAACAAATCGTTTAAATAAACATTTTTTTTTTCTTTTTGCCTCAGGACTTGTTTCGTACCTATGGTCACTCATAAGTTCCGTGCCACTCTTGGGAAATCAAAATTGGTTAGCAAAGGTGAACGTGTCTTAGTATGCGTAAGTGGCTCTCAGTGTTCAGTGACTTTACTGCATTTAATATGGACAGGTCTACAGCAGTCTACTTTCAAGAGATTAACATTCAAACCTATAATTTTATACCTTGATGGTAATATTGTGGTCACTTTGTTTGTCCGATACATAATTTTGATTACGTTGAAATTTTTACAGAAAGTATTTTATTTAATTATCCCCAAAATCAAATAAATAGAATTCGGGAACTTTTCGAAAAATACAATTTATCATACCACATAGTATCTTTCGCTGCTGCTCTTTATTCAGATAATTGTTTGAATAAAGACACGTTTGATGATATTCATCAATACAATGATAAACTACGAAATGTATTTAACAGTATATCTGATCTTACATTGAAAGAAGATATGTTGACGAAACTTCGGTAATTATCATGAATATCCATGCAAATCTATGATATGTAATAAATTGAAATTTTCAGTAAATATGCAATAAGAAGATTGGCTGAATTATTAGAATGTACTCGAATATTGACAGCAGAAAATGAACATAAATTGTCGATTCGATTGCTTTCTAATGTTGTTCTAGGTCGTGGCTCACAAATCGCTTTGGATATAGTAAACAAGCATATATTTTATAAATTTATAATTATATTTAGACATGTACAACAAGATAATTCATTGATTGTGAACCGATAATGATTCTTAAATATTTCATGTGTTTAATTTTTATAATACCTTTATATATATATGAATCTTTATTAAAAAAATTAGAATATAAAATTCGTTATTTTAGGTTTCGATAAAGAACCATGTACACAATTTTATAGAACTTTTAAATGTTTATTTAATCTTATTAAAGAATAATATTTAAGTATACAACTCGACAATTCACTAAGGAGACAAAAAAAGAAATGCAGGATAAATAATATAATAATAAACATTATATTCAAAACCTTCAGAAGGGAAGAAATTAATCATGGAATTGATGAGGAAAATTTTGGAAGATTGGGAAATGAATGGAGAAGCAAAAGGAATTCTATAAGGTGGAAAAATAGAGCTAGTTGCTTAAGAAAAAAATCAGGATAATAGAAAATAAGAAGGAAAGGATGACATAACTGAAGATCATCGTGGAAGGAATAATAAGGAGAATTGTTTGATAAATGTTTTTTAAATGTTATTTTCATTCGTAAATAAAGTTTAATTAAATGGTTTTAAAATGTAAATGGTAATTTAGAGTTGATGAATATATTGTACCTGATTAAATAACAAAAGTATTTTCTGCATGTATTGTAAATGCACAAATTAAAATTATTTAGGGTCTTGCAGTTAATAATAAAAATGATGACAATAAATCGTTAATTACCATAAGGCCACTGCGAGATTTGGCAGCAAAAGAAGTTTCATATTATGTTTTGTTCAATAAGTTGGAAGATTTTGTACATTCGAATTTTCTCACTGCTGTATGTATACAACCGTGTTTTATTATTGTTATTAAAATATAAATATTTTATCGATTTTAGACTAGTGAAGATGAATCGATACAAAAAATTACAGAACAATTTGTAAATGAATTACAAATTGAATTTCCTTCTACTGTATCAACAATATTTAGAACTGGAGAAAAAATTTCTGAGAAAACATCAGCTATAGCCTATTGTCCATTATGTAAAGTTCGTGCAATATTATATTCAGCCCGTTTTTTTTCATTTAACTATTTGTAAAATATTCTTTATAGGGCATTATGGACGTTAACATGCCACCTTCATCAGCTATGGAAGCAACAAAGTATTCAAAATATGTTTCGCTAATGGGCGTCAAAGCTTTAGAACTTGGTTTAAATGACACTAAAGATGAAGAGCTGAATAAAAAAGTTGTAATGGATGCAATTGTAAAAATGAACGAAGTTTAAATGAAGAGTTGATGGAGAAATTGTGTTATGCTTGCAGACATATAATTCAAAATTTAGTAAGACAATTTATTATTTGATCTAACTAGAGGCATCTATAGAATTCCCTATTGTATTTATGAAGTTTTGAGATGACACTAATTAAATTAAAATTCATTGAAAAAATTTTATTTTAAATTTTTGCATATTTAATTAAAAAAGAATAACAATTTTTTTTTCATTGTAAAAGGTTTAATTAGAGAAATCTAAATTTAAATTATTTATTTTTATGCATTTTGAATCAATTTACTTAAACTAATTATACATTTATGACTTATTAGTAATATTAATATGTAGCCATTCAATTGTATCTGTAGGGTTTGTTCGCCGAGAAACTAGGAGTGTTTCGCGCATACGACTGTAGAAAAATCTAGTCACTCCATTATCTTTGAGCAGCTATCCTCTCTCCATGACAAAATTACATAGTATACAGAGCGTGGTCAATTAACTACAATGACTGTAAAAATATTTTATTTTATTTAAAAATAAAATATATTATAGATAAAACCGTTTTTCCTAATTTTTATACATTTTTACATTTAGCTCTTTCTGTTCCTGTTAGCAGTGTGTCTTGTGAAAAATCATTTTCTGTAATGTGTCGTATTAACAATTATATTAGGTCTACAATGCTATGAAATAGATTTAGCGAATTATCATTATTATGTATTGAAAGACATTCTGAATAAATTTGCTGAAAAAAAGCGCAAGCTTAAACTTTAATTAAGGGGCCTGCACCGGACCTGTATGGCTGTATTTTTATTTTATTTTCATTAAATCTAATAGTATTTTTAAATGAAACTGTAAATATATTAATTATTAATAATTATGAGTGATGGGATGAGAGAGGTGGTCTCATATTTTTATTGAAAATAGTTAGGGCTCTAGCTATCCCCCACCCCCAAAAATGAAGAGGCCTATTTATGCCTATCGCCCTCTTCCCACTTTCGTAGAGATGCCCATATACAATATAAATTAGAAGTATAAAATTAAATGTATAATGTTTAATGCAAATTCATAATTATAATGATTGTTGCAGGAATCTTTGGATGATTTACCAGAAATACTAAAAAAAGAAAATGAAAGATCGCATTTTGAAAAAATGGAAGAACAAATAAAAGATTTTTTGTTATGATTATGTATTAATAAACAATTAATCAGATATTTCTTGTGTTCTATGTATAGTACAAATTTGTTTTGAAATATTTCCGTTTGTAACAAATTTTATTTTAAATTCCTTTTAAAGAACTAAAAAAAGATCGAAATAAAAATGAATGAATATGTAAGTTTAATTTCTAAATAGGTACATAATTTCATATATTTACACAATGTCTGTTAATAAATATATAAAGTATATTTAATTATTGTTTGAATATTAAATAATATTAGAAACAAAATAAAATTTAAAAAATTATGTTATATGTAAATAAATATATGAAAATATCACCATAAAAATTTTATGGGAGAGAGGAGTCTCCAACAATACTAGTTATAGGTTTTATTGAAAATATTGATAAGGGAGTGGCCAGTTTGCATGTTGTATGCAATATAACATTAAAATCACTGACCATGCTGAATGTGTGGAAAATCAGAAATGTTCAGACTTTTGTGTTGTATTCACACAATACCTAAAAACAAAATATTAGTAAATGATCTTTGACAATCGCATTGATGAGCAACAATGAATATAAAATAAATAAAATATTAATTGATTAAACATACTTTATTTATCACAGTAAATCCTTAAACTTTTATCAAGTGTATTAATTTTCTGGTGTATCTATGAAGAAAATTGCAATTTGTATACAAAATAATTTTTTGTTTCTTAAATAGCTTAAACATCAATCATCACCATTAACATTAATATTTTATCTTACACTAATATTGTCACTGTATATAAATTAATAATACATTAACGTTATAAAACTACAAAAAAAATTAATAAAATGAATATTGTAATTATTTTATAAAGTATAATAAATATATAATTTTACTTTGAATTTTCGAAACTATAAAAAGAAAAATAGGCAACTCATGGGAAACCCTTGTCTTTATTTTAATATTTATAATCGTGAAGTATAATGCAAAAAATAGCATAGAAAAGGAAGGTAATCTTTAAACTCTTTGAGCTGAAACAATAGTCGAATCTGGCACCAATTTACAATTTGGTGAGATGTTATGTTGAATGTCATTAATACTTTTACCCTTTTCAGAAATGTTAAGACTCGTTTTTGTCTTGACCAACGCTGAAGCATTTTTAGTAATTAAGTCTCTTATACATTTAAATTGCTTTGCAACTAATTCCATGCTTTGATTAGCATCAACAATCACCACCTAAAAATGATAATTTTAATTTCATTAAATTAAAGTTTTAACAAATACGTCTTAAGCAATTATATTATTTTTATTTGTAAATAGTGGAATTACATAAATACATTTATTGTGTTACCATTTTAACTGAACTTTCCAAATCAATCTATCTAAAGAACAGTAAATACTCATTATGTTGAAAATTCTTGAAAAAATGTGAACATTTCAATGGTGAAATAAATTAGCAAGTATCAAATAATATACTCAAGGCAAACTAGTCAAGTCCAGTAAAATTCAGTAATATATTGGTGATATTAAACTATGACATTCAAAACAATAAATTTAAATTTCACAAATCTTCCGTATAATTATATTTTTATTGAATTTTTTTTTTTATTACTAAATATGAAAGTTCAGACTATTATAGTCACTCATATGTTAGTATACAAACTCAAATTGTACAGCGTTAGTATCAAAGTATAAGTATAATAGTCTAGAAAGTAATTAATACTTAAAATATAAATTGATTATAAATATTATAATTATTGATAATAAATAAATACAATCTTTTTAAAACTTTAAATATCAAGACTTTCAAATAAGTTTAAAATGATAACATATATTACATATATGTTATAAATACAACAAATAGGTAGTATAATTGCAATTGATTCACTTACGGGTATATTCTTTGGTACGTCAGTTTTATGTACATTTAACCATTTATCATGCAATTCGTGCAAATGTTTTATATATTCAAATGGAACATATTTTTCTTCGGACCTATTCCGGGCTTTGATTCTTTGGTAAGCTACTTCTGGATCTGTTCTCAAGTAAACTGTAAAACGAATGAAAATATGTATTTTTGTTCGAAAAAAAAAACATAAATGATCTTCTACTTACTTATGAGGTCTGATTCAATTTTAACATTTCCTATTAACCACTTATACCAAGCATCTAATACTGCATATTCAGGAGCTGCCATAAGGTTGTCTTTGTACAAATTTTCAACAAATATATTTCTAAAATATAAATATTATATTATTTACACAATTATTCAAAATTGAAGTACTATATATATATATATATATATAAACCAATTCTAAATGGTATAAAAATATAAAATTACAAACATATGTTTAAATCAAACGTATCCACACGATTTTTAAAAATATATAATTATACTCGAGACCAATTAAGTGTTATCTAGAAAACAAAATACAAAAATACATTTACCACGGTCATATATATAATAAACTACTTGAATTAGTTAATAAATTATCATTGAAAAATAATTAATCTTGCACAACATAATTTGATTCAAAACTTTAATATATAATACAGTACAAATATAATTACCATGTACTATAATAATATAAAATCATCGAATAGCAACAGTCATTAAAAATATAAAACAACTAATTCGTATAATTATTATTAAATTATCACTATTACTATTAAGTATTATAATTTATAATAATTATTATTATTATCAAAATTTAACAACGCAACAGTTTACTCACCACCATTACAATACACATATTATATGAGTATGAACTAACAATTGATGTCTCATAATTACAAACGTAAATAATTATATACAACGATATTTATTGCAACCATAGCAAATTTATGTTATATCTGTTATCTATTCACACCAATTTATAGAATAGACATTTCTGACGTCCAGCATTATAATTTTAATGGACATGTAATAGGTACTGTATTTATGTCAATATAAAAAAAACATTAATTTGGTAGTGATCCAATACGAGACTTTAAAATATAATATAGTGATCCAATAATAATAATAAATACATGGAATTAACCAAGTTTTTTTATTTATAAAAATATCTTCTGTTTTTTAGAAAAATATTTATTCTGTACACAAAAAATGTATATAATAAAAGCACGCAATGTAAAAAAAGAGTTGCGTTTCACACAAATAAACAGTATGTTGATGAAACTCCGGTGGCTAATTTAAGTAAAGGTCTCTGCGCCATTTTCGTTTTATACGACACAGTGGATTTCTCATAAAAGACTGTTAGTTGCCAGGTTAACAAACAAAGGATTAGGATGGACTTTGAGGCTATTTCATAACCTTATGAGTTTAGCTACTTTGTATACTTTTGTGTCTTTATTTAACGCACTGTTGGAAGAAACATACGGAACAGCAAAAATAGTATGATAGACTTAGGACTTGAATATTTGTATTTTATTAATATTTGAGGTTTTTAACGGTCTTTAGAGTTTATAGCACCACAGGCCTAATATGTTCAATAGGTTTAAATAATATTTTGTATAATTGTAGTTTAATTCTCAGAGTTTTATTCAGTAACGGGAGAAAGAAACATTAGACCGATTCAGTAGTATTCTCATAATCATGTATTCGGATTTATTCTCACTAATTTTAAACATACAATTTTTTTGTACCACTTACACATTTCGTTAAAATGTCATCATAAATTTTCCTAAACAATATCTGAATATGACTGACTGATCATCTACATAAACTGCTTTAGTATTAAGAGTGGTCAGTGGTTGTTTGATTGAAAACAAATTGAAAAGTTAAGAGAATGAAATATGATACGGAAATAAAAAATACAAAGGTGGAAGGATATTAAAAAGCTCGAGATTAAGTAGGCTTAATTAAAGCTCGAGTAATAAAAGGCCTGGATACCAGAAAGAGCCCGTGAAACGTTATCGTCCTTAGAAAGATTATAAATTATTTTTTTGTAAATCAGGAATTTCAAGTTTTTAATTTTTTAGATTATCTATGATTTATAATATTGAAATAAATGTTGAGTATTTAAATAATAAGAATAAAATGTATACACATTAAGAAAGAAAATTTTAAAAATATTTCCATTCAAATGAATAGAACAAATTGATTTTTGTAGACCACATATTTTGACCAAACCTCTGCACCCATGAATTTTATTAATATTCATTAAAAAAAATTGAAAAATAATTGTACGTATTTCATATAATATTATTCAACACAAAACAGTAAGTCAATCGGCTGTTTGTTGTGCACAGACGAAATTATAAAATCAAATCATAAGAGACTAATATAAAAAAAAAAAAATGTACTGCCCGTAATTCAAAATATTCGTAACGTATGGTGACCGGTAAGTATTTAAAAACTTTGAGAATTCAAAAATTACTTTTGAATCAAACGCGAATTAAGCGTAAGAAACAGAAACGGCTATTATCTCACCTGGCGCTGTAAATGGACCGTTCCATGACTTTGATGTTTTGTCCGGGTCGCGGCGCGGCCTGGTGCAGTTCCAACATGGTCCTCTGGACGATCGACTGGAACGCGAAACTCCACCGTTTCGGGTCCTCGTACATCAGACCCTGCGCGACGACGGCAACGAATCAATTAACGTCAACGCTCGCGCAGCACACTCTGCTGCCCTCGTCGGACCGCGTACGGTTTTTTTTTTAATTCGGTAAATCACTCACCAGGAAATTATGTCCGCGCACGTCCTGCCACTTGTGCACCGGTTCTTTGGCCGTGAACACGTTCGGACAGTCGGCGAACTGTTCCAGGAACGTGGTCTTGCCGCTTCCCACGTTGCCCTCGATGAACACCGTGTACGGCCGCGATCCGTCGTGCTTTTCGTTCGCGTCGTCCATGGCGAACGACTGCTTCTCGGCACCTGTACTTCTTTTAGCCAACAACGGTCCGGAGAAAGACGGTGGTCGTTCGTTGAAACAACGTTTGAACGGCGGCGGCGGCGGCGGCAGACGAGTGGACGACGACAATAACGGAAAACGAGAAGGCGGGACGGCCGGACGGCGTAACGACGACCAACGGCGGCGGCAATATGAACACAACGACCTCATCGCTTTTTAACCGCCAAAACGCGTTGTCAAAGTGCAGCCGCCGCTCCAACCGCGCGATACAATACGAGATTATCACACGTGCGCGGTGCGCGTTGCGCGCGCGCGCACTTACCGGCGCGGCGGTGTGCGGTGGCGCCACGGACCCCGCGCCGCCCATAGGTAATATTATATTTTATATATTACGTATGGCGCCACCACGGTTAGGAATTAGCTTCGACCGTATAAACTAGTATAACTTAGTTTATATGGTCGAAGGGAATTAGGATTTGGAATATTAGACGAATATTTAATCTACGCGGTGATGCCGAGAAATTTATCTGTTCCGTTTACGGAAGGGCTTGCTGCAACAACCGGACAACTCCGTATTTATCGGTTTTACAGAGAAGAAAAAAAAACTCCGGAGTTGTCCGTTATTGTTGCACTCGAATTCAGAATCAGTTAAATTCAATTTTAACAATGACTTCATGAAAAACAATCGGATTTATCCATTTGTTGCACCCACTTGTAAAGAATTCTTTTCTTTACGCGTTTTGTAAATAAACCGATTTTGTCAAAAATATGGAGTTGTCCGGTTGTTGCAGCAAGCCCTTCGATTGTTTTCGTGTCGGCCGTTAATTTTCAAACGTCGCGACAAAACGAACCATTGATGATGAATATGAAACGAACCGTGTTTTAATGATTTCGAACGATTATAAAAAAAAAATTATAATTCATTATCGTTCGACACGTTTATACGATAGGTGGATCGTAAGTACAGAGACGGAAATATTTTATAAAAAGCATTAAATTTTTCAATAAAGTCAATATATAATTTGTTAGTGGTAAAAGTTATTTTTATACATTTTTTTTTATTTTATAAACTTTAAAAGTATTATTGTGACTGTCGAGATACAATAATTTTATAACTAGATAATCTCAATAAAATTAAATGTAAAAAAAAAGTTAAAAATTGCGTTGAGAAAAAAAGGAATTTTTAAATTAATAATATATTATCTAATACGTATTGGCAATAAAAAACACTGTTAAGTACAGACGTACACAGGGCCGGATTAAGGCGTAAGCGACGTAGGCCCAGGCCTACAGCGACATTATATGAGAGTGGCATATTTTGAATTGAATACGAAAAAAATTATTTTATTATAATATCAAAATATCAAATGATTTTAGATTTGCCTACATGCAGTTCCGTCTTTACCCTATGGGCACGTGGGGCACGTGCCCAGGGCCCCCAGCCAAATGGGGGCCCCGAAAAATCGAAATGACAATTTTAAATTGTAAGCTGTAACGTATTAATATTTAATAATTCTGTAAAGCGTACATAGTTTTTAGTTAATAAAGTAATCATATTAAATAAACTTTTGATGTTTTTATTCAACTTGTGTAGGCCTACTAAAAGGGCCCCTTAAGCTCCGGGTGCCCATGGGCCCCTGCAAAGCTTAAGACGGCCCTGCCTATACATGTCAAAAATTGCTAGCACCGGCCCTGGACGTACAGTTAAGAAGCGTGCGCCTCATCGTAATAAATATATACGTATATGTATTTTTGCATATATGAACAATTATTATAATATTTTTAAACAATTTTTTTTTTTTTTGTTCTACAATTTTTAGTAAGGTAATGCGTTAAATCCAAGTCCAATGCGCCCTGTAGGAAGTCTTCCTTTTTCCAACAACAACAAAATTAACGAAATCGGACGACTCTCTAGGAGGCACGAGAGTTTTTCCTGTAACGTATGTATTTCAGCTAAAATACAGATCGCGCGCAGGCCCCTCAACTAAGGTTAACAAAGCAGTGTAAATTGTATAAATATTAGAGTGTAGTAATAAGGAAAAGTGTAATCAAAATATTGAATCGCGTGAAAATCATCTATTTTCGACAGTGATTTTTTTTTAAAACTGGCGCTTAAAATAATCGCGTACACTAAAAAAGTAAAAACTACATTTAGAGAAATATGTTTTGACTCGTCCTTTAAACCATATTCGATTTAGACGGGTAGGTACGTCAGGTTACCTTTGAATAATTAGTCGACACTTAGAGTGTAAAAAAATAGTCTTGCCATTCATTTACGTTAAAAGTTGATTAAGAAATAAATTAATTTAACGCATTTTAACTTTCAATCAAGCACAACCTTGACTATAATCACTATAAAAAAACACTAAATATACTCATCATAGATTTATAATAATAAATATGTCAAACAGAATACCGAATTTTCACGAGTCTAACAAGACGTATCGCGTTAGCAGAAAATCGAAATACAATGTGCCTTTATTACACAGCATTCAAATCAAATTCAATACGTACTTAATAATAGGTACGATTACTGGGTATACGTATACGAGGCGCTGATCGCAGTGCCACACTTAACATATCGCAGTTAATATTCCATTCAACATTAAAGGAACGTTTTGATGGTTACATGTTTGGTGCTAAAGTTAAAAAAATTATATATAATATTTCGTGTTATAGAAAATGTTATTTTGACCGGTTGTTTATAGCGTTACGCATAATACATCAGATTTACACTATTGCCGCGTACGTAACTTTGAATTTCAGAAGTAGGCACTATTTTTTTTAGCATTATAAATGAGCAAAAAACATGTGAATAACAAACATATTTTTGCAACTCTTACTCTCTAACAATGGACAAGCATATGATAGCGCAATCCCTTTTTAATGTTACCCTTCGATTTTTTTTTTTTTTGTACAAATCACACAGTTCTTTATTTAAATAAAGTGTTTTGTTTGTCCGTTTCACAAAAACATTAGGAGGTATTTTTGACTTTACAAACTCGAGGGAATTTAAATTGAACTTAAATTTAATTGAATTGAAATTGAACTCCCAAATGAAATTTTACTCTCAAGTGCTAATGTACTATAAATTAAAAATAAGCCAAACACTTCAAATATATTTTCCACAAAGGTCACTTGACAATTAATTTCAATAGTGGTTAGGTTTAACCGCCCAGCCATTTAGAGTTTAGACCATTGTACAAATATAAATAAATTGTAACACGTTTTATTTACCGAACGTGCAAAATAGTTTGCACATTATTTAAAAATTAAGATCACAACACATTGAATGGGTAACAGAGTTCACATAATTGTTCAGACTAAAATGTCTAAAAATCAATTATATATATATTTTTTATTTTATTTTAATGAGTGTACAAAAAAAATATATATATATATAAATCCTTTGTATTAAAAGGTTTATTAAAATTTTTATATACATAACTAGCTAATCTAGTTAAAAATTAAAATACACATAATTAACAGTCGATAATAAATTAACAAGCATGTTGTTTTTACTTTAAACTCATTTAGTTATATAATTTTTAATTAATATCCAATCACATGAGTAATAATGATACCAGAGGTTTCATGCTAGATTAGTGATGAATGATGTCATAATGACATTGTGTATAATTGACATTTTTATGTATAGAAATTGTTTTTAAACAATAAAAACTGTAGGATACTATACTCATTGTATGCGTCAGAACAGTTTTTTTTTTAAAGATTTTGACAACATATATCTCATTAAAATTACATTTATTTATATATATATATACACACACACAAGTATAATACATAGAACAATAAAAAGATATTGATTTAAATCACTGATTAAAAAAACTGGATAATGATAAAATAATTAGGTTATCATTTTAAATGTATGTGTAAGTAATTTATTATTAATTTATATTACAAATAACATATTGCTTTATAATATAAACAGACCAAATAATTACGTTTAATAAAAATTAGGCATCAATATCTTCCCTATCTGAAGAACCAGCAGCACTGTAACTTGCGCTGTTACTTGTTTCAGAGAACGGAGTCATTGACCGGGAACTCACGCTACTGCCACTACTCGAAAAACGATCTGATCTCGCAAATCGATCCATTCCTCCGTTTATCATATCTTCCAACAATGATGGAAACACTATTTTCAATATTTTATATATGAATTCATATTACATGACTACATACACTGTGACATAGCCAGGGAAGGAAAGGCCTATCCACTTTTTATTTTAAAATATATTTATTAGAAATCACTGCAAAAACGTTTAGTAGTCGAAATATTTAAAAATATAATATATTAAAAGAATAAAAAAAAACTGCAAATATTTCTGTATAAACCGTAATAATTTAAAAGTCATTTACTCATACAAGTAAATGAATAGATTTTTTTTTTTGAATACAGTTAAATTCTTTTGATACAATCCCGCTCGTTATGTAATTTTACATAAATTACCTTTCATAAAGTTCTTGGAATTGTCTTATATTTATTAATTAAAATTATTTAATAAAAGTGATTTTTAAAACATTTTTTTTTTATTTTATATACAATCTTATATTAAAGTATCGTTTTAGTAGTATTCACTGAAAAATATAAATATGCTTATTACTACATACAATCATTTTCTAATAAAATTATTTATGCAGTGAATTAATGGATTTATATTATTCGGAAGTTTTAACATTACTGTTTACTATATTTTTTTATGGATAAATTATTTTTACCAATTACCTATTAATGTAAGTTCAAGACTACATATAAAAAATATATCTAGCTATGTCACTGGAAACACATATAAAAATAAATTATAAAATTTAATAATTATACTTACAACCCATGGCTTCCTCATCATCATCATCGTCATCATCATCATCATCATCTTCATCATCGTCATCTGACCTTGAACGTTCACTGTCAACTTCTTCATCATCTTCTTCTTCCATCTGAAATAATAATAATAAAATTAATGATTAATTTATTACATTCACCAAAATAGTTTTAAAATAACTTACAGTTTCATCTTCTGTCCTAGATCTACCAACATCATATATTCGTACAACAGATTCATCGATGTTTTCATAATGTCCTTGATTTTCAACTATAGCTATTTGTGTATCATATTTATTACAAGCTATATGATATATATACTTTTTAACATCGACAGTGGCTATAAATGAAATTATTATAAATACAAATTTGTTTTGACAATTACTCCAAAATATTTACTTATGTTTGAATAGTCGTAAGGATCTAAAGTTTTAAATGAAGTTTGGTAAGTCAAATCATCCTCGGCATCTTGATCAATGTAATTTATATACATTCCTTCTCCAGTTTTGGAAAAAGTCACAACACACTGATTAAGACTGGAAACTGTGTTCAACAATTTAAAAGTTCGCATATCCCAAACTTCAGTATTTGATATAATCTATAAAATAACAGATAACAATAATAATGAACAATAAGAAATATTTATGATGATAAATATTATACAGTATGAACTATAAATGACAACATGGAAATTTTTTATTTTTTGAAAAATATTACCTCAAGTCCATTTGGATGGAATATACCATTAACATTTTGATTCAATTTATCAAACTTATGAATTTCTTTTCCAGCAGTAGCATCCCACAATACACCATCAGATAATACCAATTCATTAGTGGTGTCAAATGCTGCACGATTTCTATTATATTGATTCGAATGTCTTGGACTTAATCTCATTATTATTTTGCTTGTTTCAACATCATATATCTAAAGAAACAATTTTTTTTACATAGGCTTTATTATGACAAAAGAAAGAGGGGTTGGCAAATAAAAAAGTAATAATTACTGTTGCTAATTCAGAACTAGTTCCAAGTATTTTATTTTGGCAATGATTACTGAAAGTGCAATATTCTTCTTCCAATGAGTACCTTGATAATATAAAATATTTTAAAACCAATATATATATATATATAAATAAATGATTGAATTAGTATTACTTCACATCGATTGTTTCATTTGTTATGCTCCAAAGAGTTGTTAAAGGTGTTCGCCAAGAACACGAAGATAGTAGAAGTCTTTCATCATTACTACATTCTAAGTGAATGATGTACGAATTATGAGCAGAAATTGATATTTCTTCTTGAGAAGTAAACAAATTATATACTTTTATTTCACCACTGTATGTTCCAATAGCAACACGATTTAGATTCTAAAAATAATAACATTTTTCATAATAATCAAATATATTATTTTATTTAAGTAGATTTACCAAAAACTCGCAAGATGTAAAATATGCATCTTCATCATCCATGTGGAACATACGTGTAGGGCAAAAACGACTGTGTATGAGTCGTTGGTCTAATCTTTTCGAATGAATGTTTTTGGAAAATCTCATGGCAAAGTTTGTACATAACAAATTCCTTGGATTAGGATCTGGACATTTATGTGGTCTGTATGTACATACAATAATAATAAATTTTATTTGTAATGTAATTCTTCTATATATTTTTTTTATGAGAACACTTACACAAATAAGTTAAATTGAGGACATGTAACCATAGGATGTTTACATGAAGCATGTTGATTAGTTAAATATTCTGTTACAATGGACTCTAAACTAACTGTTGAACTATTATTAACAGATGATAATGGTATATCTTGGTCAACTTTTTTGTGGACTAATTTAGACATCGGTGACTCGAGTTCAGGTTCTGGCTCTGGTTTCTGACGAATTTCAGATCGCCTAACAAGTAAAATTAATGATAAAATAGTCAATAAAAACAAAAGAGTAATATAAAATTTTACTAACCTATTAACATTCAAACGTATTGGTGATGATGAATTCATTCCTCGTACATTAAAACCAGCACCTAAGATACCATTTGATGAACCAACTAATTCAGATTTTTGGTTCTGAATAGCATGCCTAGAACTTAATGGGGATATTCCTCCTCCAATTGATCGATTCTTAAATACAGACACATATTTTTTTATATTAATTATGTCTAGTCTACAAATAAAAAATTTAATAAACAGTATACTTACACGACAATGTGCAACATATGTAAATGGTGCAGACTTTTTTTCTGCTACATTAAGATTTGCTTCTTGTACTAATGAGTCTGCAGTTTTTGTCAAGCCTTTTCCAACTAAATGTTGATGCATTAAAAGGAGCAACTGTTGCTCATTAAAATGGATTTTTGTTTGTGCAACAATATTTGCCTACAAATAAAATAATTTATATAGTAAACTAGCTGACCCGGCAAACGTTGTTTTGCCAATAAAACAATAATCAAAATTTTATAAAAAAAATTTTCCAAAACTTTTTTTTCGTAAAAACCTTCTGGCAATTACGAACAATTAAAAAAATTTGAGCCAAATCGGCCCAGCCGTTCTCAACTGATGAATTGCTATACATTTTTGGCAGTTAATTACATTATTGACACTATAATTAGTAACTCTAAATGTTATTCATCTGTAATAATTTACTATTTAGTTATAACAAATAAAACCTGAAACTTTATTTGAAAGCAAGAGAATATTAAATTATTTGAATTATTTTGGGAACACTGGTGTATAATAATATGTTCAAAAATAAAAATTGAAGTTTATCCACCAACTTTCACTAATATTCTTGTTACTAATAGGCAATAACTTCTAATGCCTTCATTAAAGAAACAAATTATTTTTTATCAAACATTTAAGTAAATTTGAACTTCATTATCTTCTTTACAAAAAAGTTAATTTTTAATCTTCTAATTAAATAATTTAATATAAAACGTTATTAATTTTATTCTGGTTAATTTTTTATTTTCATTAATTTAATATGCAATTTATATACAAAAAAAAATGTTTGTTAAATTTTCATTAAATACCTACTCTATTTATATTCACTAATGATGCTTCTATTTCTGCCCCATAATTTTTTGTTTTTCCAGAAACCAATTCCAATAACTCTAAAGCATATTTCTGAAATCTTACATGCTCTTGGCGCTTTTCTTGTAACTCAGGATTTTTCATAAGATCTGTAATACATAATATTAACTGTATTAATGTATTATACAATTATTACAATTAGCAATAATATAAA
Organism: Slavum lentiscoides; assembly: GCA_032441835.1. NCBI lineage: Eukaryota > Metazoa > Arthropoda > Insecta > Hemiptera > Aphididae > Slavum > Slavum lentiscoides. The sequence continues at coordinate 11,290,514 of CM063712.1, read as the reverse complement.
CATATAGTTTAAAACGTATCTTAACATTGTTGAAAATAATAAAAATGTCAATGTTTTACATAAAAATATCCAATAAAATTCTAAAATAGGTAATGAGCAGTGGGTGTTGTGGAAATCCCATAAATAAAAATTTTAGAGTTTTTTTTATTACTATAAATTTGAAAGCAATGATAAATCATTGCATTCAATAAAACAATTCTGAGCGGAGCTTCGATTATATACATAATAATATATATATTACACGCACACACACCTTCTTGTATCACCTATTAAAATTACCACTTTATGGAATAAAAATATTAAAATCTGTAACTTCTATAAATAACTCGAAATTGGAAAAATTAAAATAATTTTATCATATTAATATGGTAATGAAATACATATTTTGTGAAAATTTAAGTCTCTAAAAAATGATCTAAATAACTTAAATAGAAAGGAAAGTAATTAATAAATTGAAAAAAAGTTCGTTTTGTCATAACTATAATAAACAAACAGAAGTCAGCAGCTCCTTTCTTCATGGCTCATTCTATAGACAATAGCAGATTGTTGTGGAATTATTATTTTCAATAAAAATAATACCCTTTGTTAAAAATTTAACTTTGTTGTGTTTTCTGAATATAGTTAAAGTAATGTACAACCTATGTCATATAAAATATCCAGCCCTTGAAACCAAAAATTACACCTTTTATAACTTAAATAGCTCAAAATCTAATAATTCTTATAAATAACCCAAAACTGGAAGAGATTTTTTTATACATATATATAAACAGGGCGAAGTTAAATATTTTGTGCAAATTTCAAGACTAGGACCATTAATTTCAAAATACAATACTGAGTGTTGATAAAACCGCATTTTTGCCGTTTTTAACAAACAATTTTTTTGTCGCGTTTATTAACATTGAGAAAATCGAAAAATTACTTCCCTAAAGTACCACCCCATCAAAATTTGCTACTAGAAAATGGGTAATGATTGGAGCATTCCTACTAGTTAAAAAGTTGTACACAGGGAAAAATCATCATTGTAAAATCAATAGCTTCCTCGCTTCACTCAGTATCTAAAATGAATGATTAATTAAGGACTAGAAAAAAAAAAAAGATGTCCGTATATACGGTGCAACATTATCATTTTCTTATTAACTTACAAATTAATTTAGCAATGTACTGACTGATGAGTAAGGCTCGGATTTTATAGCATATATTTCATTTTTTCTATTTGTTTTCAGAAATGTGATTTCTACACATAAATTTATTTTGTATTATTCTGTTTTTAAAAAAATAACAATTTTTTTTTCTTTTCTTTATATGTCACAATAACACTGCGAGGTGTTGTGAATGTCGTTTAAGTGAATTACCTGGATAAACATTTTAGCGTGTATTGTTATCATTATAAATTTCAAAACAATGATAAATCATTGCATTCGATAAAACGATTCTGAGAGGAATGTAATACAATTTGTCAAAAAATTTGAAATAGTTATAAAAAGAATTTGTGACTTAACGGTTTTTTTGAATATAGTTCAAGTAACAAATGTCAGGCATTGTTTTAAATTTGTAAGCCATAAAACCAAAAATTATCTCTTATGAATTAAATACTTCAAAATCTGTAACTGCTATAAATAGCCCAAAATTAAAAGACATTTTTTGAAAAATCTGCATCTTTAATACAATTTAAAGTTACATATTTGGTAATTTCTATGACCATTAGATTTTCGGTAGTTTTTATTGATGCTTAAAAAAAGAATTGAGAAAATCGAAAAATGACACCTCTAAAGTATCAATTAGATACAATTTACTACCAGAAATAAAATGACTGTAAAGATCAGAGTACTCCTGATAGCATTTTTGGGTACAGACATAAATAATATGTAATAAAATTCATAATAATAATAATAATACCTTTGTAAAACCAATCTTAAAAATTAAAATTAAAATATTTTAAATCTTATTTTTGTATGGCAATAGGTATAGACATCACACAGGAATTCAATAATTTGTTTTTATTTATCGGTTTTGAGATAATAAATTGTAATGTCCTACATTAATATATGACAATAGGTCAATAACGTTGTACAATACAATATGTGAAAATAATTTAAAATAAAGCATTGTGAGTATAATTGTTTATATAAAAATGCCTTGATCATGATGGTTTTTTTTTTGCAATATAGAATCTTCAATAAAATAAAAAAAATTATTTTTCAAAAACAACTGTATGATTTTTTTTCTATTTATTTTGCTTCAAAATCCGAGCACTACTGATGAATATTCGGAAAAGTCTTTAGTTGAATATTTAATATAATAGAAAATGATTTTCTTACATAATCCATTTCTTCTCAATAAATCCTACCAAAATTAATAAAAATGTATATAATGTAAAAAAATGAAATGGTTTTAGAATGCTTTGGATTAATAAATTAATTCAAATTTTGGAAACAGAACAGAACTAAATTAATATGTTAAATATTTTTCATTGAGATTTATAGTCTCAATAAATCATACCTTCCAATCTACTTAAATTTTAGGTTATGTAATATGTAAAAATAAACTTCACCTACAAATATTAAATAATATAAATAGTAACAGTAGGTATCTATAAGTTTTAACAAAATTAAAGAAATATTATTATAAATGTTTGGTTACATTATTGTATTCAAACATCAGACATGAGTTAAGCAAATATATTTTTTGTTTGGATAAAACTTGTAATAATAAAATTATAATTAAGGCTTAGATATTTTAATTTTTTAAAAGTATAAATTTTATTTGTGTTATAAAAAATAATCATATATACATACTTTGTAATTGACCATTGTTAAATAAAGGTAACTTGCTTATAATTTGACGAACAGATTCACTACGAGCCAATCCAGCTAACGCACGAGTTGCTAATCCTCTTACAGCATCAACATCAGTAATCGGATTTTTCATAGTCATTAAATTTAGTAAAACCTAAAATTTCAATTTTATTTAAATTAATTAAACAATCAAGTTACATAAATAAATAAAAATAATTAACTATATTACATTTATCAACTCAATGGTGCCAAAAAACGTTGTATTTGTTACTATAGTGTCTGTTTTACAGGGGTGTAATGATTAAAGTAGAAGAAATGTGGAGAAACAATACTTATATATCGACTAAAGTAATTTAATAATAACGCGAAAATTAGACAAATGGCTGATCAAGTCATCATCAGATTAATTGATTAAAATTAATAATTTTATAATTATCAATATATAAATCATTTTAAAATTTTGATGTTTAAAATAAAGGATATAAAATAAAATATTGCTAAAACTATAACCCGGTCACATATATTTTATGAAACATTTATATTCTACATAACATTTTTCGTGAGTATAAATGTAAATTGTTTAATGTTATTTATTAATATTCAGAGCATAAAATGTATTTTAATAATTCAGTTTTTTGAATTGGTAATATAAATAAAATGTCTGAAATGAAAATAAATAATCACTATATACAAGTAGCTATTGAGTTTTCGGTCATATGCAATACAAAATATAAAATAGTAGATAAAAAACAATACATTATTATATAAAATTTAAGAATTACACTAAATTTACCATGATTCCATTGTTATTTCTAATACAATCCCAAATTTTTTCAATCACTGAGTCATCATTAGATTTATGTACTCGTTTCTTAGCTGATCCTAAAGCTGAATAGTATGCTATACTTCCTCCTTCCTAAAATATTTATAAGTATCAACTAAGTTATAATTTATAATTAATAATTTGACTATGGAAACAAAAATACATACTCTATGTATTGGAGCACAAACACAAGTTATAATGACAGAAAGTGCAGCCTTTTGGATTTCTGGATCTAAAAGATCTCCTTCAGCCGCTTTTATTATAATATTCAAGCCAACCAAGTAATTTACATTACGTGTGTCCATTTGCTCAGGATCAGGCGTACTATTTTGAAGATCTTGAAATTTAAATATTGGTTCACATAATGCCACTTGTACTTTTGGTAGTACACAACATATGTTTAATACTTCGAGTGCATTTTTTATCATATCACACCTATAAATAAATTTAATATGTATTATATACTGTACAAAAACTAATAGTATTATATACTCGACATGCCTTCCAGTAAAATTCCATTCATGAGCTAAATTAATGATTTGCAATACTAAATTTAAACCACCCAATTTTAATAACTGGTCGACTGGTGTCCAATGACTCTTCATGTGCACGGCATTTGATAATAACTCTATTTCTTCGTATACTTCAGCTTGAGATTTTTTAGTCGACTGAAAATTAAATATAAAATGAATATGATCAGATAAATAATGATTTTATATGTCATACTTTATAACCAGGAACTGTAGAAAAATTATGAGCCTGTAAATGAACTGTAGACGAATTTAATAGACCAGAATCTCTCATTTTTGCTCTACGTATTTGCTGAGCTTTAATATGTAAATGGGCCTCAAAGTAATTTTTTAAACCAGCACAGACATGACGAATAATTTGTTTTGCAGAACATTCAACATCTTCATTTAACGAACCCATGGATGATCGACTACCATAGGACGAAATAAGAGGTAATGTACTGACCTGTGGAAATGTATATGTAACATAAATAATAATTCACTTACATTAATATTAATCTGTCAATTAAATTGATCTTACTACATTAATAAGTTTACGTAATCCATCATAATTATCAAATATTTCTTGAATAACTCTAAAATGAAAACTATAACTAAAGAACATAGTTGCATGGCATCTACTTGAATCATGAGAACACTCCAACATCCAAAGAGCATACCTGATTATTCAAAATATTATTTATAATTGACATAATTATTAAAATGAGCAAACTGATTTTACATACTTCACAAGATCTACAAGAACGTGTTCAGGTAATAAACAAATTCTTTCCATGGCTTCTTCGCAATATGATAAATAATAAAAACAAATTGAAACACCAGTCGCCGGAATACTAGGTTTCGGAATTAAAAGTAATTTCTAAAAAAAAAAAAAAATAATAATAATACAAATAGATACAACCAAATGAATTTAATAATTTAATATTTTTTTATCGAACTACATTTAATGTTGAATCAAACTTTAATTTTTATAGTACAATTATATTAGGAAAATAACATCTTCTATTCTATTCCAAACCACACACAAGTTTAATATGTAATTATAAATAAATATGTATTATAATGTATATAATCGCATACCCCTACTTCTAGCCTTGCTACTTTATCACTTTAGTTACAAATATCAATAATCATTGGCATTGTGTTTGTATACAAACCCTAAATTTAAATTAAACTTTTTATTTATAAAGCAAATACAAAACTAATATAATATACATATATAAATATCCTAAATCATGTTATAATTTATAAATAATAGGTATGTACATTGTATTGCACACTTGTGGTATATCACATTATAGGCTATATAAGATTATAATATATTATACTGATTCAATATGGAATAAGTCATAAAGTATAGTTTTATAATAGAACCTATTTGATATTTACTGAATTTAAGGATTAAATTTTGAAAGTATTTAAAAGTTGAGATATCTCAAGGTCAATTCTTATGATTATAACTTTAGTAAAATTATATTTTTAAATATGAATTAGGCATTTAATAATATGTACAATATTATGATACATACTTTTAAAATGTTAATGGTTGATAAAAATAATGTTAAAAAAAAAGTTATAATTAATGAACATACTTGTAATCCTTGTGAACCAATAAATTCTGTTGCAAATTTTTTATGACATAAAAGAGCTGATAAGTATTTAAGCGCTTCAAAAGTCAAATAACCATTTTGCCTGTCTGACGAGTTGATTATTTTCATGACCAAGTTGAGAGCATTTTTCTCATATGCATGGCTCAGAAACTAAAATTAGTTTGATTTTATAACAATGTTGTATGTATATTACTATAAATAAATTACGTACTTCTTGGTATTCACCAGTTGGAACTAAGTATTTAAGGCAATAAACTAATTTGGTAATTAATGTTGGCGGATAAATTGGTACCCAGTTACTTGCATAAGACTCAGCAGCTACCCAAGACGAATTACTGTTACTACAAATGCCATTTTCTTCTAAAAGTAAAAACGCAGGTTCATTACATAATATAAATTATAAGTATAAGCATAAGTATATAAGTACTTGATTCAGTGGGCAAGTCTGTATTAGAAATCTCAAAATTCTTGTTGGCATCTTCACTAACATCATCAACTGTTTCCGAGGTCATTTTGAACTGGAATAGATTGTCCGCTGATTTCAAACGAACTAAATAATCATATATTTTTTTTGTTAATTATACGAGACTATTTCAATATCACATTTATTTTCATGGCCTATTCATTAAATTTAGTTTATATAATTAATAAAAATGTCTATTGAAAAACATGTAATTATATAAGTCCATAAACATAAAATTTAATCACTGATTGCTTTAATATTGATTACAAAATGTTACTTTTTTTTTTCGCTGGAGGCGAGTTGATTGTAGTATTGTCATTATTAGTTTGATCATTATTTAGATGTGAAAATGGCTTTGTATTTTGGACGATTTCATTTTCTTCAGTAAACTGTGTGTAGAATAACTGTAGACGATCCAATATTATTGGGACAAGTTTATTATTATCATCTCTATATAAAATAAAAATCACAGATTTAACCGTCTAATAGTGTTTACAGTAAATCAAAATAGGTAGTGCAGTTACTTGAAATTAGCAGCTATATCTGGCAATTCCATACAGGATGCTAATAATCCCGTTGCATACATTTGTAAAGGCTCAGATTGATTTTCGGCCCAAGAGAATAGTCTTTTAATAAGTTGATCATTTGTAGGCTAGTAAAAAAAAAAAAAAAATAATAATAATAATAATAAAATAATAAATAAATTATAATTAAATAATAATTTACAAAATAAAAAATTTTACTTACACTTTCAAACACAACAGTTGTTTCCAAGCCCGGGACAAGATTTATTATAAGTCGACACGCAACAACATTTAGATCATGATTATCTTTGGTTCGTCTTGGCCAATAGTTTTCTTTTAAATACTCCATAACTAACTGAAAACATATAACTCGTATAAACGACGGACACAATTAGAGAATATTGTCCAATTATAAACTTGTATTAAAAAAATTACACACAAATTAAAATTGAATGAAACTTGCGTGGAAAAAACACAATTAATATTACTACATAACTAACGTACATTTATTACATAAATTATAAATGTAAAATTAATGAAACTAACTTTAAAGCACTTTTATATTTTCATTTAACTATGAAAACGAAATTGTTTTCCACATTAATTTACATAAACTTTGGTTCGATATGCGTTAATCTCGGCAATAGAATAAATGATACGTAAACATTCCAGGCAATTTAAATACACGGAGATACAACAAACAACAAAATGTTTCAATAACAGATAAAATACACTGGTTTAGCAGTTACTCATCTTTAGTTTATAATAAACACTTTAAAACTTTAATCTTTAAATTTCTGCTAAAGGATATAAGTAAACGATTGTACAATGTATATTATTCAAAACGCTGTGCACCCTACTTAATTAGTTTTAATGCATAACTAATAGTTACCGTATTCATTAACGTATCCTTACGGAACAGTATTTTATACATCTGACCAAGTACACAGGTAGGATCTATTCGAGACGGATGGCGATCGTCAAACGGATCCGGGTCCATTTTTATGTAGTTTTTAGATTCGGCTTCGAATAATTCACATAATCTGCAAATCACGCGAGCACGGTACAAATAAAATTATTTACGTTACGTACTGCGTGGACGTTTAACCATCGGTAAGGTAATTTAAAAACATAATAATTAGATATTTCGTTTACGAAGCGAACGGATCTATATTAAATTGATAATATAGGACAATTTTTACAGACATTTTATTACAAATATCTATACCAATATTCTGCAGTTGTAGACACGAGCGGACACGACCACTAGGTACAAGTGGTTTAGTATAATATATATATATATATATACCGCGTTTAAATCACGTTGTAAATACGTCGACAATCAAAATAAATCGTATTACAAATTAATACAGGACGCGACGGTTTGTAAAACAATTTCTACATTACTTGGTCAACGTCGTTATGGGATTGTGGTTAGGGGACGGAAGCTCTTCTTCCCATTTTCGGAGCAAGTTTGTCAGCTCGCTGACGGCCGGATCCATGACTGTCAAGGCGGTCGCTAACCGAACGAACAGGCACCGGAATGCGTGTGACTGGTGTCGTCTTTAACTGGAAAACAGTAAAGAAAAACTCGTTAATAATCCGAGACGGAATTTTCCGCGGTAAAACACGCACGACGTACGCCGGTGTGCAATGACTGCGTTTGTCGTCCAGAACCTGCTACGGTAGGAAAATAAAACGTAATTCACTGCACCGCAGCAAAACAACAACGGACGCGAAATAAAAGTAACAAAAGAGACGCGCGCACGTACTACGACGACGAGAGTACGAGCAGCCGCTGACAGAAAAACCGAACCACCGCGGTGAACGCAGAACGAGGATTGACGGAGTTATTCGATTTCGTGGTTATGTCCGAATTTCAGGTTAAGTTTCGACGCGTGACGCCGCCGAGAGCGCTGATTACATAACCTTACCGACCAATCGCGGAGACGTACACGACCGCCGATTTCGAATCTCACAGTCTGTGTGAAAGAACCGAAATTTTCGTTTAAAAATAATATAATAACACGTTATTTGCACGACCAACGACGCGTATTTTGTACATTGAGCGCATTATAATATATATATTGTGGCGTTAATCGGAAAAAAATAAATAAATAATAACGCGTAGCGATCGCGACAGTGGAACCGGAATTTTAAACAGTGTAAATTCTTTCGTTATCTACGGTCGACTCACCGTGGCCCCGTATCAATCGGTCAGAAATATCGTGCAGACTGGAAACGAGCGACTCGCAAACGTATAAAAATGTCCAATATTTTCGAGTTGAAAATTTCAACGTTCGATATTGTATTCCGCGTAAAAATGAATCGTTGTCCCCTCCTATACCTTATTTCTTTTACAGCACTCATTTTGACCGTTGCCGTGACGACACCGCGACCGCCGCGGTTATCTACCGTGGTTGGGAGACAGAGCGCCAGCTGGTTTGGTTACTGGTCGGTGTGGTTATAATACCGTTCTACGGCGGCGGTGTGCGCCGCAACTGCACTGCACTACGGGTCGCGGCCAAAAAGCCGTGGATTTTTGTTAACCACATTATCAGTTATTGCGCGTTTCGAAATTCATTCGTTTTCCATTGTTGTAATTCCGAGTATTTTCGAAACTTTATTACTTTAATCACAGATTAGATGCATATATTATATAATATTAATATTCATCTATTCTGTGCTTTAATGTTATTTATTTGAGCGTAATAAGGTGATTTATTTCAAATATGGGGTTGTTGTTTCAATACACTGAGACCTACATTTACCGGCCGTGCCGCGTGTTATACTGATAATGTGGCGACCCGCGCATGCGCGCTTTCAATGCGGCTGGTTTCGTGCGCATTCTATTGCGCTACGGCACTCCATTCCCGTTATGTAATTTTATTTTTTTGTTTCCCTCTGTTTTCGTCCGCTGACCGTAACGCGCGCGTCTCGGAATTTGCGTGTTTTATTCCCGTCCGTCAAGTCGTTTAATAAACAGCATTCGTATAATCGTTAAACGTCTTTTTATTTCATTAATTATTATGTACCTGTATTGATGAAATCACGGTTTTTTTTTTTTTATTATTTAAAAGAAATTCCGTGATAAAAATCACGGTTTATCATAGTACGCCTTGAGTAAAACATTATTATTATTTAAGTCTTAAATATCATTTTTTAAATTACATCCACTGATTCAGAGAATTATAGAATTTTGAGTAGTGACTTGCGACATAATTTATTCATTAAAGAGGTATGTATTTGATAAGAATTGTATTCATATTATATAATTTAAATGTCTGGTTTTTTAATATTGCATGTCATATTTACCATATATTATATTTATTTATAAGCATAGAGTTCCTTATAGTTCAATAGCTTTTATACGTTTTATTTTTTTAATGATATTATATAGTTTTGGGCTGAATGTTTGTATGCTGCTTGCTAATGCCAATGCCAATGCCAATTACCTGACAAATTGACAAAGTAGGTATCTGTTAAAATAACAATGTATTAGGTAACCTACCCTCTGTATTAATGAAATCATTTCTAGATAATATGATTAAATTTTAATTTTTTAATCATTTTTCCATTGTTAAGTAAATAATATTTTTAGTATTATTTATTATTTTAATGGCGTTTTAACCATAAGTCATACATTAAAATAATATGTATAATATTATTATTTAAATTTCACATTATTTCAAATAATATTATCATTGCTTAGGTTAGGTATATAGGCTAATGAGCCAAGTATTATGAAAAACCAATTAAAATTCAGTGACAATTGTATTAGTTTTATTTCATTCAAAACTGTTATATACAATTATTATTAAATTGTAATTAATAAAACTCAGTTATTTTATTATTTATTTTATCCCTTAGCTTTTTTCAATGTAGATTTCACTATGATGGGCAAAGTAAAACTCAGTGATGCTGCTTATCGCAAAAAAGCTAAACAAAAAATCGAAAAGCTTTCTAATATTTTATTGAAATCTGCTAAAATCAGATTTATCAGGTATTATGGTCTATTACCTATTGTTTGTAAGTTAATATGAATTATTTTAAATCGTATATCCAATTACATTTCAGATTACAACTCTAAAGACACCGTCATTAGTACATTAAACTCAAATATTGTTCAACCTTGTGGAAATAATTCAAGTACAACTTTTAACATTTTGAAGATAATTCAAAATAATTTGACTTCTATTGAACACTCAACTGAAAAAGGTAACTATTTAAATCTATAGTGAACTAAATTAAATGTTTAATACATACCTGCCTTTTTTGTTCTTAAAGTTCATGTAAATGTGGCTGAAAAATATGTAGTAGACCAAAGTTCAATCAATTCTGTATGTCTGCAAGAAAGTGCCGTATCGTTTGAGCCAAAGACACAGACTAATAACGATCATGTATATAATACAGCAATCAGGTATTATTAATTTAATTATATAGATAGGTGTAATTTGTGTATACTTTTATCTTTTCAATACATTTTAGCAATGATCCAGCTCTATGGGAAATAAATGAGAGGACAAAAGATTATATTTCTATTCATGGTTTTACGCAGGATGTTGAAAAATTGAACTTTTCAAAATCAAAAAGGCGTTTCCGGGGAATAGTTAGAGGCAAATTCCAAGACTATTTTAGATATTGTACATCTCATTTGTTTTATACTACTCTAAGAAATGGTGAAAAAGTAAAAAGAAATTATCTTCTTTACTCTGAAAGTTCAGGCGCCGTATATTGTGTTCCTTGTCGACTTTTTGGTGAAGCGTCTAGTTTTTCTACTCATGGATTTTCTGATTGGAAAAAAGCTGGAGTTAAAATATCTTCTCATGAAAACTCAAATCATCATAGATCTTGTGTTTTAATAATGAAAGATAGAAATGATGTTTTAGAAAGAATTGATTCCAAATTATTACTTCAAATGGATACAGAAATTAACTACTGGACAAAAGTGTTAATTAGAGTAGTTGCTGTTGTCAAATCATTGTCTTCTAGAGGATTATCATTCAGAGGAGAAAATGAAATATTTGGCTCAGCACATAATGGTAATTTTATGATGGCTCTTGAACTTATTGCAGAGTTTGATCCATTTTTGGCTGAACATATAAAAACATATGGAAATGTAGGGAAAGGTCATACGACATATCTGTCTTTTCACACATATGAACAATTTATTGTTTTGATGGCAAATCAAGTGACCGATCAAATTATAAAAGAAGTTCAAAAAGCACGTTATTTTTCAATAAGTGTTGACTCGACTCCTGATATTTCACATAAAGATCAACTCTCTTTTATCTTACGCTATGTTTCTGAAAATGGAATGCCTGTGGAACGATTTTTATGCTTTATTGAAAATAGTAGTCATAAGTCAGAAGAATTGGCTGATACAGTTTTGACTGTAATTAACTCTTATAACATTGACATATCTTATCTTAGAGGACAAACTTATGACAACGCAATGAATATGTCGGGAGCATATAGTGGGTTGCAAGCTAGGATAAAAGAAATTAATCCTTTGGCTGATTACGTACCTTGTTCAGCGCATTCATTAAACCTCGTTGGTACATGTGCTGCAAATTGTTGTAAAAATGCTTGTAATTTTTTTAACCTTCTTCAAAATATATATACTTTTTTTTCAACTTCTACTAGTCGATGGGAAATACTATCAGCGTCTGTAAAAGAGTTATCTACAACACGTTGGTCTGCACGAGAAGATGCATGTAGAAGTTTAAATAATAACTGGGATAGAGTAATCAATGCTCTTACAGAAATTAATGGTAATGATAAGCAAAAGGCACAAACACGATATGAAGCAAAAAGTATTTTAAAAAATCTGGCTTGTTTCGAAAATGTTTTCATGTCAATATTTTGGGGTGATGTTCTTGAACGTTTTAATGTTGTAAGTGAAAAGTTACAGTCTATTGATATTGACTTGAATGTTGTGATTGAATTGTATGAATCACTCATTCATTACATTTCTGATCTTCGAAATGAAAGAATGTTTAAAATTTATGAAGATCGAGCTTCTAAATTACATGGAGTGGACACAGCATATAAATTAGATATACAACGGAGGAAGAAAAGAAAAATGTCCTATGATGAGCTTAGACAAGGTGAACCAAATTTATGTGGAAGAAAACACTTTTTGATAAATACATATTATGTAATTTTAGATAATTTACATACAGAGTTAATCAAACGAAAAGAAGCATATGATAATTTAACATCAAAATATTCCTTTTTTTTTAAGCTCACTACGTTATCAGATTCAGAAGTTTTTAAATGTGCTGAAAAATTATGTGAAATATACAAAGACGATTTAGATAAAAGTTTTTGTAATGAATGTGTACATTTCCAAAGTCATATAAAATCTCTCAAAGATAAAGCCCCAAAAAATATCCGGGACCTAAGTATAATGATACGATTTAAAAATTTACAAACGATTTATCCATATGTTGACATTGCTCTCAGAATGTTTTTGTGTACCCTAGCAACAAATTGTTCATCGGAAAGGTCATTTTCAACCCTAAGAAGAATAAAAACGTATTCTAGATCGACAATGAATAATGACGTCCAAAATGCTTTGGCTGTACTAAACATTGAAAGCGAACTAACTTCCAGCATCAATTATGACAATATAATTAAAGAATTTGCGGAGTCACAATCCAGGAAAAAAATTTAATTGTAAATTAATAATAAATTTGTTTTTATATTATATTAAATTTGTATATTATTATTATTATTTTAATATGTATATATATATTATATGTTGCTTGCTTCAGAGTTGGAACGCCGAAAAATCTTTATAATATTGGGGGGTCAACCCCCTCCCTCTACCTGTAGGGGTGGGTGATACCATTTATTAATCTTTGCTCCTCACCAGAAATAAGTTCAACACGCCACTGGGATTAGCCAATATATATATATATATGTACAGGGCCCCAACAAAGAGGGGGGTCAGCGAATACTATGATCCCGGGTCACGGGCTCTCTGGGGGACCGGAGAAATAAAACATAATATACCTATACATATTATTAATTTAAATTAGAAAAATAAAATGAAACATGAGTCGTGCCACCCTAGTCACCATATCTTTATTCAATATTGGTATATATATAATTTGATTTCTTACTACATCATTTTTTGTAACAAAATGTGTAGGCGGGTGGAGCGTGCGGCGCGAGCATTTCTTGAAAAAAATCCTGGAAGATAAGAGCAATTAGTCCGCCTTGTGCCGCCTGCCTTATTAGTACTATTTTTGCTGGTCGAAAATGAGATAATTATGGGTTTTTATATATTTAATTTTGTCAATGGGTATTCGTATTCGGGTATTCCCGCAAAATGTACATGTATAAAATGTGTACAATACAATTGTATTTTTATATGTACAAATGCTATTTTTAATTTTTAATAATTTAGGTACATTGTATTTCATTGTACAATATACTCGTAAATACTTTTTAAAAAATGTTGATTTTTATATTAAACTGTAGTGAATTAATAATATACTTGTGTTTTAAACTAAAATAACTGATATTTTATAGAGGTGTATAACAGCAAAAGAAGTCGTGTAACTCATATTTTAGATAATTTTTGTAAAAATAAAAAATTATATGTTAGAATAATTTATATTATTAGATGATTATAAATATTAATATACAATGAGGGCTCGGATTTATTTACAGTACCGTAGTTGAAAAATTCATGTGGGGGCCTGTATATATATATATATCAAAAATTGCTTTTCAAGTAAGTATTTTGTTTTCTCAACTACCCATATTATTATTCTACCAAAGTATACGTACGATCGCGCTTTAAAAAAAGTTCGATTTAAAACATACCTATTTAAATGATTTATATTTCAGGAAATATATTTATTAATTTTTTCCCCGTTTAGAAAGGGGTGGCCGATATAATACCATGTATATATTATGTACGTTGATGTGAAGCCAATTGTCTCCAAAAAATCAGATTCCATTTTCCCTACTGTCCATTTTCCTTCACTAGATAAAAAAGAGGTCAAAGGTCTATTACATTTTCCCCCACAGACCATCAAATACAGCATTTTTCAACCCGTGCGGATCGCCTTTACTATAATATTATTATCAAATATAGTATATGAAAATATAATATTATATTCATCAAAACGGTCAAATTTAAAATACATACGTTATAATCCACGGATATGTTTTTGAGAAAACGCGGCGTGTTAAAGAAAATCGTATTTATACCATGATATACTGTATAAGGTGTATTTAAAATGGTCTTTTATTGCTGCTATATTCACAGTGTGAAAAGACAAAAAAGGATATGAACAATTTACAGTTTAATTTTTTCAAAATGTTTGGCCGTTTGGATATTTGTCATGAAATATACACGTATACAATGTATAGTAAAATACAGTAAATACTTGTAAATCATACAGTAGCGACATGACAAAATTTGTTATTTTAACAACAAAATTTTCGATGTAAAATGTCAATAATATATTACATATATGTAAAATTATTTAATAATAATATGTATATGTTAGTGAAAAAAGATATTTGGAGGATAGTGGAAGAAAAAGGAATTGCATTTTTTGGAAGAAAATGGTAGTCTTGCCTCTTGCCCTTGTATAGAATTGGGTCGTGTGTTCTTAACGACCCTGCCGAATTCTCTAAATTAGATCCGGTGCTAGTGTATACGCATTTACTGCAGTTTACATGCAAAATAAAATTATCTGTCCTATGTACATATATACAAGGTAATTTAGACCAATAATGACTTATTCGTGTGAAACCTGGTCCACGACAAAAAAAGACAACAGACAATTTTTGCAAAATATATTTGTGGTGTGTTGTATAATATATAGTAACCCAGGAATGAGGGATACATACGAAAGGTGACGTTATGAACATTTGTATCTCCTGTATGGAATCAATCCACATGTGTGGAGAGACAATGGCATCGATCATCTAACTGATCTGTGGACTATGACAGATGTCAAATTAGAATAAATGGGGTGGGTATATCAGTATCACATTTTTATTATATGTTATAAATTATAATATTTATATTTTATAAATACGTAGAATAAAGACTTGTTTTGTATGAACCTTGCACGCGAATTGCCGCAATGAAGTATACTATTATGATTTTATGGAAATACTTAAATGGAAATGGCTTATATTTTATATAATATTGTTTTGAAAGTAATCATGAGTTATAATAATAATATAGGTACAATTATTAATATTAAATAATTAATTAAATATTAATACTTAATAAAGCGTTGAATATAATATCAGGGTCCCCTAATGGCTAATGGACGCTGGTATACGGCAGCTGGCAACTGCAATGGCAAAGGAGTAGGAAAAAATTGATTAAAAAACAAAATTTATAATACTGGTGGCAATGTTGAATAACTTTCAATTTTTTTTATTACTTCTAAACAGGCATAGAAAAAATGTAAAATGTCTCTATTCAAATAATCAGTAATATCAGCAATCATTTTTTATTATTTTATTGTGGAAAATAGAGTTCCCGAAAAGATTATATTATGAGAAAGGAGTGCTGTCGTGCTGGACTATATTATCGTGCAGCTGGTATATATGCATAAGCGTGCGCAGACATTACTGGCAGAGTAGTCATAAATGATACATTACACATTGACATTTAACATGAACAAAAATTTTAGATAGGGTAACTTTATTTAACTGCATTTACCATAGTAAAAAATTATTTTATAAGTAATAATATAATGTAATATACCTAAATTAGTTAATAAGTAAAAATTTAACAACACTATTTTATATATAATAAACATGGTTTGCGATAGGATTCAGTGCTTGGACAGCTGTTACTATGATAAAATAAATTAATAAAATAAAATTATGATAAATTTATTTTATCATAGCAGTTACTAACGACGATATATATTTTTTAATTTTTCCAATATTCTTATTTCTTATATTTTACCGTTTAGGGACATGTTGAAATGGTCAAACATAATATTATGTTGAGGGCGGGGGAGTTGTTCGCAGAGTAGTCAAGTGCCTACCCTGACTACCCCGTGCGCACGCTTATGTATATATGTATATATATATATATATATATATATACTATATATATATATAATTATAAATTTCAATCTACCTGGTCGTTTTTATATCTTGATTTTTCATATAAATATTTGATTATTTAATAATTATGAGCGTAAAAATTGTTTATTCTGTGTTGAAATTTGAAAATTTGAGAAGTTTTATGTAGAAATCGCGAGTGAAGCGATCGGTTATTTGTGATATAGTACTTTCAAACCCCTTTGGCGCTACGCTGTGTGTGTGTGTGTGTGTGTGTTACATTAAAGAACGTTATAACAGAAAGTAATAAACAAGAAACGACCGCCACTCAGTTGACTAAGGACCAGATGAAGAAACACAGGGAAAAAGAAAATTTTTAAAATTATTTTAAAAAAATAAATGAAGTAATGAACGATAAGTAAATGTGTACACATTTATGCATATAAAATACGCATTTATTATTGTACAATATATGAGATAATAAACTTATTATTTATATAAATATTAAAAGTTGTCAAGATATTTTAGAGTATTTAGAGTTTATAAAAAAATAGGGTTTCAATTTCAATTTCAATAATATGTATGTCCCTCGAAATTCCTTCTCATTTTAAATCAGGGGCCGGAACCTCGGAACCTAGGTAACCAAAAATTAACCGGTTCCAGAACCGAAAAACCGTAAAAGTAAAACCGTAACCGGTACTACAACCCTTTTGCCTAGAATCGAAATTGTACCGGAATCCATATTATAAAACAGGTTAATATCGCTTCTAAATCTTCAATTTATTGAAAATTATTATTTGAAAACCATGCTGGAGATGTCGGAGCATGGGCATTCTCATGGCCATGTATTTAGTTTTTATTTTGACTAAAAATGTGTACATCTTGTCAACCCTACCGATCAAATGTGAGGCCCCCATTTAACCTTCAAGCTCGAGGCCCGGGTGCAATGCACCACCTGCACCCCCAATAAATCCGCCACTGGACTCCAATCGCGCAACGACGAATAGTCGCTTCACAATAAAATCACTGACATTATTATTACTTTTCGGACAAACCCTGTAAAATTGTTATTTTTTTTAAATATCCATTAAATGTTTTAAGTGTGTCGCCATTTTTATGGATCTAAATTAGGGTGTCGTCGTACAAAAAAGATTGAGAACCCACTGTATTTAATAGTAAATAGTGATTAACGTACGGATAGTAAAATTCATCATTACGCGTATAGTGTGCGTAATGTACGCACACAGTGTACGCATATACAAGATTAAAATATTTACGTAATTTACTTATTTGAATTTTGTATTAAATTCAATACTGCTATTTCAAAATGTTTACCTCCAACATCGGTACCCCTAAATGGGACTCGTCCAATTGCCCCTCTGCGCCTCCCTCCCCCCAATACACCACTGTATTATACCCCAGAAGAAAAAAATTGATGGTAACACCATCCAACACTGAATACGAGAGTTCTTTGATTGTAATAAGAGTGAAACACTCACGCGTTTAATATCTATTAAGTATAGGTGACGACTAACGGATACGTAACGTCAGGCACGTAACCAGGATTTTATTTTAGGAAGAGGCGGGTCTATTTAAAAAATATTGGAAAAATATGTTAATATATTAATATTAATAATATCAATATAAGAACGAAAAAATTTCGGGGAGGGGGAGGTCCGGATCCATAGACCTCCTCCCTGGATACGTTACTGCGTAACGTTCTCATGTAATCTATACATGGGTTATCTATAATATAAATGTGAAATGGAAATCTTTGTCACGCATATTCTCTGAAACTACTCATCGGATTATCTTGATTTTTTTTTTTTTAATGAAAGAGTACATCGCGGAGCAGGTTTTGGGCTTAATTTCAATTCTATAAGTTAATTGTTTAAATTTATTTATAATTGTTTATTTTTCAATACCCCACGGCGTAGTGCGGCAAAAAAAGAACAGACGTGTGCTCTCCCACTGTCAGGCGTCTCCACTCCCCACCGCCTCCGCCGCCATATATCGATACTTAATATAGATCGGAATTTTAGAAAATCAGTAGTTACGAGTATGTAGTAACTATTACTTATATGTAGTAATATAACCTATTTAGAACTTTAGACAATATATTTAAAAAAAAATTCAGACTGCATTCGTCTGGGTTTTATCGTTTTTTTATGTTAAAATTGTCGATTAGACCACCGCTGGGCAGCTAAATAAAAAGCTAAAAAACTAAAAAAATTTTAACTTTGCCAGCAATAGAAACTTGCTGCCAGTCCTAACCCTCGGTTAAAAATGTGAAGGAAAACGACGATTTGAAAGAAAAAATGTGGCATATTACAAATATATATTTATAATAAAAAATACAAATCTTTGGCGCGCGGGCAACGCCGGGCGGGACAGTTAGTAATTTATAATGTAGCTATATCTAATTTGTGGTTCACGGTTAGGTCCGGTTTCTTACAAATTTCAAACCCCTATTTAACCCCTTCAGGGTAAAATTTTCAATAATCCCAAATCATAGCGGATGCCTACGTCATAATACGTAGCTATCTGTATGCCATATTTCAGCCCGATCTGTTCAGTGGTTTGAGCTGTGCGTTGATAGTTCAGTCAGTCAGTCACGTTTTTCTTTTATAATGTACATATATGTAGATAAAGTTCCTAAATATTAAAAAAATGTATTGAAAACGGAACAATCTCGCCTGGGCAACGCCGGGTAATGCACGTATCTGATTATATTTTACACCTGTTAACACCTCTCATACCGGGCAAAAACTGTTCACGGGCGAAGCCGGGTAATTCATCTATAATATCTATTTTTTTGTAGTCAAGTATATATATATATATATATAATTATCTCGAGAAAACACTTTTAGTTTCTGAGCGGAGCGACGAATCTATTGGTTTTACAATGATGTTAATTTTATTTGTTTCTATCTTGTGTGCAGATTTTCGACCAGAAGGAGTGCTCCGATCTCTTCGGTCACAGTTTGTTTCCGGCAGCAATTCGCATATAGTTGGTACCAGGGTCGGCCTGGCCATGGCCGCTAGGCCGCGAATGCGGCCGGGGCCCCATCTTTTTTTTTTTTATACCAATATTTTTGAACGCTATGTCTCCACCAGTTTTGAAATCTTCGCCTTGTATTATTATAATGTATAAAAGAAAATAATGCAAAAATTAGTTTGAGAACAAAGGTTCGAACCCCGAACCGTACACGCCAAGTCGTGGTATTTATCCATTGGACTATTAGGTATAGTACGAACCGAAAAACGGAAAAAAATAAACCTATTAAAGAAACACGGTAAAATTGTCAAATTTCAAATTGCTATAGCTTAAAAACTAAATCCGACCACCAAATTCTAACTTCACCACAGATTCTTTTATTAACCTGTATTAACACTATATGGAAACAGAAGGCGTTAGTCCAAGAAAAAAAAAATCAATTTTTTTCATAAGTGGCCCAGAAAAATCTTATTTGCTCGGTAAGAATTTTAGAGTCACTATCCGCCCCTGGATCTGGGACACCCTATATAATGAATTGTTCTTTATTGATAGGTATGTATTTTTTAACTTCATATTAAACCAAGGGGCAGGGGGCCCCAGAATAAAAAGGTCCAGGGGCCTTTGGTGTGCCAGGCCGACACTGGTTGGTACTTTAGAGAGGTCATTTTTCGATTTTCTCAAAAGCGCCTAAAAATATAACTAAAAAAAAGGCTAAAAACGCAATTTCGTCGTAATCGATTGTTGTTTATATTTCTTTTCGTGATTTCGAAACTATAATAGTCATGGAAACCTGAAATTTTCACCGAATACGTGACTACGTATTTAGACCACATACCTATATTTACGAGAAAAGTAAGCTCCGCTCAGAATCGTTTTATCAAAATGCGATCGTCGACTTACCGGTTGCTTTCAAATTCAAAATAAAAACAAAACTCTATAAAATCTTTGTCCGAGTAATACCACTTAAACGATATCCACAACACCCCCGGGGGTCGTTACCTAGTACCGTTTTTTTTTTTTTTTTTTTGTCTTCTGTCGCCCATCAAAGAAAATCATCCCGCGATAAAAAAGAAAAACGCGCCGACGAAACACCGCGGCCACATAATATATTTATAATTATTATAATATCATATGTAAGGGTTGCGCGCGCCGCCGGCCCGTCTGCTAACGTCGGCCGTGCGCGCAGCGTCGCGCGTACCGAGAGCGGCGGCGGCGGCGGCGGCGGCGAACGTTTCGCCGGCGGCGGCGGAAGTCGCTAGTCCGACGTTGTCCGGACCGGAAGTGTTGAACGTCGTGCGCGCGCGCGCGCCTTTTTATTCGCGTGTACACGCGCGAGACTCGGGACGACGGCCGCGGAAAAAAAAAACGTTTTTCTCTCTCCTCGTGCGCGCGCGCTACACCGGTGATAACACCTGGCGTGTTACGTCGTCGTTCAGTAGCGGGGGAGAAAATCAAAAAAAAAAAACGTGTTGAAATAGGTACACCGCGACAATCGGCGTTTTAATTATTGCGCTATAATCGTATTGTCCGTCGTCTCGTTGAGATATTCTCGCCCGTTCGAACAAATCCGTCGCCGCCGGTACGCGCGCACATTCCGGCGTGGTCGAACCACGGTCGTCGTAATATTCGCACGTTAATGAGCGGCGCGCACGGAGACGTCGGCGGAGTTGCCGGACGCCGCCGCCGCCGCCGGTGCTGCTGCTGCGGGTGATGATCGCGCGTGTGACCGCTTAGGAACAGTCGTGCCGGCGTAACGTTTCGCCGAGGCCCGGAAGGAAGAGGCGCGAAATCGTGCGGCGTTCGTAACAGTCATTGTACGCGGGGGGATATTCGCACGTTTCACGATGTCCAGGAGGAAACAGGCTACGCCTCGTTCGCTCAGACGTAAGTACGATGCGCTGCGCGAACACAACTTTCGTACATGCCATACGTAACTTCCGTTTGCGACGCGTGCGGGTGGAAGTTTATTGTTGTTTTTGCAGCGCCGCTCGTGTGTTCTGTTGAAACCGTCCGGCGGCGACCGGGTTCACAGCGCGCGTTATTAGCCCGGAGCACGCGACTATACGCGTGTCCGCCGCGCACTACGCCTCAAGAGGATGCTATAAGTACTGAAAGTAAAACGCGTGCAATTTACCGTAAATTTGTGTAAAAAAAAAACTAGTTTGCGCGAACATTAAAACACCGGCGGGCTACAATCAAAATAAAAACGCCGAATTCCGGAACTACTTATAGAAGAGAAACTCGATCCATACCTATACCAGTGTCGTAGCGTTTTTATTTTTTTTTTCATAACTTGTTTTTAATTTTTTACTACGTATGTAAAAAAAAACACGAATCATAAGAGTTAATTACTTAATTTAAAACGACTTTATATTAAAAAAAAAAACGCTACGACACAGATTACGTTCTCTTCTGTGTGGTACCAAAATTTGATCGCTTTTATTTTGATTGTAGCCCGGTGTCTTCATGTTCGCGTAAACCAGTTTTCAGTCTCTTATTTGAGACGTGTAGCATCCTCTTAAGGGGATTGAAAGCGGGCGTTTTCTCTCTTCGTATTACACACGCACGCGAAACATACCAAAATTTGACGTTTCCTACTTTAGATGAACGTACCGACCCATCTAGTGATGCGATAAGGATTTTGAAAACAGATTTGAATTCCTCGTGAATTTTACTGTAGAACGACTCTCCCACTTTTTTATCTTAAGACCTTGAAAAAATCGATTATTAGCGATTTTTTTTTTTTTTAAGATTGGTTCAATTAATTTTTTAAGGATTTATGAAAAAAATTAGAAATGTGGAAAAGTCGATTTCAAGTAGACTTCACGACGAATTTAAATCTGTTTTCAAATTTCTTATCGCACAGCACTAAATAGATCGATACGTTGGAAGTAGGAAACGTCCGTTTTGCTATGTTTCGTGTGTGTAAGACAAAGAGAGAAAATGCCCGCTTTCAATCCCAATTTAATCGCTTTCTGCCCCGTCGATTTTTCTACCGATTTCTTTTAGATTCATGAGCTGATCAAGGGATGTATATTTATAGGATGACGCTAGTTTTTTTTTTTTTTGTCATGTCTGTACCCGAAAATTTTACCGGAAAGACAGCCGTGCTCCGATCTTTACGTCTAGTCGGTACTATTCAATTTTTTCAAAAGCGCCTGAAAAAAAAAACTCAAAAACTACCGGAAAAATTGCAAAAAAATTGTAAAAACGCGATTTCCGTCGAAATCGATTAAGATTATCGTTATTTCTTCGTAATTTTGAAATTATAATTGTTATAGAAACTTGAAATATTCACCGAATACGTGAACTTTATATTATATTAGGGGAAAAACAATTTTCTGTACAGTTTTGGGCTATTTATATATAGCGTTTATAGATTCTGAGGTATTTAATTCATAAAAATGGGTAATTTTGGCTTTTAAGGCTTAATTATTTAATACGTCAGACGTATACGTTATACTGTATTCAATATTGTACTCGAAAAACCTTGAAAATCGTTCTGTTCAAAACTAATGGTCCTAGTGCCTTGAGATTTTTACCAAATATACATATATAACTTTGTACTGTATATTAACGAAAACAATATTTGAAAATTTTTAGCTACCTGGATTTATTGTAAGAAATTATATTAAAATGATGTTCTGCGTTAAGGTTAATCGTATAAATTACGTACTATATACACGCTATTATATTATTAATAATATAAATCGTCACGCCGAAGCTTTGCTCAGAATCGTTTTATCGAATACAATCATTTATAATTGCTTTCAAATTTAAATAGTAATAACAAAACTCTGAAATCTTCATCTAAATAATTCAGTTAAGAGCGACGTCCACAACCGCTCACTACCTTTTTTTTTCTACATTTAACAATTAGTACGTAAGTAGTACGTGCATTTTTATGACCAATCTTGAAATTTCTACGCCACTCGCTTAGCCGGGAAAACGATTTTTTTTTTCGTAGGAAAGGGCTGTAGATACGTTTGCACTCAGCCCACCTCCCAACACTCAGCCGAATTAACTTCTCCCAATACTTTTTTTTTTACTTTTACAGATATTTTTTTTCAAACCGTTGAAATATCTCTAACTATTTACACGATTACGTTATTCCGCCGTTATCGTTATAACGAAAAAAAGTACAGGGGAGGGGACTCTGTTTAATTATACATGTAAAAAAAGAGCGTCTCCATCACTTTTTACATACCTCCTCGTACCGCGGTGGGCGACTCGGAATCGCTGTAATTTTCAAATTTTTTACTCTTGAAACAATAATAACATTGATAACAAAAATAATATTATATGGTTCGTATATACGTATTATGTATATAATATTTTGTTACGTGATAGAACTATTATAAAGCCACGGTGATGTGTGAAATAACCTGCAATGGGTTTATAGATCAGCTTGCTGTCGACATATATATTTTTTAAATTACAATTATTAACGATGGACAATTAATAAGATACGATATCTGATATCCAGTGCATTAAAAAAATGATGGATCGTCTGTTTAAAAAAAAAAATAGTAGAGGTACTTACGTTAAAATTTTTGAAAAATTAGTCGAGGTATTCAGTCCTCTCGCAATCCTCCCCCCAATTCAAGCACCGGTCGTCGTATATATTATAGTGTCTATTTTTCACTAACAAATTATTGCCAGTCCGTTTAAATTTTATTTCTCTTTTTTTTATTGTTTTGGACAACTTAATAAGTATATATATATATATATAATAAAATAAATAAGTATATTGAATAAAAGTAGTTAGAAAAATGTTTTAGCAAACATTTAAAGTACAAAATACTTATATATATATATATATACTTAATGAATATACAAAAATTAAACACATGTTTACACTACTCAGTATCAGAATAGTAGTAGAAACAAATCTGTTATTTTATTATATTATGTATAGATGCGTTAAAATTTAGCTGGTCAAATTTTAATCTGTAGGTCGGGGTTTCTTAACCGGTGATCCATGGACCTCTAGGAGGCCCGTAGATGGTTACTCGGGGTTCCACGGAGTGATGGTGAGTTTTTTTGAAAATAACCCAAAAATACATTTTTTTGAAATAAATTTGTAATTCTTCGATGAATCAAGGTAGAAACTGTTATATTTTATATTGTGAATGTTATTGAATGTGTATTTATTATTTTCGTATTCAAAACAAAATCACGAAATCGATTAGATATCAAAGACGATATGCGTATTGATCTATCCGATACGATCCTAGATTTCAAGAATACAGTAATACAATCAAAACAACAGCAAATGTCACATTGGAACTTAAACTGAAAACCAAAAAAAAAATCACTCGTATGTATCCTAAACGCGATTATTCACAACAATGTATTAACGAAGTGTTGGTATCATCAATAAAAAATAATTAAAAGACTGTTTTGTTTATTTATTTATTTTTGGAGGAGAGGGAGTCCGTGGTAATACTTTATATTTGAAAGAGGTCCATGACTCAGAAAAGGTTAAGAACCTATGCAATAGGCTAATTTCGACTCTTTCTTATTAAAAGTAACGTAATATAGATCGCAATCTCTTAAATGCATCATATTTTTCCCGAGAAATCTAATATATTCCCTATACGTATGCATATATATTGTACATACGTATATGTATAATTTATACATTATATATATATACATGCATACCGTCAATTGGCCATATTTCAGACAGTTTTTAAATTTTTTTCTAAATAATAATTTGATGAATTCCCTTTTTCTCTTTATTTAAATACAAAAAAAGAAAAAAAAAAGAAATTTATATATTTTTAAGTGTATTATTTTTACTTTTAGGTAATTTGCAAATAATAGCCCCAGTTTGTTTTAACTTGGGACACTTAACGTTTTTTTGTGTTATTTCCTTATATATGATGATTATTGAAAATATAATGATAATTTCGGACAGAGAAGGTTTTTGAAATAGTTTGAAATGAAAATGAATTTAATTGATGTTTTTTTATAATGTAAATAAGGTATTATTCAAATTTTCATTTAAAACTACAAAAATTAAAAACAGAACAATATATTTCTTTGGATTATTATTATGTAATATGAAATTAAAAAAAAAAATACCGAAAACAATTTTTAGAATAAAATATGAAACTTTATGGTTACGTTTACCTACATAGTAAATTAAAACCCATCTATCCGAATTAACACGATAAAAAATAAAACAAAATTAATCACTAACTATTCAATGAAAAACGATTTTTTTTAAATTGTTAATATCTTCGTGTTATTTTCATATGATAACGCTCGATTGAAAAATATTCAAATACGTGTGGTAATTTTTGACACACTTAAACAATATGATTTTTCGCGCATTTAAAAGATGTCAACATTAAACCAGTTGATTAAAAATGACTCATACTCGTACATTACAATAAATTTATGTATACGACATTTAACTAAATATATGTATTGTTATTCAATAATATGCGCGTAGAATTTTCTAATGAAATCAGCCGAATATCTACAAATTGAAAACTAAACGAGTCTGTATATTGCTAAAAAAAAAAATAAAATAAAAAAATCATGCCAGATGACGGCGTGTACTGAATATATATGGAATGCTATGAAATGTTGTCATATCAAAAGTGTTCAAAAAATTGGTAATTGGGACGTGGGCTCCGTAAAAAACCCTCAGTCCCTCCACTTATTTCTCGAAGACCAGTGACGAGCAAGGGATAGAAACCTTTTTTCGCATGTTTTCAAACAGCTACCGCGGAAAAATTTCAGTTTTTTTTCTACGACGGATGACATAATAGAGCGGCTCTAAATAACTTATTCTTAAGCAGTTACACATATGCGTCATATGCGTAATTTTGTAGATGCGTGTCTATATGAATATTAAATAGTTATTGAAAACCCTAATTATAATGTATTGTTATAATGTAATATGTAATAGGACGGGGCTGGGGCACCGAAGAATATTTTTGACGATTTTTTTTTGAAAAACTTAAAACAACGTCGTATGTTATAAGATCTGTCTATCTTTATACGTATATACGATCGGTTAATTATTTATTGAAATTCAACGGAGACGTAGGTTATGGTTGTCATACGTTCCGGGTTCGCAGGGACACTACCGATTTTCAGCTAAGTGTCTCGGTGTCTCTAGGAAGCGTTTCCAAACAGTGACATGTCCCGGATTTCAAATTTTAGTCGTAAAAATATCGATTTTTAACTCAATGAAAACGTTTTCGCCATAAATGTCGGGTAAAATAATAAAAATTAAAAATAATTCAACGAATAAAATACAAATAACAAGCTTTATTAATAATCAAAACGGGATTGCGACAATTCCGAGGATTGGTCAATATTATACAAATTTAATTTCGATCCCTATACACGCACAAATTATAATTTAAAATGTAATAAATAAAAAAAAAAAAATTAATAATTTTTTTTTGATTTTAAATAAATTATTCGTGTACATGATTAATAATAATAATGATAATGATAATAAAAAATTTAAATCTAATTACAAAATACATAATTATTATTTATTTCAGTACAATCCTTGAAGGAAAAGGCGTATTTTGACTGAAAAAAAGTGTTCCGGATTTTGGTAAATTTAACCTGGTAACTCTAACGTAGGGGTTTATTTTATATAGTATACTGTACGTATAGTATTGTACATATTACGTTTGCGTATATTATGTGATAACAAGTTATGACATCAAAATATTATTTTAGCCGCGAGTTTACAGATTACACAACGATTATCTACTTCTATTTGAGCACACATACGCTTTCGAATACTCGATTTTGTCGATATTGTACGGCTTAAAAGTCCAGTAAAAGCAGTTTAATAGAAAAATTCTCGTTTTATATAATTGTCCATTATAGAATACTATAAATGTAAATGAATTATTAGTAATACGCATGAAGAAAATCTCATTATAGTCTCATAGACAAAAAAAAAACGCATAACGACCGGGAAAATGCGATGTTTGGTATCAATCAATTATTATATCGCCGTTTTTTTTTTTTAATAAGCAATACTGCCTGACAATGACAAACTATGGAAAATTAAAAACTTTGAAATCATTGTCATAAAATCAATATTCAAAATTTAAAAGTTATATATAAGAAGAAGGAAAAATATTTACGTAGAATTATTTAGTAAAAGACAACATTATCTGCGAAGACAGTACCCGGTTAATTTTTTGATAACACGAATTGTTTTTACGTTACATCGCAATAAAAAAAAAAGAACTAAATAGGTAATGAAGTAATACCAAATGAACAAAACTTTTTTTTACAGTTAAAGATGATATTCGAAAAAAATATTCCAATTGACATTCGTATCGCAGATAATGAATCGTTATCAATCTTAAATAAAAAAAAAAATGTAAGCATGTTCTTAACACTGTGTATCGTCTGTAACTATATATATAGAGAATTTTCAATACTTTCTCTTGTAAAACGAATTTTTTTCTAACGTATGGCGTCGTCTTAGAATCCTTATTAATATATTTTAAAATTGTCTCCAAACAGCAAAAAAAAAAAGCCTTTTTTCTTCGCGGACGCAAAAAACTCGATATAGACGCCTACAAAGAACAACAACCGTAATAAGTGGATTTATGTGCGATAAAGCTGGTACAATTAAATTCGACCTTTTATTCGTCAAATTTCAATCGAAGAGAATTTTTTTTTGCAGAGGATTTTCGTTCAAACACTCGTATTATCGTTTTCCGTTTAGATATTTCATTTATGTTGCGTGCATGGTTGTAATAACAGAATCGACCGTTGTATTATCATTACAGGACAACCGTTGCCGCCTTTCCGTCTATTACTATCCATATAGGAATAACCGGTTATAACAGACAATAACGAGCAAACGCAGTTCACCGTTGTGTTTTATGAACGGTAAAGTTAACGATTCGTCACGCGAACAGCAAATCTGTAGAGGACACGTCGTCGCGGCGATGATACGACAACATCTCAACAGATTCCGCACCAGATGATTTATTGTATCTATAATTATTATTACAGCAGTATACGACATTAATATAAAAATATTATAAACCCGTAATAATCGATTGAATCGAGCGGAAACATTTATCGAAGCAAAGGTTTTTTTGGCCAAGGAACACATCCAGTACGACAGAGTGGCACGATCTGGTGTAGACACGAGAATCGGACGTACTTTCAAATATGCCTGAAATTCTGTAATTATTACTTTTTTTTTACGTTTATTGTGTTTTAATTAACAGAGGAAAAGTACGTGTTGCGTATTTTATAATCGAAAGAATAAAATTGCGTTTTTTAAATTGAAAGTCAACCGTGTTCATAGTCCGCGAATGAAATAAAAACCATATGTTGTGCTGACCTTGTCGAGGGTTTATTCTACAAGTACGCAATTAATATTTGGTACACGCGTATGGTACGAATGGTCCATCTGTACGTTTAATTCAATGGTTATATAGTAAATTAAAATATTCTAAAAAAAATTGTTTTACCGTTTATATTACTTTATTATGTTACACGTAACTTCAGCATTTTATGTTTGCAATTTTTCGTATAAATATTATTGATTATTTATCGATTTTGATTTACGTCAGCAATCGTACCTTACATAACGATTCCAATGATACCAACGCCATTGTGTCCTACTACTATGGTAAATTTCACATAAACATCTTCAATCGTGCAAATCGTCTCATTTTCAAATTAGTTTCTGTTACAATACCTTCCCCGTCGTATCAGACTTAAGTGGGTGGCCACAGCAGTGGCATCATTTCAGTTTTTCGAAAGGGGGAGGCAAAAGATTTAACCGGTCCATTTAATTACTTTCCACTTATATTTGGCTCATTACAATTTGAATTTTATATCATTTTGATATTTATCATAGGCACGAATCGCCCGATATTTTTTTTTTTTTTGTCTTGGGCGGGGGAAATTTATTATTTTGTCTGCTCTAATAATATATTATAAACAACTGGTATATAAGTATTACCCGAGATTCAAGTTTTAAAATTTCTCTAGTCATGACATTAAACATGTTAGACATTTTTTGTGACCTGCACCTCTGAACAGCTTGTTCGAATTTAATTTTTTCTCTCTCTCTCTCTCTCTCTCTCTCTCTCTCTCTCTCTCTCTCTCGTCGTCTTAGTTACGCCACTGAAAATATCTTTTATATAATTCCATCTATTATAATATATGAGTTTATAATTGGAAGTAGTGCCAATGGATGCTCTGTTCTTTCACGTCGTCACATCTCGTTATCATATTTACTTATTGTATTATATTTTGTGTATACAGATTGTAAATTTTGAATAAAAAAAAAAAATTAATTTTAAGGACAACAAATGAGCAGTGCAATTTATTATTATATAGTGAAATTTACGTTTTTAAATTGTACCTAACAGATAGGCCATACTTTTTTCTTTTTTGATGAAGAAAAGGAAAGCGCAAAATTCCAGATGACTTTTTGGTACCCGAACTGCAAAACGTTCATGGTTATAACCAAAGAACACGGGGTTTCAGCAAGACGGAGACACACGTCCAATACGTTTGTGCCACGAGTCGCTAAAAATTTTCCCTCGGAAATTGATCTCCAGTAGAGGTGACATAAATCTCAAATCCAAAGCGTACGTCGATAATCCGACTTCTCCGGCGCGGTCGAGAGAAAATATCTGTAACGAAATGGCAGCGGCCGCCACGCGACAGTCTGTGTATGCCGAGCTGTCATGAGAAATTCTGCCGTTCGTTTGAATGAGTGCCGCGAGCGTGATGGTTCGCACCGTTTTTATGAAATAAATGTCTAAAGTGTGCGTTTTAATGATAATTATAATAATAAAGATTTTATCGACAGACGTCACAACCTCTCTTCTATATTTATACATCAAAATAAAAAATTTCTTTTGAGACACCCTGTATCACGACGTACGTTTTTATTCCACGTCGGTTTCATTCCGGTAGTTTTTTATTTTCAGCCCCGCAGATACGATTTCAGTACCGGAATTTTTCCACCTCGTTGTATACAATGATAAATGATAATGTTTGATAGGTGTTATTATGAAAATCGATCGGGAATCGTGGTGTGTGTGTGTGTGTGTAATTACTTTACCGTCCGCGACGGCGATAACCGAGTCGGAGTCGTAGCGGCGGCGGCGGCGGCGGCGGTAACGCATCGGTCAAAACGAATTCCCGTTGTAACGCAATGGGAAATTCAACGGGCACGGTCAGGTCTCTGGGGACGCGGCGTTGCCGGCTCGGTTTTCCCGCCGGTACACAGCGTACGCGCGCCCGTTCTGCCTTCCAACTCCGTCACCGCCGCGCCGCTCGCACCCTTTACACACACACACACACGTGCGCGCGCGCGTGGTGAGGGGGGGCACGACCGATGGCGGTGAGGGTGGTGGTGGTGGTGGTGGTGGTGGTGGTGGTCGTTTTTCACCGCAGACGAAGCGGCTATGCCCAAACTTCACCTCGCCGACGCCGTTTCACGAAACGGGTCCGCGGCGGCTGCGGTAACACAAACTTTTTCGTACCGATTCCTCGTGTGCGCCGCGCTTCTCCTCCTGTACTTATACGGGGCACAGTAGTGTAATAGTAGTGTATTATATTATAGTTGTGCACTTATATGTGTGCAGTACAGTAACAGTAATATTTGTAGTAGTAGTAGTAGTAGTGGTGGTGGTGGTAGTAATAGTACCGAACCGTCGTCGTCGTCGTCGTCGTTGTCTTTGTCGTCGTCGTAGCGGTCTCTTGGGGACACGCGCCGCGATCGTCGGACGGGCCGCGGGGTCCTCGTCGTCGGTGTGTGCGCGCGCGCGCATTTGTGTATGTGCGCGTTTTGCACGTATATGCGCGTATAAATATATTTACGCGCGCGTATAAGTACGGTGGGTGTCTGGGTGGGTGGAAGAGGAGAAGTGAATGTCGGCGCAGCTTTTCGGTATATAACTGAGGGGACCAGCTGCTGTCTCTCGAGTGTCTCGGCGGCGGC
Organism: Slavum lentiscoides; assembly: GCA_032441835.1. Classification (NCBI taxonomy): domain Eukaryota; kingdom Metazoa; phylum Arthropoda; class Insecta; order Hemiptera; family Aphididae; genus Slavum; species Slavum lentiscoides. Next base: position 11,258,735 of record CM063712.1, on the reverse strand, counting down.
GGCGGCGGCGGCGGCGGCGGTCCCCCGGGGGATATACGCGAGCACACAACTATGGCGAAAACAGCGGGCGCGGCGCGCGCGCGAGCGAGCGTGTGTGTGCGTGTGCAGCGCGCCCGCGAGCTCGGTCGAGACGGAAGGGACGCGGGGGTGCTCGTCGGCGTAGTTGTTGCGGCGGTTTGGAGGCGCGGGATTAGCGGTCGCGGCGGTGAAGGGTATGGAAACCCGGTCAGGTGCCGCATTCGTCTTGTCGCGGGCACAACCTTCAGCCGAACTTGGCGCACGTGTGTGTGTGTGTGTGACAGTCGCGAAAATTGCGAGATTGAACTTTTTCACACACACACACACACAGAGCCGTCCCTACAGTTTGCGGGGCCCAGGGCATAACATTTTTCGCGGCGCCTTAAAAACAATCGTGGCTCTGCTTAGTATTGTCGTAACAATTTAATAATTCGATATTATGTCTTTTTTTTTTGCTCATCAGTATTAATAATAATAATAATAATAATAATAATAATAATAATAATAATAATAATAATAATAATAATAATAATAATAATAATAATAATAATAATAATAATAATAATAATAATAATAATAATAATAATAATAATAATAATAATAATTTATTTATTTGGAATCAATAAATAAACAATAACACCCCAAGTGGTAAGAGTATAATATACAAAGATAATACAGTAAATATAGAATGAAAAATAACATTAATTATTTAAATTGTAAATATTTGTTTTTAACGCGGTACAAGAATCAAAAAAAAATCAAAATTATTTATTTGATTGCACGCGTTGTTGGTAATAGCGGCACACCGGACTATTAGTAAAATAATTTTTTTTTTGACTGGGGTATAGCAAAGGGGGGATTATGTCTAGAATTGAAGGAGGGTACTTTAAGACATTTAATATTACAGTACAATTAATATTTTAGTCCATTTTTTAACTGAAACGATAAATAAATATACAGTACATTTCTTTAGTTTTGATTAATAATCCGTATACAATTAAAAGCTATAATATTTAATTGTAAATTATTGATTTAGAAACAGAAGTATTTTATGTACTTATACTTAGCTTTCTTTCGGGAAAAAAATATACTGTACATTCACTCATTCATAACTCGCAGCAGTGTGAAAATAAACATATCATATAAAGATATCGGAACATCAATAAAAAAAAAATGAAGACATGGGAAACGGATAAATTAAAAATGATAAGAAATTTAATCTTGGATTATCCTCCAAAATAGGCGAAAATAGATTATTTTGTGTAGAAGCATTGGCGATTATTTTGTGATTTTAAAGTATATCTAAAATGGAATATTTGGACAGTGAAATAATATTTTTGCCACATTCAAGTAGAAAAACAGTCGCTGTTGCACCAATAATAGTCCCATTATGAATTCAAAACTTAAAAGCGTTTACAAAAATTATGGGCCCTTTATATATGTGGGCCCCGGAGACGTGGCCCCTCTTAATCCGGGCCTGTCTACAGTACTTACATGCACGCTACGGCATTTTTCGATAATGTCGTAATATCATTACACATATAATATTTTTAACGGTCATCTTCGCCATCGGTACACAGCCTGTAAATTGGAAATTCGAAATGTTGGTTTTTTTTACTCACGAGCCTGACGTGATTTTTTTTTTTTATTAATTTTTTATTAGCAATCAATTTTCTTCTCGTATACGTACTCGTTCGTTACCGGTTAGGTATGCACAATGCACATATTATATAAATATATATATATATATATATATATACTCGTATATATGTGTATTAATATAATCGCGACGTGGTGTACTTAAAAAAGAAAAGTTTCGTCGAGTCCACGGGGCGTGTATATATATATATATATATATATATATACGGTGTAATGTATATATAACCGTGTACATGGACGAGTGTAGAGTAATTCCCCGAAGCTTTCATGAAAATAAACTTTACTTCCATTAAAATTAACTAAACAACATTTTTTTTTTAGCTTAGGTATATATACAAATCGCCGTTAAGTCTATATATATATATATATATATATATATTATTTATTATATGACTTAAATAAAATATACGACCGTAAAAAAAAAAACAGTACTTATATTCGTAAATTAAAAAAATTGCGCCAAAATCACAAATTTCTAAGTAGGTATTGGTTTTAATTTCGTTTTGTGAGTCTAGGATAAATTCGACTCGTTAATAATATGGAATTATATAATATTACACATGTCGCTATAATTTTACGGATCGCAGAAGATTAGTAGACAAAACGCAATTATAAGATCAAAAGAATAATAATTATTACGGCGTTTGGGCTGAGAATTTTAAATTTAAAAGAAAAATCTGGTCGACGCTTTTTTTATTATCATAAAATAAAAGGAGAATAATATTTGGATAATTCGAAATTGAAATTTATTCTAGTCAGTATTTTGTTTATTATATGATTTTAAACACGCGAAACGATATTCGAATAAATATTATAATTCTGTCTCAAGATTTTTATTAATAAAATCTACACTAATGTATTGAAATGACGGTGATTTTAAAAACGTTAAAACCTGAAGAGTGCGAAGTGGACGTGAAGAATACAGAAATGTCGTCCGTTTTATAATATAGACACGGCGTTGGTGTGCTATAATACGCGTACTTTTAAAGTGCGGTATACGCCGTGCGTGTTCAAATATAAATTATTTTTCGATTGGATTTAAATAAAAAATATTTCGTTTTAATTACGATATACCGATCGTTTGGGTTCATACAAAATTCGTGTTGAGACTTTTTGGATTTCCAGTATATACCTATACAAATATTACTGCACTACAGTGACAATGAGACAGTGTCAAAGCAAAAGGTTTTCATCATCAAAGCATTAAAAGACGAACCTGCAGAATCATACACTTATATTACCACGGATTCAGCAGGCAGTCACTTGTGGTGGAAGGCGAATTTTAAATCTAATATTTAGGGAAAGTACGAATATTTTTTTTAATATTGTTTTTAGGGCTGAATTTTGAAATAAAAAAAAATTGTTATACGTGTAAAATGTTTACTCGAGGTCACGGGTCAAGTCATAGAATATCGAATGTTATAATTCCAATATACGTTTTACGTTACGTCCAAAACGCGTCGAGTTCTATATAAAATAATTTTTTTCGTCAATTTAAATTTATTTTAAACTTCGAGTAAACAATATCTGCTGGTAATAGTCGATTTTTAATTATTATTACAGGCAGTCTCACCGAAAATTAACCTCCGACGAATTAAAATTATTGTCGTTCTGATTTTATTAGTATAAAATATTTTCTAGGCATTTTGTCGCTTTATTTACTTGGTAAATATTATTTATTATCTAGTGAACAATGAGCACGTATTTAATATCAAAGCTGCGTTGTGTGTGGTGTTTGAATTTAATATTTTTCGAATGTTTTTATTCAAGACATTTTTTTTTCGTTTGTTAAATTAAGTACTTGACGTGAAAATCGATCGAATAATTAAAAATTGTTCGTAGCACGGCGCTTCGAATAGACAATCTCGCTACAGCGAATGTAGACGCTACGTCGCTACGAGGCAGTATGTAAGTATGTTAAATCCAATGATGTTCTTGAAAACCATTTAGAAAAATGTATACGTTTGCCATTATTTTTGGTTTTTATTAAATATATAAGAATGATAATAATTATTGATCTGAAGAATTTAAATAGAAAACAGAGTAAAACCCGTGGTTAAAAATTCGTCCAAAGACTTATCTGAAAATTTCCCTGTTTCTCGTACGCCAATTCGTCGTTGTAATAGAAAAGTGTACAACTAAATACTTTAAAAAAAAGATTTATAGAAATTACGGTCAAAACGATGAACATTTTCGAAAAAATTCCATTTTCCCTGTCCATAATTTTTCTTAATACAAGTACCTGTATGGTGCCTACCTATATCGGTAAAATGTTATCTACCAAAAACTGTTGCACAGTACTTATTGAGTACATCTATTGATATTGTAATTTTTCAAATATGACTTACTTCATTTATTGCTGATAAGTATTGTATGTATTTATCATTGTTATTCTATGTTAGTATTTGATATTCACGCATTTTCAAATAAATAAATTCGTCCTCTGAGTTTTTATGCAATAAGAAAATCATTCATGCGACTTGTTGATGAAAATATCGTCTACTATTTGATTAAATAGTTTATTATCTGAAAAGAAGGTAGTTAGTAGTGAGTCGTGGCTGATGTGGATGTCTGTTCTTAGACGCGTACTTTGGCAGACATTTTAGAGTTTCATTGTTATAATGAATTTGAAAGCGATGATAAATCACTGTATTCGAAAAACGATCCTGAGCGACGCCAGTATAGTTTATTATAATTATAGAATAATATATCAAAATATTATGTACGTCTAAGCTTGTATTACATGTCGAGCTTTTAAAAAATACAAACATTTTCAACGTCCAAAACGGGAAATGTGTCGGTTTATAATTGCATTTTTTGTGTTGCTATTAATGATGTGCAAGTAATCTACGGGATAAATCGAAAAACGTATCAAGTGAAGTACCAAATAGATTTATTGGTACCTAAAAGCGTGTAAAAACCACCCGAACACTTCTTCTCCACTAAAAAGTATTCATAGAGAAAAATATTTTAAAAAAACATATCATTGTGAAACCAATACTTTCTTCGTTTCATTCAGAGTCTAGAAATCAAGAGTAAAACGTTGACTGGTATTGCTGAGTAAAATCGAAACTCCTCATAACGTTATTTCTAACATTTGTGATATAAATATTGACGACGTCATTAGGTAACTTTTTTTTTTTTAAATTATTAATATGTACGTCATGCCAGCCCCCCTCATATTGGAAATGTACATATTATTTACTTTATTTACTGATATTTTTATTATTAATTACTGATATTTAGTATGTAATTTGTATTAATATTATGCATAATACAGCTATTAGTTTGTCTTTCATTAATTCTAGGATATTTGATTTTAAGAGCTCATTTCGTCTTATAATTTCAATTAAATTTTAAAATATTTGATTGAAATGCAAGTTTTTCAGTTTGTTTCCAAGACGTTTATTTCCCTAAACTATATATATATATATATAATCAAATTGTAAATTAATCAAATATTGTAAACTTTAAAATTTAATTATTATTATCAATGTGTTTTTTTTATGCAAAGTATAAATAGAAATTAACAACTCAAAATCCTTATTATTATATAGCTATTTAAATAATACATATTTACCTAGTTGTATATATACATACAATATACATGTATAAAGGTATCACATATTTGTTTTGTACATTGAAACTATTGGATTTATTGTTGTTGTAGTTCTTAGACATACCGAACAAAGTTTAAAAACACGAGTTACCATAAACGGGTAAGGAATTAAATATATCGTATATTTTAGTACGCTATTATTTCGTATTCAGTTTATCGAATTATAAACATTCAATTCGAATTTAAAATCTCCCCGCCTGCACCGCATATAACTTTTAATTGGTAAAAAGTCGACCACTGAAACTTTTGAGACTTATTTCAGACTCTTTTAGGCCCATCGCCGCTTCCATTGCGTACCAGCTGTTCGTACTGTTCACTGATAGTCTTCCTCCATCCCTTACTCTTGTCGAGTTTAAAGGCGGTCTGTGAATGCACCGTTTGTCGGGGACGTCATATTGGTCTTGTTCACCGCGGATTTCCGTATATCGAACGTTTCTTTTCACTCTGCGCTGGTGGTCCTTCGTTCTTATACATTTTTCTCGGTGTCCCTTAAAAGGACGAAACTTTCTTCGTAATATATTTTCATTAAATGTCATACTAATCATCACCCGTCTTCGTCCGCACGACCGCGCATACACACGCATCCACAGCACTACGGATCTGTCTAGGACCGTATCTAACGAGAAATATCACTTATTTCTAGCCGCGTTACGTCTTCGGATGATGTCCTCTTGACTGAATCGAGTCTATTGTAATATAATAGCGATGAATATATATATATATATATAAACCGTGCCGAACCGCGGTAATAATAATAATAATTCATACGACTATTCAACCGTGTAAACACCAATTTTCTTATGACCGGTGTTTATGAAAAAAATCGCAATGCAGGCCGGGCGCAAATTACCATTCTGCACACGAAATAAAAACCACGAATGAATCCGGTCCTCTTATTTATCCGGTATATTTCTGATAACAATACAATGTTCCGCGTTATTTTACGGAAAGTATAAATCCGGAATTATATTATGTTCCATGGCATTTGTGATATCAGTGTATTATCATTATATTGTACTCATCCTAGCAGATAAGTAGCTCGCTTAGACACCTTCATTCGCTCGCTCCTGTCGGAATTTAAATTAAAAACATCCATCGATTTATTATGAAAAACCATCTAAAGTTACTGAAATGCGCACGTTTGGTTTGTTTGATAGTGATACGCTGATAACACTGACATCAGTGGCGTAATTACGAATGTTATATGGGAAGGGATAGACAATTTAGCATTGGATAATCCATAATTGTAATGACCCTTCCAACATTAATCAGTCGAGGTTAAAGTGATTGCGACACTCGTATTTTATACTTTTATTATTTTATTTAATAAAAACGAAATACTTTATAATAAAATTTCTAATTTTCTTCGTTTTTTTTTAGCTAATTTATTGAGTAAGTACTTCATCCATTTTTACTTCAAAATCTGACTACGAGTAAATCTCATTTCGGTGACCTAACCTAATCGCATCATACCAGTTGGTATATCAATAAACTGAGGAATTCTACGAATAATGATAAATACTAACAGATTTTGTTAACACAAAAAAGGATCATTTTTAATTATTGTATTTTTTATACATTAGACGATACGTTATGTAAAAAAAAGAAAGCCCATGGAAGGGGATCCATCCCCCGTATCCCCCGTAATTACGCTCCTGACTGACATCACAAATGGATCAATCAGAGGACCGGGATTCATTCGTGAGTTTTATTTCGTGCGCAGATCGGTAACATGCAGGCCGAGCGACAAAGAATGCCAAAGTCACAAAAGAGCCCCTCCCGCCGTCAAACTCTATATAGCGAATTATTATTATCTCGCGAGGCGAATCGCGGCCGCGCCCCTACCGTATACCGTCGCCACTGCCATAGTCGCGCCTAATGCGATTAGTCCTAGTAGTCGGAACCACTATAACCTGCAGCACACGAGTGCGTGCCGTCCGCCGACAATATTATTATTACGGCGGCCCGTAAACCGTTGTGTGACGGCGACGATGTGTTAACACACACGCGCGCGCGAACGCCCACCCGTTGACAAATCCGTCCCTTGGGTGGTGGAGGAAGGGTACAGGTGGCGTTTCCGTCGTTATTATTACCGTTACAAACAATATTATCGTGTACTATATAATCGCGCGAAAAGTCGCGTTTCAGGCAGGGCCGGCGAGATGGGGGGCGTTTACGGGTCCTCACTCATTACGTAACACATTTTTTTCGGCAGTCCCGCATAATATTACGATAAAGATTTGTCAAAAAAAAGAAAAAAACAATTCAGACATAAATTTGAAATTTGAAAAAAATATATATTTTTTATTTAACCAACTATGTTGTATGGTTCAGAGTGTTGGTGGGCGGTGGACAAGAAAATAGAGCAGAGAATCATGTGTAGCAGCAGAGATGAGAATGCTTAGACGGATGAGTGGGGTGACAAGAGAAAATAGGATAAGAAATGAATGTGTGAGAGAAAGCATAGAGTAGCGTCTATCGTGGAGAAGATGATAGAGAATAGACTCAGGTGGTTACTGGTTTAGTGGTCGTGTTATGAGAAGATTCGGAAGCGGTTATGGAAATGAATGTTGAAGGAAGAAGAGGAAGAGGAAGACCGAAGAAGAATAGTGGTTGAATGCGATTGAGTGTGGTATGAGGACTGCTGGCGTGTGCGCGGAAGATGTGGGATATCGCGTTGAGTGGAGGAATAGTTGCGACAGAAGCGAGGGAGAAGAATATATTAATAAGATTTATTATATTATAAGAATATATTTGTGACGGGTAATGTTAACATTTGGATAATGTCGACATTAGTCAAATGTTAACATTAGCCGCCATTCATATTGTTAAAACCTTGGATAATGTTAACATTAACCGGATAATATGACATTAGCCAAGGACCATTGGCTAATGTATTAACAACTATAGGAATGTATCAGTCATGAGATAAAATACTTTTAATCTATTATTAACAATATTAAATATATTATTATTATTATTATTTAAATATATTACATTTAAGAAAGGGTGCCCGCAAGGAGGGGGGAATTAGGGGACAACTCTCCCTCCCCAGCAATGACGTAGCTGAAACCTTGGGGCCTCCTAAGAAATAATCACGTTTTCTGTTTTTTCTTATTATAAAAACAAGCAAATTGTACAAAAAGAAAATTATTATTTTCATTCATTAACTTTTAACCCCTGATACATAAATCAATACGTTATAATATTCGACAGAGATAATTTATTTATCAATGTATTCATTTTTAAGAGAATAATTTATATTTCAATGCGTAAGATTTAAATATTACACATGGAAAGCTGACGCTCTGGTTTACAAGGGATTTCCTGCTTGTGTTTTGATTTTTTGGTTTATTTATATAACAATAAATCGAATACGCTATAAGATAAAATTATTATTATATTATATTAGTTCATGTTTGCAACCCACGATGTAGAGATTTATATTATTGTATTGTATAATCAATAGATTTATATCCACCTTGTTATTAAGTTGTTGATGAATTTGGGAAAGACAAAAGAAAATTGCAATTTGTGTTCAGTTAGTTGTGTTATAAAACTGTACCTCAGAACCAGACGAACGTAAGTCCAAAAATAACGATTTTCAGATTATTACATTTTTGGCATGTAAAATCTGTTTTTCGTCAAACCATAATGATGGAAGTCCGTTAAAAATTCTCTTTTAATTAAAACAGATTTTATATGCTAAAAATATAATAATCTGAAAATCTGAAAAATTTTGCACTTACGTTCGTCTGATTCTGAGGTACAGAAATAGTTAAAGACTTATATTAATTGTACTCGTAATATGTAATACCTGTATAATAACTTTTCAATTTAAAAAAAATTATTTTTATTAAAAATACACATTACATAATACTAATAATGGTGTTTTTGATTTTTAATACAAAATAAGACTGCCCTCCCTTGAATTTTCATCTGCGGGCGCCCTTGCATTTAAGTTATAATAAATTAGTAATTAGTAATAAATAGAATTTTAATTTAATTTTTAATTTTTATTAATACTAGTACCTAGGTATAAAATAATTTTATTTATTATTACATGGCATGCTTCCATGACATTTTGTGTTACAGAAAATATCAGACGATTTACATTTGCATCGATTGTTATTACATTTCCCCTTACATAAACCGACTAACTACAGATGGACGTCGTATATTGTATAGCATATAAAATTATAACAAATATTCCGTCCAATTAAGATAAATACTTCACTTTATTATTAAGATAAGTTATAAGTTAAGATAAAATAAGTTATACTCTGGCAGTCCAGCGCTTTACTATTGCGATAATTTAGTATACAGCAAAAAACTTTTACATCACTTTTAATATATAACACTTCAAATATCAATATTATCCATTATTGATTGGCTAATGTTAACATTATCTGGATAGTGTTGATATTTTATATTTATAAACAAAGTATTACACATTAGCCAAAACGCATGGCAAATGTCGACATTATCCGAATGTTAACATTACCCGTAACATAAATATTTAGACATCCGTGGAAAATTTTCGATATTATTTTATAGCGCGTTAAAAAAAAATCCGTGAGTATTATTTTAGAAAAATTGTCGACTTCTACCCGCAACCGTCGCGAGACCTATACAATTTACGCCTAATAATTTTGACCTTTAAATATGGCCTTTAATAAAAACGAATAATATTCGATAATATATTAACTAAGGAATTTTGGGATTATTTTTTTGAAAAATTTTATTTACAGTTTTTTTTTTTTTATAGACAGTTATAACAGTTTTTTTTTAATAAGCGGTAGATATTAGTTACGCGATAATCAAATTACCGAATATTTTGTTGAAATAAAATTTATTGTAAAAATAATTCCTATAATACGTGTCATATAGATTATGCTATCTTTTAATTTAATTTATAAATTATAAATACTTGGCGGCCAATACCTGTATTGTTCTTTGTGCTGTGAAGTTTTTTAAAAGTGTTTTCGTGTTGCATAATATGAATTCCATCACTATAATAAGTCGAGTAATAATAATAGTTTTTTTCATAATCATTTACGTAGACTACCCGGAATCCCACTCACCCCGTTTTATGTGTGCAACACTTGAAGTGTGGGATGGTCGCCACTGTGAAGCCTGTACGCGGCTCGATAGCCGGCCGTAAGTACGCTGCTCACGTACGACGGGCGGTGGAGGATTCGTGAGAATTTTTATTCCACTTAAACCGGAGCAACGGGTCCTTCGACCCGGGAGCCCTCGGGGCCTTTTTTTACGTAGCTCGCGATAAACTTTCCTAAGCGTTACGAATTTTCTCGGTTACGTTTGGAAAACTTTTGCTAAACGCCCGCAATAAAACGAAATATGAAATAATTATAATAATGCTTGTGCAACAGTAAAACGTACAATAAGCCCCATATTATAACGTTATCGCCGTCGAAAACGGTGGGAACGAATGTTTTAAAATCGGTTGGGAGACGGGCCGGGAAATGGGCCCGTAAGATTGCTGTAACACGTTATGATCATTGCGCACATTGAATAGTGTATATTATGTCAGTTAATTATAGAAACGAAAAGTGTTCTGACCTAGAAAACCGCCGGTTTCAAGAGAAACGGACCGATATATAGGTGTTTCTAGCAAACGGGTTACTTTTCTGAGCTGTATACTTGTAGTTTTTATTGTGTTTTAATGAAAGATCATTATGGTCTGTAACGTCATTATTAGAACTAGGGAATTCGTGCCCTAAAAAAACATCAAAAAATATGCACGCATTTATGCCCTAAAAAATCATCAAATATGCCCTTAAAATACGTACAGTCACTAAAATATATGCCTATCAAAATATGCATTCAAAACCAAAAAAATTTAAATGACAATATATCTATTATAGGCACGCATATAGTAAAATAATTAATAATTAATGAAAAAATTATTAATTTATAGCGTATTAATATTACTTAATGATATTTAAAAAAAAATTCGCAAGACAAACTTACACCGAGTGATTAAAATATCCCATTTCATGTGATCCGCGTGAAGTAATTTCAGCGGTTCATAATTTCAAATAGAAATTATCGAGTAGAATGGGAAAATACACGGCCCACTCATTTCATCGAATGCGCTTTCAGATATATTTATAAGTGTGTGTATATATATATTTTTTTTTACCAATTTTAAAGTTAAATTAAAAACTAATTTTTCTTAATTACTATTGAATTTAGTGAAATATCCTCTTAAAATTAAAATAAGCACAAACGCGCGAAAAAGAGCTAAATATACAAAAATAAAAAATTTCTATAAACTCCGAGTACTGTGAAACGAATTTCTGTATCACTAAGCTATGTTTTGAATAATTATCAGAAAACATGCAAACTCCTATAAGTCCCTAGCCCTAGTCATTACGAATTAAAATTATACGTATAACGAGTAAATCGTAATGAAATTGTTTTTCAATACAATTTATTATATTTATATCGCGTGTGCGGCCCGCTAAACTTATGTAAAATAATAAATTACCTTCTGCCCAAAAAGACTGAAGACCCCCGACTTGAAAAAAAAAAACCGTTCGCCTCTTCGTAAAAATTATTTTTGCCATCTCGTTGTTTTAGTGCATAACGTTGTTGTTGTTTTTACGTTGTTCTTGAGAGTTCTTACGTTATGAAATGTTTTTTACACTAGAGATAAACAGAGGAAAAGAAACATGTGACACGAAATCACACACACACACACACACACAAAAAAACGTTACGAAAAGTTGTCATGGTAACCAATCGATCGATCGATTTTAATTTTATATTTTCCATCCTATTTTTATTATTAATAAAATAATTAACAAGAAATCAATTTATAATGTTTTTTTTTTTTTTAATTAGTGCGATTCGTTTTAATATATTTTTCGCGTTTTATTTAGACAGCACAATTTTTTTTTTTTTTTTTTTAAAGCTCCCAACAAAACAGTAAACATATATTACGATAATATGATAGTTCACGTAGCAACAGATTATGCGCGAGTATAAAACGTATGAATTATTATATGAATTCAAAAGTATAGGTACCGTTGTAAACGTCAAAAAACATATATATATATATTTGTCTAAAACAGTGAATTTCATGATCGTGTTTGGTAATATGAGCATAATAACAGTTTTTTTTTTTTGTTATAATCAACGAACGCGCATATTCACATCGGAATTATTATTCCGTTATTACGCTGAATTTATTATTTATTTTTATACTCCTATTCCTGCAGTGTATCTCGTTATTATTTTGACGACTGTATATATATATATAGAATATAACCGCAGAAAGACTTTAAAAAAACATTTCACGCATTAACCTAGTTTTTAGTTTAAACTTAGCATTTATATATGTATATATAATGTATAATATGTGTAATAATTGTGTTTATTTCTTTCTAGGAAGATATAAATTATATATATATATTTTCCTGAATAATCAGGAAAACGAAACGCGTGCGTTTAACCAACACAGAATTTGAACGAATTCTTTATTTTTTTTTTCAGAATTTTTTTCTGGACAGCCCGAACAATGTAATATAAAATATCGGTGGTAATATGTAATATATATATATATATATATATATATATTATACATTTCCTGAATTAGATTGCGTATCGGCCCACCGTCGTAAATATTTGATTGTCGAATAACTGCGTAGGTGAAACTAGACATTTGTATTAGTTTGGGCTAACTTAATATATAGATACTTCCAGTTAAAAAAAAAAAAAAATCAATCTTTAACTAAACCGCGGCACAGTCGAACGCACGCGTATTATTATTAAAAACGTTCGTGAAGATAAACGACGTTTAATTAGGCACTAACATTTTTTTTTAAAACTTTTAAAGTTTTATATTGAATTCCGATCGAAGCGACGAATATGTATTGGTTTAACAATTTTTTTTTTAAATTTTAGCCTTTTTTTTGTATAGAAACGGTACTTTATTTGACACGCGTTTCTCGATTTTCCTTCTAGTTTTAGAAGCGTAAGGAGCAATTAATAAATAGTTATAAAAATTGATAAAATTGTCGATCGAGATTTTCCTCAGTGTTCTGTTGGAATTTCAAAAATAATGCAGACTTTTTTACCGTCCTCCAAATTTGTTGCCAATTTACAACAATATTAATATAATATATGCGCATTATTATATAAAAAGATAAAAGAGCGTTTCGGGTAGTCTAATAATATTGCTTTACCTGAAAATTTTAAAAACAAAGTTAATTTTTATGGTGTTCAATAACATAATTAAAATATCGTTTTCAAAAATTTCGGTTTTTTTGTAATTTTTTTTTTTTAATAAGGCTTTTAAATTTCGTATAAAGCGAACGATTTTTTCTATAAACATTTTCACCACGAGTGTTTTTGGCATTCAAAAGCTGTAAACTTTATACGACATTTTATTTATATAATTTTCTACTATTATATTCTTCTACTCGGAAAAATTCATCAATTTCACGTGTTATTTACAGTAAAATTTCTTTACGTAATTTATAATTGAAAATTTCATAGAAAAAAAACTCTTATTGCCATTCCGAAATGTATACAAATTTATAATTATCCGAGTTCACGAGTACAGACGTATAAAAATGTTTTTCAAAACCGTTAAACTAATTTAATTTCAGACTAGAAATGTCGTTCTTGGAGCATTCATTAATTATGACGAACTATGAAGTAGCGTCGTTCTGCAACATATGCGATTTTTCGAATGCAACGGTTCATAATATATCGTTCTCAAATCCAAAACAATAATTCAATATTTTAATGTGTCTAAAATAAAGCGTTTGAATCGGTACTGTTTTTTTTTTGCCGAATCAAGCAATTAACAATAATACACAGTTTATATACATATATATACCGTATGAGCAACGAGTAATTTTTTTTACTTTTTCGTTAAGGTTGGCCAGGATGGTTGGTTTTTTTGAATTTTATCGCGCATACAAACGAAAAATATTTCAGCTATAATCATAATTAGAGCGTAGAAAAAATCGGAATTTAATACACGCTCGCGGGACTTTTTCTTAATTAATTAATTTTTTTTGTTTTTTTTTGCCAACAGTCGTCTATTTCTGGATCCCAAAACGGAATTTCACGCGAAACGAAAAAATAAAAAAAAATATGCGCATACGAATAACGTAATGGACACTGTGATATGTGTTTTGAAATGAAATTACCAATTTCGCTTAATGCGCGGTGGCTTCGGCGTGTTAAATATATAATATGTATGTATATATATATATATATATATACGCCTATTAACAGACGACGGACTATGTATAATTAATAATATTTAATAATAATCGACGGGGTCAGCCGATTTTCCGCGGCACACATTATACAAATAAATCTGTAGCCGATGCACGAACATTTGCCCGCCATTAGGATAAAATATGCGTGACGAATGAATTATTATCGTTTTGATGGGGTACATCGCATTGCACTTATATTATATATATATATATATGCCCAATCCCTTATTATATATATATATATATATATATGCCCAATCCCTTATATATATATATATATATATATATAATATAGGCGGAATTTTCGATCGAAATCCTTTTATCGCGGTTTATTCCCTTTCGGATTAATATAATAATATTTCGATATGAAAGGTACACGAATGCACGGAAGTCGTATCGGATAAAATTCACTGTCGTTGACGAAAGAATATTATCGACGAAATATGTTGTCTAAAAGGTGTTCCGCAAGTGTGTTATTACGTTCTAGAACAGTGGTGATCAACCTTTTTTTTTACCCAGGGCCATAAAAAAAAATTTCTTGGCCGGCCAGAAAATCTGAATTTTTCTTAAAAACGAATTGAATATTAGATATGGACGTTCTTAACGTAAAATTTAATCACGTTTCTCATTGTACGTCTTGACACCGAATTATAAATCTAATTATTTATGAAGTCCTGATTATTATAAAACATAAATTAAAAAAAAAAGTATAAAAACATTTTTTCGACGATAAGCAATAGGAAAAGAAAAAAATATTCATTTACACTTTATTATAAACTTAATTATATACGTTACGGTTTTGGATAACTGAAGGTTTTTTCTTTTCAATTTTATTTAATATACTTTAGGTTAGTAAATGATCACGGGTCGTATAGTTGATCACCACTGTTCTAGAAGAAAAATTCGTGTTTTTCCTTTAAGTTCAAAAAGGCTTAATAATGTTTTCTCGATCCATCTCCGGGCGATTTACATTATTATTACTTTCGGAGACGGTATTTAACGGCGTTTTCGTGACATCACTTTTTGTTAAAACAATTTTGCTTTGATTGCAGTTCGATGAAGACGTACTTTTTTGTGAATTTTTGTCGTTTTAACGATTTAAGAAAATTGCTACCGGGGGATTGCGGTGTCTTTATACGACGTTGAGACTGTACTATCTTCAAACCTCAGTATAGTCGACTCTCTGTTTTCAAAGGCGGGAGACAGACCAAGACTCGGAGGTCGGAATATCGCGGATTAATATATTAATATTATTAACGTTATCGTGGTATAATGTAGATAACAATAACTACTGATTGTATAGTAACTAATGCAGACTATAGAGTACGCATTCGAAATAATATATAATATATATTATTATATTATGTAGTATTGCAGATACAATAAGTCACGCATACTTCGTCACAAAACAAGGCCAATGTTAATAATGTGTGCATGTCATATAATACGGATGAATATTATTTATGTATAGGCGAGAAATTAAAAAACTTTCGGATTATTATTTATATAATGGACAATTTTTTACTCGTAAATTGTGTATATGAGTAAGGCCCGGATTTATATGCATTTGCATGTTTTTTTTTTTTTAACAGTCCAAAAAGTAGCTATACACATATAAGCTACGAGTTTGAATTGTAGTCAATAGATCTGAAATACAAAGTTTTATTTCGCAAGTTTTTTTTACGATTTTTTCATTGCACATAGATGGTTTTTAAATGCATATTATTATTATTTTAATTATATTAATTTTTCTAAAAAATATTTACGTATTGTTGTATTTTATAAAATTACATAGATGCCCGCTCGTTACACCCATATTTCCATTCGGTTAACCACATCATTTTTTCGATATTGCTTTTCGGATTGTAAACATGTCGAAAATACCATAGCAAATAAATCATATGTACACTTATGTAAACATTTTTAAGTAATAAAAATAAAAGAACATGTTTTGGAAATTGAATTTTTTTTTTTACACATTTTTTTTATTCTAAAGGGTATATTTCTATACAAAATAAGAACGTAAATGCATATTTTATAGTGCATATTTTTAAGGTTTTTAGAGCACATAAATCCGGGCCCTACATATAAGTGACCATTGTTAAAGAACGCGAGTATAAATAATAAAAAAAAAATTAATGACCTTTAAATGGTAATAAAATCACTTTTACAAAATATCGTACCATTTTAAGGACTGCTCCGTCCAGATACCGCAGTATACCTCGTGCAGAAAAAAAAATAGTTGACGTTTGAAATATATATATATATGTGCCTATTATATATTTTTGATATTAGACGATAAAAAGTTTAGAACATACGGATGCAAATTTGATCGAAGAACCGATGATCAAATTTAACGTGCAAAATATTATTATACATCATACAGAATTTATTAAATTTGTAAATATATATATATACTTAAATATACAATCAAGTCAAAATCGTTTATTGTTTAGTCAATGTTATAATTAATAATAATAATAATAATAAAATTAAAAAAAAATTATATTAAAATAGGTAAACGTGTTTTTTCCCCAATTATACCTAATTATAATTAGACCTTCGTAGTTGTAATAGTATCCTTCGAATTGATAAATTCGAAATGATAAATACATTGCCAATCCGTGTTAAAGTACAATGTACGAGTAGATGGCAGATGCAAACGTTTACGACGTTTGCTGGAGAAGAAACGGAAAAATTCAATGTTAATCATAACATCCCGGACATATACAGATGATAACATTGCTTCGAGTGGCCGTATCTCGTCTATCATAAGAACTACTGCTAATACCGACCACGATGGTGCGTGGCGTTTTGAACGTGAACCGGTGCGGTGACAGCTACTATGTTTGAGCAGTTTACCGACGGGCGACAATAGTTTATTTGTAAATTTTTACTTTTTTTTCGGTTCTGCGGGTGGGTCAGAACCCGGGAACCTCCCTCGTAAATACGCCACTGCCTACAAACTAAATTAAGGCCGGGGGGGGGGAAATTAGTCCAGGCCACATTTCCAATGTCTATAATGATCTTATTGCAAGAAGATGGATTGGGTCGGTATAGTAATTGAATTAACAATAATTCAAAATAACAATAATTATATTGTTATTTTCCGAAAAACAAAAAAAAAAACAAAAATTACACTTATATTTATTATTAAAGTACTGTCGAAAGAAACCTAATTTTTTGAAATAAGTAGGTAAAAACACTAATTACATCATCGTTGTCCGTGTTCAACGTTGAACGTAACGAGTGTAGGATTGTCGTCGGTCTCGAGACTTTTGTAACGCGTAACGCGCTGTTTGAATCCGGGGCAATCTTTACGATTATACAACAACGCAAAGAGAAAACGTAACCTAACTTTTACGTTTTTTAAAAATTGTGCAGGCCAATGAATATGACGTATCAAAACGACATATCCCGTTCGGGCTTTTTGTGAAGGCGGTATTCCGATGTATAATGTACTATTATACTCGTATTATATGTTTTTCAGACGGAAATCCTGACGCGGAAGACGCGTTCGACGATGAAGATCTTGTAACGCCGTTATCTCCTGCAGGTTAGTGAAATTGGAAAAGAAAAAAAAAAAGGAAGAGAACCAAGACGTTTAACGTAAATATTATTTATTCGTCTTGGCCTATATATATACAGTTTTCTTTCCGACGCACACTCGTCCCCGGTTTAGCTGCAGCAGTAGTAGTAGTAGTAGTAGTAGTAGTAGTAATAGTGGCAGTAGCTGTGCGAATAAAATCCCAGGGTTTTCGTGTCGCTCCCGCAGGTGCGCAGCTAAGGGGATTTTCGGTATCCCTGGGGGCCGGCCGTAACGAAGAAACGAGGTGCGGGACGTACCCTTTTTGCAATTTCCATCCCTGCATACCTCACGCGGCATACCCCGGGACGACGAGGAGGTTGCGTTTCAACTAAATTGGCCGCTTTTCACGCGCGGTATTTCCACGGTTCATACGTGTTTCATTACGCCAATGGGAACGGTCCGTTCTCTCAGTCTTCGTCGTCCCTCTCGGCCGTACCGTCGTCGCCGTACTCCACTCGTTCGCACCGGCTACCGCCGCGCTACGGATCCCCGTTTGTCACTCGTATCGCCCTCCCTCTGCACCGAACAAAAAAAATAATAAAAATCTCATTCTCACTCACTCGCTCTTTATTTACCGCGGCGTCTATCTCTTTTTTTCCCCAGACATTATGGATACGCGTTCTCGTCGTGTCCTCGCTCTCACCTCGAGGTGATACTCTTGTAAAAGTATACGGAAAAAAATTACATATATTCAATTAAAATTCCGTTTAAATACTTCCATTAAACAATTTTTTTTTTCTGTCGTTTACGTTAACGGGCGGTTGGATGAAAATTAAATGTTTGCACGCACATATTATTGTATAATACGAGCCCGGTGCAGTAATATCCCGCGAAACGGTATGAAATATAAATAAATATATACAGGTATATATTATACGTGTGTGTGTGTGTGTGTACGTAGAAGGTTATTCGGAGTGAGATGCCGTTTCAATTACAGCGCGAAAAGATAAGAAAGAAAAAGAGAGAGAGAGAAACCATTGGGAGACCTTTGACGGCGCAGGCGGTTGGAGAAACTTACCTTTTATGCTGCGAGGGGGTTATGGTTCTCGAGGGGTTTGCCGACTAATCAGAGTTTTTCTTGTACGTTTTCTCTTTTTCCCGGGCATCCTTTCGGCGGCGTGCACGGGCGAACGGGGCTCGGTGGCTGGCGAGTCAATATTAGGTATGCGCTTTGCGGTGTCCCCCGGGGCCGTAGACGGGCCGCGCTTTCGGCGCCTGATTAATTGCATCCCACGGTCTTGAAAACCGAGTTTTATATGCTCTCTTGGCCGCCTCCGTTCTAAATCTATTACGGTTTTAAATATATTTTAGCGGTTTTCACTCTACCGCGTTTGTTTTCCGCTCCGAATAATGCCCGAACCCTTACTCGTATTTAGTTTTTTTTCTTTTGGAAAAAAAAACCACGTTTACATATTTTTTTGCCGATTTTTAAATGTTTTATAAATCTAATCAAAAAAAAAAAACATTTACCATCATACAATGCATTACGATCAATATATAACAAGCTTAGAATACATAATATTATATAGTTGTATGCAGCGTTATAAATTATAACAAACCAATAAATCGAATTTTCTGAAATTAATCTGGAATCCGGTGGTTTATCATCCATTCGTGTCTCGAATATTCAATTACAGACACGTTTAATGATTAACGCTCGTTGTTGATCCGTTGTATTTATTTGTCATTGTCGTTCTAATGTTGCGGAATATTTTGCTTTTTTCACGTATAGTAGTGTGCAAGTGAATACCTACTTTTTTTTTTTTTTTCAAAAGAAATTCAATTAAAATGTCAAGTGATTTGAAAATGTTACAGTATATGTGGATCGTAATAATTATCGAGTAAACGACGAGAAAATAAAATAATTAAAGGAGAGCCGATGAGAGGAGGAGTGGGGGAACTGTTGGAGAAAGATGATCAATACTTATAAAACACAAAGACTGGATGTATATAGGTCACGTATACGTTCGCGCGATGATACGAGATAAAAGACGTCATAAAGAAAGTTTCGATGCAAATACTGATGGAAATGTTTTAGTGAGTTTTATGTATAATCAATGTTTAAGGCGTAGTTAGTCGTGTCGGCTTTTTACTGCAATAGTAAATACGATGTAACTATATAACGACGGACGGATAAATTTAACAGTGTACCGGTGATACGCGAGATAAAACTATGAAGAGCCATCTCGAGTGACAGTAATAAATCGTCTTTAAAATTTTCAATCAAATTTAATTAAATAAATGTAGAAAAACGTTGTATTTAAATTGTAATAGTATATACTTATTATATGTGTAATTAAAACTTTGTTGAACCAACATCGGAACAACTTTAGAAAAACTACACCATGTAAATGGGAAAAACCACCATTAAAACGCCCAGAGATTCAATTTTATATAAAATTAATTGGAAATAATTTTTTCGCTATACATAATAATATAATACTATGAAATATAATAAATTTGATTCTTATAAAAATTTTCTCTACAAAAATCCGTATATTATTATTATTTCACGGTTGTTAATACAGACGTACCCAGTTTCGCGGTACTTATTCTTATAATAAATATAGTTACGTCATACGTGAGATAATTTTAAATGGTTTTTTTTTCTTTGAACAAAATATAATATATTAAAAGCTCGACATTTTACTATGACTTTAAAGACGATAAAAAAAGGAACGTTAATATATGTCAATAATTCATGTACCTTACAGTTTTTGATTTTTATATTTTTCATGTTTTTAAAAAAACTTCATAGGCAGAATGAAGTTGCAGAAATGTGCGTTAATCAGTGGTTAGAGAATAGAGGTGGAATAGGGGTGGCGAATTTTCAAAATATTTTATTAAGTACTTTAAAAGAGTAACAGTATTAATTTTCACTTATATTTTTTTATTTATCAAGTCTATATAAATATACTTATAGCTATTATTTGAATTGTAATATACCTACATACTGACGCAAAACGTTAAGTTTAGCCGGTTCAGTTTTAGAGGTGAGTGGGTCAGTGGTTCGCATCATTCGCAATTTAAACAAAACATCTTTTGTTTTGCTTATTTGTTGCTTTTAAAGTGAATTTCTCTAGATTTTTGAGGAAATTTATACGAATGACATTTTTTTAAGGTGAAGTTTTTAGGCAATTTTCTTTTTGAGGTGGATGGGTGAATTATATTGGATATTTGAACCAGTTGACAAAATATACTTGGGAATTGGCGCTACATAGATACCCAGTGGTCGAAGTGGCTCAAAATAATTGGGGGAGATGAAAGCAGTGTTATCATTTTAAGTTTTGAAAAATGGAAGGGGGGAGGCAAAGTTGTGAACGGTCCATAATGTTGAAAAATAAGCAAAAAAAAAAGTATTTTTTAAACATTATTACAACAATATTAACAATATTACCATCTTTATCTAACAAAATTTGTTATTTATGTATTATTCCAAATTTTGTAAATGCAGGAATACAAGAAAAGCACGACTCAGGGGGGGGAGCGATCGCCCTATCGCCCCCTCAAATCCGCCTCTGGGGTTAATACAGTTATAGTGTTTTAATGTTATAGAAGACAATAAACCATTACAACATATGGTCCATACTTTTCCTGAATAATTTCCTTTCAAGCACCGACAATGAATTTTCGTCCGTTTTCCGTAACATCCATGTTTCCGACCCAACTGCAGTTTTATTAGCGTTTGATATATTTGAGTTTTCAGGTATTTTTGAAAGTATTCTGGATCGTAATAACTTCGTCAAGCCGAAATAACAACAATATTATTCTCGACGTTATTTCGCTAGTTGTTTCGTTTTGTTCCGTTAATTATGGGGCACCCAAGTTTGCGTTTAAACTGCTGTATCCCGCTAAACCGATAGTTTTCGACCTGCAAATATTCATTTCTGGTACTGAACTCAATACACGGAACGCGCGTTCTGTACGATTCTCGTATATATGAAATATGGACCTGTATAATGAGCCGCCGTATGCATTCCGTTTTTATTTTCCTGTTTTTGTATACCAACTTCGTTATGTAAAAACAACCGATTTCGGTGCTAACGTCCATACTGTGAGCGCGTCGTTGTTTCCTGTGATCTCAGAGTAAATAATAAAACACGATAAATATCATGGAAAAAATTATATTCCGTCGTATCCTCCATGACTTACGGAATGCATATGGCGACCTTCTATCTGGAGTCATGTTTCGATTGATATACGAGTTCCGTGTATTATTGAGTTCAGTGATTTCTGGCCGGCGGCGATTACGGTGTATCTTTGGACTAGCACGTACTCGGTTTTTTTGTCTCATATCTTCATTCCTACGCGTTTCGCTGCGTCGAACAATTGTTCCGTCCGTCTTTTTGGTTTGTTTTCCGTCGTCAGCAATACCGCGCGTATCGTCCGCGTGTGTGCTTAAAGCCCCCGACGTGTTAGTCTCTATCCTCGCCTGACACCTTCCCGATACGTTTTTGTTTCTCTTACCTCATTTCTCCAAAAGCCGTGTTGAATAATAACGTCTAATAATACGCGGTGTAATATTGCACTGCACCTTGTCTTTTAAACCGTTCGTTTATTATTTTTCCCGTTATTTCGAATTGTTAAAAAAAAAAAAACCAAAATAAATAAATGCGAGTACAAAAGTCACCGGTCAGCGTGGCGCACAGAAAGAGATGCGGTGGCAGGCGCCTGACTCGTATAATTTAATAATTAATTCAGTGGCGTCATTTGGTGGGGGGCAGGGTGGGCATTTGCCCCCCCCCCTTGTTAACAGTGGGCCGGCATGATTCATGCCGATACCTATGGTGTAAATATAAATAATTCTAACCAAATCTATAGTAATGAGTAATAACAAATCGCGTGGTGAACAGTGGATTACAATTAAATTAATAATAAAGTAAAAAAGTATACAGGTTATAACCGCTATTAAAAGTGATTAAATAGTGGTTACAACTTACCGCGGTTCTGGAGTTTTTTCGATAAACATGGTTATTGTTGAAGGCAGTGCGTAAGTTATTGACGTTACCCCTAAATTCGAAGAATATTCGTGAATATGATAACGAAAATATCAAAATTATGTAAAATAGAAATTGTATTGAGCTAAATGTAAATATTGGAAATAGTTAAATGGGGCCGGTTAAATCTTTTGCCTCCCCCTTTCGAAAACTGAAATGACGCCACTGAATTAATTCGAGAACAAAATATAGAATCCGACTGAAACGAGTAACCGCTAGCGGTTACTGACGACTCCGACAGGTATTATACACACACACACACACACACATACGAGACGTATGGGGCCGACCGGCCGGGCTTTGGTACAATTTATATTATATGACCGTGTGCGTTTTCAATTAGTCGATGTCGGCAACTCGTTTCGCGCATGCACTCGACGTTGTTATGATAAACCGCTCGTCGTCTGTCAGTGGCTGCTGCTCCTTCTGTAGACAGAGAGAGAGAGAGAGAGAGACAGAGTGAGAGAGAGAGAGAGAGAGAGAAAAAGAGAAATGCCTCCGGCGGCGGCAGACGGATATCCTCCTCTTCGGTGACGCGGCGGCAGTCGCGTTGGCGGACGGGGCGGCACGGCCGTCGTCGGTTAGGCGAGTCGGGTGCCTGCCGCTGGCGGTCGGCGGTGCGGGTCGTGGAGAGGGTGACGGCGAGGGCGAGGCGGCGTCCGGGGACGACGGTCGGCCGGACGGGGGTCGACGGTACACGGGCGCGGTGCGGACTCGCGTGCAGTTCGACCGGTGCGAATTCGGAGCGCGCGGCGCGGAGTTGTGGCGGTCGCGGGCCGGCGGCTGGCTGCGGCGGCGGCGGGCGGCAGGGCAGATAAGCCGAGAGGCCGCCGGCCACCTGGGATTGCCGGCAACTCCATCAGAGTGGCTTAGCGAGGCGCAGCAATTTCCCCAGAGTAACAACGCTCGCGCTTTCGGCTCCCCGTCCTCGCCCCGCCTCCCCTTACCCGCCGCCGTCACCAAACCTCCTGCCGCACGCACGCACGCACGCACGCACACACGACTAGCTACTCTGTGCTCGTCAGCTCCGCGGCCGTCCCGCGAAACCGCTGTGTAGGAAAATTGATGAGTTCTACGCGCGCACACACACACACACACACACACACACACACACACACACACACGTTCACCGTTCCCGGCGGTCCGCTGCAGTACACCGCCGAGAGTTCAGCTCGCCGCAGCCATTGGTCGGAACGGGTCACACGCATTTACCGCGTGACCGGCGCTCGAATCGGGGGGTACCGAGGCCGTGTTTGGGGAGAGGGGAGGGTTTAGGGTTCAGACCCCCCCCCCCGAAATTTTTTCATTCAATCGTCGATTACATTTGAAAATTGTACGCGTGTAGCTTTGACGTGCTTTCGTGACATATCATATTCTTTTCAACGTATTTCGTTTTATATCTGTTTTTTTTTTTTTTTGGTGTGAACTCGTTTTAGTTTTAAAATTACGAAAAAAAACTGTGTAAAAACCCTGTTAATTAAATCTGACCGACTTCGAATTTTACTCACAGCTTATTTTTAGGATAAATAAATTTTGGGCCGGGCGGCACTCGTTAAAATTTAACAACAAAATTTTTCCTGATATAAATAACGGACAATATATATTCAACTTGTATATTAATGTATAATTAGAATGTAAAATAATGTAGTTACCTAAATTTAAAAAAAATGTTATAAATTATTAATTTCATATTTTATTGAGCATATTTACGTTTTTTAAAACTTGTTAGTCAAAAAACATATTTACACTCTCACCTCCCCTCCCCAACATTTTTTTGCTGACTACGGCCTTGAGGGTACGCAGGGGAACGCGGATGCTTTATATATATTTTTTAACTACGTACTTCAACTATTTTTTTTTCTACTACACTGCATTGTCTCCACATTATATTGAAGCAAATTTTTTTTTGTAGAACGCTCTTTTTTTATTATTATTATTATTATTATTATTAGTAGAGCTTCTCTTTTTTAATTTTCCCAATTCGAGCACTGCGTGTGACGGTACCACAACACATCGGACACCGCTCCGCGTCTCTTATACCGGTGGACAGTGGTGAAAACTTTTCGGTTCCGGTTCTAATTTTTTTTTTCCAAACTTTTCGGTTATTGAAAATAAAATAAATTTAACCATTCCGGTTGATACCGGTTACCGATATACCTAGGGGAAAAAATCGCAACGATATTACGAATTCGGATTAAATCTCGATTTTAATATTTACTTATATTAGTGGGCATGACGCACACCAATGTGTAACGCGTTGGTAGTTTTTTTCTATTTTTTTACGGTGCGCCGCCACACGCAATGAAATAATCGTGTACGCACGTACGTTTTCATGTGAACGCCCCCACAATCAGTGGCGTGGCAAAAGTGGAAAACGTTCGCGTGTTTGTTACGAATTTTTACTTTTTTTTTTTTGATAAGCTAAAAACGGGTTCTTGCCTAAAATTCGATCTTAAACTAAGGAGAGGGGGGTTGGTCTAAAAATGTGTACTTTTCCGAAATCCAAACTCGCGAAAACGGTCGTCGTCACTCGGTTCGTTATGTTGTGTAGTCACAGCTCTGCTCTTCGTGTACTTTATTACTACGCAAAAGTACCAAAATCTTCTTCGTCAGAAAGTGATGTCGTAACGAATAAACATTTGCCTAAAATTCACTTCGAAACGCTTCAAATTTGAACGTATGACTGCATTTTACGTTTTATACCCAGTGTCGGATTTACAAATTATGGCACCCTGGGCGTAACATATTTTTATCGTCCATATAAATTACCAAAACTGTATGTTTAAATAAGCGAATCGATAATTTGAAATTTGCGCCCTTCTGAGATTAGCGCCCGGGGGCACTTGCCTCGGATTGCCCCCCTCCCCAGATCCGGTGCTGTTTATATCACACGGCTTTGGTAAAAATCCACGTAAAAATATTTTCCATGACCGCACTACTAGAACTGTCGGACGCGATTAAAAACGTGCGGTTTTTACATTTAATTTAATGGTACACGATCGACAAGGTCGGTTTGTCGTTTTTTGAAGAACGGTTCGGGAGGAAAGGGACTGACACGACGATTGGCGAAGACAGATTCACTCGATATTTTGTAACTCTCGTAACAGTCCAGCTCGGCTACGTTACTAAACGATTTCGATAGATGTACACTTTGCTTGATTCTCGATTTGGTTTCCGACCTTCGTATATAGTATACTGTAATGAAACACAGCATGCGCCATTACCCCGTAACCCCCGTCGTCGTTGACTTACTTCGAAATTGGGAGGACGCTATAGCCGCCGTTGTCTGTCTTACGGGTAAAATCACACTTGGAGTCAATAGAGGAGAATATTGTCTGCGGTATATCGTTTTTATTTTTTCGATAGTATAAATTGTTTTGAAAAAAAAAAGTAATAATCTGTGAAAATTTGTTAAATTTCTAATTCTCTGTTCAATAATAATCATAGGCGTGCGCACAGGGTGTGCCGGGTGTGTCGTGGCACACCCCGTGGCCCGTGGCTTTTTGTACAACTTTCATTCATTCGGGGACTTTGTTTGAATTTTAAGCTATAGATAATAAAAATTAGAGAAAATAAATTAGGCGCTCTAGCAAAAATGGCAATTGGCAATATGCTAAGGCTAATGTATGATGTTACGAACACTATGAACAACTTTAGGTAACCAATAATAAATCAAACTTATCAAACCAACCAGTTATCAGTTAGTATATTACTTATCATTTATTAATCGTTTATCATTTTTAGGTTGAGAGTTAGGTTAGATTTGCTTAGGCTCATATAAGGGAAAGCGGCCCAATTTTCTTCATGGCACACCCCATACAAAATTCCTGCGCACGCCTATGATAATAATTACATAATATATTTAATGAGATAGGCTACAAAAAAATAAATAAATAAAAGCGACATATCGCAGATAATATTTTCCTCTATATCGATTCCAAAACTGTGGATATCCTATCATAAATATATACTGAATGGTGCATGTGTGATTTCGCTATATTGCCCGTAATATTGGCTATAAATTCGGGTGTGGCGTTCTTTTAAATAATAATAAAGTTTACAAAAACATCTGTGTGCCCATGACTCGTTTTTCGTAACGTTTCGGGATTTCGCTGTCCTAAAGTACACTTTTGATCAATCACCGGGTTTCGTACAGGATCGGCAGCCTGCACCAATCAAGTTTCCGTAGAATCGGTGAAATTTAAAATTTTCATATGGACGTGACGGGAAATTGGGTGTAAGGATCATATATACAAAAAAATGGTTTAACGAGAAATATATTATTTAGTTTATTAACATATTATGTAAAGAACGGACACTGGCATAATATTTCACGTGGAAAAAAATATATAATAATAATAATAAACAACTGTTTAGCTCTGCGCGGATATTATTGTTTTTGCGTATTTATATATGTAAATATTTTATTCATTTTATCTGGTAATAACTCTTGCGGAGAGTCCGCTGGAGATCGTAGACTTTACGATATAAATAATTATAATTATTTACGTGTGAGTCCGTGTTCGATGTAATTGCAGTTGTCATATAGAAAACATTGAATTCAAAACACCATAAACGATTATTTTTTTTCTTCAGAAAATAACGGTTATAACTAGGGCTCGGACGTTATTGCACTAAAAATGTTATAAAATTGATTGCATTATTGCTATGAAAAAAACCCAAACTTGCACTTAGAAATTGCAATAAAAAATTTTTTTGACGAACAAATCCGAAAAAAAATACGAAATAGTCTGCAGTCGAAGTATTTTAACGAAATACAGTGCGACACTGAACCATAATGTTAATTTATGTAAATTGAAACATGCATTTCACCCAACATTTTATTATTGTACGACAATCAAGTCGTTATTCTTATATCTTGTTATTGACTGCAAACCTAAAAATACTTCCCGTAGTCATCTTATAGCGTAATGACCGCGCATCTACTAATCGAATGGTTTTTGCAATTACCGCCGACGACAACGGTCCTAAACGAGCCGTCACAAGTCGCGACCAACAAAGCCCGACATAACTATAGATTATTCCTATATAATCTAATAAAAAAAACACAGAAAACACAGAAAAATACATAAAATTGTATTGAAAATGACGATGACAATCAACAAAATTGCAATAAAATTGAATAAAGGTCAAAAATTGCAAAAAGTTGCGCTTAAAATTTTTAGATATTACTTTGTACTTGTTTGAAACAAATCTATAACCTACTTAGCAACGAAATCCGAACAATGGAAAAAAAGTTGCAAATGCAACAACGTCCGAGCCCTGGTTATAACTGTAATAAAAAGAACAATGGGCGAGAAATAGCGAGTACACTGTGTGCCGGTCAGTAAAAACAAATGTATACAGGAAAAAAAAAATCGAGTCCTTACCCTCGAGTCCGTGTCTGGACGAGTCCACGTCGATGACGGCAGCGTCTGGGGATTCGTAGGTTGATGCGATCTGCCGGGGCGGAAACGTAAGAAGCCTACTCTGTTTTGGGGAAAAGATTTAAAAATTGCGCAGAAAAAAAGAACAAAAACAGAATTTCACCTGGTGGACAACAGTGTTATTGTGTTGGTTTACTAAAAGTCTAAAAATACTCGAATGGATTACCTTTTTCTCATATAATAGTTGGCCATATATCATTGGTCGTTTGTCGATATTTTTAATTTTCATAGAACTGTTCGATAAGTATTAAAAACGCGAAATTTCGGACGAAAAACACAGACAAATAATAGAAAAATAGTATTTCTACGAAACAAGTTAAAAATTCTTTTGGTAATAAATTCAAACAGTATAAAGATACGACGTCCGAGCTCTGGTTATAAATAATTAACGCATATCCTCCGTTCGATGTCATACAATTATTTTGTTGCTAATGGGCGACACGTTATTTCAACTTTCTGCACGTTTTGCAGTGGTGTATATAGAGGGGAGTGTTGTGAGGGAAGGTTAAAGTTTAAACCACCTTGAACATTTTTTCGCGCATAAAAAAATTGTTTCGTCATATTTGTCATGTGTGTGTGTGTGTGTGTGTGTGTGTGTGTGTGTGTGTGTGTGTGTGTGTGTGTGTGTGTGTGTGTGTGTGTGTGTGTGTGTGTGTGTGTGTGTGTACTGTGTATATTAGTATTATTCTTCTTCTTCTTTGGTTTCGTCCAATATTATGACCATACCGCTGAATAAACACACTGCCCCATCTACCTCTGTGTTCCTCTAGCTTTGCATCCCTTTTTACGTAGTCTTTCCACCTTAACCTTGATGTCCCTCGGTTACTTTTCTTATCAGCGAATCATGCTTTCTATATACATGTCCTGCCCCCCAAATCAATCCTCTCTTTATAAGCTCCTTCACTATATCTGGTCGCTAGAAAATAATTTTCAGTTCGCCGTTATTATAGTTCCCTACATTCGCTCGTCTGAACATCACAATGTATGTCCCATACATTTTCCCGAGTACTTTTCTCTCAAAGTTCTTACATTTTTCTCACGGGCCATGTTTCAGCTTCATAAAGGATACGCGATAGGTCGTATTAACGTTAAACGCGTTCGGACTTTAAACTTCTTATAGAGATTGCTCAAAGGATTTTTCCTAGTCCACGAGGACATTTAGGCCGATTGCCGATTGTCTCATTGATATTTCCGTTTTTATGTCATTGTCTCGGGTTATTATATTTGAAATGATCCGCTATTTTTTTAAACCTGTGTTTTACTTTCACTTCAATGACTCCTTCTGGTACCCGATTCCCATTCACCCGGCTGACCACCGTACACTATCAGTCTTGTCTTCGTCAATATTGAGCACTATTTTTTCCAGCGCGGCCTTTATATAAACGTCGCTGTAAAGACCGCGCCGTATCAGTAGGCATTGTTATCGTTTTTAAAACTCGTATTGTCTCGACATCTCGATACAATAAATTATCATTACCGATACGCGTATTGTGTGAATACAAACACTTTTCTAATCCGTCTAAAAAATACGATTTTAAGGAGAAAATTGTTGAATTTAAGAAATTGATTAAATAATTAAAATAAAATTTTAAAAACGCTATCCGATTCTCTAAACCAGTGGTTCTCAACCGGGGTGACAAGAAAACCTTGGGGAAAAGTTTAAAATATAGAATTTTTTTCGAAAAAAATCGTATTATTGTAACGGTAATCACGTGATTGCTACCACTGTCAAATAACGCAATAATTGTTTACACTAAACGGCACAGATACCGCAAAATTCTTATCTTTGTATTATTTATTTCTATTTATAGTTAACACTATAGATCCGATAAATACGTTATATTATTATTATTATTTTGATGTTAGGGAGACGTAGTGTTCGATTATCGTGGATGAGGGTGACACGAATCCAAAAAGGTTGAGAACCACTGCTCTAAATTCTAAACCACAAAACGAATATATTCGCCACCACCGAAATAACCGCCTATAATCGTGTATTTATTATTGCACTAATCGCCAGTCGTATGTTTTTCCCGGTCAAATGACAAAAAAAAAACCTTATGTCTGTGCGCGAACGAGTTATCGCTCGAGTCTTCATAGTAAAAAAAAAAACGTTGAAATGTACGCGCGAACCTAACCTAACCTAACCCGTGTGGATAGGCGGAGAGGGAGAGGGGGTTCAGGGGAGACCGCAGTGGCGCCGAACGGCCTCCGGGGTGCCGTTCGCGTACATACACAAACACACAGGTAACCTTCGGCAAACGGTATAGCTCGCTGACATATTAGTCTACGGGGGATAACGGC
Organism: Slavum lentiscoides; assembly: GCA_032441835.1. NCBI lineage: Eukaryota > Metazoa > Arthropoda > Insecta > Hemiptera > Aphididae > Slavum > Slavum lentiscoides. Next base: position 11,227,839 of record CM063712.1, on the reverse strand, counting down.
GGCGGCGTGCAGTGCGAGCGACCGAGCGGTATTATATATATATATATATATATATTTGTAGAACCGCGGGCTGGGGGAACAGCTTGGGGCGGATGGGTGAGGTGGGTGCGGGAGAGGCGCACATCATACTGTCGCCTCCCAAAGGTATCCGCCGCTTCCCCTCCGTCCTCCCGTACCCGGCCGCGGCACCGCACCTTGCCGCGCGTCTTCCTTTTCACTGTTCTTCGTCCCGCCCGCACACCCCAACACACACACACACACACACACGCGCGCGCGCGCGTACCACCTATAGGGCGTTCGTTATTGTTGTTATCTCGCGTGCACATGGCTTTTGTTTACCGGCCGAACGCCCGAAGGCGTCGAGAGTCCCCGGAGACGTGCCGGCAAGTTTGCATTTTAAAACTACTCCCGGGAGCACTTCTTTCCCTATGTATATATATATATATAGCTGTCCGCCACGCCAGCCCCGCCGTTTTGCTACCAGTTTTTTTTTGCCTTTTTCTTTTTCTCTCCTTTTATATATTATACGCGTCTTGTGTGTGTGTGTGTGTGTGTGTAATCTGCAGCGTTTCACGAGAAATGTAATTTATATATACGCGCGGTAAAAATCGTCGTCTCCGCGCGTGTGTGTGTGTGTGTGTGTGTACTCGAGTTTATGTATGCGCATATAGGTAAGTACTGCGCAGTGTGTACGCAAATAGAGTCACGTGACGCGTAAAACGGATAGAGGGAAAGGAAAAGGAAAGGAAACGGAAAGGGCGCAAAGAAGACGGAGAAAAACACGAGGCCGCGGCGTCAACGCGTTTAAATTTAAATGCTCCGCGCGCGCAGCGTCGACCGTCGTCGTCGCATCTCTATTTATACGGAAAAAATCCTAAACAGTGGTCGATATAGGTAGGGTTACCGTACGTCCGGATATGGTCCGGACAGTCCGGATTTCAAACATCTGTCCGGACGATGTGAGAAATGTCCGGATTTCAACCAGTGGCGCAACAATCGTGGCGGATGGCGATGCCAAACTTCGGGGCCCCGGGGTTCTTCAATAGGACCCGCTTGTCTAAGGCTCCACACCGCATAATGATAACAATGACGTGTTTACGCATAAAAGAAACGAGCTGATGTAATGTCAAATAGCAGTGTTAATTATTATTTTTCTGTAAATTTAGAAAAACTATTAAAAATCACGGAGTTAATGAAAATAGAAAGTTGAACCGTCAATATTTATCTATAAAAATATTTTCTACAAATTGACCGTCTTCGAATTTTTCAAAAACTATAAAAAAAAAAAAAAGTTTATTTTCTAATTTTTTAATTTTTATATGCAATTAAATAAAAATTATTTGTAATCCTTGTAATCCTTTTTTGTACTATGTTATAGAAAAAAGAAAAGAAACAAAATTTGATTATCTCATGATATATTACAGTAGGTAAATCCTTATAAGACACCCTGTATTTTAGCAACATAATTAGTACTTATGAAGGAATAACAGTGTAAGACAATATTATATATTTTAATTAAGATAATTCGTAATAGAAAATTATGTAGTATATTTCGAGCGGAGGGCGAAACAATTTTTTGTGTCATTAATGATTAATGAATTACCCCTTGACCCCCCCCGTGCTTCGATCACCATATTTTTTTTTTGTTCCGGACAGTCACGAAATGTAGGGCCCCATATTTACTTTTTCATCGGGGCCCCGAAATCCTAGTTGCGCCACTAGCGTTTAACATGGCTATATCGATACAAAAAGTTGTGTCAGACTTTCGTGTTCATTCTGTATAAATGTATAATATGTAATTTCTATTTTTGTTCATATTCTTTTCCCGGAACGTCACGATAATGGCTTCCTCTGTGTACTTTTCATAATTTCCCTGTCATCTGCGGCATTAGTCGTATCCTTCGCAATTGTCCCCATTCATCCTTGGAGCGTTCACGTTTCCAAGGTTATTTACGCGAGACGAGACTATACATACGCGTTTTGTACATATTTATGAGTACCTACGTATTACGTTGTACTACGCAACACGGCAACTCGTTCAAAGGGTGACATGATATCCCAAAATTAATGTCGGTAAACTTTGACTCGTGTATGTTTAAATGTGTAGTTTTTCTTAAGATATGAAACACGTGTGCGCCGCGGTGATTCTTATTTTAAATGACTCTTGTAATATTTTAAATTATGAATAATTTCTAAGCTTTTTTTACTTGTTATTCTGAGTGTGACACTACCGTAGTGGAGTTTTGAAGTATATTTGAAGCGGTTTCACGCGCTAAAACGTAACGAGTAGAATTTTATTTATTTTTTGCAATTGGTCTAGCACTTTCTAGTTATAGAGTTCAAAGTGCGTGGTTGTCATTGCTACGTTTCGTTTGATTTCAAAAAAAAAGTTGTGCGATCTGCCAAAAAAAAAAACTCAACAATTTATAAGATTGGTCTAGAATATCGTAAACCATTGGGTTTCTTGCAGGCATTACAAGAGCATAATTTCAATCAAACGTTTAGTTTGCAATAAAAATATATGAACACAAACGAAAACGTATATGTCACGCGTTAGACGACAAAAAGAAAATATACTTATGAAAAATCATATATCCAATTAGTATGAACTGATATAAAGTATATGTGATAATTCTATTAATGTCAGTGTAGTCTATGACAATTGTTAGAAATGAAACGGTTACCTCCTGCAATAGTTTGCTTCGATAATAATATATTATAATACGTATCAATAAAATGCTTCGGAATCGAACCATTTTCTATCCACTTCACAGTTTTTATTAACGTCTACGACAAAAAATATACAAAGAGCTTTCGCAGTGATGCATGGTTATATAGTTTAATAATTATATTATTATTTTTGTTGTTGGATATTGTATAAATATATAATGGGTTCTGCAGTAATACAACAGTGCCATAATAATTGTGAATATCCTGTAATATATGGGTATTTTGAATCCACGAATTTTATTTAAATATTATACTTCTATAAAGTAACATTAAATCTTCATTATCTCGTAATAATCAAATATATAATATATTTATTACAATCACCTAAATGACTTTTAATAAAGCTGGTCAGTACTATTACCTTATAAAATTTTATTTTGTTCCTCTTACACCCAACCCAACGTCCGTGACTGCTGCAGTGACGGTTATAAGGGGGGGGGGCGATAGGTGGATCCTCCATGGGATTTGATGTTTTTAAATTTAGTACTGACTAATAGCACCGACTTGTGTCATGTAAGTTATGTTATGTTATGGTTATGCTCCATTTTCGCCCCCCTTTGTACATCATGTATAAGGCTGGAATTAGTGCTTGACCGACGATCAGCGCGTATCCTACCGCGCTTACAGTGCGCACTGATCATCGGTCGTGATCGAGCATTTAGTGCTCAGTTGACGACAAACTCGTTCGGTCGTGTACAGTGTAAATGCGAGTAAACGAGTAAACGTGTAAAATAAACGAGTGTGCAACGAGGAAAGAATCCTTGCATTAATTTTATTTAACTGAAATACGCTAAATAATAATAATAATATTATTATTATTAATAAATAAATAACAAAGATTTTATACGCGCGTACGAACGATCGCTCGGTCAGCGTCAAACTAAACATCCGCATATACCGACATAGCGCGTCAGCTGTTCGTAATAAAACGGGAAAAGAAAGTAATTACCAGATAGCGCTACGACACAACATAGTAGGCGTGGCAGAAAGGTGCTTATAAATAGCGGCCCAGAACCATCGGACCGCTCAGTGTAGTCACGGCGGTCAGGCGTGAACAACGTAGTTTACGATTTTCGATGTTCGATATTTCACCGGCAGAGGGGGTTGGCTCCATTTTCGCCTCCTCCCTTTGAACATAATGTATATATAATCACTAATGATCGTTTGTTAGTTAAAAAAATATATAATATGATGACGCAATGACGGTTCTAATTCATTTCAACAAATAGGACGAAGTAATACCTTAATAGTACCTACCCTTCCTTTTTTTTTTGGTGAGTGTTACTAACACCGAACAAGACGGCAGGCAAGAAGCTGCCGCGATTTGTGAAACGATTGATCGAACAATTCGAAAAAGTTTAAACGTTGTTTTATCAAAAAAAAACACACAAAATACTATTACATATTTTTGATCCGTATGTTAACAAAAAAAACAAAACATTTTACCGAAAAATTGCAATACGTACGCGAATTCGATTTATATTTTCCTCTAATTTTCACGCGTTTAAATGTATAATGTCGATTATAATTTTTGTTTATACCAATCGTGTACGTAAGCACGTTAATATTTGTGAAGTTTTCGGTTCGTTGTTTTAAAAATAAACGAGTGTAATGAAATCTTTGGGTATTACACTTCAATGTTTAAATCGCGAAACGTTCGCGTGTTTAACCTTTCCTTTTTTTTATACACTGTAACTGTATTTAATAGACTTTCGAGTTAATTAAAACAGAAGAAAAGTCTTAAATTTTTTATTTATGCATTATTTAAATATGTTTACATAGAATATTGGAGAATGAAAACGCAGGCGGTCTTCGAATGGAAATTAATATCAATTAAAGTATTACAATCAAAAGGTTTCGCATCGGTAAAGATGAAAAAAGTTAGCGCCACCATTGATCTTTTAATCTTCTCTAATGACATTATTATTATTTAACTTATTTTACTCAGTAAAATATGTAAAATGAAACTCTATACTTTTTTAAAAGTTCACTCGTAAGAAGATTAGAAATTACTTATTCAAGTTTTATAAAACTCGAGTTTTCTGCCATGACGGCGAGTACATAAATAATAATTACTCTTACCTTTATAAATTAGTAAGAGAATACAGATTAAAACTATGTATTTTGAAATAAAAATAAACGCGTTTCCGCACACAGTGCTCTCAATATTCATATATTTTAGTGAAATCTTTAAAATAATAATAATTTATTATTATTTCGCTAATTTGAACTATTCAGGTATTAAACATTAATTATAATAAATGATTACTGAGATTACATTATATTTTTCATTAAAATCTAATCGTGTACTATTTGTATTTTTATAAATTCATAACGCACAGACTTATACTAGTAACTAACATGTACAAAACTATTTGAAAACAACATAAGAAATTGTTTTTAATTCCATCCGTTGTTAACGCAAAATGCATCTATATATAATTATCGAAATGACGAAGTTAAGATAAAAAAAAAAGGTAACGAGCCGCGGGGTGTTGTGGATATCGCTTGAGTAAATTAATTGGATAAAGATATTAAAGTTTTGTTTTTATTATAAATTTGAAAGCAATGATACGTCATTGCATTCGATAAAACGATTCTGAGCGGAGCTTCGGTGTAATACACTCTGTCTATACACTTTAAAGTAAAATATATAATGTCTGACGTTGTGTCCTATTTCAAGTAAAAACTCAAAATTAACTGTTTTATGAATGAAAACCTCAAAATCAAAAATAGCTATAAAATAGCTTAAAATTGAATGAAACTTTTGAAATTTTTTGAAGTTCTATAGTACAAAGAACAATTTTTTGAAGATTCCAAGACGAAAATTTTCGAAATTATAGCGAAAAAACTATACGTGATATCGACGAAATCCCATTTTTAGCGGTTTTTCATAATTTTTCGGTAATTTATCGCGTCGCGTTAAAAAAACTGTTAAGAAAATCGAAAAATGATCTCTCTAAAGTACCAATACTAGATGCGAATTGCTGCCGGAAACAAAGTGTGACCGAAGAGATCGGAGCACTCTTTCTGGTCGAAAAATCTGTACACAGGATAAAAAAAACAAATAATAAAAAATAAACATCATTGTAAAATCACTAGATCCCTCGCTCCGCTCAGAATCTAAAAAAACCGTACGCTATATATTTTTTTTATAAGTAATGTACGGGTTAAGTATGGATTCAGTCGTTATCAGTGTTGTATAATGATAAATATAAATGATGTTAGACAATAAAATTATCTAGATTAAAATGAAAGATAAATAAACATGTAATTATCCAGATAAAGATAAATAATTAATTACATTTTATCTAGATAAAAAAAAAAGATAATTTTTCTATACTATTGTAAAATGTCATAAAATTGCTAACGTATCAGTAAAAGGATCGTCAATAGGATTGAAAAAAATACTTTGTAATTGATAATGATGAAACTTCATCTTTACGTCATATAATGTGTGGAAAATTGACATTAAACATTTCTGCTAGCATGTTGTACACGTAGTATATTTTCTAACAATTGTATTAATTGTTTATAAATCAATCAGTGACCACTGAAAACATAAATGTTATAAGGCAGAGTATATAAAAGCATTTAACAAAAATAACCACACAATTATAAGAAATGTATCAAACTGATTTTATTAGACTGACATAGTAAATATATTAAATATTTCACGTTGCGATACAGAAAAAAAAAGATTATTTAGATTTTCTGTAATTTAGTTTATTTAGGATAAATAATAAGCGCTTATTAAATTTTTTTTATTTAGATAAATTTATCTAGATGACCGAAATATTAATCTAAGATAATGACTCAGATAACTCATTTTGAATTCATATAAGATAAAAGATAAGAAAAAAATTATCTAGATAATATACAACACCGGTCTCTATTATTATTCTTTTGAAAACTATTATAATCCGAGTGCGATACGATATCATTCTATACGATTCATATAAACATTCAATTTTTACCTAACTAAATGTTTGTTAACGATTAACATTATATATTTTATAAGATAATATCAATCATTTAGTGAATTCCAATACGAATGTACGACGAAGCCTGTTTTACTGCACGAATGACGCGTATATAGTTTAAACGAGAATGGGTATACCTACGTTCGAACGTTGAAAAACGTCCCTGCTGACCGTATGACTTATGTCAGTGCACTCGTCCGCGATCGTCTGCGCCGATGCCTGCAGGTTGGAGTTTCAGCAGAATTTTCAACTAGACCACTAACGAATTACAATTTTCATGCAAGTTTTCGATTTTCTAGATATAATAACGTCGTTTATATCTAGAAAACACTACTGCCATAATATAATAACGAATACAGCAATGATTAGCCTGCACCGACAAACCGATAATAATAATAATAATAATAATATGGCGTAATTCGCGTTCAAGTGACATTCTGCCGCAAATAATATGGTACTCTCTTTATATTATATATAAATATAACGATAAAACCGCGTGTGTGCAGCGTTTTTATACGTAATTATTACCGGATTCCTTTGTGTTCCGACGTATAGGCGAGTGCAATTTTCTCGGAGAATAAACGTATAGCGGAAAAATAGGTATGCGCGCAATCTGAAGAGGAAAAACGCCATACGCACCGACTTCGGTCGGTCGGAGATTTATTTTCTTATGAAATCATCGTTGCCGTTATTCCGTTGCATATACGTATAGAGGTAACGATATAATGAACGTTATTATAGTTATTATTAAATATACGAGATCGTATTGTATGAAAGCGCATCGGTTCAATAACCAGCTGATATAGCTGGTACGTCTAAATTTTCGAATAATCGTTTTTTTTTTTATAAACACGTAAACGTAGAGCAAAAAAATTCTCTATCGACCGGCGCAACAACCAAATACGTCCGATGAATTTTTATTGAAGATATACGCAAAAAAAAATATATATACGTTTTTCAATTGCTGTTCGGTGCAATAATCGCAAATACGCGCGCGGTCGTTATTTCGTTTTTGTGCACCGAACCGACCGATATGGTAGTTATTACTGTTTTGTTTTTTTTTTTTTCCGTTACGACAACGATATTTAATGGATATTTTAATATTACTATATATTGACATATGGTATCGTTTTATTTAACAGCTAGTAAAATATAAAATCGGTATCGTCGTGTCGCTGCACCAAATATACGTGTCATGTATTATTAGCGATTATAATTTTTTAAATCATTTACCGTTCGACATTCTGTCAATTTTATAGTCGGTGTATTCCACAGTATCGATTATATTAAAAAGGATTAATTTTCGGAGCGAATTAGACGAATCAGATTTTAAACTCTATTGTTCAATAGCTATATTATTATTAGGGCCGCAAAGGAACGGTACGTTTGAAAAGTCACGAAATATGCAAGCATAATATATGCGTTTGAAAATCAGTTTTAAAAAAAATTTCCGGGCATTAAAAAAAAAAATCAATTAAAATTAAAAACAAACTAAATGACACACGATAAATAATTGCATTTAACAATACGCGGTGTCGACTAATCTAATTGTTAAGTAGACAGTGTCTGCTTCTGATACTAAAAAACTAAAAACGCACAGTGTTTTAGTGAAGAATAATTGAAATGATATACTATACGCGTACTAATTGCCTAGTCACATATATATATTATTACTGCGTGTCGCTAAATGTCAAAATACATTGAATCCAACATATTAAATTATTATTTTACAATACTTATTATAATTACCTGCGATTAATAAAACACGTGAACAGGCGGTAAAGTACGATTGAGAACGTTTTACCTTTTTGGCCGAACCATTGAGAACGCTTAAAATTCACAAAGGACTATTACCGCTGACCTCAAAACCGATACGACTGAGAACGAATTTACGTGCAACGTTGCCATATCGTTTATTTTGGTATATTAAAATATATACAAAAAAAATAAATATAAAATTATTAGTGACGACTAAATCCAATCGTTATTCTCTCTTATCTAAAATTATGTATACACGTAGTGTTTAATAATATACGAGTACAACAGATTGAATTTCCTTCGTCAATCCCGTATCACGGCGTACGATAAATATCGTGTTCAACCGTTCGAAAACACTTTCACGCATTTCAAATGCTATACGTTTTGAAATATACTTAAATAATTTTAATTTGTTAGATTTATATTTTCTTTGAAATTTTTAAAAAAATTGCCTATGCATAGCCCCTTAAAAGTGACCGCGCTGAAATCCGCTTAAATGCGGCAACGTTGGAAAAAAATACGATCTATCGAACGTTCTCAATCGTAATACCAAAAATACCGTTCTCAATCGTTCTATAGTCTGAATAGGGTTAAAAAATGAATATATATATACGGTAAAAAAATGAAAAAAAAAAAACAGAAATATGCTTTTGCATTAAATGAAATATTTAATACGTTTGGATTTAACACGAAACACGTATTTGTTTCTTATAAGTTCAATTTCTTTGTGTCAAACAAAATGTATGCAAATGCTACGAGTCTTCCGCCTTAGTTATTATTATTATTACACGTAATAAATACAATGTGTATAGGTACTTACTCATATGTAATTTCTTCGATATAACGTTTTATTCGTCAGTTCATTGCGACACATCCGGCGCAATAACCAGATACGTTTTGATTATGATGTTCAATTAAAATTTTCCAATTTATATATATTGTACCGAACGGTATAATCAATCGATAAAATAACACTTTGACACATATACATATATCCTATAAAATAAATACAATTTTGATGCGTAAACACCTGTTACGGCGGTGGTATGTGGGTAAATCTCGGGAAACGGGACGGAAACGTGTAAGCTGTTGTCATGACAACTAATAATAATAATGTTTATTATCGAAATTACTTTGAATTAAGATACCAACATATTGACAAATCCCAATCGCAATTCCGTCCCGTTTTTACCGCTCACGCGACGTTTACACATCAATGTCTCGAGTACTAACAGACTCGGTTTTTTTTCATCTCCCGAAAGACGTGTAAATTTAGACGTGTCTTGGAATTATTTCGTATAGATACGACCGACGATTGAGGCAGCAACGGGTTGTGCAGCGCAATACCGCGCGGTGTGTAATAAAATAACGTCGGTTATGCGTTCGGGTTCGATGGGGATTAAATCCTCTCCGGGATGATATCGGCGGCGCTGCAGCTTCCGATATTGTCCACGGGGACCGATAGACCCGAAGCACGACGACCGGAGCGGTGGCGGCTGCAGGAGGACACGCCTAATAGCCCAAGCCGGTACGAGCCGCTCTGTTTAATTGATAAGTCCGGCGGGACGGGTGCGATAATAATTTATGTTTTGCACGAAAACGGTCCTCCAAAGACGTTTTTGGTCGCGCACTTTATAATATTCGTATGAACTCGGAATTTTTTTAAAACGTTTTTTTTTACTCTAAGATTCCGCAGAAAAAAAAACGAAAAAAAAATCGTTGTTTAAAAAGAAAAAGAAAACAATTGTTTTTATATTAAATAGTATATACGTGTCGAAAAATTCCGTAATATTCAGTTTTATATAAAACAGAAAGAATTTTGTTGCGTTATTTCTTTTGATAAATAAATAAATAAATATATATATATATATATATTTAAAAGCTTTAAAATTGAGCGTCTGCAACAACACTGGAGTACTGTAATGTCATTGTTGATTTCTTAAAAAAATATAGGCCTCGTCGAATGACAAATGGTAAAATATTAACTCTACAAAAATGCGTTACACCGACTTTGTTAATTATTTTATGATAATATGGAAATATGTCTTTGAAAATTGAAAATTATAGGTATAGTATTAAATCGCATTTGAAATGCGCAGAACTAACATTATAATTCTATTTTAAGACAATAGCAGAATGTATACGCGGCTAGACGCATTATTTATTTTATTTTATAGTGTGTTTTCATACGGATATAAAATGTATATTTACTATAATGTAAAAGTGTGTAAATTCATTTCTCAATATTATCAATGCATATATATATATATATATATATATTAAAATTTGTAGATAATATTGATGATAATATAATCGTTTCTTATCACAGGGTCTGGAAGTATGAAAAGCGACGAAGATGAAGGGGACGAGGACGAAGAAGAGGAATGCACCGCGGACGACGATCTATCAATGAGTTCTGCCGAGGAGTCGAGTCACAGTCTGCTTTCTGGTAATATTGTACATACGTACATTTATATATATCTACGCTTATTTTAAAATTTTTTTTTTCTTTTTTTTGGTAATTAATTGTGATTTGAATAATACGCCCACGCCTAGAGAAAAATAATAATATAGAAATTGTCACGGTTCTTGAAATATTAAGTAATGGCATATTAAGACAGTTGTATTATATTTTCCTTGGGCGCATTAAAAAATACAGACAATCCGTATTATTATTATTATTATTGTTCAGGGCGCTACATGCGGTAGAATACATTAAACTACGTTATATATACATGTAACAAATAAATCCAGTGTCATAGGATTTAAATAATCCCCCTGTCAATCTAGACCAGGGCAGGGGTGGCGAACCTGCTTGCTGGTATCCGCGTGTCAAATGAAAAAAAAAACTCGATTGACTCATATTGACCGGCGTGTCGTTATTAAAAAAAATTAATAATTAAACAATAACCGTATTTGATAAAAAAAAATATAAATAAATAACAAAAAAATAGCAAAAAAGCAAAAAAAAAATTATTATTCTAGCGTTAGCGAATTTTTTTTTTTTTAAACAAGGATACTTAATATTGCTTGATACTACTGGCAAATCAATAGACGAATCAATTTTCGGATTTTAACGAATAGATTTTAATTGAACTGCACTTTTTATATCCGTTCCAAGACGATTTCTTACAGTTGATTCGATCAAAATTTTTGTAAGTAAATACCGATTGTTAGGTTTTTCACATAGGCGAATGCATTTGGAAGACGTTTTCATTCAACAATAATCGGGCGTTTTCGAATTTATCAAATTTATTATTCAATTAATTCCAATACCTATACATTTTCAATAACAATTAACCACTGCAGGAAAGAACCTGTATAATTTTATCAAACTCTGTTTACCGAATCGTCTGTAAAACAAGCGTCATATTTTGAGAAACGTTATGTGACACGCGTGCCATATACTTTCGCCGTTTCTGCGCCATAGAAGGTAAAAATTCAGGGATTTTTTTTTTCTAATACGTGTAGTGTCCTTTTTTAGGCCATACAATTCATCGAGGCTTGCGGCCATGAATATATATTTTTTTATCACGGTAATTCGGTACGAATTATGTAAAAATTTGCCAGAAAGTAGAAAAATATCGAGCCTCAAAAGCGCGTCGAAGTAAATATTCAATCATATAGAATTTTAATTAATTTTACAGTATCTTTTTTTTTTTTTTAACATTTATTATAAAATATACAATCTGCAGTAATACAGTTACAATAAGCATATGTGCGTATTCAATATATGTATAACATGAATGCTTGAGTTGAGTAGCTACCCGGCAGTAACACTCAGATTTACAATATCAAAACTATTTAACGTATATACAGATTTTCGGTTTTTAATATTATAGTCGTGGATTTTATTCGAACCAATTTATCAATCAATATTTTTCGTACAAACACTAGTATTTTTTTCCGAATGTAATTTCTATCGGCTTGTAAAAATAAACGTCGTTCGCGATAACGTTTTTTACACGCGGCTACTGCTGCAACAGGTCTAGGTGAACATTTAACGCGGTACCTACTGATATTCCGTTCGGTGCTATAAGCGTTCTGGAGTTATCAAATTGTCACTGTCCTGCAGTGTCGATTATTCTAAAATAAATCTAAAAACGTATACTATTTACGTAGTCGTCGTCACTGTACCGCTGGGAGTCGCAATACATTTAATAACGACACGTGATCGATATTAAACGTGTACGTTTTTGCAGTAAATTTTTATTATGGCCGCTCGGTGGAAATCGTTTAGAAAAATTTCCTGTCAAAATTTCAGTTGAAATTTTCGTCGCTGTACCCCGACAACGACCGTCGTAATAATAAAATAAATACAATTATTACGACGCGTTACGCCGACGGCCGGCGATTTTATTTCTATGAAATAATATGTAATTTTTCTGTCCGTTTCAAACGCGTGAGCGCGCGGGTGCGGTGACGTATGAACGTTTCCCGTGTTTGTCTGTTACGATAAAAAAAAAAAAAAATAGAAAATATAAATATAATAGTTCAGCGGTATACCTGCCGGACGCCATGTCAAAAGTGTTCTTTCAATAAATAATAACAATAATAATAATAATAATAATAAAATGTTGTGGATAACGCTTAAGTGAATTACTTGGATAAAGGTTTTAGAGTTTTGTTTTTATTATAAATTTGAAAGCAATGATACGTCATTGCATTCGATAAAACGATTCTGAGCGGAGCTTCGGTGTAATACACTCTGTCTATTTTTTGTACAAAATTAAAGTAATAATATATAATGTCTGACGTTGTGTCCAAATTTCAAGTAAAAAAACTCAAAATTAACTTTTTTATGAATGAAAAACCTCAAAATCTAAAAATAGCTATAAATAGCCTAAAATTGAATGAAACTTTTTGAAATTTTTTCTAAGTTCTATAGTACAAAGATACAATTTTGTTGAAAATTTCAAGACAGTAGAATGATTATTTTCGAAATTATAGCGAAAAAACTATACGCGATATTGACGAAATCCCATTTTTAGCGGGTTTCCGTAATTTTTCGGTAATTTATCGCGTCGTGTTGAAAAACTATTGAGAAAATCGAAAAACGATCTCTCTAAAGTACCAACTAGATGCGAATTGTTGCCGGAAACAAACTGCGACCGAAGAGGTTGGAGCACTCCTTCTGGTCGAAAATCTGTACACAGGATAGAAAAAAATAAATAAATAAAACCTCTAGATCCCTCGCTCCGCTCAGAACCTAAAATAATAATAAAAAATACCTGCAGCGGTTCTTTAACTTAACTCGAGCCGTGGACCACTTATTATTATCTCGTGTCGTCTAAAATATTGAACAATAACTACTACGCATATAGGAAATAAATAAGCTATATTGCTGCAAAGTGTCCAGGAAAAATATTAAAAACTCTTATATTTACGCTCCAAGTATTTTAAATACTTTTTAAAAGTATTCCGAATATATACTTTTTAATGTTCAATCGTATTTTAAATAGTACTTACATTTATAAATAACGACTTAATACTTGAATATAAAAAGTATCTAAATATTTCAGAAAAAAATAACGAGCGGCAACATTAGGTATTTAAAACATGATCGATTATTTGATCAATTTAATCAAGCTAGATTTGGTGTTCGAACCCGGCTTTATTCAAACAATAACCAATAAAATATTATCGATTATACTAGGCGGTTATTATCATACTGTGTTATATTTTATAACCGAACGATATTGATATGCTTATTAGTTCTTGTGTTAATTTATAAAAACAGAATTTAAAAAAAAAAAATTATTAAACCTTCTCCGAGTACATATCGGTTTATATTCGATTAAATAATATATAATTACTATATTTGATATTCGTATTACTGAAAATGTGTAAAAAAAAAAAAATGTTCTAAAAGTATTTGGAATATTTTTTGTGTGGAGTGTTCAAAATACTTAGGGAATACTATATTGTCACGGAGTATTTGGAATACATATTCTGAATACTTTTTTCGTAGTACACATAGAAGTGTATTCGGAATCTAAAAAGTATTTGTCTGAGCAGTAACGTGGCGAACCTTTTAAAGACAAGGAGCGGACTATTTTTCCTAACACCCACCCTTCTATAAAAACGACAAATAAGTAAAAAAAAAAAAAAGAAAGAAAGTAATTTGAAATTTTCCCCGAATCAAACATTTTATTGCCGTCATGACTTCTCCCTTGTCCGTAGGGATTTGGCCAAGACTAGCTATAGGTTATTGTATAAAATATAAAACGGGTACCTATGATTATTTTATTTGTTATTTCCCCTAAAATATTCTAGTATTTCATAATCTAGTGTTTTAAACAAAATAATTTACAGGTATGTAGGTCGTGTTTGTTCGTAAAACGTGTTCTCGTTACTCGCTTTATTACCTAATACCATTCATTGTATATTATATTACAATCAATGCTAATAATACCTACCGATTGATCAACGATTTCAAATACTTTTTGGCTTTTGTTTTCTTCCTAGTTCCGTCATCTAAATTCTAACTATAACGTTTTTCACTAATAAGTCGAGTAATAACAATTTATTCGTAATCGTTTACTACACGTCATCCACCGACCTCCACACGCCCGCTGCTCAATTCGAACCAGGAGCGGTCGCTCCAAAATTACTCCTTCGCCGCGCCACCGTGTCCGAGTCTTCGTTGTGAATCAAAAATATAATGTCAATAAAATAAATAGCCTCTGCTCGTTTCGCTCGGAATCAAAATTGGATGAAAATGAATAAAAAAAAAAAAACAAAACGTTGACACCGCGGACCGCACCTATTTTTTTTCATTAAAATATTATCATTTCGATATTTATGCTAAGCACGCTATTAATTATTTACAACTGTTCACTAAGCAAAAATGCCGTAATTCCATTTACGGTTTTTATAGAAAAAAATGACAACTTGTACAATAATTATCATTTAGTCAGTGTCTATATTTTCATTCCACATAACGTTCCATATTCCATATTATCGTGTACGAAAGCGAAATCCCAAACATTATCAGTAATTTAAAATTAAATTATAAGATTACGGCTTAATGACGGTCAGTTAGGTTAGGTCATAATGATCATTGTAATATTTGTGCGATTTTATCGAAGTGACGTCAGTGTATCTTATCGAGTTTACGTCGATAATAACGACGAAGAGTCTCTTGGGGTCAGTTTTACAATTCGTGGTTTAACTCGAGTTCAGCTGAACCTGGTTCAGAAATTGATCTTGGGTTAACTTATTGTCAGTTTTACAATCAAAGATTTGGTTTAGTTTTGCTGAACCGTGGTTATTGGAAATTATCTGTGATAATGGAATAGCTTGGGTGATAGTGTGTGTATGACAATTGATAAACTGATTATAATTGCAGAGATTAGATTTCGTTTTTCATTATTATTCGTTTTAATCATTATTATTATTATTATTACTCTGAGGTTTTAATTACTCGTAGCAGTATCGCAGATTAATAATATTACAAAAAGTAAAAATGTACACACGAGAACACGAATTCAAACAAAAAATATGATAACTCCAAATAACGTCTATGATGCGTCCGTTATCAGCTAATGTACAACCAATCAAATTGCAGATCAACTTTGAACTCAGTTTAACTCGCCGAAATCGGTGGATCAAGTAAACTTCAGTTTAAACTAGGTTCAGTGAATCGTAATACGCACTTTTCGATTTGAACTAGGTTTAAACTCTGAACAAGGTTTAAACCACTATTGTAAAACTGACCCTTGGGTAGTCCAGTTCCAGTAACACGATAAATACGAATGCGACGGCGCAGTGCGATAGCTGGCGCAACGTAGGTACCTACGCGTATTAAACGTAAAATATCGTATCGCGCGCATTGTATTGTACGCGAAATAAAATTATTAAAATCATTACAGTCCGCTAAAAAACGTTACGATTATTTTATAACATTATAATCACGCGAGTGATTGTAACCTCTTTCCTCGCTAATAAATTACTATATTAAAGTAAGTAAGGAAGTATAAGAGTATTGTCTCGTTTTTTTTTTTTTTTGTCATTTACCGCGTTCTTTTTTAGCAGGCCAGTGTTGTTGTATATAGTGGTAGACGCGAATGGAAAGTCTCGTACCACGCCGTCGTGACGTTTTCACCGCTGTTAACGAAAGCGCGTCCCAACGGCGGCGGCGGCGGCGGCGTATAAAACATTCTGTCGGGTATAACGTGCACGCGCCACGGCGGGGCGACCACCCCGTGGTCTTCTTCTCGTACCTACTCTTCGTCGTCGTCGATGATGACGCGCGCGCGGCGCGCATTTTATCGTTAAGTCCGCCGGCGATGTGTGTACCGGAAATAATTGTCACGGCCAAAGACGACCCACGTGGAAACGGGAAAAAGTCGGTTTTCCAGGCCACACAGGTGTGTGGCGGTGCGCGCATTGCCGTCGTCACCGTCGTGTCGTGAAACATTATTGTGTGTACGAAATCGAACGCGAACGGGGAAAAGTAGAATGCGTCTCGGCGGAGTCGGTGTAAACGTCGAGACGTGCTCTCCGTCCCCGAACACGACCGTAAGCCGGCGACTAGGATCGAATCCGTCCGGCCAAAAATACAAATATTGTCGCCTGTGGGGCTATTCTGTAACTCGATAACGAATTAATTCGATAACGAGCTTCTTATTGAAATTTTAAAAATTGTATCGAATTTTGTTGTTGACATCGTGATCTGTAAATGACTCTACCTTGCGCTTACAAAGTGTATGTCCACCAAAATGATAAGAAATCGATAGCTATAACGACAATTTTCTGGGAATTTATAAATCGTTTCGATAGCTTAACGAACCGAAAGTTGTCGTTAACAGGTCTTATCGAGTTACAGAATAGCCCCACTGTGGGGCTATTCTGTAACTCGATAACGAATTAATTCGATAAGAGCTTCTTATTGAAATTTTAAAAATTGTATCGAATTTTGTTGTTGACATCGTGATCTGTAAATGACTCTACCTTGCGCTTACAAAGTGTATGTCCATCAAAATGATAAGAAATCGATAGCTAACGACAATTTTCTGGGAGGTTATAAATCGTTTCGATAGCTTAACGAACCGAAAGTTGTCGTTAACAGGTCTTATCCGCGAGTTACAGAATAGAGGTACTGGGACGACGGAAAAATTTGCCGTTCTCCTCCCGCCCCTTACTCCCACGAAAAAATAAAATTGTGTTTTAATATCGCGCGATTGTTTTTTTTTTGTACTTCGTACGAGGCTGCTGAAATCGGTCATAACAACGTGACGTGTGCTCGAAACACACACGGCCAGTGGCGGATCTAGGTACCTTGTATACGCCTTTTTTTTTTTTGCCGGGACGGAATCGGTATGGAACAAAAAAAAAAAAAGAGACGGAACTCGTATATTCGCCGTCCCTACACGGTGTACACCCCCGCGAACGGGTTAAGAGTTTTTGTCGACGGGACGTGTATAATTGTACTGCCCTCGTTAAAAGTTTTCGGGCGCCGTCCGCCACCCCGCTCGCGCGTTACACTTCCCGCGGGAGAACGGTCGTATAATAAACCCCTTCGAACTGACGCCGGACGACGGCGTAGGAACGTTCGTTTTATTTGATTGTTATCGCTCCGGAGCGGTGTCGAAAACGCGCGGCGGAGGAATGCAAAAAACCAAAAAAAAAACCCGAGGAATTATTTCTTCCGCAGCCACACCGCCACCACACCGGTGCGAGCTTGTGGAAAAACGAGTGTAGTAATAGAAAGGGATGAGTGGGGGAAATTACTACTGTAACCCGGTGGTACACGGAAAATCGATACGTTCGCGTCAGCACGTGCGAAATTAGCGCGTGTCAAATGTCAATTAGCCAACGGCCGGGCGTAATGTGTTAGAATATTGTAATACTGTCGCCGGGCCGGTGGAAAATTTCACAGCGACGCCAGCAGAGTCCATCTGTCCAGTCAAAACGATGACGTTCCTAATGGGATCGTAGCGGGTTCACTGATCCCCGTGTTCACCGTATACTGTAACGCGGCCGGACGCCTGCAACCGATGACGGTCGTCCGCAGAAGAAAAATATTTTTACCGGCAATTTTATTTGTATTTTTTCTAAAACGTATAATCCGACGATTCGATTTTTTTTTTCGATTTTTTGTCGTCATCGAAGAAATCACTCGTCTCCATTTTACTCCGTCGTCCGGATCGGAGAAAAACTGCTGAAAAACGTTCCACTGAACACTGAACGTGTCGGTTTCGCTGACCGAGTCCATGTCGGATTCGGTGAACGAGTACACGCCGGCGGCCACGAGTTCGGTGTGTACGCGTGTCCGTAGCGATTTTAGTGTTGGTCTGTCCCGTTGTACAGGCGCACCGTGGACGGCAACTGACCCGCAACCGGTGTTCAGGAAGCTCCTGGTTCTTCCAACTCTTCGAAAAAGACTTCTCCGTCGGTTATGTGTTCTGTCCGGCGTATTTTTCTTCACGTTTGCCTGTCTCGAATGCAAAAAAAAAATCTCTGATTTTTTCGCAGTATTTTTTTTATTTTTACGGTCCACGTCCACTCTAAACACAAGCATATAGTGGTTTACTCACTTTCATATCAATTTTTTATACGTTTTTCTTATTTTGAAATGCACATTTAGCCTGATTTTGCCTTATTTGTCTGTTGGCTACACATCGGCCATTATATTTTATCTTACTTCCAAGATGTTTGTACTCCTTCACTTGCTACGACGTATCGCTATTCAAAATAGTGTTCACAGATAAAAAAAAATATGTATCATTGCGAAAACAATAGTTTCTCCGCTTCATTAAGGATATGAATATGCCAAAAAAAAATTCTTATATTTGATTCTTTCATTTTTTTTTTTTGTGGAATTAAAGAAATTGGCATTTACTTGCGGGTTTCTTCAATTCCACACACACACCCAACAAAATTACCTATGTTTTCATTAAAAACATACTTTATATATTATATTCTTAATTTATTTCAATTTTTCATTCGAAATTAATTTTATAATGATTGTATAAGTAACGAATCGTTTATGATTCTTGAAAACACTTTAAAACCTTCAAGACGCAATAATAATGTATTCCAAAAAATATTGAAAGATAATAAGCGAAATACACGTGTGTTAAAAAAATCTACCCGCTATTCTACTCGTTAAATCGGCCAAAATACATGGGTTCGCTATCTTCACTCTTTTTTCAAATAAAAAAAAAAAAATCATATAATCATATTAACATTATTCATTAGAAAATATTGTATATATATACTCGTATATAATATATTGATGAACCAACTTTTACCAAACGTAAACGGACAAGCGACACCATTTTTTTGAAAATTCCGATTGGAATAGAGTATTTATCAGAAGTTATTTAAACAATTCGATTATTTTTAGAGTTACAAAAAAACAATTACAACGAAGACAATATTTTTGTGTCGCGCCAATTTACGCCACTGTAGCATAAATAACACGCCGTTGGCTTTTCTTTTATTTATCGTTGTTAATAAATCAATACGTCATTAAATAACAAATAAACTGTACAAAGTAAAACGAGTATAAATACGCGTGATTGTTGAACATGTGTAACGGGGTGAACTAACTGTAAAAATAGAAGTGCTACAGCGTTCTCCAGTTGTTTCATTGAAATTCCGCCCCTGCTTCTTACAAAAATATATATTTTTAAATAAATGGTTTTTTTTTTAATACGTTGTAGTTATACACATTAAAATAAATCCAACAATTAATCCGGTGTTCGGCTTTATCGTCTCGCTTCACATATTTCACTGTTACAATGACACACGTCAGAGAGTTGTATTATGTTATCGTATATGTTGAATTTAAAATGGAATTGTATTTTTATGACGTATATAATTTAAATTCGACAATTAAAAAACCGGACCTTAGCGGTGGACAATTTTGTTTCTTATACTGGTGTTTTCAATTACGTAAATGTTAATAAACTAATGAAGTAATCACATTTAAGACAGATATAATATGTATGTGTATAGTAAAAACTTTGATCGATTTTAGTTTTTTTTTTTTAAACATTTTACGTTTAATTTATTGTAATTAAAATTTTACTAAAAATTTATCAGCCTATTTTTCTAATTCCGCGGTGTATAGTGCAAATGAAAACAATATAATACATAAATGAAATAAGATTAACGATATAATTTTATAATATCAATATTTTGGATTCCATTCTAATTTTTATAGGTTTTTTTTATTGAAAAAAAAAACAGTTATGTTTTAACGAATATATGTAATAATTTATTTTTAATTACTTAAAAAAAATAGTTGTGCTTTGTGCGGGGTTTCCGAGTTTATTTTTGACGCCTGTACCGTGGAAATAATTTTGTTATTAGTCTCAGATTTTTATTGTTATTGTTCTGGTATTGTATTACAATTGAAATACGTATTAAAACGCCGAATCCGTTAGTTTACCAAATAAATATAACATGTAGGAAAGTTTACGAAGGATGGGGGGTTAATAGGAAAAATTAATTTTAATATAATTCAAAAAAATAAAAATAAATATAAATACCAAATGGTGATGTGATAAAACATGTTCTGGATACGTGCGTTAGAGTTTATTTCTCTCCGTTGACAAAAAATATAAATGTATAAACGTTAAGTCTTTGCTGAAAAAAAAAAAAAAAAATGACGTATAGAAAAACGTTATTATTCACACACAAATTAATGTTGTAAGAATTTGTAATACCTTTTCTAAATTAGCCTTCAATTTTTTATATTGTATTATTAAATATCTCGCGTTATTTTCCGCGGCCGAGGTTTCCGTTTCTGGTTTGGAAGGTCAACGCTATCCGCGACGATTACACGGACAAACGGTAATAGAATCCAATATCCTTACGTGAATTGTCATTGTTGAAAAAACGCTACACGCGTTACATGATCAAATTATATGATTAAACACTGTTGCCAATTTATATTCAAGAATACCGATTGCATATGAACATTATACGCCTTTACACAAAATGTCGAATAGAAAAAAAAAGACCGTGTAACTATTACTGTATTATAACACTTATTTGGTCGTATATATAGCGTATAGAAACGTCCCGATGATGAGCTGGATAGACGGTATCTTATATTGTAATCTTATCATATATATTATAAAAAAAAAAAAACCATATTATATCGCTATTAGTCGTTATAATAAACGCTTAGTAAATAAACGTGTAAGTCTTTGTTGTGTAATGCGTGTAATATTGGAAAGATAAAATAAATTTAAAACGAAATTCTAAACGATATACATATACACGAAAGTCATCGAGAAACCGAGCGTATTTGATCTGATCTTTCGCCTCTCCTGACACTGATTTCTGTAAATGAATTGATTCCGTTTCGTGTGTATACAGATTTAAATACCTATATTATTAATATATCGCGTCGTTACCGAACAGAAATTAATTGCCATCGTATTTTACTGTTAATGTTATGAACACGTAAAATATCGCTGTCCGGAATAGGAAAGTAGAAAGTATTAAATTACAATTTTTAGACTCTAAACCAGTGGTTCTCAACCTTTTTGATTCGTGTCACCCTTATCCACGAGAATCCAACACTGCGTCGCCCTACTATCAAAATACGCGTAATGCACTGAAATTCGAAGTTTTAATCTAACTTTAAGTTATTTTCCCAGAGAATTTCGTGTCACCTCTACATTGCGCCCATGTCACCCCGGTTGAGAACTACTGCTCTAAACGAAATATATATTATATATTATTGTTTTTTTTCTTATTTTATCCGTAAACGATTTCGTGGTTAATAAAGCACGATTTTGATACGCGTTACGTTCCGACAGCAAACCGTATAATGTATAGTTCGAATTTTATTCGAAACAATTAATACAAATTGTAAATAAAAAGTCCTTGTGAAATTGCTGCTCGCTTATTCGTTTTATACAAAGATAGTTTTTTTTTAACTCCTCGAAATGCGTTTAGTAAGAGCCGAGACGAAATATGTTTTACTACTAGAATTGATCGGATCGGGGATTTTTTTTTTTTTTAATACAACGATTTTTTTTCGGTATTCAAAATAATCAATAAAACTCTAAAACCCCCGTGTACGCTGTTATATTAACAGCGCTCACGACGCATTAATAATAATAATATTATTATTATTCGCAATTTTTTTCTTCTTATGCTATTATTATTATTATTATTATTTAGTAAATAATACGTCTCGTACGCATACGGAACTTTTTAACATTTTCGTCACGACAATCGATGGATTTCGAACGACGTCATCGGTCGGTTTTTATAAATCACAATTGTAATAAAGTCGATTCACAGGTGGGTATATATGGCACGTGCTTGTGGCAATGCAGGTGCTGCTGCTGCTGCTGCTGCTCACCGCTCGTACCGCTCGTACCGCTCCTCCGTTCACGATTATAGTCGACTTACTGGTTGCTCGCTCGCGGTCATGCAGGAACGGCTACAGGCCAGGTGACACCTGCTGCGAGACTTGTGACCATCGACGATGAACGTCCATACTCGACAATAAACGTGACCTTTGTTTCGACGACCAGTTTCCGACGGAACGCGTCAGAAATCGACGAGTACGTGTCGCGTGTTACTACTCAACACGCGGACGGTGAATTATCGAAAACTAAATACGTTTACTATGGGTATAGGCACATACGATCCGAACGAAACGACACTTTATGTACCTGTAATAATAACGTCCGTCTGGAATCGAGACGAATGTTGAAACTCGTACACCGCAATGACGGTAAAACGTTGCAGAGAGAAAAAATAATAACAAGGAGGAACGCGTTGGAAAACTCGCCGGGAAATCATTCGCTATATTTCAATTAGCCGACCGTACGTTATATGGATAATTCTTAGCGAGTTTAAACGAAATAATTAATTGTTGAACATAATATTATGTAAAGTTTATACGCGTATGCCACGTGGTGATATATGCGGTAATACAATAGCACGAGTCACCGGAGTTTTAATATAATTACATTGTATATGGCGAATGGAGATTACGAATCCTGTACTATTGACTTGGTTAAACGTAATGATTTTTATGAATCGTTAAAAGTATTCATTTTCCGCGTCTCAATGAAAAAAAAACACAACAAATTAAACCCGATTGAATCAAACAAAAACCCAAGAACATATATGGAAATTGTTATCGTACGATTAAAAAAAAATTCGTTAATATTTACATTGTACGTAAAAACGGGCACGGCCCGATTCCGTTGTAATCGCGTACGTATTATACCTGTGTATTTCCCTTTCTTATTTTACACACTGTATCTGAATGAAGACCGATTTTCTTTAAATCTAAAAAGGCGCGTACCGTGTCTATGTATTTTATGAGAATTCGTGTTGTGAATTAAAATATTAAGAAAATGTTTGTCCGCTTGTGTTTTGAAGTTTTTTCCATTCATAAATATGTATATTATGCCTTCTAGTTGGTTTTTGTCACGTGGATCGTATAAGCGCAACTCGGGTCAACGATTTTGTGTATGTGCGTATCCGACGATTGTAAAAGAAAATTAATATATGTATTGTGTATATATATATATATATATAGGTACGTCATATTATTATGTACTCGTATCGGGGGCCGGAACCGAACCGAAATTAACCGGAACCCTAAAATAAAAGTAGAACCGTAACCGGTACCAGAACCCATTTTATCTGGAACCGAAATTGTACCGGAATCCATAGCATAAAACCGGTTAATATCGGTTCTAAATCTTCAATTTGTTGAAAATTATTATTTAAAAACCACGGGGAAGATGTCGGAGTTGTTATTTTGTTTTATTTTAATTATAGGCATTGCAATAATGTTTCCAAGAATTTCGTTCATAATACCATTGATTATAAATTATTATATAGTATATATATATATATATATATATATATATATATATTCTATTTTACGTATAATTTATGATCAGTGTTGAGACAAGATAAATCAAAATTTATCTAGATAAAGGTAAAAGATTGCTAAAATCATCTAGGTATAGATAAATATGGCATATTTATAATATTAATATACTTAAATCATCTTAGATAAGATAATAGACGAGTGAAATTTATCTTGATAAAATATAAGATAAAATTATAAATTATTTGAATAATCGTGTTATTAGTTATTGCAAGCGGTATATAATATAGGTACAGGTATACATTATTACACACACATATATATATATATAGATGAGATAAAAGATAAAAAAATATTATCTATATTATAGATGAATTTGTCTAGATAAGTCTCAACACTGTTTATGATAAATACTAACAAATTTTGTTAACACAAAAAAAATATTATTTTTATTATTATACGTTTTGTACATTAGGTAGTAATGGTATGTAAAAAATATGCCCTACGGGAGGGGATCCATCCTCCATAGCCTCCCTCCCAGTAATTACGCCCCTGAATTCGGATCGATAGTTTTTTTTTTGTTCAACGTCGAACTTACGCGATAATTATTGTGCAATAAATATTAATAATAATATTATAGTCTCGGAAAAAAAAATAATAATAATAATAAAAAGCTATTCTCGAGTGCGCGTATTATTATTACTTTTTCTTTTTTTACTGAAATTGTCGCGTTGCGGAGAAATACACATATTTCTGTGCGCAAATAATGTTCGTAAATTTTATGTAAATTATAATATAGTAATACACACGTGACGATGACGCCGTCCTATAAGTAAGTAATAATATATTATAACGGTGTAAAAGCAGTTTCGTTCGAAAAATGATTAGACTCGAATGTCTGTCCCTCCGGGGACAGACGACGAGCGCGCGCATTATTATATTTTCATAACGTTTTGAATATTAAAATGACTTGTTGGATTCACTTGACGAATGAATGCCGCGAGTGTCTGCCAGAGAATAATGCGTATCTCTCGCTCGTTAAATTTCTCCTCTTACCCCGCTTTTTCACTCTCTCCTCTCGCACCCTGTCCCTCGTTTCTGAGATAGTTTCGATTACACGCGGACTGCTAATATTATTTCCACGTTACATATTATATTGCAGTGTCGCGCGCGCGTAATCCATGACTGCAAATAATTTCTGCTGAATGGCTTTAATCGTAAAACTCGGCCGTATACGCACTCGCGCGAATATTATAATATAATATTTGTATATATGCAAATATTGTACGTTTGCGGTGTTACGCGGTGCGCAATTTGACACGATAGCGTTTGAGAGGTTTGGACGAAGTGGACTGGAAAGTGGCCATTAATAATTAATAATAATAATAATAATAATAATAATAATAATAATAATAATAATAATATCCTGAAACGCGTAGCACTGCAACGAAACTTAAAAAAAAAAAACATGTATTTATGTACGTCGAAACGTACCAGTTCAATCTAATAACACACGCGTCTAAAATATTAACAAAGACAATATTCATAAAAACAATGGAGACGAGAATAAAGGAAAACGTTACTCGAACGCCGCTCATGAAAAAAAAGGAAAAAAATGAATTTCCCTCAATTAACGAATTTCGTAAAAATTCTGAAAATGGTCCTATCGAATTCGTACGAATGTTATATTTACATTAAACAAAAAAAAAAATCCATAATTTCAAGTCAAGTATCCCGGGGTGACGGTGAATATTTAGTACACGAATTTTAGACGGGGTTGGAGTGTTGTATGACTTTTGAAACAAGTCGTACTAAGTATTTGTGTGTTTGAAATATGTAAAATATGTAAAATATGTGTTTGAAAGGCGAGGGGCTGTATTAACGTTATCCCATATATATTATAAAAAAAATTAATTTTTCTCAATTCACGAGTTCCGTAAGAATTCGTACAAATTATGTAGTAATTATTTGCATTAAAAAAAAAAATCCATAATTTTAAGTTAGAGGGACTGGGATAATGGACGCGTGAAAACCTATTTGGGTTTAGTAGGAATAATACGCGGGCACCGGAGAAGCAACGGAGAGGGCACCGGAATTTAACGCATAATGTTAACAATTCTCGAGCGTTGTTTCTAAATAAAAATTTACATCCTTGTAAAACTAGCAATAGTAATTGTCTAAGTCGTTTTACTATAAAGAAAATAAAATCAAATAATTATTTGTATACATATACGTATTATACGTATTAAAAAAAAGAAAACTGGATTTTATAATATAATTTGTGATTTTTTTTTTTAAATTTGTGATTTTAAAATAATAATTAGTAATTAATATAAAAAAGAGATTAAAATTGAGTTTATACATTTTATACCGATTTATAAAACCGTTATTATGACACCCGCCTCCCCAAAAAAAAATTTTTTTATAAATACGCCACTGCGCATTACTGTTAATTACTGTTAATGTGTGGTTAATTTATCGCGTGATAATAATTTATGGAATGAATAGGAGAACGGAGTAAAAAAAAAAAAAAAACAAACGTTGTTATAATATTACTGCTCTCGACGACTATAGTACTATATAGAGGAGAGGAGAGATATCCGACGGATAAATTTAAAACAAAACGAAAAAAAAAAAAAGAAGAAGAAAAAGTATTTAAAAAAAATAATAATAATAATAAAGAAGAAAAAAAAACGGACGAAAAAACAGAAGCGGTGTCGGACTCCCACAAGCTGTCATTAATTATGTCGTCGGCGCACAGCGGGAGGGTGACGGGCCCCGCCGAATGCCATCCGCACGTTGCTGCTGCTGCTGCTGCTGCTGCTAACCACAATAGTTTTGTCATATTTATTGTGTGAGTAATGGGCGGTGGAATTACAATAATATGTAATATGGGAACCGAGAAACCCAGGTGCTGTGTTCGTTGTGTGCTGGACCCCCACACCGAGAATATTACACGTCGTCGTCGTATATATATAATAAGACGAAGAAATCCATTTTTGCCCCAGCGATTCGGACAAGGGTTGCTGCGCCGCGTACACATTACTTTACCGCGCTGACACTATATACGCGTATTACTTCGGATAGTACTACGCGCTTGAAACGGGAACCCGAACTTCGGATTACGCCATTATATTGTGTGTACCTATATCGTGCACTGTGAATGGGCACGAGATACGAGAAAACGATACCGAAATCGTCGTTGTTCGCTGTTAAAACAATAGAAACGTTCCCCGTATATTATTATATATCGTTTATATTAAACGCGCAGTTCTCGCGAGTTTTTATTATTATTATTTTTTTTTTTCCCCGCCTAATTATTATCGTTATTCCGAACGGAGAGAACGCGTTTTTCAGGTTTTTTTTATTATTATTAATATTCCCGCCTCTTTTGTCTCTGTAAAGGACGCTCGACGATCAGACGAATATACACATACGCGGTGTGTATCCCGCCGCCGTAATGCGACGATCTCGTCACGCGCGTACTTATAGTATTGAACGCTACAGCCGCAGTGACGCCACACAGGTTTCCTATAAATAAACCGGCGCAGTTTTATTTCGCGACACCCAGTCGTGGCGCCGCCGAATACATGTTATGCTCAAGGCGGTGCGTTCCAGTGGCGCCCATAGATAATGCATAATGGATAGGCCGTATTCGTTATCAGGCGTTCCCGAATCTTCCGTCTCACTCGGCCATAGACCTATAATATATTATAGACCGCGCATTAGAGGGGCTATAAAGTATCCGAAAATATTATAGCCGACAATAGTTTATCCGAAAGTATTTTGTCCGAACTATATTTAACCCGAAAAATATTTTATCTGAACAACATTTAGGTCGAAAAATATATACACCGAAAGCAATACTGTAGAAAATATTTTGTCCGAAAAATATATCATAAGAAAATATTTCATCCGAAAATGTATGAAAATAAGTGTGACCAATTGTTCAGATAGCATTATTGATAAGAGTGGATCACTATGCACCACAAAATTGTTGTTTCCGATCATTATCAAAGACTGATATAACTGATTTTAATTCAACTGTTTATTTTAAATCTTTTTTAATTTATAATTATTTGATAACAACATTGTACCATTTTATCTATTCTGTGGTACCACCAAGGTGGATTATATTGGTCACCCTTATGTTTATACAGGGTGGGGCAAATCAAACAGTGCAGTTTTGAAAGGTTGGGAATTCCCGTGTAGTGCTGATAGTGCGACTATAATAGTCTCATTTCGTCGGGCGGGCCATGCCGTTATTAGTCATTACCATGGTTTGGTCTGGCGAACAACGGGGCTTCGCCGTCCGTACGTTTTATGAAAATGGTCGTTCTTTCGTTGCAACTCAGCGAGCTTTCCGGCTGCACTTTAACCTTGCGCGTCATGATACCGTCCCTCACCGTAATGTAATTGCGAATTGGGTGCATGCATTTGAAGAAACTGGTTCTACACAAAAACCTAGGAGTTCAGGTAGACCCAAAACGGCAAGAACACCCGAAAATTTGACGAGAGTGAGAGAAGCTATTGTGCAGTCGCCTACGCGTTCTATCCGGAAGCATTCAATAGCATTGGGCATGTCTAACCGCTCAGTAAGAAGGATTTTGCATCAAGACTTATTCTTCCACCCCTACAAGATTATGATCGTCCAAGAATTGAGTCCACCCAACTATGAAAATCGCATGAATTGCTCACAAGAAATGTTGAGCCGGATCCATGTGAGGTCGCCCGATCAATCAAATCACCCGATTTGAGCATTTGTGATTTTTTCTTGTGGGGCTATCTGAAGGAAAAGATTTTTAAACATCGGCCTTACACTTTGGAAGAACTCAAAGAGAGAATTACGGAGGAAATTGGCGCTATACCAGTACAAATGTGTCAAAATGCGGCCGAAAATTTTAGAAATCGCCTTCATCAATGTATTGCTACTGGCGGCTATCATCTTTCTGATGTCATTTTTAAAACTATATACATAAAACGGCATGATGTACTGAAGATAATTAAATAAATCTAATTTCTGTAATTTGCGTAGTTTTTTCTTAATAGCCTTTCAAAACTGCACTGTATGTTTCGCCTCACCCTGTAAATTTTCGGATGAAATACGGTTCGGATGAAATATTTTTCTGATAAAATATTTTCCACAGTTTTATTTTCGGCGTAAATAATTTCGTCTTAAATATGGGTCGGATAAAATGTTTTTCGGCTTAAATACGGTTCGGAAAAAATACTTTTCTATTGATATATTTTTCGGATAAAATATTTTTCGTCCAAAATACTGTTCGGAAAGAATATTTTCGGACATTTTACGCGTCTCCCGCGCATTACACTCATTTTACATGTGAAACGTTGAAACCAACATATGTGCGAGAGAGACAGCCTCTGAATTGACTTTTTCAAAGACATTCTATATAATTTGATAATACTCTTTCACAATAATATGTTATTGTAAGATATCGCCTTGTGCGTTATCGTTGCTACAAGCTACGGGTTTTGATAGCAAGTTGTTATGGACGGTGTGTCGCGAGTCGTCCATTCTCGCGCTTTTTTTCGCGTACACGTCCGAGAATTGTGATTCAAATAATCATTTATTCGATATTTTACATTGGCGACGAAGATAAATTCTATGTTAACATGCCGTACTTGGCCTTTTTTAGGCTCAATTGTGTATAATCTTTGTTCAATGTTGCTATCCATTTCTCACAAAGTGTTATACCTTTTGGAAACCTATAATTTTAAAAGTAGAAGTAAAATAAATATTAATCATAATGTTTTTAAAGAGAAGAAAAGTTGAATTATTGTAAATTACAAGAGCCAAAAAGCGTAAAAACAACAGACCGACAATAACATTTACAAGTTACAACGATGAACAATTACGTCCTCCTTATCAATATTAATTTATTATCGTAGTTATTGTCAAGGAGTGTTATAAAATCGTTTAAAATCTCTTTGGAAAAATCAATTCAGAGGCTGTCTCTCTCGCACATATGTTGGCTTCAATATATTTTACTAATGTGCGGTCTATATATTATAGGTCTATGCACTCGGCAAATATTTAGATTACCCCGATGCGCGTTGATAACAGAATACACTGTTTTTCAAATTATTATTCCACGGAACAAATTATTATTTCATGGAACAAAAAATAATTTCTTGCTGAGTAGGACACAAGATATGGTTTTAATATTGCTGCCTCTCTTCTTTGTTCAGTAACGCTGCCCGCTACACGTATTGTATACACGTGGCATATCCATTATTATATATTATCAATGGTGGCGCCGAACCTATATGCTTGGTATGATTGCTTCATACAATAAAAGGGGTGGGTTGGTCTTATTGGTACACGTGTTTTTGTTTTTACATTACATGATATTATACTAAATAATTAATAAGTTTGATATTATAATTAATAAAAGTTCGGTTAACAACGATCGGGTGGGTGGGTGTGTAAATAATTCGATTTCGCTTCACTTAAATTTATATGACTCGGCGCCACTGGTGCATTCGCTTTCGGGTTGCCGTTTCTGACGTGTGTCGCATTCGGGTCGTACGTAATAGTGTTTTGTTTCAAAAATACATAATCTTTTTTTTAAGACCTTCAAAAATGAATTATTAACAATTTTTTTTTTTTTTAAATTTGTTCGGTTAATTTTTTTAAGGGTTTATGAAAAAAAAAATGAAAAAAGTGGGAAAGTCGTTTTGTAGTAAAATTCACGAGGAATTCAAATCTGTTTTCAAATTTCTTATCGCACCAATATAGATCGATCGGTTCGTTGGAAGTACGAAACGTCTATTTTGCTATATGTTTCACGTGTGTAAGACAAAGAGAGAAAATACCCGCTTTCAATCCCCTTAAAATTTATTTATTTATTTATTTTTCGATCAATTGTCATTCGATTAATTGTTTTCGAATGATTGTCGCTATTGCGATCAATTGTCGTTCGGATCAATTGTTTTCGAGTAATTGACGGGACACTCATCGTCGGATATATTTATTTATACTTGTTATGTAAACTCAGCAACCACATCATTTTAGAAAATACGTTCGTAGATTATAATGCGATTGTTATAATATATAATTATTTGCAGTACAAATTTTAAATATTTATACAATTTTGAAATGCGGTACGTTTGATTACTATGTGTTAAATTATAGAATAAAGACTAAAGTCTTTGTTTTGTATTTTATCGTATTTACCTTCTCAAAATATTACTGATGTGTTTGTATTTTATTGAGAATCAATTAAAAACCATTAGACGAAAAATTGTTATTTATACCTACATTTTTGATTATCCCGTATAGAAAATTATGTAGGCGAAAATGCAAATTTCCCCTCTAAATTATTGGCTGATCAAAGTGCTGTACTAAATATACGACTACAGGTGCTTGTAAATCATTCCATGTATTCATTTTACAAAAATCACGCAAACGTAGATACACGATTTTATTAAAGTTCTTGTTGAATTTCAAACGCAAATTTATATAAAATTTAATAGTACATATATCCGAACAAAATAAATTAAAATCCTGAACCAAAAAAAAATATATATATAGATTATTAGAACAAATTAATTATTTACTATCATAATAATGGAAAAGTGTTAAAAAGTAGTATCTTATCATTTTAGTTTATAGCTTAAAAAGCATTAACATTGTGAATAATATTACTTATTATTACTAGTCTTATTTATTTATTATTTTTTTTAAATAAAAATTATTTGTATTTTGACGATAGACGTATTTATGTTTGACAAAAAATAAAATAAAATAAAAATAAAAGTTTTCAACTTATAATTTTTTTACGTGCGTACCACGACGAAATACATGTAATATTATTTGTGTTTGATAAATTGTTATTGTACGTTACAAATTATTATTGAATAATAGAACAATTTATTTTCATAATTTCTTTACTTTTCCTACAGGAGTTTAAATGTGTACAAAGTTTTTAATTTCTGGCGACGTTTATGTGTACATACAAATTTAACTGGGTTTCATTTTTGGCGGAGTTCATAATAAAAAGTAAAAAAAAAGCCACACTATGGCGGAGTTTACAATCGCCCGAGAACGTCGCATAAAATTAATTTACCGATTAAAGATTTAAATATGATCACGGTCTGGCTCGGTATTCTTAAATCTTAATACTTTTGCTGAACGTCGATTATAACATTGCATTTGTTGATAAAATATTTAATAATAATAATAAAGTAGATATTGCTTATAACTTACAACGAAATACAAGTGACTTATACTATACTTTACTTTTTCTATACAATCATTATTGAAAAAAATAATAGTTTAGTATAAATGTTCAAATAAAACAAAATTATATCGACTGTGATGATGAACGACCCGAAAAAACGCTGTAGGCGATGTCGTGTCTCACTATTCTCCCATAGTCACATACACGTTTTGGACACTATTCATAATAGTCAACATATGCTCGGAATAAAACAAACCATTCAAATATTTTCTATACAAATATATACTGTATTGGAACGATTATTGCTCTTCTACACTGAACGCGAAATATTTTAATGACATGTGATTACCGTGTAGTTTTATTATCAATATTAGTTATATGAGTTATGACCATTGTCCAAACACTGTATTACATTCACGATTCACACTGGAGGTTTGCTAGTTTTGTGTCGTCAGAAAGAAACCGTTACGAGAAACCATTTAATTGTTGAAAAATATTTTTTTTTATTAAAAACATTTATTTTTAACGCGATATCCAGTGTTGGTTTTTAGTGAAGTTTTGTGTTCTCTAATATTTATATTATTCATTTATTCGATTATTATATATCGAATACCCGCCATGCGTTAGATAGGTACGCTCAGATTTAATTCACTAAAACGATTTGAAAGTGCTTGGCAAACACTACATGACATGATAATACGATCTGAATTATTGTTTTGTAAACACATTTCGAAATCATACGTTCCGAGAAAATACAGTTGTTTGTTTTTCGATTCATAATACGGTTTAGAAAAAAAAGTTATGGAATTTATATGTTCCGTCTTTAATAAATCTGTCGTCACTAAAAATACTTCTCACGGAATAGTGATTCTAGAAATAATAAAACCTTCACTGAGTTTAACGTGCCCGTTTATTAAACTATAAAATATTTAATGTTTTAAAAAAACAAACAAACTAATAGAACGTTTTAATTAGGAAAAAAGATGGTCTATATTTTATTAAGTCTCGAACAAAATAAACGATCGTTAAATATTCATGTTATGTACAACTCATGAATGTAAAATTTGTTTTTTTTTTAATATCTTCATTTACTCTATTAAAGTTTAAATGTACACTGTGCGTAAAATTTATCTCGTCGGTTCAATGTTAAAAACGTGGCTTTTTGATAATTTATTGACTACTGAAGAAAAAAAAAATCAGTAATGTAGTTATTGACGATTCAAACTTATTTTGGTAGTCTCTCGGGACAAAAAGTATTTCAGGGACGACAGTAGAGGTGTATGCTTCAGAGTCCCACCCGACTTTTATAAAATTCTTTCGAGTTTATAGCGATACTTTCCACTATATATAAATACACACACACACTGGTATGTCTCGAGGAGTAACGTAAAAACGAAAAAAGAAACCTATGACTTCGAAATATCGGAGGTCAAAGACACTGAGAAATATTGATTACAATGAAAGTTTTCATTAAATATGATAATATTAGATGTCTAATCGGGAATAAATCTCAAAAATATTTTGTCAATTTTATTATGGTTTTTCAATCGTCGTCGAAAATACGAATTATTATACGTTTAAAATTCGATACGATTTTAAAACGTTATGACTGTATCGCGAATAATAAAACAATTTTTAATATTAATTTAATATAATAATATGTTTTTGGACGTGTCTTCGTGTGTGTATATCAGAGGCCGTGTTATTTTCAATTTGAAAACGACGCTCGATAGTCACGCCGTTTTAATAAATTTCATTTAATCGCGAGACATTTGTTGAAAAACGTATTCGAAAACGTGTGACTAAAAATTTCCTACAATATTCGTTTAAAGAACGAGTCTGAATTTTAATTTCGTTTATCGAACATTATCAAAAGTGTATTATCAGAGATTATAACGCAACTATATATACTGAAAATTACGTATGAAATAACGCATGACGTAGGTTTTTTTACCACTAAAACGATACTGTTTATTACACAGTTATCAAATAAATGCAAAAAAAAAAATACGTATAATTTATAAAATCAATCGTTTATTAATTTGTATCTACGATTTAAAGAACCCAAACAAGAGAGAAATCAATTTAAATAGCGCGATTTTTTTTAAAAAAATTTTTACAATAACGTCAACGATTCTATATTATTAAAAAGGCGTATTTTAAGACGTATTTACTTTATTACGTAATTTTCCTTTTAGAAAAAGGCTCGAAAGATTTTGACGGAAATGATTGAATCTAATGTTTTCGGGAACGATAATGTGATTTAGCTAATGGAAAAAATCGTTTAGAGGGGGAGTTTCTAATCGGAAAAAATCGATTAGATATACGTAGCAGGTCGCTATGGTAACCGTAGAAACGAATGACGGAAACGTAGACTGTATATAAGTTCGTTAGAAATTCGCCCAAAAACTCGTAAAACAATTAATTTCTCTTTACGTTATTAAACCCAGCATCAGCCGCGATCTCGCGTGTTATAATATATTATACGCGGTATATTTTCAAGTTTTCTTTCTCTTATGTCACCTGCGTATATCCAGCTGGTTTCTGGAATCCATCGCGATGTATCTCATCAGATCTATAATCGAACTGTTTTTTTTCTTCTTCTGAATAATATCGTTGTTATGACGTATTTGCATAATATTCCTTTCCATTTAAAACACATTTTTCATTTATACGTTAATTTAGAAAAGGAAATAAAAACTCATTGGTTTTAGTAAGCCCATGTGTGTAAAAAAATGTTTTTTGTCTTATTTATATCCCCTCCTCACCGACGATTGAAAACTTATAGTTACGCCCATGGGCGATTGCGAGTAAAAGGTATTCTTCAAAATAAAAATGAAGATAAGCGTTGTGAAATTAGAACAAGTAGTATTTGAATAATAATAATAATCTGATGACAACAGATTTCTTTACTCCTGCGAAGCAGTTATTTTGATGAAAACCGTAGGAATCTTATAATAATAATTTGTCGGGGACGATTTTTTCAAGGGTGAGAATTCCGAGATCGTTTTTTCGCGCCGCGATAATAATGTTCTATAGACAGTGATCGAAGTGGATCAAAATAAGTGGAAGGGAAGTTGTGAAAGATCCATATTGTTGAGAAATAAGTAAAAAACAAGTCTTCTTTTTAAACAAAAGGCTCTAACACCGACCCTATTAACCTCGATGGTGAAATATATTTTTTACGATTGTGATTATGTGACGTTTAGATCTAATGAATATTAAAATTTAAAAAAACGAATTAGTTCTTACAAATAAAAAAAAAACTGATTCAAAAATATTTTTCTAGAAAAAAAATCAGGCAACATAACGACTTAAAACACTTTTAAAAATAAATAAAAAATGTAAAATACACTATTAAAAATCCAAGAGATACGAATAATTTTAAATAAAATAAGTGAGAGGATTGGAATATGCTTACTAAAAGAAGTGGAGGGATGGCATTCTCCCATATCCCCCCTCACTTCGACCACTGTCTATGGACACTGCCCGAGTCATAGCAAGAGGGGGGGGGGCG
This sequence comes from Slavum lentiscoides, assembly GCA_032441835.1. Taxonomy (NCBI): domain Eukaryota; kingdom Metazoa; phylum Arthropoda; class Insecta; order Hemiptera; family Aphididae; genus Slavum; species Slavum lentiscoides. The sequence goes on along the minus strand of CM063712.1, from coordinate 11,191,818 downwards.
AAAGGTGCCTTCGCCCCAGGCGCAAAATTTAAAAAAATTAAAAATTAAATATAATACAATATTATTATTTTTGATTATTTTCAACGACAATTTATTCGAATTAAAAAAAAAATTTTTTTAAAATTAATACTCTATTATAGTTTTCCGTGTTGAAACGCAGAAAAGGCCGCAATTTTAAGTTTTTCCCCCGGCCACAGTATTCAGCTGCTACGGTCCTGCAGGACACCTCTACGGAGACGTACCTAAAAATTCCCGGTAATAAAAGCCCCGCGTAAGTTTTATAGTATATTTTCTCGCAAAAGCACCGTAGGGAACCGTGTTGGTACCTTATATACGCGCAGGTGGGATTATAACGGCATTTTATACGGTATATATCGACGTGTTGTGCATTGACTTGGCCGGAGGAAATCGTAGATCGTACGGACGGACGGGGGGGGGGGTGGTATAGAAATGAGGGGAAGGACGCGTTCCCGGTCTTCTTTTCGTTCTTACGTACGGTGATGCCCCGTGAGGGTATAAACGCGTAGAAATAGAGATAGTGCGAGAGGGGCGGAATAAGAGGAGTCGCGGCGGGGATATATTATTACAACACAGGCATCCGCCTGCTGGGACCCATAAACGATATACTTCCGAACGGGTCTCCGAGCGCCCATAACCCGGCCGGGGCTCGAGCGCTTAATGGTCATCTCCGGACAATTAACTAGGGACGAGCACCTTCGTTACCCGGATGATCGCCGTTTCGCTCCCACCATCCTCTCGACTATACATCCCGTCACCGTACACACACACACACATATAAGCCGGTAATTACCGAAGATACCATAGACGTGTACACGTATGTGTGTGTACGCGGTATCGCCGTTGGTTTTTACTTTTTAACTCCGGGGCTGCGCTGCAGTAACATATAGGTAATATCACAGATAAGATTAAACCAGATAGTTCACTCTTTGATTTACTGATAATTCGGCCCTCCTGAGATCAGTTTGTGCACATACGATAAATTAAATTACTGTACATATTTTTCTACAATAATATTATTATTGTATCCAATAACTTTTATCTTATCTGTGGTACAATAGCGGGACGCATAGTAAACAGTAAAAATCAGTGCTGTACATTTAAGGAACTCATAAAAAATTTTTCCCCTCTCAGTGATGACACTGATCTCAGGAGGGTTTTAGTTTGTTTACATTTTTGAGAATTACATGGGCAGAATAGGAAATTTTAAAGAGTGAACCATCTGGTTTTATCTTATCTGTGGTAATATTGTAAACCCGCGACATAGAACATATAATAGAAACGTCACCGTCCGCGTTCCCTTTGTTCAGTCAGTATATTTTAATCGAAATCAGCTCATCACCACGAAATTCTATAACACTTTTCGATCGCGAAGAAAATAATATAGTATATAAATATAATCTCAAAATCGGGGAGGGGGGGGGTGTTTAATAAACAACGGAATTGTTGAAACCACCGAAGGACCGATATTTAATACGTTATTTTATTTTTCATTTATTCGAATGTATTCGACGTAAAATGTTATTTGAAACGCACAGCAATTAGCTTGCGGTCCTTGGAAGGGATCATTATACGTTTGTGCTAAAACAACCTGCGGCGACATTTCGTTCCCAGGATTTGGTTATCGTTTCATAGCGGAATAAACGTTACTGACTTCAGGGCGCAGCCTCGCGGGTTCGTTGCCAACTTCTCGGCATCGCGAATTTCGTAAACATAATATTGTTATCACGCGTGTAAGTGTCTCTTCTGTTGTGTTCGGGGGCGTAATTAAGGGGGGAGATGAGGGGGATAGATCCCCCAGAGCCTTTTTTTTAATCATGTATAAAAAAAAATAACTGAAAACTGTCATCATCTATTGTAGTAGAGTCAAAATTTTTCTTATTTTTTCCTATTTTTATACTTTACTTAAAATCGCTTTTTTATTATAATGTTTAAGTTTCAGTTTGGTATAAGTTTCCCATTGCACTGTAATGAAAAACGAGGGAAAAAAGTCATACCCCCAGAACAAATTTCTAATTACGCCACTGAATTTGTGTTCTCTGTCTGCACCAAAACGCGCCGGCGATAAGATCTGCTGGTTTCACGTCGATTGTTATTATTGATTTGCCGCGCCGTCGGGGCCTTTTGAAAAATTCGACGAACGGTTGTTAACGCGCCCAGGTCAAACGAAATTCCGAATTCCATTTGTGTTACCGAAATCGTTATATTTGCCTACTGTTGTAATAACACCAGAACATGATAAGCCGTAGGATATTAACCGGTTTTATTCGCTACATACGACTCGGATGCGAAAACATATCCGCAATTTATGGAATGGACAGCGATTAAATAAAATGCCCACTTAATTCCACGTGGGTTAAAAGTGGAATGAGCACGACTAGCACAGGTGAATTACTTTTGAATTTCAATAGAGAATTGTTCAGTATTATGTACTTTTTTTTTTTTTTTGTACAATTTTATACGACCAAAAAGGAATTTTGGACTCTTCTCCAAACCCGAGATATCCCGGTTTTTTCATGCGCGTGCTGCGATAACGTTACCCCAGCACTCGTAGAAGCAAATTTTTCTCCGATTTTCAACCGTACAACATGAAAATTAATTATTTATGCTCTGTCAGAAATTGCTGTCACAACAAAAAAATATTGAAAATTCGTAACGAGTCCGATTCATTAATCGTCTGATATCCAACGTGTGGAATTTTAACCGACATATGGCTACATTACGAAATAGAGAAAATAGGTTATTTTCCTATTGAAATAGGAATAATCGATGAAGTTTTGGTGGCGTCATTACGAGCGGGGAGAAGGGGCGTTACACGGAGGAAAGATACGATTATCGTTATTTGCTTAGAAAAAAATTCGATTTTTTTTTTATATAAATATATTCGAAATGATCGATCTGTTGACTTATCGGTACAAATCATTTAATTTACTTTATGTAATTTAAAATTAAAATGTGAATATATACAAAAATTATATTCCACCCGGGAAAAAAAATTTCAAATTTTTCCACTGTACGAAACGAATATGAAGTGTTCTACCGCAGTTATATACGAGTACTACGGAGTATGCTCATTTGGAAATACCATGTATACACACTGTGATTTACGACATAATAATACATAAGAAAACAAATTTATTGCTCGTATTTTATATTTAAAAATTTTTAATGGTTTTTTTTTTTTTTGTAAATTTCGATTATTATTATAACAAGAATAATGACTTTATTATTATTATTATTATTATTATTATTATTATTATTATTATTATTATTATTATTATTATTATTACTTATATAGTAATTAGTGTACTTTATTAATTTATCGATTATTAATTATGGTGTTGTTAAGGTTTTTTTTTTCTCGTATCGTAGAATACATTGAAATTATATAATAAATGTATAAATTCTGTCGATAAATAATTGTTCGCATATAGGTGCGAAAAATAAATTATTCATTATTGTTTCGGTAATAGGTTGTCCGCAAATCAACAGGTGGTAAATGCGTACAACAGTGAAAGCACAATATTGTCACCACCCGTTTTGTTTTTGTATTTTTATATATAAATATTTATTTATTTTTTTTTTTCTGTATAAGACTCCTTCTTACACCAAAATCGTTTTCTGATTATTTGGTATAAAATAGAGGTGACAATTTAGATTTCGAAGATAACTCGGAACGTTTTGTATGTAAATGATGTTATATGCTTAGATACGCATAAAATGTGTCTATTGACATCAAATTTTCAAATAATGAGATGGGTAGTAAAAACAAAATCGAAAATTTTGAATAATTTAAAAAATAAAAGTCTAATCCGAATTCAAATTTTGAAAAACATGTTTTAGAAAATAGTCGTACTATTAATTTTTAATACGGATAATGACTTAGAAATTTTCAATATATAACTCAATATTTATATAAATTCAGTTTTGAAAGTATTACATAATATACAGAAATTGTAATTAGTTTGAATATATTTTAATTATACAAAGAGATTTTAAAAGTAATATTTCATTTCAATACACATTAATAAAATGCCGTAGTTGTTTTTTTAAACAATTTTAATTCGCTATGTACCTACACAATTTCTTCGCTGTTTTTTTTTCATTTTTATTTATTGACTTTTTGACGCTGTGTCTTTTTTTATTGTATTCATACTTTTCTCTATGTAATTTTATTCGGTTTTATTTTTTATTCCGTTGTCGTATTTTTCTTTTTCGCTTGTAGATAATACAATATTTCTTTATTTTTTCGTAATAAAACCCTCGGCTCGATTATATATTCACATAGTATACGTGTATTATTAAATTTTCATTTATATCGCGAATGGTTTAAACGCGCGTTCAAATACGTCTCGTTCTGTTCGTATTTATACGATAAAATCCGTCAAACTCGGACAATTATTATAAACATATAATATATTTACAATAAAATGTCAGTACGCGTATTTTAATATATTATAACACGAGTTTCGTACGGTCTTGTTGGGACGTCTGGTGTCCGTTTCGGCGGTATGGTCGGCCCGGGAGACCAGCTATAGTGGAAAAACATTCGGAAATAACAAACACACTGGGTGGCTTTTGTGTTCGCTTGTGGGAGAAAATATCACACAATAGACCACTAGTTCCGGGAACGCACGTTAATCATACACTTGTCGATCCCTTTTCAAAATATGGTGCCTTTGCCCTTTTTTTTTTTTTTTGCCTGTACATATTTGTTGTTTGCACGAATGTACACATACTGACACACAGCCGTATTGGATCAGAAGGGGTGCAATTCAGTGATCCGTTAAAGTCGATTGTCATTTTTAAAACATCACACATCCTTTGATCCGAACGTGTATCTACTATTATTATTTTTTCTTCCTCGTTTTCTATATATATATATATATGTGTGTGTGTGTGTGTGTGTATCTCGCTTGATTCTTTATTTATATTTGTATGTTTATAATATAGACCGGACGGTATACTCGTATATATATAAAATACCGTTTTCTATCGAATGAAAATTTGTCTTAAATTGATGTGGAAACGAGCGTAGACGCGTTAAATCGAATTGCAGTCTTGAAAAGGCGATAAAAAGGAGGGAAGGCGACCTGACAGAGACCCGGGGATAATCATCCGTCCGGGAGTTTGACATTGACCGGTGCGAACGGGAGATGGGGCCGAACGAGTGGAATAAAATAGGGAACGCTCGTTGATTGTCCGAGAAAATGAAACAATTCCCAGGTCTTATTTTGAAGCCTGTCCCCGGATCCCCTCGAACATTACTGTCCCCCGAGACCGTTTCTTTTATTTTATTTTTTGTGTTTGCTCCTCAGAAGAAAAAAAAAACAAGGGGAAAAAAAGCTAAAACAATACACTACCCGAAATGTCGTTTAAGCATTAAAACCGTTTCGTTCTTCACTTTCCATCGTCAGACACCATTACTTTAATTGCATCTCGTCATATATATATATATATACACTACACACAAACACACAATATACTCCGTCGCGCTTTGACACTTGTTTCTTTATTTTTTGGCTCTTAATCTCCTTTATAGAGTTTAGACGAGAACAACAGAGTCGAACCGGAAGGAGACAAGGGCGAGAGTGCGAGTGGGATTAGGTTTGTGGAAAAATGCACCCAACATTCACGCATGAACTACGACGGAGTTAATAAAAGAATACTCGTCGTCTGGACGTTCGATTTTCGATGTTTATTTTTGGTTTAATGATAAATAGCCTTAATACGTGTGTCCACTGCGGTGCAGGACGTGCCCACCCAGTGGCTAATGGCTCGAATCGGATGATTGACTGGAAATCCATTAACCTGGTCGTTGGGGTCGGATTAAAAATTACCTGCCTATAGTCACTATAAATGTATATAATTGTGTGAGTGTGTTTGTATAGCAGGAAAAAAAAACTCGAGTGTTAGGTTTCTAAAGAATAAACATATACTACGCGTATGTACAACAGAATAATACGTATTGAAAGCAAACGACTCGGTAGCACAACAATTATTATTATTTGGGGTTTTTAAATTTTATTCTCCAATACAGGTAGTATACGTGTATATATGTATCGAAGTAGACTATAAAATAATAATAATAATACGTATGGGCTTGCTGTGAAATAGCGACGATTTTTACGAATATTGTTATACTGCGTTAACACGTTTTCAAATAATTCACAACGTAGCTATAAAATTTATGTCTTGTTTTTTTTGTTTAATTTAACAAAACGTGTTTAACTGTTCACAATTGGAATTTCGAAATATCGGTTTATACACGAGTAAACTCGAGAAAATAATATACGAGCGATGATTTGTAAAATGCGTTGCATAGTGTGTGATTTACATTATATCGGAGTATAAATTATAAGCAATTTATGCTTTAAAATAATCGGAAGACGTCTCAATATTTAGACCGTCAAATGTATTTCATATATAATATACATACGTCAAACGTACGTAGCGCATAAAAAAAAAAATACATATAATATTAATAATAATATATAATGTGACCTTTTTTTTTTTCGAAAAATAAAATCCGAAACACTCGAAAGGAAAGTGAATAATAAAATTGGAAGCATTCGTATTTTCGGAAAAGTGTACTCGTGTATATATGTAATATATATTTTCAATTTTATTTTTTACGTAAACGTGACAGAATAATAACGTACTCCTCCGAAACGGGATAGAATTCAAACACGAGAATTTGAAGTTTATGTGCACGATTTTTAACGAAATTAATCGTCGGAAACCGTGATATTATTAGGTATGTATGCAGTGGCGGATATAGGATTTTTTTTTTTTGGGGGAAGGGATAAAAACTTTTATTATAATTTTATAATTACAATATTCAGGATTCTACGTAAGGCCTAACAAATAAAGTATTACACAGTTTTTTGTAACATGAAAAATTGAAAAATATATTTAATTTCTAAAAAAGCTCAGAATAATAAAATTGAAATATTATAAAAAAAAAAAAACTAAAAAACTATAAAATACCGATAAAATTACAGCCATCATTATTGTAACGACTACTAACGACGATTAACAATCATTAACTACGAATATATAACTACCAAGGGGGGGGTCCGGGCCCCTCGGCCCCCCTTAAATTCGCCACTGTATGTACGCGAGTATTGAGTAGGTATTGTAGTTTTATGGATATTGCCTATACGCAAATATGGTAAACTGTTAAAAACTCGTTAAATGTTTTACGCGAATAACAATAATTATTAAATGCATATTCGTACGCACATTCTTAACGAATTTCATTCGATTTTTCCATACAATAATTATAAACTTTTCGCAAACTCTTTTTCGATATTTCGTTCTAAAAACAAATGCGTTCACAGTGCTGAAATTCGTCTATGTCCACCGTTGTACGATGGGTTTATCAGTTTAAGGCGCTGCTGTATAGGTACATAAAATATCGGTAAAAAAAAAGTTAATAAAATCGACAATCTTACGATAATAGTTGTTCACGGAAAGAAAATTGTATGGTCTTTTAACACGACGTCGTTGTAAAACGAAACCTATTTATTATATAACAAAAAAAAAAACCGATAACATCCTCCAAACAAACGGGCGGTGACGTTTTCATATTTATTATTTCGTTGTCCTCGCGGGTTACTTTGTGTTTATTGAAAATCTTTGGGGCCACCGTGACCAAGTATATAATTTATATATATATATATATATATACACAGTGAAACCTCTATTTAACGAAACTCTCTTCATAACGAATTTTTTTTATTGAACCATGAAATTTTCATTGAAAAACCTGTCTATTTATCGAATTAATTTTGTATTATTATTATTCTAAAATAAATTAAAAAATTCTTAAATAAACGTTACCAGATGACGTCTATTTAATTCTTTAAATGATTGCGAGCATTTTTATTTTCAGAACGGTAAGAAGGTAGTTCAACAGGATATTAGACGGTTCTTCGACGACTAAGAGTAAAAAAAAAAAATTGCACGCATCATAATATACAACTAATATACGTACTAACGTAATATCATGTTAGTAGTTATGTTAGTTATTAATAATATTATTTATTATTTATTACTATACAATATTATTGTTATTTTATACAGTATTAATGTACATATATCGTATACATATTATTCGCAAAAATTTCGTACAGTAAAAACGAGTTTTTAAATGAAAAAAAAAATGTTATTTCTATTTCTTTCGGACGAAGAGCATTATGAAGTTCGATTATTATACATAAAACAATTTCCCCAAAAAAAAAACTGAAAGTCCGGTTTAACGATTCATGGAAATTTGAATATTCTTAATTTTTTGGCTGAAAATGTTTTGATTATTTCGTCAAATGATATTGAAGACTCTCTTTGGTGTTTAATATGATACGACACTTAAATTGGTGAACTTCTGTTGTTTTATAGATTGCTTTTAAAATAATTATTGATTAACTAAAAATCACTATTGGCCTCTACCTTGTCACTTCTGCACCCTGGTACATGTCTAACAACACACTGCACAATTATTTAAAAATCGGAACAGTACAACAATTAGCTACCAAATACTATACTAGACTTCATTCGAAATTATTAACACGTTCAAACCCTCTAATTTTCTCACTCTCGTATTATACACTCCTTGAAAATCGAATGCGCCGCTTGAAATGACAATAGTGTAGAGAGTTGCTATAATAAATGTAAATAATATCACGTTGGGTTCTAATAATGAATAAGTTTCCCTACTCAGTTGAGTCAAATTAAAAAAAAAAAAGAATGTATTTAAAAAGCTAACAAATTTACTTATTGTGCCTATTATTGTCGTACAGATTACAAATTTTCTCAATACTAATAATAATAATAATAATAATAATAATAATAATAATAATAATAATAATAATAATAATAATAATAATAATAATAATAATAATAATACAAAACTTAAGTTTGCTGAAGCTCGTCTCTCTCTCTCTCTCTCTTTCACACACACACACTCTTTCTCTGTCTCTCTCCTCTCTCTTTGGGATGCCCTCTTCCAAGTGTAGCTCATAAATAACTTTTAAAAGTGGACTGTGGTGTGGCAAAAATGTTAAAGTGTGTCCGTCATAATTTTGCCGCCCGGGGCAAAAGACTCCCCCTACCCCCCTCCCCAATCAGCTGCTGCCCTGCCTTCAATGTACTCATTTGCTTGTTCGGGCTTGACCCGTAATAGTGGCATATTTAGGGGGTGCAGGGGGAAATTGTCCCGGAGTCTCATTGAGGGGCGCTGATGTTAGATGTAAACGTTTTAAAATAGCAGTATTATTTATTAATTTAATACAAAATTCAAAACTGTAAATTATTTAAATATATTTTATTGTTGTCATATGCAAATGTTTAAATTAATGTTGTGTTATTAATATACTAGAAGTCAAAAATATAAGACGAAATTTTATAACATGTCATTCATTTTTTTGTTTATCTATAAAATATAATATTTACACCTTTTATATTATTTTTGCAATACCGTTGATTGTATTTACATAACGTGTATTTAATTTTTTATATAAATAATCAATGCCAATAAACACGATGGATTTTTTCTGTTCGTACGTCAATCATTACTGTTTAATATAGGTATGTGTACATTTGTATATTGTTGAACATGTTTATATACGCGTGATATAGATTGAAATTGTATGTATGTGGAGTTAGCCGTAGTAAAAATGCGTAAATTTAAAAATTTGAAAGGGGCAATGAAAATAGTTTTATGAAAAGAGATTTGTTTTTGAATGGGCCGTGAACATTTAACACATTTTTGGGGAGTTATGTACATTGGGGGGGGGATGAGTTTCAAGCCTTCACCAATTGCGCCAACGATGTTATTATTGAAAAAAAAAGAGGCGCCAGTTAATTGTGAATCTATAAGGCGCCAAAATCCTGAATACGCCACTGACCCGCGGTAATGTATATAACTATATATAAGAAATAAAAAGGCTGCGTCCGAATTGCGTGCCAAAAAAAAAAAGAGCGATCTCTTGGTCGACAACCGAATTGCGTGCGCGTGTTTTTCGTGAATTTCCTTAAATTCTTTTTCGCGTAAAGTTTTAAATAAAACGACCGCGTTTGAGGCGTAAACGTGTATAATAATTTTTTTGCATAAGTGTAATAATAAGTGTGTTTGTTCTAAAGCAGTCCCGCGGACGGAGTTCTAATAAGGATTATCTAATTATCAGTAGGGAACGGATTTATATTCTTTATAAAATTAGATTTTAGAAAATTATGTCCGCAACACGACACGGACCGTTCGATTTCAGTCGAAATGCGTTCACATACATTGAAAATTTATTATCTCCGACCAGTAACGACCGACCGTAATAAAGTGTAGTTAAAGGCGCTTTTAAAGTTTTGAAACTCGTGATTTTCAAATAGTTTCTATCGAAAAACGTAATTTGACAAATGTATTTATAGCTGGAAATAAGAATATATGATCTGAAAACAAAAATATGCACTAAAAAGTTACAAATGTGCGTTGAATATGCAAAAAAGATAAAAATACGTAGAATAAAATTAATAAAATAAAATTGTTTAAAAAAAAAAAAATCACGCACTCGACTCGGTTCTGCAGCGAGAAAATCGTGCACGCGCAATTGAGGGGCTGGGTGCTTAAAACGCATTTTTGGATTCAGCGAACTCTATACACTGTATGCGTATAACATTTTTGTTCAATATCTTACGAATAGCGCGCAATAGAAGCGGTTTACGTGAACCAGTGGAAATGCCGTTCTCGCATAGAACACGTATTCGTGTCAAATTAATAATAATTTAACAATACACTTTAACTAAATACTTACATTTTTGTATACTTCATTTCTATTTTATCCGTGTCCTCATTCAAAAGTTATCTTATAAGAAAGTCTTGTTTTATTTTTTGAATAAATAAGTTTTCGGTTTAGTTATGCGTTTAAATTTTGCGGTCAAGTATTTTCCTAGGTTTATATATTCATCGAGTATGTGGTATATTATAGTATTTAAATTGAATAATATGTTCCGTTCGCGTTGTTTCAACTATGCAATTCTCGTTTTTTAATCGTTTTAATTGAAATAGAACAGCCGGTAATTACTGTTGTTTGATGCAAGAAGGGCATTTTCATGACCGAATATCTCGTTTATTTACAGCTTTATTGACACAAAGAGAAACAAAACGATAACGTGATTATTTTCTCTGAGCTACGACCTATCATTCGACACAAATTTCATAATTATAATGTGGTCAGTGCCAAAAGGAGTGGACACGGATTTGAAACTTTAAACACGTTTTTTCGGAAATGCCCTTATTGCATCCTGCCCCTCAGTTCAACCTAATAAATAATGATTTTCGCACGCAATTCGGAAGCGCCGAATAAAAAAAATATATTATCAGCGCTGTAGTACACGACAGTATGCCGCCGATGATTAGCTAATACTATAAACGCACTGTGTGTGTACGTGTACGTACGCCGCCGTCTATATCCGATCCATGTGCGCCGTGCAGTGTGCGCCGTATAGCATTCACCGTGGGAACGGTCCGAGGCGGACGGCCGCCGTGACAGCTCCGGCATTACTCTCGCGGCACCCCATTAGACAATATACGTATCGGCGGCGGCAAGTGGGCCGGACGGGTAGGTCGTCGTCGTCGTCGTCGTCGTCGTCGTAGGTACTGCACGCGTATTAAATAGGTAGTGCAGTGTGTCCGCCGCGATATCATAACAAATCGGGCTTACCGTCGTCACACAAACGCTTCTTTACTGTGACGCGTAGTATAGTAATACGCGCGAGGAGTTTTTAATATATATATATATATATAGGTACCTATAATTTTTTTTTTCTTCTCTTTTTCCCTTTTGTAATTGCGCACAAAACTCATCGCCGTCGTGAGAACGACGACGGTAGTTACCCGCCCGCAGTGGTGTTTCTCCGAGCCTGTCGTCAGTGTATACGCCAGCGTTTCCCAAATAGTGGGTCGCGACCCACTACCGGGCCACGAAAATATAATGCCGGATCGCGTAATTAATAAAATTTCCATATTAAATTTTGTTAGATAATTTGAACTTTTTAGCAAAAATAAATTCATCAATACGAATAACTATTATTTGCAACAAAAATAATAATTATTATTACTGAGATTATCAACTAGACTTCATGAAAAACCCGTATGACGTTCAAATGTGTTTTATTTTGCATTTTTTTTTTTACAAAACGATACATTTGTAAAATATTTTGGTGTGTCACGAAGGGGAAATATATTAATTACCGGGTCAGGTCAAACAAGCGTTTGGGAAACGCCGCTGGTGTACGCTCAGCATGTTCGCCTTACACCGCCCTATGACTATATAGTGTTCAGACGAGATAAGTGAAAATTTATCTAGATAAAGATAAAAAAAGATCGTGTGCCAAAAATCGTTTACAGACAGATAAAGACGACACGTGCTCGGTCCATATCGTTTGAAAATAAGCAAAAAGATTCTAATACCGGCTCTGTCAGTGGCGCACACTGAATTGCACATTGATGGGTCTAACGATATTTTACACACCTGGCCACCACCGAATAGACAACTATAGTAGACACCCGATGACAACCTTGCATGCGCTATATTATTAATTATGATTAAAAATATATTATTTACATGTTTAGCTCCATAACACCAGCATTACCTCACCCACCCTTTTGAATAGGGGGTCGATCGACCCCATTGACCATTAACGTGTGCGCCACTGGGCCCTGTTTTAAACTCGACGGTGAATTATATATTTTTTTTATGATTGTGATTAAGTGACGTTTAGATCTACTGAATGTTAACGTTTTATAAAACGAAATAGTTTTTACAAAGAAAAATCGATTCAAAGATATTTTTCTAAAAAAAAAAAAAAAATTAGGTAACGTAACAACTACAAATTATAAAAAAAAAAATTTTTTTTTTTTAAATCCAAGGGGGACGAATAATTTTAAACAAAATAAGTGGGGTGGGGGGATGGAATATGCTAAGTAAAAAAAAGTAGAAGGATGGCATCCGCTCACATTCCTCCTCCCCACTTTGACCACTGAAAAGGGTGCTTGTAATTCAGTTTTTACTCGTTATTCTGCGGGAACACAATAGTGTATAGTGAGTTTCGATAAAACTCGAATACCTCGTACAGTGTACGCTTCCGAACGTATACCGCGAATAACTGATCGATTATTGCACGCCTACATAATAATATGTTAACCGCTGCTGCTCCGAGGCATTTGAGTGGATCGTGCTGTTCTTGTCGCGGTTCTCATCGCAAATCAGTGGCGATCATAGTGATCAATTCAAATCAATTACGGATATTTTAGATATTTTAATTGACAAAAAAAAGATCCACGTGCTCTTCCGTTGACACTTTTTGAGCGGGCCAGCTGTATTCAAATCCTGCCGTTTTTCAAATGTTCACAATAGGTATTTCACCATTTAAAATATGTATTTATATACTAATATTTATATCCACCCATCGCCCTCCTCCCCCAAATATCCGCCACTTCAGCGCGTTACGGTCAACTTGTTTTTCTATTTTTTCTTTCTTTTACGTTTTAAACAGCGTCATTTGTATATTTATTTCGTTTTTGCCGTCGTCGTCGTATAATAATAATATTATTATATAATACGAGTGGTACGCAAACAAACGCGCGTACTCGATACACACTACATATACAACACGATCGCGCTTATATATATATATATATATATATATATATATATATATAATATTATTATAATGTGTATGCCAAAGCTTTGGAGACGGAACATTGAGGTTGGTCGTTTTGGGAATACGCCGGGCGGGCGGTGGCTCCGGGTCGGCGGCGGAGGTGCTTGCATATCGTCTTAAAGTTTAATTGAGTCCCGGAGACCGAACAAAGATTACTTCTGAGGCGTCCGTCTCTGGGGACTGGTTGCTGAGGAAACGTCGCCGCGACGCCGGGGCCCGGGAGGTATTATGATGCCGTGTGTATATATTGTATATATATATTTACACTGCAGTGTACACTGTATGTATACAGTGATGAAACAAATTATAAAAATCCTCCTCCGTCCCCCGTTATATCACACAGCCACCGCCGCGATTTGATTCCCCCGGGTGTATGTGTGTGTGTGTGCGGTCTTATCTAGTTTTTATATAACGCGCGCGTTTCGTTACTTTATTTCCTCCGTTCGCTGCCCGCTCACTCTTATAAAATAATCGACTGCTGCTGCTGCTGCTGCTGCGCAGAGATCGTTCCGTGTTCGGTGCCCGTTGTTACTATACGCTGCGGGGGATGCGGATGAGCGGCGGCCGTTTTTTTTTTTCGTCGCACTAATCGCCGGCACGCTTTTTATTTCGTGCGCAGGTGAACGGCCCGATTTTATTGGAAAATATCACGTGAAAAGTGTGCGCAGTCATTTTACACGAGGGATTTCGATCGTCCAGAACCGAGTAAAAAAAAAATTTTTTGTTGAAATATTATTGCGCTTTTCGGACGATTTATAATATTGACGCGCGCGTAATCGACAACAAACACTCCACGTACGATTGTGATGAAGATCGTCATATAGATCGCGCAGTCTCGCGGAAGAGTATTTCTGCAAAAACACTCGCTCGAAGAATTAAGTAAAACGTTAATAAAATACAAACGGCATTGTGCAAAAGCGTAGCGTACAACGGGAACCGTAGAAAAAGTACGCGAGGTGTTTGTTTGTCGCGTTTTGATATTGAATATCTGAATATAATATTCGTTTGAAGAAGAGATTATTTTCTACGTCCCGTACTGGTTTTCGGTCGTTGTATCGGCAAAAATGTGTTTGTTAGCTGCGCGTATCCGTTAGACACGTTTGCCAATGGTGTTTGTGAGTTGCATATCCGTTGGGCCGACGGTGAATGTTCCGTTTAAACGTAATTTAATTTTTTTTTTCAAACGTAAAACAGGGCATTTTTAACGCGGAGTGATTGAGCGACGTCAGAAGCGGAAGCAAAAACGCACCGTTTGGCGTGCGGATTATTGAATATGGTGCAGGGAAAAGAGGACGTTGACATCGGAAATAATGTGTGTGATTTCGGTAATGGCTTCGTAACGAGGAAGAATTAATGATTTAGCTATACGTGCACAAAAAGAAGTTCTTACTGAACCCTATTGAACGCAAATAGACGTTTGGAATTTTCACTGTAATATTGTTTTTTTTTTGTTTAAATACATCAAAATAATCGATAGTCCTATCGATCAGTAATTTATTACAAAAAAAAAAAAGTCGAATTCAAAATTTTTATTATATAAAATATCGTTTATAACGACGGGGTCGGGTGGAGCGAAGTTTCTACGTTTTATATTAACACTGCTCTCTCCTTTCCCCCCGGAGAGAGATTGAAAGTGCTTAACGTGTATATAGTACGACACACGCGAATTCGGTCGTGCGAAAATTGAACAATATAACCGGGTTAACCAAGAGGATATAATATGAGAAGAAGAGTTGAAGAGAAGGGGGAAAACGATATAATAACGATGATATTGTAATGTTTTAATAGGGCGCGGCGTGTATACGAGATCGGGTCGAGTAAATAATAATAATGATTAGAGTCGTTTAATCGGAAACGTTTTATACGGTGGTCCGGATTTTTCGTCACGTCGCTTCCTTCCTACTTCTTCTACATATATGTATATATATTGAAGTGCATATACTTTATATACAAGGGGAAATAACAGTGCGCGACTAAGGGGAGGGTTATTTGAATCCGTGAAATTCGAAACGTGAATATTATACTCACCAGTATAGTGTTTAATGTTTAATGTTTTTTTGCGGCCGTTTTCGATTATTCGTCGTCTGCATTTCTCCGTCGTCTCTTGCGCGTTCGTACTGTACGCGACTTAACTACACACTCTTCTCACATATGAGACGTAGGTACTGTTAGAAAATTAAAATGTCCTCCTGGATTTTTTTTTTCTTGCTGATCGACCACGTATAAGAACCTATTAATTTACCGTTTCGGAAATTCACATTTTATACAAAATCCGCGGCTATTCCGAATAATTTTTAAAGCTCGATCGTATCACATTTTTTTTTCAACTACATTTAAATATGACCATTTTATGTTATATATATAGAAATGTCAAATTATGACGTTTCCGCGCACACGCTGCAATAATCGAAATCTCTTTGGAAATTACCTACACACGTACGAGTATATGTATATAAGTGTATGCGTGTGTGTCACACGAGTGCAGGTTTACGACAGTGCTATTTCATCTTTTTTTTTTTTTCTACAATTAGCGTTTTTAAAAATTATTATGCACTAAATATTATATAAAAAAAGAAAAAGAGAAAAAAAATGGCGTATTAATTAAAAGTCTTTGAGAGTACAAAAAAATTCTTATATTAATTTCTTACAAAAAAAAAAAACCACTCGCCTTTTACACATTTATTACTTAAATGTAAAAAAGACATTACTTCAGCTAAAAAAAAAAAAAAAAATCGAGTGGAAGCAGTAAGTATACAAAACCATTTATCGATAATCCGTTTGCTATGTTACGTGTTTTAACCTATAGTGTTGTGCAAATATTCGTATAATAATAATTCGATTACTCTATCTCTGTGTTGTTATAATTCTTTTTTAATTTATGGCAAACAGGTATATTATTACCAATTTCTTTATTGTAATTAAAAATTTATAAACACAGAATTTAAAAAAAAACATATATACATATAATATAATCCCCAAACACACATTGACGACTGTTTCTAAAATACGTATTAGATTAAATATAATTTGTGTTATATTTGTCTTTTTGAAATCTAGTAAAAAAAAATTTGTTCTAAAAGTATTCGGAATACTTTTTTTTCTGAAGTATTATTGGAATATGTATTGAGAATACTTTACAAAAAGTCTGATTATATAATACCGTGTAAAATATATTATTACGCATATGCGTGTATTGTATAAAATAGATTCTACGCGCGGTTTCAAAGATTACACAGTACCATAACTGCGGAAATGCTCGAAAGAATAACAAATTATACGTGACCTATATAATACGTTATGGTCCATACCATTATTATAACAGTTTTTAATTTATACGCATCAATTTTTTTACATTACTGTCATTATTGCTTATATATACGAGTATATATTACGTAAACACAACAAGTCAACCGTTTTCAATACATTTATAAACGCAACGATAGTAGTTTTTTCCCTGGGGGTTTTTTTTCTTTCTCTACCATTTCTGATCCGAAATAAACAATTAATAATAATAATAATAATGATGATAATGATAATAATAATAATAATAATAATAATAATAATAATAATAATAATAAAACGGAAGAAAAGAAAAAAAAACGATTGGAATGGATTCCCTTTTACAAGGCCCGTGTCGTATTATTCGCGTATACAGCGCACTCGCATAATAAAAGAACGTCGATCCTCCTCCCCCGCCATAGTAGGTAAGACTGTTTGTTTTATAATATGTAATATGACAGTATACTGGACGAATACAGTTTTCATAAATTATTATTATTATTATGTAAACGTGTAGTATAAAAAACGATTTTGTAGAGAAAACGTTAATTAAAAATAATGACGCGTAGTTCGCGCGTAGAATTCCAAATGAGAAATTGTACACACCGTAGTATGTACAGCTGTGCTGCTGAAATATATCGAGAAAAACGGTATTAAACAAAAAAATAATGATTTTAGATTTCGCGCAATTTATGAAATTCAATTCGTCCGTATCAGTTGTGATTTAATTTTTGGTCGTTCCGTTCAATCCGCCAATTAATAAATTCGGTTACACGCGATAAATTAAAATTTTTGTCACACTATCGAGCGTACAGATATTTAATCCGAGTCTTGAATGTATGCTTATAGAGCGCTGACGTTTTTGAAATTACTGCTGTGGACGATTCGTGTTGAATGTTTAATCGAAAAAAAAAACAGAATAAATAGAAGAGAACAGAAAAATTACGAGTACGAGGCCTTTGGGAGACAATGTCTAAAGTCGGGGTTATTGAATTGACTCCCAAACTTAGGTAATCCATATTTTTACCTATTGAATTGGCTCCCGAAATTTGGGTTAGGTAGAATTGGCTCCCTCAACATTTATACATTGGTTATCAAAATAGTCATCTAAACATTCATCAAGTAAAATACGCAATCGAATTAAAAATAAAAATAAAAAATCGTAATATAATTATTTCAGAGAGGTTTATGATGGCTAAATTCATACTTATTTACTATTAAAATTAATTCTCCCTTTTCACTTTGAATTTTTTCGACCGAATTCATCTTAAGCGCTCAATAGAATAAAAACAATACGTACGAATACAAACAACGAACTGCGATTACTGTGTTGTACTACGGTATCAGAGAAATATCTAATCAAGTTATATATTGTTACCGTTGAGTGCGTTGTCATCGACTGGATAATTTCAGGCAGTGATCTGGCACTGTGTCGCTAAAAATATTATAGCTTACATACTGTAAACGTATTTTGCCAACTTTCACATTTTTAGAACCACTTGTTGAAAATGTTATCGGGAGCCAATATATTCAATGTTACTTTTATTGGGAGCCGATTCAATGGTCGATGAGGTCCTTTACCTGATATTGGGAGCCGATTCAATGGTCGCCGTCTAAAGTATTGAAAAGCCTTAGGTAAAGGCCGGTCGACTCATCGGTGTCGTTATATTATTTTTATTTTATTTCTTTCCCACGGAAATATTTCTTTTTTTCCGTTCAGTATTTTTTGTTCTGTTTCAAATCAAACCTGAATTTCAATTACCGTAAAGCGATACTAAAGCGAATTCGCGTTATTCTCTTTATGTATTATGTACAATATTTGTAAATATTCGCCTGAACACTTGTTTATGTAACACAAGCAGCGAATAACTGTTGAACGACTTAAACTAATATTATGTGAATAATAAAAATATTTTAACTTAAACGTATTTATATAATAATAAACGTAATCAAAACGTTAACTGCCAAAGCCGTATATGTTTTTGTCTTGTAAATGAACTAATGCGAAGGACTTGTCGAAAACACGTAAGCGAATATTAAGTTTAAAAAACGATATGTTGATATCAACGATTTTTTTTTACTTTTATCATAACACGACCGATCGTTTTTCAAACAGACTTTGCCTATAAACAAAATATTTTGTACAAAAAAGTATATATATATATATGAACAGTGCCGCAGCTAGAGTTTACGAGGCCTATAGGACAAAGACAATTTAAGGGAACCATAAACTCTTTATCTTTTTGATTATATGAGCGATTTTTTTTATAACACAAAAGTAAAAATACTAAATTGTAAAAAACATTAATGTTTTATGTATAGTTTTCATAATTTTAAGCAGGCACAATCAATATTTATCTATAGTTATCAATATTTATGTCCGTTGATATGGTATTTTTTTTTTTTTTTTTGTTATACCGACCAGAGCCCTTTAACAATATTTTTGAAGGTTGCACGCAAAACCGACGGCAGTACATACCGTATAGTAAGGTAAAAAAAAAAAAGAGAAATCTTAACTTTTTCCAAAAACATTTACTGACTTCTACGCTTTATACAATCGTTGTATCATATTATATATAGTGTGCGTCATCCAATCAATCGATTAAACAAATAATAATAATTGTTATTAAAAGCGTAATATATTATATTACGTACTCTGTGTAATATAAAGTTTTAATATTAACTTTTTATATACATTTAATATAAAAAAAAGTTTCGCCTTTCGATATAAAAATAATTGTTTTCGGTATGTACGATACATATTTTGTTTTTTTCTTCTTCATATTTCTATATTACAAACGTAATCGGCGCGTATTGATGAGAAATATGGGACCACAAAAATTTAGCTCGTAGCCCTTTTCCCCGGGGCATTGCCCCGGCTGCCCGGGTGCGGAGTTACAGCACTGTATAATATATATATATATATATTTGTACAGGAATAATTATTATATTTGAAACGAATTATTCCGTCATGGTATAAAGTATAAACACAATATGATATTATTATTATTATTTTTTTTTTTATATATATAAATACAAGCAGTCGACATGTGAAGCACGACGCGTGTCTTCGATAGAAAGTATTATACACTTAAAATACATTTTACTCGTAATACTATTATTACTCTTATTATTATATAAATCTCATTGTTTTACAATTTCGGTTTCCTTGAAACGGGCGAAAATTTCGAAACAATATAAGTGTGCAGAGAGAAACTCTACACAAACAAACGTTTTCGATAATTATTTTCACTCATACGAAAACAATATTACATCGTATATATATACGATATATTATAATAACCGACTTTGATCGGACACGCGTATGGACTTTTTTTTTTAAATAGTTTAATACGACGAATTGTTTCTCGTTTTCCCTCTTCCCCGTTTGTTTTTCCGTATTTTTAAAAAAAAATCGACGGTTCAAAAACAACGGCAATATTAATCCGTAACGGTTTCGAAAAAAAATTTATTTTACTTATGAAAAAAATTTATTATCGATTATTCGAACGATGCGCGCATTACATTTTTCAAGATTTAAATGACTTTAAGTCAATCGATCCCGGGGACAGTCGTTTACATTTCTGCAGCTGATACTTAACACGTTGGACATTAAAAAAAATTCAATTGTATATTTTTTAAAACAGTTTCCCTCGTCTATAGCGGGGGCGGATCCAGGGCGAAATAACGGAGCGGGCGATTTTAAAAATGGATTGGGCACACAAAAATGACGAAAAATCAAAGTCTTAGTATTGGGGGACTTTAAACCCTACATCTTTATTACCGCCCTTCTATGACCTGTATCACGATGTATTTTAGTCGGTAAATATTTTCCTTACACGCAATACTTGAACAATAAACCAAAAATAAAAAACAAACCCATAAGTTTATTTTATATAATAGCATTTAGCACGCATACGTTTTGAATAGGTAACACTCAAACTTTATTCTATTAATCATTTATAACTTATCACTATTTTAGACCATTCGGATGGACCTAACCTATAACCTAAATACACGACGTCCAGTAATGTTATTTAAAAAAAAATTATGGAGATGGGCACGATAATTGTGATTAGGAAAAGAACTATGCTAACGTTATAATATTACAACAATACTGGCTTATTGTACAAATAGAACAATTTTAATTTATTGTATAAATGTTTACACCTACTTACTTACAGTCATCTGAAGCATAATGCATCCATAGAAAAGTAGATGATATCTAATAAGACGCCTATCCCCTAATATGCTATAGTTATTACGATCATGTAGGATAGGAAAATATGAGGATGAAGAGGTTTAGATTTCTTAATAAAACTTGGTTCTTAATAATAAAAGATACACAAAAAAGTACATTCACTTTGATACGTGTTCTTTTAACAAAATATTTATTTACATATTACACATTCATTTAGTCATTTCCTTAAATAAATTTAGATATGGACTCCAGATAGCAACCAGACATCAAGTGGTTTTTTTTTAGCGAAGGGGGGGGCGATCACCCCGATCGCCACCTCTGGATCCTTCCTGGTCTATAGTGCTTCAAAAATGTCGAGAAAATTGTACGTAAATATATTTTCGACAATTTTTTCGTTCCCTATGGAACTATGTTTTTTGAATAGCACAATGTATGTAACATAATATGTTATATGTGGCAATGTTTTGTATCCAGTATTTCTTTGTATAAGAGACAAGAGTCTAAGACTTATTACGGTTTCTAATAAAAACAGAGTTTCGACAAAATATTTTCAGAATTTTTACGTTCCAAGCACACGTTTATTACGATTTTCCGAAAATGTATTGCCGACTCTCGCCGTTCAAAAAAAGAAAAACCGTTTCGTCGTGCGTCGGTCTGAATTTTTATAAATGTCAACACCTTTAACCATTCAATATCGTCCGACCATAACGACATTTTAACAAATTGCACTAATAATACGGACAATTTCTTACAATTTTAAAACTAAATTTTAGTAAATCGTCAGATTCGGTACAACGAGATCAAATCATTAAATATATTTTATTCCTCGTACTAGTCGATCGCGAAACGTAATCAATAAACGAGGAAATCAGTGTTCTATTGTAAAATTACATGTTTTCATATAGGAAATAACAATTGTGTAAATATAGATTATGAATGAAACAATTTCAAGAGTTCAACGACCTACCGAGTGTTCGAGTATCTTAGAATAAAAATGTTGAAAATATTGAGCAACAACAAAAAGTGTGATTATAAAATGTGTATATATATATATATTTTTTTTTTTATGTAGTTTAACATTCACAAAAGATTTATCTATTATAAAATTTAATTTAACGCATTTTTTTATTGGTTCAACAATAAAGTTCCAATAAGTATTCAGAAGGGCTAATCCAGTGAGACGCCCTTGGCCCGTAGTGTTCATTAAACCTTAAGTATATGTCACATACAAATGTCAAGTATACTCGTCGTGTGTGTCTAGGTATACTACAGTATACATACACGTATATAATATGTTATAGCATCAACGTGCAAGATTATTATTTATTTCCGAGCTGACATTTTGCGACACAGGAAAAAAATAATAAAGCGATTGGAGCGTGCGTTTAATACTGTCTAATATAAACTCGCAACTGTGTATTTCTAATATACGATAATTCGTATAATTAGGTACTAGAAAAAAAAAGTCTATGTTTTCACGAATGTCTGTTGTTCGTAGTAGAATTTTGAAAAGTGTAATTTTTTTTTTTTTCCGTTGGGTGTTTATCAACACGGGGCGGGGATTTGTACGCGCCAAACGTTCTCCTTTACTATGACGTATTCATAACGTACTTATTCATTTACATTACCTGTAGTCATGGATTATTCGAAAAATATATTTAATAGAAGATACGACACGCATAGTTTGTTCTAGTCGCGTGCACGTACTCATTTAATGTCTTGTTTTAAATCTATAAATCACATTTTTTTTTTGCGACGGAAAGAATAAAATAAAACGTTATCTCCGTTCCGTGGTGTCGCTTATTAATACGAGACCACTCGTTTGCGAATATATCCGAGTAGCATCATATTATATAGTACGCAAACGTTCAATTTACCAGGAGTTTGTCGTCGAAACAAAAAGAAAAAAATCAGGTTATACAGGTTGCTTCCTTAAGGATAAGGTTTTCAAACATCGCCCCCGAACCATAGGAGACCTAAGTCGTTGAAGAAATCGCGGCCATACCTATCGAAACGTGGCGAAAATCATACGTAAACCTCAGAGATCGCCTACAACAGTGTAATGTTGCTGACGGTTGCAATCTTGAAAATATTACTTAAAAAATGGGATTTTCTAATAATTTTAATAAAACAAACTGTTTTTCTCCAAGTCTAACTCTTCGTTATTTATAGCCTCACAAAATCCGTCAGTCGGCTCCGCCGCACGCTGTACAAAGATTCTCGAGTGATTCTTTTTTTTTTTTTTTGACAGATTATCTTCTTATAATATCGCGTGTTCAAAGCAGCCGCGGTTCAACGGAAAACGTAAAAGGAAAAAAGTTTTCACGGCGAAAATATTTCTTTTGTAGCTTTCTCTCGCGTTCGGTTTAAAAATACAGCAAACGCCTGTATGAAAGTTTGTTTATTGCGCTGGTAATGCACGCAAGGCAAAAGTCACCCGAGAAGATTTTAAGTTTTTTGCCAACGCGGTTTTTGTGTCCGCTGAAAATTAATAGCTCAATAGCGAAAAACCTTTATCTCCTCGATTCTTATTGTTTCGTTTACAAACAGAAAAACGTCGATCGAAATTTGAACTTTCTCGCTCGTTTTGTTAGTTTTCACGTTTTACGACCGTGCATGAATTTATACCGAATAATAAAACGTATTAATAATACGGTTTTCGTCGTGCCGACTTCTGTAAGGCATTCGACACCGAGTGGATCTTATCAGGATTCTTTCCCGGACAGGTCCGTATTTATTAGGGGGGCAAGGTGGGCAATTGCCCCTCCTTTTTTTTTTGCTTATTCGAGAGTAATTTTGGCGCATCAATCGGCAGCAAAATTTCTGAAAGTGAACACTTTTTTTTTTGCTTATTAATTTTTAGCCCCCCCCCACCCCTAAAATTTAGTACTAATTGCGCCTATGACACTGTGTCAATAATAATAATAATTTTGAGTGTTTCAATATATAGTGAACTCGTCTTGGAAACGATCCGTACGGCGGATCAATATTATTGTTCGTGTATGGGCCGCTCAAAGCCCACAGCCCTCGTACCGCAGCAGCGCGATTGTAGTCGAATCGACGAACACGGTTTTTTTTTCAACCAGTAAACTCGCTGGTTCTGTCCGATATTCGTCTATATAGCGGACGTCCGAGGTTTTTTTTTTTTTTTTTTTTTTGGTCAACAATTATCTACTCGTATTTTCTATTATTGTTTTTGGATAAATCGAAAAATCTCGAGAAGAGAAAAAAAAAACCGTCCGTTTAGTTTTTTTCTCTCTCTCTCTCTCTCTTTGTATATAAACAAAATAATAAACGATATATTTTATAATATAGTCGTCGAGAAAACTGACGCGCCGCCGCCGCCGTGCGGTGTAGAACGGTCGATTCTCCGTCGCGAATGATTGAACGGACGGACGGACGAAAAAAAAAAAAAAGAATAAGAAGAAGAAAACAAAAAGACAATAAAAGATATTATAACGTGCGCGCGTACACACACACGCACACGCGCACACATTGTCGATGGAAATTGGAAATTAGTCTCTTCTCACGGGAGCCGTGCAGGCGGCAATAGGAAAAAAAACAACAAGTGTGACGCGGGTCGGGGACGTTCGCGCGCGGTACACACCGATCTGGTGTTTACACACGCACACAAGACGGATTGTCGTCGATTATTTACACGCGGGCGGATTGGCGGCGGTGTCCGGGCGCGCGCCGCCCGCCCGAAAAACGGTGGCTAATCGATTTGCTTGGTGGAAATTTCGCCTTATCATCGGTCCGTGTTGTTTACGTTTTCTAATAATAAATGAGATATCAAAAAACCGCGGGGCCGAGTCGTCCGAGTGGACGCGCACAATAATATTGTAGTACGTGCGTGCGTGCGGTTTGTATTATTTTCCTTTTTTTTTTTTTTGTGTGAGTAATTTTTTCGTTTCGTTTCGTTTCGTTTCGTTTGCCGTTGTTGCGTGGGCGCGACGACGACACGCACCGCACGCGAGCGTTGTGTATACAACCGGCCGGCACCGCAGTGTGACTCCGGCCCAGTCATTGTTCGGCCCCGCGGAATGTCACGGATTTCCAGCAAGTCATCGCGTTCCCGGGCTCCTCGTCGTCCGCTTTTTTTTTTTTCTTCTTCACTATCCTCTCCTCTATACTCCGGACTCCCGACAGTACCGCAGTTATTATCACTGTCGTACCCGCCGGTCGAAGCGGATGAAAATAAGTTGCGAGTAGGAGGTGGGGGCAGGGGAGAGGGGAGGGCGCAAAGTCGTGAACGGTCCGTATTGTTCGAACGAAAAGAAAGTCCTTTTTTTTTTTTTATAAAAGGCTCTAACACCGGCTCGCTGTCAACAAATTTGGTGGGGGAGAGAAAATACCCTGCACCCTGTCACCATATTAGGCGTGCGCGCAGACTTTTGAGTCGGCTAAATTCAATCTGACTACCCACCCCCCCCGTCAAGGGTGACACAAAAAAAAAAAATTTTTAGAAATTTTTTCTATAAAATTCGAAATGACCATTTTTTGTTGGTGACTGGAAAATGTAAACAATCATTTTTCATTAATTCATACCAGGCGCGGATCCAGAGTATCAATTTGGGGGGGGGGCATATATAAATTTTGAATACACATTATATTTTAATATATCCTAAGTCTTAGGATATACATATTTTTAAACTCAATAGTATTTACTAATTAGTATAATAACAAAAAAATAAGGTACCAGTGGAAGAGAAAATAAGGAGAGTTACATGCAAGCTCACATACAGGTGAAGCTAATAAAAGCGTGTTAAAAAAAATACCACGACGCAACTAATTTAGATTTTTTTTTGGAATTTGGGGGGCCATGGCCCCCATGGCCCCCCATGTATCCGCGCCTGATTCATACATACAATTCATCAATATTAATCTAATAAAATAATTCAAAACATAAATCATAATATATATTATATATATTAACAATTGTCAATTAACATTAATATTTATTTATTATTAAAAATTATTCATTATGTAATTTTCTCTCAGGTAAAGGCTCAGGTGGGGCTATGCCTGTCACCCACTGTAATAACGTCATTAGAGACGGAATAACAAATCCAGTTGATCACTCGTATAGTTTTTGTTTTCCTAGACACATGGAATCAGGGACGGATCTAGAGTGGGGGAAATTTCCCCTCCCTCCAAAAAAAAAATTAAAGTAGAAAAAAAGGTCATCGACTTCTTCTGTATTTTGCCGACAAACCTGTATAAAGTCTAACGACTTGTAAATTACGGTCGATTGACATTAATTTACCCGGCGTTTTCCTTCCCTGAAAAGAAATTTAAAAAAAAAAATAGGTCATCCTCTTATTATTAGCGAAGGAATTTCGTATACACTTTTTATCGATTTTTTTTTTTCGCTATTGAATAAATACATGTGAGATTTTTTGTAATTCGTAAAAAAATAATAATACCGTAAAGGTAATTATTTTTTTTACATTTTTAAATCTATAATTTCTGGAACAACTTTTGAAAATATTCCCCACCCCCCTTCAAAAATCGCACTCTTAGATCCGCCACTGTGAAACGTATGCATTTTCACTTTTACAACGTATAAAAATATATTTTTTAAATCTCGCGTCCGAATGTTTTTCCTTTGCAAAAAAAAAAAAAAAATTATATACTTTTTTGCGATCGTTTAAAAGGCGTGACGTTTAAATCTATTAGAATTTTAGAAGAAAAAAAAAATAGTTCTTATATTATAAATGGGGGAAAAATGATTCTAAAAAAGACGAGTCTGCTATAGTAGGTACCCGAGACATTGATGTGTAAACGTCGCGTGAGTGGTAAAAGTGGAATATTATTGGTGTCTTTATTCCAAGTAATTTTGATAATAAATATTGTCATTACTATTAGTTGTCGCGACAACAGCTTACACATTGGCATTTCAACAAAATTGTACCTTTGTATACTGTACAACTTCAAAAAAAAAAAAATTTTCATATAGTTTCGTTCAATTTTAGGCTATTTATAGCAATTTTTAGATTTTTCATTCGTAAAACAGTTGATTTTGGGGGGTTTTTTTTTTACTCGAAATTTGGACACAACTTCCGACATAACATATTACCTGAATTTCGTACAAAGTAATATTGCACCGAAGGTCCGTTCAGAATCGTTTCGTCGAATGCAACGATTGCGATCGTTGCTTTCAAATTCGTATAATAAAAACAAAATTCCAAAAATCTTTGTCCAAGTAAAATTCACTTGAGCGATATCCACAACACTCGGTTACCTTTTTTTTTTTTGCGTGCAGTCTGGCGGTCAAGAGATTTTTTTTTTATTAACAAATAAACGCGTACCTAATAGGCGGAAACGAAATTCTACTGAACACAAGCACCGTCGGTCGGGCACAAGCGCGAAACCCGCCGCCGCGCCGTGGCCACCGCCGAATCGGTAGGAAACGCGCGGGTGCAACACGTATGCCCCGGGCAAGCACTTCTGGTATGTTATTATTGTTGTCGTGCAGCGGTGTTCCGGCATATAAACAAACAAAACAAACACACACTTTTTGTGAGTGGTGTGGGGAGGAGGTAAAAAAAAAAACCGAACAAGACGGCCGGTACAAAATTTTTTTTTGCCGGCGCTGACGACACCCGTTCGCCTCACACGCCGTTTTCACCGGAATAACGGATGACGCGCGCGGTGCGACAACGCCTCGCACCCAACCCGTGTCGGACCCTCGTCAAAATCATACACACACACACACAAAAAATGTAGACCCGGACCACCCCAGCACCTCTTTCTGCCGTCGTTATTCTTCTCTATCCGTAAATATTATGTGTTAAAATAATAATCAATAATTTTGTATTTTATATTTTATTTTATTGTTTGATTAATAACTGTATTTGCTGTAACGTTGATTTGCTAAGCCATACGAATAATAATAATAATGTGTTAAAATACGTGTGCGTGTGTCTAACACACACACACACAAACACGCGCGCGCAGACTCGGGTAAAATACTTTTTAAAAGTATTCGGAATATGTATTCGAATACTCGGCGCGTATTCCCCGAGTGTTTCGTACTGTAATTCACAAAAAGTATTCCGAATCGTTTTTACAATACCTTTTTTTTTTTTTCTAGTTTTCAGTAATATATACGAATGTCAAACGTATATAGTGTAATCATAGGCGTGTCTAGTTATAAAAAATAACTAAGTAGCACATTAGTTGATTGGCATTATTTATTAATTGTAATAGTATAGGAAACCAATTTTAAGATCGAGATAATCTTTAATTTTGCGGGGTGAACAAATTCCAGGTGCTATATAATTGCCACACAACAAAAAAAAAAAGTCACAAATATTGATATAGAATAGATCGCTGTAGTAAGTAAAAAATTTAAATTTTATAACTGATGGCCTCCCCAGCCATGGGGTCTGGACACGCCTATGTGTGTAATATATTGTATTTAATCGAATACGAATAACAGTCGACAATCGGGGCGTTTAACGATTTATTTTATTTTTTTTTTTTAAATATCTTGCGTTTATAAATATTAACGCGACAACAAATAAATAAACTAATAATACCGATTAGTTATAATATTACAATGTAAAACACGACGTTTTATCAACACGTATTCGATTGTTCGAATAAGGCTTTTCGTTCAAACGCCGAATACGGCAAGACTATTGATAAAAATAATAATCGACGTTGTTTTAAACACCTATAACGGCTGTTACTCGTATCCCCCCCCCAAGATAATTACTTTTTACATTTAACTTGTTATTTTCACGTACTGCAGTTTGAAATACACGATTGATATTGAAAAAGTATTCGGAATACTTTTAAAAAAGTATTTAAAATGCTGTATTTAGAATATACTTTCAAAAAAGTATTCGGAATACTTAAAAAGTGCAGTATTACCCGACTCTGCGTACGCGCGTCGGTTTTGTATGATAAAATAATCGTCCGCGGACGACACATCACGGCGCGTATATACACTCACAACTATAATATAGAGCACGGATTTTTATGCACTGAAAAGTATCAAAATATAGCATGTAATCGTGAAAATGTGCAACAAATATGCGAGAAAAAAATTGTCTATTTCGATAAGTACCGTCGATCCACCTGAGACATTCTCTGACAAACAACAGATTTGCCACAAGGGTCGCAAACCGCTATTTTCCCGTCAGCAGCGAAAACCTCGGTGTCTTATTTGTTTGCCGAGGAAATCCTTCTCGAATTTTATTGCAAAACGAACTGCTCACAGTGGCGTACGTTCAATTTTCTCTGAGCCCTTGAGGGGCGGGGGGTTTATATAAAACGTTGATCCCCATAATATTTCGAATTCAACCGCACTATTAAAATAAATCAAATAAAATATATTTGTCGAAAATTTTGAAATGGTTATAAAAAGAAATTGTGACTTAACGATTTTCGAAATTGGTTTGAAAAATTTGTCGATACAGTTCACAGTTCCGTATTTGGTGAAAATTTCAGATTTCTGTGACCATTAGTTTTAAAATTACGAAGAAAAAACGATAACCGATTTTGACGAAATTGCTTTTTTAACGTTTTTTATGTAATTTTTTTTTTGCTAGTTTTTTCTAAAAAAATTGTCGAGAAAATCGAAAAATGACTTTTTTTAAAGTACCAACTAGATGCAAATTTGCTTCCGGAAAACAGTGTTACGCGTGAAGATCGGAACATTCCTTCTGGTAGAATTTTTGGATACAGGCATGTAAAAAAACACATCATTTTTATAATTCTATAATTCTTAACTTTTTTTTCTTTGGTCTTGGAGGGGAGGGGGGGAAGTTTAATCCGAAACTCCCTTCCCCCCGTAAGTACGCCACTGAGTCTACTTATTTTCGGCATGTTCGCGATTTACGGAGACTAAACGACAAACGACGTTATTGCGGTATGTCGAAAATTGACTGACACGCGGCAAGAACGATTTAGATTATCATAGGCACAAGAGTTTACGTCGTAATCGATTAGATTATCTTGTCTTTATTTCAAATACTTTTTTAGTGGCTACAAAATTTATTTTTGAATTTTCTACTTGACAAAATATTATGTAATATCTTCTTTTTTTTTTTTCATTTTTCGCCTAAATATGCAATGAATTTTGAATTTTGTAAAAAATATGCAATAACCATTGAATATGTAGAAATAGGTATGACGTTTTCAGTTATATTTAATTCATAAAAGAGGTAATTTTTGGTTTTAACTTTTAAGGGTTATTTATATTTTTAATATTAAAATATAAAAACTTTTTGATATTTTAACAATACTTTAAATTTCTTTAAGGTTTTAGCTGAAGTATATAACGTTACTGGAAAAACTCTCACGCCTTGTATATTACTACCTTAACAAAAAAACTAAAAATGTGTTAAAAATATTGTAAAAATTGTTCGTATTCAACTCTTATTATATAGCTTTTAGAAATACGATTTTTTTGAATCGAAGCCCAACGCGCCCGGCAAGAAGTCTTCGTTTTTCCAACAACGACAAAATTATAACGAAATCTGACGACCCTATATACATATATATATAGGAGGCGTGAGAGTTTATCCCGTAAAGCGTGTGTAATATCGACGGGCTTTTCGTTTTCTGTCTGTCTCCGCGCTGTCGACGCGTGCGAAAACGGAATTTTGAGAATCCAAGTCCGAAATGTTTTCCTCGTTCCGACAAAAAATAGTAAAACGTCGAAATCGGTTCAGTCTACGAGGCGCGAGAATTTTCCCAGTATAACCTACGCATTTCAGCCAAAAATACTGCAGCCATACAGGTCGGGCCCCTCGAGCCCCATCTCTGTTCGCCCCGTGTCCATCTGAAATTATAAAATTCTGCCTACGCCGTGTACTGATCAACGTTATGCCGTCGTCGTCGGGAAAAAATTATTGGGAAAAAAAAAAATTTATAAAAAATAAACTCGGAAATTATACGCGCGTGCGTCGAGTGCGTTATTGCGTGTACAGCAACAGGAGACGTCTGAGAGAAAAAATAAAAAATAAAATATGAGACCGTGTACTGCAGTGTAGCGGAGAATGAGAGAGAGAGAGAGAGCGAAAAGGAAACGAGACGGTCGTCCCCCAACCACACGCCCTCGGCCGGCTCATAGCGGAGAAATAGCCTACACTAGTCGTCGTCGCCGTCGTCTGACCAGGAGAATAATAAATAAATAAATAAATAATAATCGTAAAAAAAAATAAATAAATAAATAAGAAAAAAACTATAAATGAATAATAAAAAAAAAAACCGTGTAAATAGAACTGGTTTCGCGTACGCAGAATTCCCCTTATAAAGGCAACGGATTTTTCTACGGACAGTACACCCAGACTCTCGGAAACGACGACGATGATCCGCCGCCGCCGTCTTTGCCCATCATCGTCGTCGTCGGTCGGCGGCGGCGGCGGCGGACGGACAGACACGACGACAACAGCGTCTGTCCCGAGAACAAATAACATAATAACGACCGATCTCCGCGCCCCGCCGCCGGGTGGTGCTCGGACGACCTGCACGTTCAAAGTTTTATGGAACGACACACACACAAAGTGCGTAGGTACTCCGTGCGCGCGCGCGCCTTCCTTCCGGACGACAGACGGGCAAAGGAGATCTTGTAAAATGGAGGGGAACGAAAAGAGATGATGATGAAAAAAGAAGAACGGTCGTCGCGATTTACACGGCCTATAAAACTCGCAGTACTACTACGGGTATGAAAAAAAAAAAAAAAATGTTATACGTATTATTAGCAATGACCTCTGCAGCAGACGGCTAGTTTTATATGAAATATATATATATATTATTTTTCTCACATTACACACTTCTCCCATTATTATCCAATACCTCAGTGGCGTACATTCAAATTTGTTCTGGGGGGTTTAAAAAATAACCAACACTAAAACCATCCCTTTAAACGGCGCATGAAGGAATTTATGAGTAGGAGCCGATAGTGCACACAATACCTGTGCACCGTTGTAGAGTGTAAAAATTAAAACATGTTATAACGCGCAACGGGCCTTATAATAATATCACAATTTTTTTTTTGGTCCTGGGGGGGGGGGTTTGAACCCGAACCCCCCCTCCCGTATGTACGCCACTGCAATACCTACGCGGTTTTTGCAAATAATTTCGTCTCACGTCGTCGTATACGAGTAATAATCGGGTAATATTTATGTATACACCCGTTGCGACGGTGACGTGATCTTTCTTACGTTTCGATCGGTCCTCGACAGTGTCGGCCTGGCACAAAAAAAGGCCCCCGGACCTTTTTATTCTGATGCCCCCGCCCTTGGTTTAATGTGAAGTTAAAAAATATACATATCAATAAAAAAACGATTCATTATATAATAGGGCGTCCCAGGTCCAAGGGCGGAGTGACTCTAAAATTCTTACCGGGCAAATACGATTTTTCCGGACCGCTTATAAAAAAATAATTTTTATTAGCATAATTGATAGAAAAACAAAGTTTTTCTTTTTGTTTTGGATCATTGGCTACCGATTGCAATTGTAAGGCCCGTTTAAGGCGAGCGTTTTCCGCTCCGCCTTTTACATATTTACTGTCGTTTGACGACATTTTTATTTTGTAGAGAAAACAATTTATGAAGGTAAAAAGAACAGTAGTAATATCAAAATTTATAATGCATATACGTATTATGACTTGTAGGTAACGTGCAATTATAAATACGTCGTGTAGTCAAGGGGATTGAAAGCGGGTATTTTACTCTCTTTGTCTTACACACATGAAACATAGCAAAGTAGACGTTTCGTACTTCCAACGTACCGATCGATCTATTGGTGCGATAAGAAATTTGAAAACAGATTTGAATTCCTCGTGAATTTTACTACAAAACGACGTTCCCGCTTTTTTTATTTTTTATTTTTTTTAAGACCTTCAAAAATGAATTATTAACAATTTTTTTTTAAATTTGTTCGGTTAATTTTTTTAAGGGTTTATGAATAAAAAATGAAAAAAGTGGGCAAGTCGTTTTGTAGTAAAATTCACGAGGAATTCAAATCTGTTTTCAAATAGATCCAATAGATCGATCGGTACGTTGGAAGTACGAAACGTCTATTTTGCAATGTTTCATGTGTGTAAGACAAAGAGAGAAAATACCCGCTTTCAATCCCCTTAAATCGTAATAGAAGTGGATTGGTACGAGTAATATCTAGATAAGAAAGGAACCCGCGTCGGCTCGCAGTTTAGTTTAACCACAGATTAGATGAATATTCATCTAATCTGTGGTTTAACTGTAGCTCACAGTCGTATGCGTGAAAAACCCACATTCTCTGTGAATAGAGTGTAAAATTAACAATTTTTCTACCGCCTCGTGGTTGACGTATTGAACCGGCCCGGTGTGCTACGGCACACTAGCACACCCTGGCCAGTCCGCCACTGTCTGTACGCAATAACAGAAGTGTTTTTTAAATATCTTTAATTTTTCCGAAGTCACGAGATCTTCTTAAAATAACGGTATTCTTGAAATGCGTATAAGTTTTTGAGATTTAAAAAAAAAACAACTACGGTTATTGTGTAAGTAATATTGTTATTTATTTTGTGTACATATAAACGACTGATGACGTAGCCTTCAGAGAGTCGATGCCCGCGTGAAGCGTATATTATTTTTTATGGATAAATTATAAGAGCATCCTCTTCGGATAAAATTTCGTTACCGTAGCTAGTGTATTACTATTATCGTTATTGTTGGTATTGTTTTGTTTAGTTATTAATTATGTTTGTATATATATATATATTATTTTGTCTCTTTAAAAACACTTTGAATTTAATTACGAAAAAAAAAAAAAGGTAACGAGCCGCGGGGTGTTGTGGATATCGCTTAAGTGAATTGATTGGGCAAAGATTTTAGAGTTTTGTTTTTATTTTAAATTTGAAAGCAATGAAAAGTCATTGCATTGGATAAAACGATTGTGAGCGGAGCTTACTTTTCTCGTGAATACAGTGTAAAGTTCAGTGGCGGCTCGTACATGTGTGTGCGACCGCACCCCGTACAAAAATATCGGAGAAAAATTATAATAATAATATTCATTTAATTTATTATTTGTATTATATTATAAAAAAAGTATTGACATAAATCAGAGGCGAACGCAGGTAGGGGTTTTGGGGGTTCGAAGCCCCTCCGAAATGTCTGAGAAAATTTGAAAATTAAGCTACGACATATATAGTATGTAAGAGTATAATATATACTACCTAATAATTTTACATTTTTTCAAAAACCCCTCCGGAAATGTTTTGCCCCTGATATCAATAGATTAAAGTACTACTCTATTATGTTTTTTCATATTTTGTTCTATTTTTCCAATATAAGACCGCCCGTCTGCCGTCGCGTAAAAACGAGCCGCACAGGCATCGTTCGCGCGATTACGTTTGTCGTTCATTCGGGCGGCGCAGCAATCGCAACGCTTAATAACTGCGCGGGCTATTCGACGGCTATTTTGACGGGGGCTATTCCGGATAGCGTTCCTTATCGTCGTCACGTCGAACACGTTATTTTATTTCTATATATATAATGCGTACATAAATGATTTTAGATCGTATTATTCGACAACAAATATTGTTCAACATTTTTTTTTGTTTTTTAGAGGGGTATTTTAACATAATTTTTTGTCGCCCACCCGCGTTAAACGATCACGAGCAGCCACTGCTAAAGTTACGTATTCGGTGAAAATTTCAGGTTTCTATGTCTATTAGTTTCAGAATTACGAAGAAATAAACAACAATCGATTAAGACGAAGTTGCATTTTTAGCGTTTTTTTTTTTTAGTTACATTTTTAGGTGCTTTTGAGAAAATTTGAAAAATGACCTCTCTAAAGTACCAACTAGATGCGAATTGCTGCCGGAAACAAACTGTGACCAGGAGCACTCCTTCTGGTCGAAAATCTGTACACAGGATAGAAAAAAATAAAATAAACATCATTGTGAAAACAATGGAATCCAATCGCTCCGCTCAGAATCTGAAAAACAGTGCGAATTGAGTGAAATTAATTTTCTACTCAAATCCCGTGCGTGTTAATTGTTAGTCGCTCGAATTTCAAATGTCGCCTATTGGGTCTTTAAATATTTATGAAGTGGCTAAACGAACGTTGTAAATCGATTAAAGTAATGTCGAGTACATATTACTTTTGATATTAGTGTGTATTCGCCGGATATCTGAAGGCGATAATTCCATATTGTTAGAAGGATGCCTGTGAAATTACGCTGTAATATAATGCGTTAAAATTGGTGTTTTTTTACCATTCAAACAAGGTTTGAAAATCACGTATAATACAAATCTTTATGAGGTAAAAATCTCTTGTTTAATAATATTATGGACTTTAAAGGAATTTTTTTTTGCAAAAACGTAAATTCGACTACGGTCTCAACAGACAAACGGTACAGTCTGACGAAATCGATACAGTGTCAAAACTAATCGAGCTAGATAAAGTCCGACCAGTACAACCGGTACAGTTAATATTACGGATGAGTCGGTACTATTACGAAACACTTATCGTTCAAAAAAAAAAAAAATTGTCATTTATTTGTTTAAATTACGCGGAAAATAGTGAAAAAGTTTTTTTTTCCCCGGGTAAAAACTTTGCAGACGCCCAAGGTTCCCGTACGAAACGGAAGAAAAATATAAAATATCCAACATTACGCACTGGATGATTCAGTAAATCCCGCAGGAAAAAAAATCTACTGGAACACCGCTGGAAGTAGGTATATAGGAACAAAAATAGAAATAAATGCGAATCACGAGACAAGTGTTTTATAAATACTTTATGGCTGGAGGAATAAAAACCTTATGATACTGTAACATTTGTAACAATGAACGAGTAGTTTACTACGAGACGACGTAATTCGCATTACCGCGGTCGTAGCTGCACTATTGCGTAGTACATTCATAGGCGCAATTAGTACTAAATTTTAGGGGGGGCTAAAAATTAATAAGCAAAAAAAAAAATGGTTCACTTTCAGAAATTTTGCTGCCGATTGATGCCAAAATTACTCTCAAATAAGAGCAAAAAAAAAAAAAGGTCATCAACTTTCAATTACCCAATAATCTAGGAGGAGGAATATTAGAAAAATATATAGAAAATACTCTGTACATTTTTAATGTGGTTTAATTTATTAAATTGTATATCGTAATCATCATTAATGCTCTGAATTTTTGATGAAATGAGCAAAAATAGGAATGAAAAATATTTCATATACCGTAATGTAGTGCATATATGTCATTAGTTTTTGGGGGGGGGGCTTAGCCCCCAGCCCCCCTATATTTGCGCTTATGAGTACATTATATCGTCGTTAACCCAATAAGTCGATACGATCTACGTAACCTTGGTGTTCATTTTTTTTTTTCTTCTCATTTAAAATATCTGTTATTAAATTCTCATCTCTACGTTTTCGTTTGATTGAAAATTAATAAATTACGCGAGCGTATATGCGGAATTCGTTTTCTTCTTCTTTCTCTGTACAACACTACAAATCCGACAAGGATGTGAACTGTTCAAACCAGTTATTATTAATGGCATATATAGGTAGGTATATTGTGTTTGCGGAGGGTTGACGCGCGCGTTGTGTGTACAGGACAACGCAGACGAGAGACGACGACGACGACGACGATCACAGACACCCAGACGAAGAATCCGACCGCATAAATGATTTCGAATCTGGTTTTCGAACGCTGCCATTGAATGGCAAACGGGGGAAAGAAAACGACCGGAATTTTAAACGTCCGTCGATCGGAATAAAAATTATACGTATATTATACGTGTTGATATGAGGGACACCTCGCCTATAATAAATTTATTTGTTGTGCGCGTTCGTTTTATTAAAAAAAAAAAATTCAAAAGAGTACAGTGAATATTCTTTTGATAATTCGCAACGTCTTTTTTATATACACTTACGCGTTTTGTTCGTTTTAAAATACGCGTATAGTCGCTGTTAAAGAAAAAAAAAAAATGAATACCAACAAATGTGAACGTCGACGGATTCTCATCGTCGTTTTCTCGAATTTAAAACGCGTTTCGGATCAATAATAATAACAACATTAATACGCGTGTTAATCGTGCACGCGTATGCGTATATAATAAATGGCATAATAAACGTAACACGTGTTTCAATAACGATCAACAGGTCGTCGTTGTTTTGTATACACTGCTCCTCAGTACACGTAATAATATTATTTTATATTATTATAGAATAGCAAAACGCGCGTAATATTATTCCGTTGTCGCGTGACTTTATTTTGCGGCCGCGATTGTGTCCGTGTAAATAAATTATATTTTTGTGAACGTCGAAAATAATAAAATATGGTCCATCATCTCCTCGGACCAGTTCTTGAGCCGTCTGCCACCGCACACACACGAAAGACATAATCACCCGTAAGACGACCCATACGCGGGCGTATTCTATTCGGATTTCGGGGTTGTACAAAAAAAAAAAAACCTTTACAAATCCGTACCATTATACTGCACGTACGTACCTTTCAGTCAACAGCTCTCCGTCTTGTCGCACCCGAGCCCTCGGTACCTGTATATCCAACGACACAATGCACAATGATTTCAAAAAAAAAAAAAATCCAAACGCTAAGGCAATTTCGGCACGCAAACACTACTCGTGATTTCACTACAAACTATCAATGTGTACACCCCTTTATTTTCCTTAATTTACCCTAAAAATTCACTACAATTTTACTACAATAAATACGTTTAAATAAATAAATCTGTTACGGTCGAATTTACTCCTATTCTACTACGCCAACACACGTTGTTAATAAAATTAATTGATTAATAATAAGAACTCGTACTTGAAGGGAAAATAGAAGGCAAGAGAAGTGCTGGCAGACGAAGGATATCTTGGCTAAAAAAATCTCCGGGACTGGTTTAGTATAACATCGATTGAACTATTTCGTTCATCGTTAGAAAGAGAAGCAATATTCAATATGATTTCCAACATCCGAAACGGATAGGAACTTCAAGAAGAAGAAGAATAATAAGAAAAAATAAGAGTCGAAAACATATACACGCGTATTGTTGTATACATGTGGTGTACTATATCTCAGAAAATACAAGAATTTGCAGAAAAACGTCGTTTTATTGCTACACAATAAAGCGATATAATTTTCCAATTTCCAGTTCGCGTGAAACGTTCGAAACTCAAACGGGAATGTACTGTTTATAATTATTAATTACTGTAACCGTAACAAATGTTTAAACCCGACATACAAATTGCTCAGATGATTTATGCCACGAACGGTACACACACATATATTATATATAAATATACGACGTAGGCCTATTTAACTATATAGACGACGTTTATGTCTCCGGAGAGTATACAGTTAACCTAAACAATTTATACCGGATGGGTGTACCATTAGCCTGGTCAATGTCAACTTCCTCCGTTGAGTGCAATTAAACTTTGTATAATTTATAATACCGAACACTTCGGACAGTGCACGAGTTCGTTATACACGTCCGGGTGTGCGTGCCGAAACACGGGTAGCGATAAAGTAAAAATCAAATGTTCTTCGTTCAGATTCGTTTTATTTTCATTTTACGATGATGAGGCGCACCAGTCTTCGTTGAAAAAAGGGCCGACTGACGGCGACGTAACATTATTTTGTTGATGAATTATTTCAAGTATTTATACATATTTTTTTAATATTTTGATCCGATAATTAATAATTTAATTATACTTTACTGGAATTTTATTGTAATACAAACGAAAAATAGAGATAATAAATAGTATAGCTTTTTCCGGTGTAATACACTTTGTCGAACGATTTTTGGAAGAGTTATAAAAAGAAATCGTGACAGACGATTTGCGAGATTTTTTTTAATATAGTTGAAGTATAGGTATTTCAACATTTTTGTTGAAAATTTCAAGACAATAGAATGATTATTTTCGAAGTTATAGCGAAAAAACTATACGTGATATTGACGAAATCCCATTGTTAGCGGTTTTTCGGTAATTCATCGCGTCGCGTCAAAAAACTATTGAGAAAATTGAAAAATGATCTCTCTAAAGTACCAGCTGGATGCGAATTGCTGCCGGAAACAAATACTGTGACCGAAGAAATCGGAGCACTCCTTCTGGTCGAAAATCTGTACACAGGATGGAAAAAAAAGTACATAATTTGGAATTTGTGAATATAGTTGAAATGTAGATAATAATAATAAAAAAAAAGGTATTTGCAAAACAAATATCGTTGATACCGTATCAATATTTAACTTCTCGTGTCAAGTAAACTTATTGTAATTTTGAATGCGATTATAATTTAAAACATACAATTGTAATTACTGTTTTAAAAATTGAAAATAATAAAATCAAACTTAATACTGTTAAATAACACCACGCTGGTACATTGACTGATTTTAAGTAGCTTTTAAATTACACAGCACATTGAATGAAATATGGGATTATCGATTTTTGAGAATTAAAATTTAATGAGATATGTAACATTTTACAGCCTTTCGATTTAACAACGATCAGTTTCTAGGCGTAGGTGCCGCAAACACACGTGAAGTATCTTCAGGATGCAAACCGTAATCATTTCCTTGAAGCCACCGTTCATATTTTTGAAAATATGGACAAATGTGTCCATACTGATTTTAACTGTATCATTTCGGCAATAACATTGTGAAGCACGTTTACCGTACACGACCCAACGAACGGAAGCAAAGTTTGTGGATTCTGCTATATTAAAGCCACGATTGAAACCAGCGTGGTATCCGTATAAGGAAAAGTTATCATAAATTCACCTTTTTCC
Source organism: Slavum lentiscoides (assembly GCA_032441835.1). NCBI lineage: Eukaryota > Metazoa > Arthropoda > Insecta > Hemiptera > Aphididae > Slavum > Slavum lentiscoides. The sequence goes on along the minus strand of CM063712.1, from coordinate 11,151,867 downwards.
TGTGTTATCTGAAACACATGAATACAAATAAATAAACAACGAGGTTATATTGAAGTAAAACAGCTGTGGATTATCCGTCACTCTCTCATCCGAATTCTCAATACAATATGTTATTAGTCATTAGTCATTATACGAATACTGTATATCGTTATTATCTATAATTGCCTATCAAGACCATAATATTCCTGTGTATTATGCATCTGGGTCATGTGATGGTTTTTTTTTTTTGTAAAATAAAATATTGAAAAAGGTAACGAGCCGCGAGGTGTTGTGGATATCGCTTAAGTGAATTACTCGGATAAAGATTTTAGAGTTTTTTGTGACGTTTTTTTCTCAAATTTTTACTATTATTACTACCATACTGCAGAGTGGCCCAAAAGTAAGTGTACACTATAAGGTATACATATTTAATGTCGAAGGCGTTCAAAATGTCCACCTCCGGCATTGACGCATTCCTGCAACATATCCCCGACACTGTATAGCACACAGTGCGATACAGATTCAATTCAGAACGAATGTCACCACTGATCCGCATCGTCGATGAAATTCTTCAACCGTCGTACTGCCGTGACGGGTTTTCTGGAATTAAACCTTGTCCTTTGCTACTCCCCGGAAAAATGAAATCCGTTGGAGCCGAGTCCAGGGTGGCCACTCAACGCTCCCCCGTCTCCGCATCCGATGAGTGCTTGATCCGGGTATCGACGGACCGCCGAAGAATAACGCCCCGTTCGCGCTGCGGTTGAAAGAACAATTCCGCAAAGTCGGGCCGTGCTTGCGGCGGTCGTGGCACACCACGACAACTCCGATCGACACGTCCCGCGGGGCCCGTCAACAGTTCCGTCAAAAAAGACAGGACCGTACGACGCCGTCGTGCAGTGTGTGCCATCGCACACTGTGACGCCTGGCTGATTCGGTTGCGTAGTCATGAATGACGCGTGGGTTTGGGCCACTCCGTATACGAAAACAGTCAATTCGACCCTGGCTACGTCACTGAGTACGCATAATATTAATAATTTACATAATATCGTAACGCGTATATAATATTTTATTGTTTGAAAACGGCCGTGTTCGCGTTTATTATTAAACGACGACGACGATTATCGTGGAGAACTGCGGCGACGCCTGTGGCGGCGGAGAACGGCGGCGAGGAGATGACGTTTCAATACCGGAATATTTCGTCCGGTGCGACACACACACACACTCGGGCCACTCGTGCAGCACGTATATAGTTAGTGCAGGTCAGTTACACATATACGAAGCGCAGATCGATTTTCTAGGAACTGCCGCCGCCGCCGCACTCTCATTGAGTAACCAGTACACGAACGCGAGAGGAACGGTTGTCGTCGTCTTTGGATGCGGCGGCGGCGGCGACGATTATCGCCAAGTCGCGCGCACCGGTCGAGTATATACACGCCGCGCCGTTTATTGCGCGTGTGTGTGTCTGTATGTACGCGTCGTGCCGTCCGAGGAGTCGGCGGCGGCGGCGGCGGCGGTGGTCGGCGTACCGCGGTTGTGACGGAGTGCGGTTGACGCAAAATACGCGTACGATCGACGCGGCGGCAATCGTTGCGCGCGCACACCCGCCGCCAATGCGTTCGTTTCGTCGGACAACAAACCGCTTCGGGTCCCGCCGATACCGGTCTGTGCGACAACTGCAGGCGACCGCGCGCGCGCGCGCGCGCCGTCTCACTATTATTATATACGTGTACAGAGAGAGAGAGAGAGAGGTCGTAGGTATTATACGACCCGACGAACGGTCGGGCAATAATGAAAAAGCAAAAGATAAAAAAAAAAAAAACAAATAATATATTTTTATAATAGTATACGCGAATGAAATAAAAGAAAGAAAAAACGACGACGACGACGACGGACGTAAAGCGAATAAAAAAAAAAAAAATATATGTATGAGAAAAAAAATTCCCGCTTTGGGTCGTCTTGCAGCCGCGCTACAATACCGCGGCCGATTTCTTTTGACGACCGGGTGAGTGATTGCCGCCAGTCGTCGTCCTCCGGTCCGATCCGGTCCGCCAGTGTATTTATATACACCGCAATAATTATTGTTATTATTGTGCTCTGTACAGGTGGTTGTTGTGCTGTTTTCCGTACGTCGTCGTATAAATATCACCAATAACGGACACGAAAAAAAACAGAAAAAAAAACGTCACGGGTGTTAAATAATATATATATACATATTTTTTTTCGAAAATATTTAATTTATGCGTTGATACAATATACACGAATTAAATGTAAAAAAAAACAGAAAAAAAAAAAAGGTAGCGAGGGCCGCGGCGTGTTGTGAATCACTCGGATAGAGATTTTAGAGTGTATTTTTGTTATCACTAAAGGGCGGATGTTAATCGTCCCCCCAAAAAAAACCTTAATATATTATGCTCTATAAAATGTTAAAATATGCTTTATATTAATATAGCCTTGTAAAACGTCAAATATGTGCCAATAAAATATCAAAATATGCGCTATAAAATATAAAATATACGCAAATTATGTAAAATAAAATGAAAATAAAAATGTCGAAAAGTATATTTGAAAACGAGTATATATAAAAATTATGGTATATATGTTAATAATTAAAAGAAAAACGAGTAATTGAAGTAATGCCGGAAACACCATTAAAAAATATATTTAAAAAAAAAAATAATAATATACAAAATATAGAAAAAAGTAATAAGAAAAAGGCGACGAGGGATTAAAAAATATGACGGAGTAGACAGAATATGCACAAGTATAACAAAAAATATGCTTCTTACGTAAAAAAAATTCGAAATATGCAAATATATGCGATATAAAATGTTCACGTTTGCATTATATTATATAGGTCATAAAACAAATTTCTGTCTCGCTCTGCAATTTTTACTCTTAAAGGAAAAAAATTTGCAGATGCATTAACATCCGCCCTTTATATAGTTATCACTGTACGAATTTGAAAGCAACGATATGAATCATTGCGTTCGATAAAACGTTTCTGAGTGGAGCTTCGGTGTAATATTTTCACAAAAACTAACCTTTCTTTATGATTGAAATACCTCAAAACCTATAAATAGTCCAAAATTTAAAAAAAATGTTGGAAATCTAGAAATTTTTTTCTAGAAACGAGTGCAAATAAAAATAAAATATGTCAGTGAATTACACGTAGCGAAACAGATGGAAAACGGGAAATAAATAAATACTTGAAATTTAAATTTTCGTTTGGTAGGACAAATGTGGTGCAAAACGGAACTTGGGTAGGGCGCTTGCCACCAAGTAACAGTTGAAATATTAAACATTAATATGCCCATAACATTGATGTTGCAGAGTTAATTGAAACGTTTAAAACGTTAAGTCTGAACGAGAGAAAAATGGATTTATAAATATTTGTTTTGTATTATAAAATATACCTTTTTTTTTACACACAAAAAAATAAAATAATAAATGGTATTAAGCGTATTATATAAATTGTTTACAATCAAAATAAATATTGGCCTTCACCGTTCAGAAAGTGTAAAGATTTTAAATATTTTACTGAATAATTTACTGGTCCACCCTCCTACAAAGGTCTGTGCACTCCTACGCAGCACCTCTAGCTATACAGTAACTGGCGTAGTCAAATATCGACATACGCGTTTCAACCGCGCCTGTTTTATATTTTCGTTACAGATTATTCAGCGGAGTTCAAAATGTAATGAAATAACGCGTGAAAAAAATTTTGTTTTATAATTTACTATCGGCCCTAAAAAAAAGTTTACATTTTAAATTTAACCGGCTAATAAATATTTGTGATTATATGGTTTTGGTAGATGAGAGTACTAAGGTATTTCAGGTAAGTAAGCTCGAAGGATGGACGAAAGTTTTGTAACTATAAATGTATTAGAAAAAAGTAGGTATAAAACAGAATGTTTAGTTTAGGTTTAGAAATGAGAAATATTGTTGCATTGATGTTTGACGGTGAAGTTATGAATCGAGTGGAAAATTTCTAATATATTTATGTTTAGTTATGAAAGAGGACGAAGGAATTGAAGAACATGTAGTAAGGATAGACGTGCGCAGACCTTTGTAGTAGGGTGGGCCAAGCCAATGTTAAATTAGGATTAAGGGCGTATGTGGGGGAAGAAAATATTAGTTTCTCATGAGTCCTAACCATACAATTTAAATAAGTAATAGGTATGTATTTTGGAGTTTAGGAGGAAAAAATGATTATAATTAATATTCCAAATAGATGCATATATATATATATATATATATATATATATATATATATATATGTACCACCGGTAGCGGTCAAGGGCAAATTTTAAGGTTATGTAAAAAAAAAACAATTATTTTGAAAATGTGAAAACCGTCCGTCAACGACGTTTTACACGTTTTACACACGTGTTCAAAATCATAGATCAAGAAAATGTCAACATACGTTTAAACTTTCTAGAAAAACAGCAATTACTTTCCTTGATCAATGTTAAGGATAATTGTAATGTAAATATAAAATCATTATATAAGATAATTTGAGTTTTGAGGAAATCGTGAACAGACGCGATTATAATTAATAAAGTACGACTCGGCTCGCAGGGAGGGCCTATGGTAGCAAGTATGATAAAGTGTGGTTGGGTAAAGTGGACCGAAGTGAATTGAGTGCCATCTATAAGAGTTGAGCATTAAAAGAAAATGGATGTAGCCGAAATGAGAATGTCGAGATAGCTGATACTAGGTAAGATATTATATAAAAAGTGGTTTTGGAATTACGCATCTTTAGTCGGAAAAATGAAAGAGAATAGACTGAGACGGTTTGGACGTGCGTAGTCGACAGAAGGAAGGACAGTGGGTTCGAAGGAAGTGTCCAGGTGGAAACGTGTCAAAGAAAAAGTGGTAGAGATCATACGGTGGTTTGTGGAGTAGTCTGCAAAGAGTGTGGAACTTACAAGGGGAGCAAAATTAAACTTACACTAGGCGAAGGGAAAGAAGCGAAGAGTCCAATATTCGTTTATTAATACTTTTTGGCCGTAGAAGACAGAGTTTTTTAACATTTATACACTTCCCGTCTCCTTGGACACGTCACTGTAACCGACATGCCATATAGACGCTTTACTTATTACTTATACTTGCCTCTTATACCGTATAATAATAAATATACCATATACCTGTAATTATATACCGCTCGCGAAGGTATGCGACACGCGTGTGTATATACGGCCCTTTACGCCCCTCTCCAAATTTCATATCCACTGGCCGACCGGTGGCGGCTTCAAGTTATCACGGCAAGTATGCGCGACCGCCGACTATGAGTCGTCCTCGTTTATACCGGGAAAATAGCTGTAAAATGTGCGAGTCCTGCACACAAAACAACGTGTGTACGCGTTTTATGTGATAATATATGTGGAAATGATTTTGCACTTCGCGAACGAACGATAACACCACGAACAAGATACTGCATGATGTCCACTAATGTATCCCGTACGACTAAAATTTTACTTCCAGAATCCCATTTGGTTCCAAATGGAATTCTTCAAAAATAATCCGCACAGGAATCTGGAGAATGTTTATGTTTTTAAAATATTTTTTTGTGGTTGAAAAAAGATACGCTCCAAATAATTTAAATTGTTTTAATTGTTACATAAATTTATTTATTTATTTTTTGAATTATAATAATCGCACATTATCACACATCAAACACATAAATAATAGCAGCTGTAAAACTAAATAAAATCGTTTAAAAATATTTTTTTATTATTATAATAATATTTTTAATATTGCGTAATATTTAAGCATACAAATGCAAAAGGTAAATATGCTGATGTAATACTTGAAATGTTCTTAAAATATTTTTTTTAAAAATGTCAGCGTTCGTAAAATTTTTAAAAATTATTTCAGATTGTTCTGCAAATATTTCTGAAATAATTTTATAATATACATACCTAAAATATTTACTGAAAATGTTTTATAGATCTTAAATAATAAATATTTAAATAATATTTTCGATAATGTTCACAAATGTTTTTAAAACTATTACACAGCTGCCAAAAAATACTTTTCTAAATTTTCATAAAAAAATTCCTAAGAAATATTCAAATGCATCAATTCCTGAGACCTGCCTTTTAGCGTTTAAAAATTGTATTTCTGATAAATAATGTTATTAGGAAAATGGATTTTGAGCAAAACTTATGGTTAACAACAACTGATTGAATATATGATAAGTTAAAACTTGAGTTAAGTGTTAAAAGACAATCTCCACACTTATATTATAACAAATTAAAAACATTTTGAGAATGAACTTTGTTTTCAAATAAATATTTAAAAAAATATTCTAATAATATATTTTTGCTGTGTGGGAAATATAAACGTCAGGCTTCCAATGATTTGTACACGAAATTAAAGCAGTTCGATTTTTTCTCTTATCCGTAAATACCTTCGACTTAAACCACTGCAGTCTGCAGTGGTTATTATGGGTTATTTGCAAGGTTCGTATCTAGCGTTTCGCCGATTTCGATTTTCGTTTTAAATAAAATCGTTAACATTATAACTCAATACATACGTGTAAAAATATGTACCGCCAAAAAAGTATAAAATACGAAGAAATAAAATATAGTAAATATTAAGTTACTATTTAAATCAAATATTGCCCATTGAACATATCATATATTTTATCTTTTATATGCGATGCAAAAAAACTGGATCCCCTAAAGTTCTCACTAAAATTGATATAATAAAACGCACATTATTTTATTAAATGTAAATATAATTTATATATCAGTGTATATTTGACTAAATTTAATTTTAAATTAAATAAAAAAAAAAATTTAATTCGCCTCTTTACCAGCACAAGAATTCCGGATTCGTCTTTGATTTCGCATCAATGTCGATTTCCGAGGTTAATTTTTATTCAACAGAAACGAGCACTGCGAATGAATCTAAAACCGTTTTCCCGTCGGCGCGGTAACAATAAATATTAATATAGATAAAGCTCACACGAGCAGTTTGTCGTCACGGTAATCGTTACAAATGTATATAAATAATACATTGAAAATGTTTGTAAAATATTGTCGATTTCTACAAATCCAAAAACGATACGAGCACATAATACACTGAGCACATACACGGTGGCGTATTGCACTGTCCGCCGAACTTACAAGTAGCAGTAAACGTTTTTCGAAATATGTTCACAATAAAAAAAAAACAACAACATTTTAAATTCGGTTAATGATTGGATTTTTTCGGGAAAATTGGCTCTGCGCATTAGGATAAATTTTCTTAAATTTTCAGCGACATAATATATTGCGTGCCTCGTGCCTATATACACCATAATATTATATAGTTATGAAATGAATATAATTTGAAATCAAACGAACGTTAGTCATCGGAACTTGAATCGAACATTTCTCCCGGATTTCTATGAAAAACTATAAGTGGAATATCGGTACAGATGACTCTGCTCACTCAAAAAAAAAAAAATACATACATATCTATATTTACATTAATATTATTAAATTCAAAAACACGATTTGTGGAAAAATCGATTTTTTTTTTAAAGTTGTTGGTCCATAACGTTAAAAGCAAAACTTTTTTGAAATCCCGATAAATTCATTAAAACTCATTTTTGAAAAATTAGCTTTGGCGCTTTCGCGTTTGTGTCCGAAGTCATTCGCAATTTAATATCGGTTCTTATAAATATCAATATTGTATGTCGTGTAGGAATTATTTTTCTCGAACTCGAGCCCCAACGACAAATCGTTGTATACGGTACACGCACGCGTTAACCTAACTCGGTTTACTCAATTATATTAGAACCGTGTAATTTACTGGATTGTTTTTTAAGTTTTCATAAAAAAAAAAATGTATTAACGAGTACAATCGTCCGTCATACGCGCACACAATCAATTTTGAAAATTACATCACTGTATTAAAAAACTGGCAAAAATGCCTTATGTAATAACAGAAGTTTATATGTATACGAATATATTTATTAATAAAAACGTATAAAAAAAAAACAATATACTTTCTGCCTGTAATTATAATAGTAGGCACGTGTACTCCGTTACGTACTGGCGTAAAACTTTTTTTTTTTAGAAATAATAATGTCAACGAAACTCTCATTTTAACCGCTCGAATATGATAAATTACCCGTTTTCCGATATTAACGTTCACGATTGATTACCTATCATAATAATACGATTATTATTAAATTAACTAATTAATAATGTAAAACGTCGGCCGAAGAAACTTTTAGACGACCCTATACGTTTGGAAGAAGACATCGGCTTTCGGGTAATCATCATTGGCCAGTGCTCGTGACAGAAATCGCTTCTTCTTCTTCCCCCCTTCCCACCCTATTTAACTGATTGGTTTATAAAACAATTATTTGAATAAAGAACGTTACTATAGTCCGTTTGACCGTCGGCTCGATTCGAAAAAGTTATCATTGCAAATAACGCGTACATACCTAATTTATATGGAATAAATTACAAAGAGTCTTGCAGAACGTATGAAAAATTGAGAGACACCGGATGGCGAACGAAAGAATAAGACTGTTCGCAATATGTATCATACGTTATGATTTTCAAAACGCGAGTTTATATTTTACTCGCGTAATAATGTAATATTACACCGTTGTTCAGCTATTTTTCTTTCATACTTATTAGTAGACACATACAAAAATTATTCGATATAAAGCGCGATTGAAATTAGTGGTATAAAATCAGTTTCCCGTTCTTTCTCAAAAATAAATATGTATTGTCTGTAATAAATATTGTCTGTTTTGTACGTTGTATAATCATTATTATTAGTAATAATATTGTTTATTTAATTGTTTTCATAATCTATTTTCTTACGATAATATTATAGTTTTATATAGTAACGACGATGACTTATATACAGTGATATTCAAACTATATATAACTACATATATAAAATAAACATATACCAAATAATATATTTTTACTTTATATCGTACAATTAAGATGGGTTGTAATGAAAAATTAAACAGCACAATAATACGTAATTAATATAACAGAATATAATGATACGCTGTAGTTGGTACTACGAGTACAAGATTTACAGCACACCGTTATTATTACTATGAAACTTTTAAACATCATTTAAACTCTACACGATTAATTCAATATTGAATAATTATATTCAAACATATTGGTAATTTGATGTTTTCAAAGTTTAATTATAAATTAACTGGTGTTCGTTCGATTCTTTGATTATAATTCGATTTCCCTTAATTGACAATACATCGACTGATAAAAGTGTATTAAAGAACAAATAAAAAAACACATGCGTTCATTTACTGCAAAATAACTTTTGCTGCGTATAATGTTTAAAACTGAATAACGTAATTTATAATGTCCATTTAAAGTTTACACAACGTTTATAATATTATGTATGTTTAAATTATTTCTACACGTATGCTTACAAAATCGCATTATGTTTACAACGCGACAATGTGTTCGATAATTCTACTCAAGGGTAACCGGTTGGCAATTTTAACCATATACCTCGTGCGGATGATTGGCATTTTACTTAGGAAAACAGTTCTGAATTCGGTCATACAACTATACACGAGTTATATTTAATAATAATTGTATCATATTTTCCTGTGACTTTTAATTTCAGACATTCCGCCGCGCTGGTAGGTTAGGTAATATACATAATATATCTAATATATATATAATGTTGTCGTTACCCTAGCAAATATAGGATAACTAAAATATTTAAAATTGTGACTATTTATTTATTTTCAAATCCGATAAATTTATAAACAGATATATATATATATATATGGATCTAAAAACATGGTGAATTCAGTGAACCAAATAAGTTATAAAATCGTATCAGTTCAAACTTTTCAAAAAAGTTATCAAAGTAAAAATATTTTATAACTCGCCTACTTCATATTTTTAGTTGTGTGCATTTGGAAAAGTTTGCAGGCTGCCTATATGGAACGAATATTTTTGTGATAGCGCGCGTATACTTTCAATGCAGCATTTATGAATAGGTACACTCAGACGTGTTAACAATTTCAAAGTATAATAATATCAAGATTTACAGTTATTCGTTGTGATTGAGACTCCACATTCTCCATTAAAAACATCTTGACATTTTTTTTCTTCGTCATTTAATAATTTATTAGTAATAATAATAATATTAATAATAATATATATATATATTTTTTTATTATATTTATACAATCTACACAAATAAGTATAATAAGTAGAAGTGTTAATTACGAGTAGTATATTAACATGGTGTTAGCTTGAAAAGAGAAGCCGCCCACTGACGACACTTATTAATTTGATTTTTTAATTATGAGAGAGAAGGTCTCTGCACCACTTCCTTTTTAAACGTTTTGGTGGATTGTTGGGCATATGGGGTAATGAAAGATCTTTTACAAGAGGGTTTGGATGGTTTTGCAGAGAATTATGAAAGCGACTGTAATACTCCTTGGCAACTTGTGTAATAATAATAATAATAATAATAATAATAATATATTTATAATTATAGTATCCCGTTAGTAAATGAATAATTTATTTATATGTTCCTGATTTTGTCTGTGAGAAATGGTTCTCATTTTTGCAATTTACGAAACGTGCAACGATCGGGTGGTTTTATGGTATGTTTGTTCCTATTAATAATACATAGCCAATACTTTAAAGTTGATAAAAAAAAAATCCTGAAAAACAAACCATAGTGATGCAGTACACGCTGTCTAAACTCATTTCAAATGTGCATTATTATTATTATTAATTATTATTGTTATTGTTGTTTCGTATTTCGCAGTAAAATACACATATTTGTGTATGAAAAACAAATTGTTGGTCACATGTACTACGATGTATAACATTGTGTAGTATATAAACTGATTTTTGACGTGTTCAGCGTGTTATAAATAATGATTGCGGAAAACAAATCGATGACTTCTCCACGAATCGTATTAAAAACGCTATTATCTCTGAACGCATGTCGCACATTTTTTTGTCATACATACTAAAGCAGTACTATACCCTATACGCCTACCTATTTTTAAAAACGTGTATTTTCTTTTTCCTATCTTCAAACTGTATATAAATCCGAATTTTTCAAATCGTACATTTCGGACTTTACCGTAAAACAAACGTCCGTTTATAATATTATAATATAACATTCTGTGTACGCATATGTACAGAGTGACGTAATGATTTAAGGGCAAACGAAGCCCAGTATTTATTGGGATTGGGTAAGAAGTTGTATGACATTTTTCTCCATTTAATTTTCTCGAAAGAAAATATAATCTCAATCTAATTTTTCCAATTCCATTCCTCTCTCCTAAAAAAAAAAAAAAAGGAAACAAATATCTTGTCGAAATGATCCAATTTAAAGTTAAACTAATAATTTATTCTTTATAATTATTTATAACTACACACCGCGTTGCTATATTAAATCACGAGGTCCAAAGAAAATTGTTAATAATAGCGGCCAAGTAATTATTTCATACCTTACAGTCATTGCAGGTGATAATTTATAATTATAATATTCTTATTTTTTTGTATATATTTGTATATATATTCAAATTTTAGTAGTAATAATAAATATTTTATTTTTTTAGTAATATTTACTTGCTTTTATATATATATATATGTATAGAAATACCATAAGTACATTCCTACCTTTATTGAGAAAAATGAACTATTAGGAAAAAGTGATTGAGACAATTGTCTCTCAGCCGGATAATCGTGTATATTAGGGTCCCGCGTCAACCCCAATATTAGTGATATAGACGTTATATCGCGTGTTTATAAGTATTTATAATCAATTAGATACTGTTTTATTATTATCGTTATTTGTATCGATAGAATAAAGACGTATTTTATAGCTGTATTTTTAAATTATGAAAGATTTCCTATAATTATCTATCAGTTTTATTATCCATATTTTTATTTGGAGGAGGGGGTCTGAGGCTGATAATTAATTAATTAATATCTTAATAATTAATATTTATAGACGGTACTTACAAAAAAACAGATTATTTATTCATTTCGGGAGGGGGGGTGTGCTGCAGCCCCAGCAGGCAGAGGTGAAGTCGAGTAGGGATTTTGGGGGTTCGAACACCCTCCGAAATGTCTAAGAAAATTTGAAAATTAAGCTGCGACATATATGTGAGATTATATATAGTACCTAATAATTTTACATTTTTTCAACCCCCTCACCACCGGAATTTTTTCCTGCGTTCGCCCCTGCCATCAGCCCCCTGGCTACGCCACTGTTATCTATTATAGATAATAAACTGATGAGAATTTGAAACAGGTGTTTGGTATATACCGCGGAATGACACGTGTTTGATTGTGATTACAATATTGAGACATTTGCTTTCGAGTTTTAACGAACTTCAAATGTGGATTTCATCCCGCGAACGATTACATACCTATACCTATAATAATGCATTGAATGAAAATGATAACTTGATGTTGGAATGCGAATGTAAAGCTATAAACCGTCAAACGGTGTTTTCATACTTCTGGTCGAAAAAGAGATTTCTCGAGTTAATGAACTAGTGCGATCTAATCTCTGCGTTTTCAAATTTAATTATTGCTCATACGGCTATACGTATATGCCGCACGTAATAATATTAAAGCTTTTAAATCTAGAAAACACAAATATTAGTGTGCGGGGCAATTGTACACTGTGGCCCTGAAATCCTGAAACGAGTTGAACACGCCACTGTATTTAGGAACAGTTAATATAGTAATAACGCGTTCGCTTTACGTTTTCCGGGCGGAGACGATCAATTTATAATATTTTCCCGAGTACGCGCAACACGACGACGCGGATTGATTGAGCGCGCCGCCACGACGGTCCGTATAATTATTGCTCATTTGTATCCACGACACTGTTTTATATAGAAAAAACAAAACAAAAAAAAAAAAAACCGTGTAACGCGCTTAGGATATTTGGTTGACGAGAAAACGCATAAATCACGCGACTTTTGTATGTATTATAATATCCGTGACCGAAGGCGTAGTTAGGGAGAAAATCGAGGTTGAAAACATTGTATACGTGGGAGAAACAAGAATAGTCCACTTTTAAATCAAATTTTCTTGGAATTCTAAATGTTTAACTACCTGATTTCTTTCCTTGGACCCTTCACGTGTTATCGAATTCAACAAAAAAAAAAAAGGAGAAGGCCAACAAGGGTTAGCACCTCCTCCCTGCTCTAAAAAAACCCGCGCCATTGATACTTGACAATTGTACACGACGTACACTTACGGAACATAACGGGCTAACTAAAATAGATAAAAATTTTTTACTTTTGTAGCAATTAGCTAACTTCCGTAACCGTTGCAACTGAACAAAAAAAAATTCACTTTTTGACGTTGCGCGGTATTTTCAAAATTCTCATTTCAAAACACGCGTAATGTACTTTCAGTGAATTCTTGTATCATTCGTAATCCGTATACGCAAGCCTCTGTCTGCGCAGTGACGATATACAGTGGTGTAATACCATTTTTTTTTTTTTTTATTTTTCTCTTTACTATCGTCGAACGGTTGTACTGATTCAGGTGAATCGACGTACATCGTCGCCGCCGCGTAACGGCACAAGCCGCGTCATATAATGGCGCATAACGCGGGACAGTAGGATAGACGAGACGTTTTACTACTACTGTCGAGTCGTTACCGACGATGTGCGATCGAAATTATTACATAAAAAGACACGGGACTACATTACGACGACCACGACCGCGGTATATTATATTATGTGTGTGTGTGTGTGTGTGTGTATGTATGACAAGCGCAATTTGGAGTCGTCGTCACGTGGTCGTCACACCGGAACGCGTCCACGAAAATCCCGTTACCGCCGCGACGACGCACGTACTGCTGGTACTCTAGAGAATAATGTGTAAATGATGTGTTACCGGCCAAACCCGATATCCTATAGACTAGACTAGACTGGACTAGGATGATCGGTCCAGTATGTAGTTTGTCGTTTGAAATTGAAATTCACATTTCCGAACGGTACTGCTGCAGGTTCAGCCCAGCACGCTAAAACGATCGTCGAAAATTTATTATCGCGTTACTGATACGTGCTCCGTTATAATATTTTATTTTGTTCCGGCTTCGTCGGAGTATTAAGAAAACTGACGACAGGACTGTTCTCTTGAAAAATTTCATTTCCCCGTTATCATTATTATCGCGCGTGTGTTTATGGTACCTAATACTCTGATCAGCTGCGCGTTCGGGACCATGCAGATGTCGGTCCTTTTTTTTTCTCCGTTGTTGTGGTTAGAATTCAGATCTAGAATAGATCTTAGAATAAAATTGAACTCTCTACTCACACCAGCTATCTATTCGTATCGATTCCATCTATCCATTTTTTTCTTTCTTTTCCACGTTTCCCTTTTACGTTTATTTATTTCGCACGACACACAATTACTGAGACACGCTCTCTTAAACCGTGGTTATTTGTTATGTACTTGCGGGTAACTTCATTGTAACGTCTGTTTTATAATTATCGACGTCTAGTTTGGTTATACACGTTGAATACACGGATACGTAAATTTAAAGAAGTCATCCATCATTCCTGGCCCTTGGGAATCACCGAACCGGGCAGTCCTTTACAACGAGGTCCATTGATTGCACCTCTTCACAGTCGCTATGTGGATTCTCCCTTAATAGTTTTCACTCGTTCAAAAGTTGATTGCAACGGCCTTGGCTGGTACGGGTGCGGTTGAGGCAAACCCATGATATGCGTGGGAGTTTTGTTCCAGGCTGTGACATTGAAGGGCAGCTTTCCTTTTACATTCATTCCCGTAATATCTCTTAAAACCTCTCAATCGTCTCTCCGCATAATACGTACGAATCTATTCTTAACCTATTTTCTCTCATTTTCTCCACAATAAACGTCCCACCTTCTGCGCAATACTTGTTAGTTATTAATTTCTTATTTTTTCCTTCTTAGTTACTATCTACACACATCCTCTATTTCGTTTTCCTGTCAACTACTATTTCATAAAATCCATATTTTAATCTTTTTGGCACACAAAACGCCTTGTCCACTTCATCCATCCACACTTTATTTTATTTTTCATATATCTTCCTTAGAACCAATGTTCATTTGTAATACCGATCCTATAGGTACTTGAAAGTAGATTTAATCCATATTTTAAATACAACAATGTAATCGACAGATACAGCTTTCGAAAAACGCATTGTTATTAAAAGTTAATTTCCGTATTAATACTCGCGTATTACATTTTGGTTATCAATAAAACAATTAAAAATCATCCAATTTCGGCAGATCTGCAATACTAAACTACAAACTAATACATCAATATACAAATATTCTCTATATGGTTTTATACGTCGTATATTCAACCTATTAAAATGTATCGTGTAAAATATGACATTTATAATTATAAATTACATACATATTTTATTTTGTGCTAGTTTTAATGATGAATCAAATGATTGAGGGGGTTTTTTTTTTACTTGAATTTTTTTTAGTTTTTTACTAAACAATTTCGACATTATTATTTCTTACGTAGTATATATTAAAGTATTGATAAAAAAAAATAGAGAAAGAGATAATCACATTTACGAGTTGCATTAAGATTCTTATAATATAAAAACGTAAGGAATTGAACTTGTTTTTGAAACTTTTATCATCGTTCGTGATCGTCATAAGAACCAAGTATATATATATATGCGAGGTAGGTACGGAATGTACATTTTGTACTATAGTTTTTTCAATACGATTTATTTATTTTCTTTTTTATTCTTCTACCATTTCGTTGGGTATTTTAATGAATTTAAGATTTCAAGTTCAAATACGTATTATTGGCATCTGTTTTGGGTGAGACAGACGACAATGAAATATGTCGTTTACCTTGTGAGACAGGTGTGCGTTACGTGCGAGTATATACATATAGTAGCGTACGCGCATGTGTGCAGTGTGACATTTTATTATTATCGACGGTGTTTACGATTGATAATTTTTTTTTTTTTTTATATTATTATTATTATCGACGAAACGGAATATATTATCATTGTCTTTGTGTTTTGACAGCAGCACGACGAGTCTTACACAATGTAACTAACAGCTAAATAGATTACGGATCGCGAATATAGAAATACAAACGGCGGGCAATGAAAATATATATTCGACAGTTTTACTCGGGTCTCAACACTTTCTTCGGGTTCGTTTCGGTACAAAAAACGGCACGGATAGAATTCCCACCGATTCAATAAGTATTTTTCAGCATACATTGGACGAAAAAAAAAAAATTACTTAACTCAAATTTAATGAAAATGCAATTGATCTACCGGAATTTTAAAAACGTAGTTTTTATTATTGTTATTTCTCTATTACCTATGACTTTTAATTCATAAATAGAACAACTCAAAAATAAAACTAACACACGGTATCTTAAGACTGCGTATTATTATATTACGAAACCAGCAGAATAAAATACGTAGGAAATGACGAGAATAAGCGTATGTAGGATATTAGAACAAATGCGAGGGAAACGATATGGAAACGGAACAATTTTTTTTAATGCAAGACAGTCAAAAAGTGAATAAATAAAATCGCATTTAATTTTCGTCGACGTGGGGTTATCGTTGAGGCCCAAACGAAGTGTATGAGACGGAAGCCGATTGTTGCCAGCCCGAGGCGAGAAAACGATACGGTTTGAATTCCGCGAGAGGGGAAATTTTCTAAACGTGCAACAACGTTTCGGAACGGTAGGGGATAATTGCTTATACGTACAAGAAGCCAGGTATGTATAAAATTACACAAGAAACGTATCAGTCACTGTTATAGTAAAATACATTTCTGACCTAACCACATTGTCTTCTTCTATATCTCTATACGACGATTTGCAGCAGTCCATCGCAGATTCATTTTTTTCTATTTTTTTTTTTTTATTAAATTTGAAACATACAAAATTTGAATTTTAACAAAATTAAAATATCAATTATCGTGTTACGCGCAAAAAAAAAAAATATATATTTTTCAAAAACATTGAATCGCAGATAATTTTTTATTTGATTTTGGAAACAATTTAAGGTTTTATTTCAATTTTTTTTTTAATACTCGTACATCAGTGGTCTTTGGAAATTATCGCGGTAATAGCCGTATGCGTTTGATGACGTTAATTTTAAAATGACCGCCAACTCAAAGGACAAAGACAGCTTTGTTGCAAACCGGTATCCCGCAAACATCTCCATGACGTATTTTCGTGTAAATGTCTTCTGTGCCGATTGACGAATATTAATAACGCACAACTGTGTCAATAGATAAAATACTATTCAGTCATTACAATAAATGTAACTATCAAGAATGAACGGAATACATTTTATTTATTTATTTTTTTATTATTATTATATTGCGCGACACAATTTAATAATTAGTCTATACGTGCACAAGTATATCACCGTTCACTGTTTAAGTATAGTTACTGAGTATCAATACTCGGTTATATAATATGTTACGAATTATTACGTTTTCAAAAAGTACAATATACGAGAGCAATATTCGTCAAATAACGATTAATTTCATTGACTTATTTTTTTTTACAAATATATTTATAATATAATATAATATATGTGTGACCACTGTAATGAAAAGTTCGGCACATTCGCGTACAATACACGTCAATCCGATAAAATATAATAAGATGATAACTATACATCAAAATAAATTATGATAGTGTACGTAATCAGATAGGAAATATTATAATATTGAAAATAATTTTAAGTGCGGCACAGTGTGTGTGTGTGTGTGTGTGTTATGTGTGTGTTAATACGAAAGAATTTTAGAAAATAAATAGAGAATATTTTTTTTAAGAAATCGTGTTGTGTAGACCGTGTGTCGTTCTTATGCCGAACGTAATGAATGGAAAATATTTTAACCGTTTGTCGAATATTTTTACAATGTTATTGGCCCTCGTTCGAAATAAAATTTCTTTAAGTATTTATAATATAGAGGTTTTTTTTCTCGAATTCTTTAAATGTATATATTTATTTATGTGTGTATGTTATTTTAGTTTGTATTGTCGGAAATTGCAGGTATAAAACGTTCAAACCCGAGTTTTTATTTTTATTTTTTTAACAATACCAGCTGTATTTGATCGCCACGTAAGTTGTGTTAGTGCGTTAGTTCGATTTTAGCGAAAACATTTCGTAAAAAAATAGAGCTCAGTAAAAAAAAAAAAATATTAAAGTTCTAACTTTCAATCGTATTGTGTGCAGCGTTCACTGAACGTCACACACTCGTCTAAAATTACGTTTAAATCGGTTGAAAAATCAATTTTTACTTACTCGTATCTTTGCGTTGTTATTTCGGACGAACTAAATATTAACGTGTTATATATATATATATCATATAATCATATAATATATATATAATCAGAAAATGTGCGTATAGTTCGTCACTTCGGATACAATAAAACGACCCTACGTTTAATATTCTCTCAACGATATACGTCTTTCATCTTTTAAATCAGTTCAAAGTGTTTTTTTTTTTTTTGTATTTTGCGACATTTAAAATGTAAGAGTATCGCGACAAAACCACGAAAATAATTAATACGGTATGAAGCGATTGCGACGAATGATAAAACAGCGATAAATTGTAAATTATCGGTTTCAGTAAAATTAATTTTCATGAAAACACATATTCTTCGGAATACTAACAACTCAATTCAAGGTAATATTATTATTTACTTTAATAAATTTAATTTATTAATAAATTACGTATTTCATTGAAGTTTAAAGAATAAAGGAGGGTTCGTCTGTATGCACTAGGATCTTGTCGTCCGACACTGTGGAAATTTTACTGAAGTTCTCATTAAACGACAAACTATAATATACGGATTTAAAATTAGAAAATCTCTTATCTGATCGTTAACCTATAAAAAAAAAACGTTAAATCGTATGCAATTTTAGAATTAGAATTTTAGAATTGTCAACGATTATTAAAGTAGAAAATTTTCGGACTATTTAAAAGGTATGGCAAATGATAATGAAATCTTCGAGTACAATAAATAATGTTGTTACTCAAAACAATATAATTTTTAACTCCAATTTCATAATTCGTTTATGATGTGTATACAAATTATATTGTACATCACTGAAATAATACTACTTCTTATCAGCTATTACGGCCCATCGAGAGCCAACGCTATACCTGCGCCTGCACATCCCTCGCCATTGCTTCTTTCACCGGATCTTTCTATTTCTTGTAAATCCTTCAACACCTTAAGCTACCGTTGCCTTAGTCTATCGCGAAGTTATTTTTTAAATTTAATATTCCATATAGCACTTCATTCGTTGGGCTTCCTTCTGCACTACAGATACGTCCTAATGGCACCGAATTATTTTACTCTTTACAAAGGCAATTAACATTAGGATGCTGATATAAATTCCTTAGATTTTCATTATACCTAATGTTATATTAGGACCTAATGTCCATATTGTTTTTTTAGCAGTATTTTAGTATAAACCATAGGTTTTTCCTAACGCTTCTTTTTCGTTTCGTGTTATTTATCTTATAAACCGTATTTTACATCCATAGGTTCAAATCGAAAATTTAAAATGCATATTTTGCATGTGTCATCGATTTTAGGGGAAGTGCATATTTCTTGATTTTCATATAAATATTTAATATTTTTAAAATAAATTGATATTTTTCTTTCTTAATCTACACGTATTTTAAATAACATATAAAACTCAATATTATATAATGTATAAGTGTTTATTGTTATTGTCACAGTAGGCTATTAATTTCTATAGAACAACGGTCGTTGTCAACAAATATTGTGTCAAATAATCGTCGGTCATTTGAAATAGTAAATCTTAAAAAGGTATTGGGTGGTTCAATGCAACAACTCAACAGGTGTTATACGTATAGCATGTATTTATTTCGTATTCAACTTTACAAATACTAAAAATAAATTTTTAAACAATTTATTTTAGTTCAATAATATGTCAAAATACGCGTCACATTTTAAATATTATAAATTTATTTGCCTACATTATATAATTCATTTGTGCGTACTGGTAACTTTTTTGGAACTCGGAATAATTTTTTGCATATTTATTAAATTTTTTTTTACATATTTACATTTGTTTCATGTATATTTTGCCTTTTTTAACTCCTATGACTCCCGATTCCTATCCATAACACACGTGGCTCTCGCTATCCATTTTTTTTTTTTTTTACTTCTATTTCTTTCGCCTATCGATTTTTCAATTACATTTTTTTTTTGTTTTTTTTTTACGTCCGCTATTTTTTTTTTTATTTATAATAATTAACATATGAATCAAGTAAGACGACGACGACGGTATTGAGATAACGATAAATTAGCGATCGGCGATTCGAACACGCGTATATTTCGGTTTTACAACGGAAGAATTGTGAGAGTTTTTTTTGTGTGTGTTTCTTATTATTATAGTGAAAACAAAGCGTATGTAAATGTGATATATATATATTTATTTTAGTTTTTTTATTATTATTAATTTATTGCTACCCATCCCATCACACCTATACGAACAATATTGTACGATACGGTCGTGTATTTTTTTCCTTATTTTTTTTTTTTTTGCCCGAACCGCGACGCCATTTTCCCGAAGAGGCTACGTTTTCCGGTGCGAAAAACACCTGCACGCACGAACGATTGCAGTGGAAAAATGAAAGAAACGCGGTGTGTGTGTGTTTGTGTGTGTCGAAAAGAATGGAAAAGAAAAAAAAATATAGTACGTCGTGAACTATACGAACGTTGCTGTACACGACGGGCGGCAAACGGTTGTTTGACGAACCGACACACGGCAAACAGACGCGCGCGCCGGGCAACAGCAGCAAGCGTTTGCAGACGAATATTATTATTTATTATATGGAAGACCACATATCCGTTCAAATATTTAGCTACTACTATATATACGTAATAATAATAATAATAATAATAATAATAATAATAATAATAATAATAATAATAATAATAATAATAATAATAATAATAATAATAATAATAATAATAATAATAATAATAATAATAATAATAATAATAATAATAATAATAATAATAATAATAATAATAATAATAATAATAATAATAATAATAATAATAATAAGCGAAATTTTCAAAGAAACAAAAAAAAAAAAAAAATGTTTTTTTCGGAGTTATTCAAGTGCAGATTGTACTTATAATAGAATTTTCTGATGTATATTCAATTGGTTTTATCGAATCACTGTCTAATTTTGGAAATTTGTTATCTTTTAATTTTTTTTTACGTATATACCGATAATTTTTTGCACTTTTTTGCTCCACTCATAGGTTTTACTTATTTTAACGTACAACATAATATATAATTTCAATTGTAGACAACAATTTCGTAAAATTGAAATTAAATTAAAGTATGTTTTGAATTATTGAGAAAAATCGAATAGTTTAATTGTTTATAATAGTACAGTGTTTTACTTTGGGCTCCCTAAGCGCATGAACCCCCCGAATGCGACCGCGCCATCTGATCACTCTTAGTTACGCCCACTGAT
Source organism: Slavum lentiscoides (assembly GCA_032441835.1). NCBI lineage: Eukaryota > Metazoa > Arthropoda > Insecta > Hemiptera > Aphididae > Slavum > Slavum lentiscoides. The sequence goes on along the minus strand of CM063712.1, from coordinate 11,130,359 downwards.
AATAATAATAATAATAATAATAATAATAATAATAATAATAATATAATAATATCGGTTATACGGGGCAGTGTCGGTATGGCCTACCCGGCTACCCGGCATTTACCGGGACCTTTCGCGGTTTAGAGACCCGTCATCAAATAGCAAATTAAAATAAGTTTACAAGAAAAAACGACGAACATAATGAAGCAGAGTCGTTTTAGATGTAGTTTACGGGAAATATGAACCTAATATTTTTTTTAAATATTGCAATGATTGTTTAACTGAAATATTTCTAGTATTGTATAAATGAACTCCAAAATCTGGCTTATTTAATTCACTTTATGTGACTTTAAATAAGTCGTTAAAGGCATGAACAATGTCAAAGAACCTCGAAATACAGCTATATCGTATTCTCATCCGTCCAGCGGTAATGCACGGTTGTGAAACATGGACATTACGGAAATCTGAGCAAAATAAACTTCTGACTTTCGAAAGAAAAGTATTAAGAAGAACCTTTGGTCCACGTCTAAATGAAATCATGGGGGAATGGAGAATTCGAAAAAACGACGAGCTTAAACAGTTGTATTAAATGCCTGATTTAATAAGAGAAATAAAGAAAAGAAGAGTCCAGTGAGGGCAGGACACGCACGGAGAAAAGAGAGAAATTAAGTGCGGATTGTCCAGTGTGGTGCATCGAAAGGAAAGAGAGCTTTGGGGCGTCCGTGATTAAGATGAGAAGACTAAGTGAAAAAATGATCTACTAAATGATCTTCTTCTTTTTCTTCTGCTGGCATTCATTAATCTTTAAGAGTTTTCGCTGTCACCACAATCTTCCTCTACTCTTCCCTGTTATGAAATATCGTTCTCCATTCTCGTACTCCTATTTTCTTTAGGTCTTCTTCCACTGTATCCAACCATCGTTTTCTAGGCAACCCGCGAGGTTTCTTCCCCGTAGGCCTCCGTTCCAGTACCGCTCTAACCGTCTCCTCCTCATTTCTACGCACTATGTGACCAAGCCATTGTATTCGCTGGCCACTTATAAAGCTACTGTCTGGTGCCAATCCCAACTCTTCCTGTAGTTCCCGATTGAATTTTCTTCTCCGCGCACCCGTGCTGTTACCAAAGATAGGACCGCAAATTCTTCTTCATATTATTCTATCTATACATTATATCTATGTTCAAATGGTGGAGCCGGATAATGATTGAGATATTTTGGCGACGGATAAAGGGAAGTGGCTAATACGAAGAAGGAGAAGATATTACTGTATGAGTTTTATACAAAATCAGAAAGACTGTATCTTTTTCAAACGTAATTTGGCTCATTTAAAGTTTAGATAAATAAATATGTCAAGTGGTTTTTTTTCTTTCAAAAAAAAAAAAAAAAACTTTCATATTGTTAAACATTATGTGCAACCAGTCTATAAAAAAAAATTCTTTCATTAACGATATACATTAGCATGAAATGAGAAAGGGGGGGGGCGAAATTTTTTTACCCGGCTGCCCCCAATCATAAGCCAGACCGACAACAAGATTGAGACGATGGTGCGCAGTATAATATAAAAATAGCTGCCGCGTCCTCTCCAACAAATCGAAACGCAAACAATAATTAATTTACCACGGTCAACAGACGAGTGTTATTTATAATAATACGATTTATTATGTGCCAATCATCGCGGTCGTGTTGTATTGCAGTAAAAATAATGTACGCGAATAACGGAATATTTGTATTTATTTTTATAATTTTTTATCGTCGTGGCGGCACGTCGCGCGCGGATTGGGTACGCGCGCTGTTGTTCGAACGACCGAGAGCAAAAAAAAAAAAGTAGTTTAAAAAAACAAACAATATCGTAGCGATAATAGAATCCGTGTGTATTAGGATAAAAAAAAAATGGTGAAAAACGCCGACAAAGCACTACTAAAAAAAATAAAACATATTATTTTGTTGTATGTGTCGTACGCGCGAATTTCGATTAGGAAATCCGTTACCGTACACTGCAGTTGACTATACGGTTTTCGCGTGTATATTAAAATATTTCAATTAAATATTTCTTAAATAAAATCGTAACTCGTTTCGCGTCATGTGCAAAAAAACACTACGGAAAATGACTACGGTTTGTTTGTTCTATTTTTTTTTTTTATGGATAGTCGTTTACGGGTTTTGAAAAATATCCGCTCGGTGCAGGAGCGAGAGTGATAAACGCTTAAAAATATTACATTATTGATTCGCCTCGATTACCGTACACGGTTGTACAATGTGGCTATAACAACGATTTTCAACTATTCTTTTTTCTTAATGGTAACGATTTAACGCGTGCACAAAATGTGTCTGAAGAAAATTAACTGGGTATAGTACGATATTACTATAGGAGAAATTTGCTGTCGCACTGTTGGTAATGGACGATTACCCGACTGTCGGCTGAGTTTAATTTTGTTTTTTAAAAATGGGCTAAAAAGATTTTCCGAAAGACGTCGGTCGAGTAAAGAATTTTAAGATTCTTCCGTCGGTTACCAAGGGCGCAATATATATGTACACATCGATTTCCATGCGCCATAACCAATCATGGTCGTACACATTTTGTACAATTTTTTTTTCTTAATGCGATTTGATCGCGTAAAAAATATTGAGGGCTATGCGCAATCAGGGCCGGCTCAAATCAAAATAGGTCACTAGGCAAAATCGAATTTCGCCGCTCCTAAGATAATTATCTTAGACCTTCGTAAAACACAAAAAGGACTTACCTTTCCTATTTTTTTTAAATAAAATATTCTAATATATAAAAAGGTTTTATTTTTAATTTTACCAAAAAAAAAAAAATTCAAAAATGTTTACTATCAACATATTTTATAGAATACGAGATTAAAATAATATGAACTGCCGTGGGGTATTATTTCTAATCAATATTATTCCATGTTCATCGTTAAATTAATTGGACCATTTTGACGGATTCTCGAAAAATTCAACATTAAAAATACTTTCATCAGAGGCGATATTAATACGTATATACTCTCGAATATTATATTTACTTGATTACCAACTACACTATATCGATATTACTGTTTGAGTTAATATTACTGTTTATCGTACATGACAATATTTTCACATATACGTAGCCACGTTTAATAGGTGAATTAAAAAAAAAATTTTTTTCCAATACGTGTCGATAGAAATCGTAAAATAGATTTAAGGATCACTTTTTTTGGAAAATGCCGCTGTAGGCGGGTGCCTAGCTCGTCTATAACTCGAGTCGGCCCTGTATGTACGTATTATGTAATAGGAACATTCTAAAAACATTTAAAACAATGATTCAGTACTTATACGATTATTTGTATCATAAACGAGCGTACAGAGACCGCACACGAGCACGTTTCTTACCAATTATCATAGCTCGTAATTTCTTATTAATTATCGTATGAACATAAATAATTAAATAATATTAATTATTATGTACATAAAATTGTCACTTGAGTATATTATGTTTACATTTGATTAACTGTTTAATTGCTGTTCCTCAGGTATTTTTAAACGAAGTTTTTTTGTTGAAAAATTTCTCACCAATTATCGTATATCTCGTAATTTCTTATCAATAATTATCTTACGAACGTAAATAATCAAATAACATTATGTTTAAATATAATTATCACTTTAACGTATTATATTTTGATTTTATAAACTGGTTTTTTTTTTTTCAACAAAATTGGTATTGATATCGGTAAGAAATTTGCTCATGCGCTGTCTCTGGACGCTCGTGTATCATAAGCATCTTATGATCTCTGAACAACGGCGGGTATATATACCGAACAGGAGCTATTTACTTGTTTATTATTATTATTATTATTATTCGTATATAAATACAAATTATACACCCATAAAATACGAGCTAAACAGTTTAACGGCTCGCTGCAGGCTGTGGTTCAGTTGGTTATTAAATATTTTTTTTTGTTTTTTCTTACGGCGGACGGCGCGCTTTTCAATAATGTTACGACGACACTGTTCAGAGAGACGATAATGTAATCGTCTGACGAGTTTTCCGTATATAGTCGCGGTACGCGGATTCCTGCAAACGTTGTAATAAAGTAGGAGGAGAAAAAAAATTGTTTTTTCTGAACTCTTGAAAGCGTGCGGCGGTTACCATCAATTTCCGTTTAAATACACAAAGGATTCGCGCGGCTGTTGCAAAGTGTAGAACGGCAACATCGGCGTCCAAAACTGTGTACGAAGACGATCTCGATCCGTGGGCCGAAAAAATTTCTTGTCGAACTTTCACGATTTACTGGAGACTTCAGTAGTTTAATGCGACTGAATTACCCGGCGTTGTCCGTGCACGGTTTTGAAACAACGAATTCTCCATTTATATTTGTTCAGAAAATTTGTGAAATTTCGTCTATACACAGCGATACTCGAAGGGTAAATTTAAATAAACGATTTATAAATGATAAACGAGCGAATTTATGCGAAGGATAAAGTTTGAAAATATATTTTTATAATAATAATTGACGGAAAATAAATAAAATTCGATTAACAACAACAGTGTTTGGTAACCGGTGGAAGAATATTGAAAATCAGGTTTGGTCTTCAGTGCAGTTCATCGTTATAGTAATATAGTCTTTCGGAAAACCATTATATAGCCGCGATGCTGCTCGTCCCGACCAATCCGTTTATCGACGTGACTTTTATATTATAAATTTCGTCATAAATATATATAGGGACGCGTACACTGGTTTCTATTATTATTCAATATTTAATATAAAATATATATGTGTATGATTCGTAACACCGTTGGAGTTAATGCAAATAAAATTTTTTTTTTAGCCTGCGCATTTTCGCATAGTTTTGTACGGGTTTTTCGGTTTTTAGCCAATATTAATTCACGACTTTAACGGCGCGGTTTCGATTGGTTAGAGCAAAGTTTCTCAAAGTGTGGTCCGCGGACCCCCAGGGGTCCGCGAGCCCATACCAGGGGGTCCGTGAAGCTGACCCAAACCTAACATTTGATTTGAGTACATTAACGATTTTTTAAATTCCAAGTCCTGATACAAAAACGAATCAAAACAAATATTTTTTATCTCTGGTGTTTCACCAAATTCGAAATTAAATTAAAAATAAAAAACAGAAAATTATATGTTTACGCATAACGATATGGGCGAAACTAAAAATAATTAGCATAATGCGTTGGGTTGAGTTCCGTGCGTAAATTTTTTTTGAAGAACTTTTTTTTCTTGTTTTCCGAAAAATAAAATAATGATGAGCAAAAAATAAAAAATTTACGCCCGGAACCCAACCCAACCCAACCGGGGGTCCTCGAAGACTGTAGGTCTTCAGGTAGGGGTCCGTGATTCATTTGACTTTGAGAACCTCTGGGTTAGAGCGTTTCGCCTGTGCCCTGCAGCAAATAAGTCATCACGGTAGGGGCAGTCGACGGGGAAACGAAAACGACATTTTAAACGGTCGTGTAGACGCGCGTTGACCAACAGGTCGATCGCCCGACGCGTTTTATTTTGTTTTCGGCGTGTCTACCGTATTATATAGTCTACGGAAGGTGATGGAATTAATATTGTGTGACAATATACTCGACGGACAACGAGCTCGCAGCGGTGTACGCGTCGACAATATTATTATTATTATTAATATTATTATATAAACGCGTACGGTGTTTATATCGCATAAGCGGTGCGGATATTTTATTCGTATTACTTACTATATAATAACAGCTACCGAAGATATATATTTATTTCGCGACGATTTTTCTTTTTTATTTTTTTTTTTTTTGGTGGGGTTGGTTGGGTACGGTGCGAGGGTGCGGCGGCGGCGGCGGTCGAGGCTGGCGGGCGCGACAGGCAGAATTATGTCTTTATCGTCGCGCGGTATTATTGTTGTATAGGAGTCGTTCGGCCGGGACGACGAGTACGCGTATTCTTTTGCCAATGAACCCGACGGATATAATAAGATTTTTTTTTTTTTGGGTAGAAGAGAGAGAGAGAGGAAAAAACCGCACGTACCTATTCGACCGAGGAGAGTGTATTCTATTTACGCGCGTTATATTCATTTGAATTGTATAGCGTCTTGTGAACGCGTGACGACACTTGTGTGTCGTCCCTCCTCGTCATTAATACGAAAAATATATTATAAAAATACAATATACTCTCGGGCGTCTCGGTGGTTATAGGTTATGGATATCCGAGAAATATATCTGAGAAACGTTTGCCAGCAGCAGCAACGGACTCGTATACTCGTATGAAGCACAAACAGTGCGGTAGAAACCGTGTTTGTGTGTGTGGGGGGGAGGGAGACGGTTCGTTGCCACAATAACACAATAGCTAATTTAGGTGGCATCGGGTCAGTTTTTGCAGTGCCCGGGCCTATAGCCAAAAATAAGCGTCGGACTTAATATCCGCGTGTATAAATTTGAAAACGCGCGAAGAAACAATTTTTCGTATAATTTTATTTTCGAGTGTACGTAAGACGTTCACGGTGTGCAAGGGCGCACCCAGGATTTTTTTTTTTTTGGGGGGCTAAATAAAATTATTTTTAGATATTAATGAGATTTATTTAATATATGCAGAAATCCGAAAGTACACTTGTTTATGAAAAAATACATATAATACATCTTAATATCATCATAATCATAATGTCATCCGGTAAAACCGTTATAAATATATATTATATTATTATATATTTTATAATATACAATATGCTACAAATTCAAGAGTAAATAATTTTTTTGACATGAAAATTTAAAGTGATACCTAATAAAATTAGAAAAATATTAAGAGGTCAATCATTTTTTTGGGGGGCTTAAGCCCGTTAGCTCCCCCCCCCTCGGGTGCGCCACTGATGGTGTGTATGAGATGCGATTATACCGGACAATTATATATTATTAGTATCGATTGAAAAAAAAATCATTGTAATCGGTCCACAGCGTCTTTCCGACGCGAAACGCTATATATTAACATATATATATAAAAAATTAAGTTGTAGTTTTCCTTAAATATATACGTATTTTTAAGTGCGCTATATATATTCCTTACGCGATACTTGCTGCAGGTGACTTCTGCACTGCAGAGGTCGTTTTCAAAATTCAAAATTTTAAAAATCTGTCTAAGAAATTCTACGTCTCGAAACAGAGACTGCATTAGTATTATTGCCGTACTTGATATTGAAAGGACCGCGTACAATTAAATACAATATTTTTTTTTAAATATTTTTATCGTTATACTTGATTTTCATATATATCGTACATAATTTATCAACGACAAGTGATAATTTTTCTTTTAAGTTTTAATTTATATCGTTTAAAAATAATAATTTATGTATATACATAGTTTAAAAATAAATAGAAATGATCGCGGGATAGGATCGGATCGTTCGATTTTCGACGTCGGGTCGTCACCGCGAAACACGTAGCCGGACGATGGACCATAGCCTCTCTGAGAAAAATCATTAACTCGTCTCGGTTTTTTTCCCCCAAAGTCCTTTCGAATGTCTCGTAGATTCGTCCTAGTATTGTATATAGACACGCAGAACGGACGAAGCACAAACAGAATCTGTTCTGTGGTACTGCAGGTACCTAACGTACCTATTAACCGATTTTATCTATTATACGTGCACACTGTAGTCGTATCGACAATATCACGTCGATTGCAATATTTGGGTATAACACATCTAAATAAATGGACAGCAAAACTCCGAAATAACACGCGTGACAGTATAAAACGGTGTGTTTATTACGCCGGTATCGATATAAAAAAAAAAAAAATGTCATAATGACGTTCTCCGATTTATTTGTTATTAGTATACATACAGTTGGTGGGGGTCAGTGGTGTATTTTCAATTTTTTTTCCTGGCCGGGGAAGAGGTTTTAGCCGTTCAAATTAACTTAAAAAACGGAATTTGTTTAAGAACGCCGAACAATACGTACACGATTTTTGATAAAATTGGTCTAAAATGTGTTGTGAAATTTCAATAAAAACGTTGTTCACGTGCAGTGCCGTCCTAACCACCAATAATGCCCTAGGGCAATAATATTTGACGCCCCCAAAAAAAATTTTTTTTACAATTAACGTAATATCTAATTACATAATTTTATATATTTTAATAGTAAATACACTCATCTTCAAAATCATCATATAGGTACAAGGGAAATTAATATCTAAAATAAAACAACACATTTTTTCTTATTGTCATTAATTTTTTTGACGCCCTCTGCATTCATAATACTTTGGACGCCCCAGGGCACTTGCCCCATTTGCCCCCCCCCCTTGGGACGGCTATGTTCACGTGTAATTTTGAATTTGCTTTTACCATTAAATATTCAGATTTTTCTTCGTGGAATAAAATATTTATTCAGTTTATTGTCCACGATTCTCCTACATTAATTTTGGCGACAGAATAATATAGTACGAATGCGCAGTCAATTAGTTTACAGGTGTATGCGTGGACACAGCGCGGGGGGCGAAAAATTCCGCAGCGGCGGAAAATACCGAGAATTTAAGGAATCAATGCCAGTGGCCGTGGACGATTTGCAGCAGATAATAATAATTAAGGGAAAGATGGCCACACTGCGGCACGAGTAGAAGCAAGGGAATAATATCGTAACGCAACACGTTACCGGCGGTGCCGCGCCGGCCGATCAGCAGCGTAAAAACACGTCCGAGCGTACGCGTCGTATACACGTGAAAAAAAAAAAAGCTCGGTTCGGTGACCGTGAACCTGGTTATTATTTTACCGTATACGGTAACGACTGGTGTCTCGTAGGGGGAAACGGCGTGTAGTAATAGTAATTACAGGGTCCTCCGGGAAATCTCGTCGCGTTCGCGACCGACCGAACCGCGGCACGCGGCAGAGTGGTGACAGGTGGTGGGTGGGGGGGGGAGTTTTATTACCCGGACGCGGTTGTACCCTTGCGCGCGGCCGGTGCGCACGCGGGGTACGACCGAACCGGTCTCTTCCGTACAAAATAACAATTATTACGTTGTACATGACGCGTAGCCGCCGCCGCCGCCGCAGCCACCTCCATCGCGCGTGCAGCGTGCGCGGCCGGTGCAGCAGCAGCAGCAGCAGCAGTACACAGTATTCGCGTGCTGTTGCCGCTGCATCACCGTCGACGGCGGCGGCGGCGGCGGCGGACTCGCGGTGGTGGGGCATCGTCGGAGTGCTCACGCCCCGCCCGGGCCGCTGGGTGACCGTCCAATCGGCTGGACCCGGTGCACCGGCGGCACATCCAACACTCCGGGGTCCACCTCGCACACGCGATCCACCGCGGACCACCGACGGTTCGTATAACCACATTGTATACGGTACGGTACGGTCGTCCCACAGGGTGTCGGGCCGGTCGTCGTCGTCGTCGTCGATCGCACGCGTCCTCTCGCAGACCTCGCGCACCCGTCGCTGCACATTCGCCCGCCGCCGCCGCCGTCGTCGTCGTCGTCGTCTTCATTTGTGCGTACCGTGCGCGCGTATAATATCCGTGTCCGCGTAGTGCCGGCGCTCACGACCGGGACATTCCCCCGGTGACTTTTTCCACCCGCGTTCGGCACGGCCGTGATGCTGTTCAAAGGCAACAGCAGTCGCCTGCAATTGCTCATCGAGAAAATACAGTCCAACAACAAGGACAACAACGACGAGCACGACATCGAAGGTATACCTACTGCACACACGACCGATTTGTATTTATCCGGTGGCGGCAGAGCCCAACTTGGGGGCTAGGGGGGCTGCAGCCCCGGGCCCCGATATTAATTAATGTCGATAATTATTAGTGGCACTGTGAAATGTTAAACGGATTACACACACGATTTGGTCGGCCCGACAGTCGGGTTGGTTGTATTATCAGGTCGTGTGTATAGATGTGTCGTATTATATATAGACTATTATAGTACAATTTATTTATAATCTTAAAAAAAAAAATTAAATATAAAAACTCAATATAGCAAAAAAACTGAATTTATAATTTAAGGGCCCCATCAAAAAATTAGACCCGGGCCCCAAAATTCCCAAGTCGGGCTCTGGGTGGCGGACTCGGGGCGCCCTCCCTCGTCCCCACCACGGGAAGGCAGGGGGGCAGGGTTTAATTCGAGCGAGTGATAATCCCACGAGATCGTGTATAACCATATTATACACAGATTACAATTTTCAAACGTTCGTGTTTATTTAAATTAAAAAAAAAATGAAAATTACCACGAGTATATTATAATAAACATTCAATAATTATTATAATATGTATTCTGTAATAATTTTTGGAAATTTTTGGATATGTAATAAGTGGTTTAAAATTTAAAATATCTTATAAATACTTAATGACGTTTTTCCCCCTTAAATACACTTATTGCTAATGTAATAAATAATTTAAAAAAAAAAAAGATTTTTTTTTTAGAATCTTGAAAATTTTTGATAACCTCCCCCCCCGAAACATTAGGTCTGAAACAAACACTGTTCCGTTGCGGCGACGGTAAATTTTGCGAAGAAATTTTTTTTTTTTAATTAATTACATTTTTATTTTATTTTTTTGATTTTGCAACGAAAACAAACGTTTGCGACGTCCGTTATTTATTTTACTTTTAAACGCGTTAAAATATCGATACGTTATTAGTACACGTTTTTTTTTTTTAACGCTACTTATAATGTTCTAATATTTTTCGATATATTTTTGAAAATAAATCGATTTTCGCGTATTCGTACATCGTAGAATATTTGTTTTTTTTTCTTCTTCAAAACGTAATATCGAAAATTTTAAATGATAAAAAAAAAAAACTATACGTTTTATCCTCCTTTAACTACGAGTTGTCGCGACTCGACTGTCTATAGTATTTGCCGCGAAGTCGTATTTAAGTTTTTACTAAAAAAAAAAAAATTGTCTGTAAAAACTAGGTACGATACAAAATAATATTCGGGTTTATACCGCGCGTCTATCGTCATTTGATAAAAATTATAGATGCTTGTATTCTAATGAAAACGCGCGTTCTTACGAACACCATTATTAGATGTATACTATATAATAAGTATAGATTAGATTTCAGTTTCGGTGTGATTTGGAGGTTTTCACTGCAATATATTGTATGTTATAATAATATAATTATAGCCGAGTTCCGCGGGGACAGTAATTTCTAATTAATTTCAAATGCCTCGATCGAGTATGACTGTGTAAAAATTCGTTGAAAATTATCTGCACATATTATTGTAAATATAAATAATATTTGTAATGGCGATATTTTAAATTTTACTCGATTGATCGGCAACGCGGGGCATAATCCTTTTTCAACATTTCATCGAGGACCATCTAACATTATTTGAGTATAAACGTTATTAAAAATACCACGATTTCCGTCGTAATAATTTTGTTAATGTCAAAATACGAGTTTTCCCAATTGTTCGCGGTTGTCCTGCTTATATTTACTATTTCTGAACGAAATATTGTTAGGAAAAAAAAATTGTTTTCTCGAACAAATTTTTAAAGTAATCTCGATATTATCGTTTAAAAAAAAAAAAAAAAAACGTAATAAGCGAGTGTAAAAAAAAGTGTACAAATATTTAATGCGATTTTTGTTTTTTATGTCGAATATTTCCATGCACTAATTTATTTCATATTAGACGTTCGTTAGACTGCGTTCAACTTTCAAGTGTTGCGTAGTCGTTTAACCGGGAAAAATACGCTAATTTTTTTTCGATACTTAACGAGCGATAATAAGTCTGCTCGCAAGGTCTGTTATACCGAAAATATGGTAATAATTTTTTTTAATACCAATCCATTTCAAAAACGTTCGAATAAAATATTTGCAATAGTTATTAGGAGGTACTGTCTTTAAGAGCGTTTTTGAGAACTTAATTTTTTCGTAATCCGATGATTTCCATGTGTGAGTATTAGATCCAATATCGTCAATGTCAACAGGAAAATACTTGATTTTTTTCTCGCATATGTGTATTAAATAATATAATAATAATAGCTATTTGTATTAAAAATTCGTTTTTTTTTTTGGGAGGAAAAAAATCCTTTTTAACGGTTTCATCAATATTTAAATGTCTTGAGGAATATTTAAAAGGTAGTCGTGCGGTTTGTTTGTCAACCGAACGACTATAAAGCTATTTGACTATATTTGAAACTTTTTGGCGCGCTTTCGACAAATGAGTAAAACAAAACTACACAAAAAATCAAAAGACGGGCTTTCACGAAAAATTTAAATACGATTTGAAATTATTTGATTTTTATTACATAAATGTATTCGGTATATTCCAATGAGCAATGCGTGTATATGTAATACGTTTTTTTTTAAATACAATTTGTCGTACAAAATTTTACTTATTTGGTTTACTTCGTGTTCTTTTATATATATATATATTTATAAGAGAACATGAAGTAAACCTAATTAGTAAAATTTTGTGTATATTATATTATATATATATAATAATAATAATAATAATATATTATTATTTTTTACATTATATATGAATATACTCGTTGACTAATATAAAGTTCACACGATTTTCCTTTTTTGTACGCATATAAAACGTCCGCGTCAAAATGATACGTGTCGGAATGACGCTATACTACTTACCCCTATCAACAGGGCGGATGGTTGACCAATAAAAATAGTTAATCATGTAATACAAAAAAATAATTACCGGATTATTCCGACAGGACTTTTCATAGTTCGTTCGCGGATGGTAGAGGAGTACAAAGTCGACAAAATTCTATACGACCGCGTTTCAATATTAAAGAAAAATTAACTTGCACGTGGTGTCTTATTGTGTCGACTTATGGACGACGAATTATTACGATATTACAATATATGTTGTAAAAATTCGAAAAACATGCGCGTACTTAAGCGCTAAAAAAATATAGAAATATACGCTTAAAATTTATTCGAAATGCGCGTCAATAAAAATCGACGAGAAGAGATATATTAATTCAAATTGAAATTATTTATTAGGACATATTACGTAGTAAGTGATTTATATATATAATCTACCATACGCAAAACGTATTAGGAAATTGAAAATAAAAATGAATTATTTTAAAATGTATCAGAAAAGTATTTGAAAAATCGTCGTCCGCATTTTTTTGTGTGTGAAAATGTTGTTCCTCGCAGCCTGCGATTGTGACATTCTGGAATCTTTTCAGCGCATAACGACGTGATTTACGGTGAAATTTTCGATCAAAGTCGTTTATCCTGTCATTTTCATTGTAAGACTGTATAATAGACTCGCCGCGTACACTTACAGTGCACAACAAGAAAACATCAAATTTGCACATTTTCACGGCCGTTACGGTTTCTATTCGTATAGTTATGTGACGAAAAATTGAAAGATCGCGTGCACCCTTGCTTAGATTTCAGACATTCTTCCATTTCACGACTGAAGTCGCAACATTTTCATAAATATAATACAGGTAACGGTGTACTCAATACTCCATGCTCGTTTATATTTTATATATTATTTAAAAATATTTTATTTATTTCAATTGGACACTATTAGTATTTTTTCTTATCTGTAATTTTTATAAAACACGTAAAACGCTTACGGTTATTAATTGGTGTAATAGTTAATAATAAAATAATAATCAATTCGACGGGTAAACATTTTAACGAAACGGTTTCGATATATTCAAAACAATTATTAATCTAGTGAAATTGGAAAATATTTTCATTGGATAAATAATTGTTTTTTTTCAAAAATTGTTCGGGATTTTATTTGACCATTGCTTCGGAGTTTTTATATTAGACGACGACAACGACGAAGTCAATATTCGTTTAACTAACGGTGATGGGCTGAATTTTGAAAAGGACGCGATTCACCGAATTCGAAAACTGTATCGGTGCGATTATTTTTTTTTGTGCCCTTTATATAACTCACCTCTATAGAGAGGTAATATTTATGAAATTCTGTTTAATTCTCCGTCCAAGACTTAGAGCCACTACTAAAATTTCCCTCCGACGACTTATAATCATTATTGACTCATATTATTACAAAACTACGAATACATAATTGCCAAGGAAAAAGCCCGTTTCTCTCGAGCCCCCCCACCACCACCTTGAATCCGCCACTGACACAGGTATATTGCCCTTGAGTTACCGACGGAAGGATCTTAAAAGTTGGGTTTAGCATCTTTACACGATCAGAAACAAAATCGGACTCGAGTAGTCGGGTCAACTGCAGGAAATTGTCCGTTGCCAAATAGTGACGGCGATTTTCCCCTCGTGATTTCCACGTGCCCACTAAATTCTCTCGAGACACATTTCGTGTTGATATTAAAAAAAAAAATAGTTAAATACCGTTGGCCACGTTGTAAGAAGCGTAATTATAACGGGGAAATCAATAACGTATTATCTCGTGTGAAATATTTCTGAAGAGTTTGTCACTCTCGCCCCCGTCGCACGTACATTTTTCAAACTCGATCCGCGTAAATTATTCTAAAATTAAAAACAAAACTGCAAATCTCGGTCCTTTTCGGTACAGTTTTCACGCGATGTGCGCACCGGCACGAAGCGATTCACCATTTTATTTATAATTAATATAATAAACACAATAAAGTTCCTTTTGAACCGTATTCGTATTTTTTTAAATAAATCCCGCAGCTTGTTTTAAGACTTGTGTTGACTTTTAACGAACGTGGTTTTCGACGATTACTGGCGGTAAATTCGAAAGGATTTCGGGCGAGTTACACGTGTACCGTACGCGTGTCAACGATATATATATAGAGTTCGCGCGGGGTGCCAAAACTCCTCGCACCTACTTCTCCGTACGGCGCGTGTGTTTCGCTTTGTAATTGGAAAATCGTACAGTTATTTTATTTTATTTTTTGATATTTCTTTGTGTGAAACTAAATATCGTATTTATTTTTAATTGGTGCTCGGCTCGTCGGTACTCATTAATCCGTATATCGTACGTACAACGTTTCCTCGCCACCTTCTCAAAATTTATCATTTGAATTAACAATTTTGTCTTCGCGCTAACTTCGTCGTCGTTATATTGACGCTAATAATAACATTTCTTTTTAACAAACCGTTTTTATTTTTAGATACGTTTCTCTCCTGTTCGACCCAGTGTTTCGACGGAATAATATCTCTCGATCCGATTCTACTCTTACGTAACTATATATACACCCAAACCGCCAAAAATATCTGTACCTGCAGTTTAGCCGATTCGGTCTACGATGATTTCAGTTTACGGTCTACGGTGTGGGTGCCGTTAATATATTACGTTCTTTCGTATATACCTTTAGTCTTCTTTCGAAAATTACGTGCCCATCGCGCGCGCGTAAAGAGAAACTGAAATTTCAATTTCTAATTATAATGTTCGACGTGTTTCTGTACATAATTGTCGAGCAATCAAACAAATTAGTTTTTATATGAAATCGTAATAAAAAAATAATAAGTATAAAATTCAATGTTAAACGCTTGAAAACATTTTAGTTTAAGCTTTGTTAGATGCCTGAAAATCGTGCGCAATACTCACGTAATCTAGTGTTTTGACTACGTCGCTTTCAATGATCGATATATGACTATATAGTTCGGTAATAGATGTTCCAGCAATATTTAAGTATGAGAAGGATAAACGTTTTTTTTTAATTCTCGAATAAGCGAAAATGATACGGTTTTCCGTTATGTTTTGTAACCATTAAAGACTGCAAATAGTGTCAAAGCTTTTTTGATGTTAGCACAACTTCTTGTAATATTTGCGTTTCTTATAGTATACCACGGTACACGGACAAAAAAATGTTGTGGGCCGAAAGAAAATCATGGTCCGCCGACCAGCAATTCATATCCAAACGTAAAACAATATGTTTAAAACGTTGTTTTATTTTTCCGATATTGATAACGATAATTATCAATTGATTAAAATATTATTATTAAAGTCAAATCAATATGCGCGCATTTTACTGTGTATTTAAACGTATAAATTATTAAAAAAAAAAAACAGCAACGATTTACTTTTATTCGAGTATTTTCTATATCAATTATTATTAATAATCGTCATCTGTTTTGTCATTATATACTATAAAATAAAATTTACGTGTTTTCCAGAATTACGTCGTGAGAAAATTTTATTTTTCGAGGGAAAGTTAAATATCAATCGATTTCAATAAAATATTATCAAAATCGATACAAGAAAATTTTCAAATTATTATTATTAACAGTAATTAAAGCGATAGAAAATGATAAAAATTTGTAAACGGTATAAAGACGTTGACAATATTGTCTATTAACATTAAATAAAATACAAAAAAAAAATTGCGGGTATCTCGACATATATGTGTATTTAATATCCATTCTACGTTAGGCATATATGTTTTTCGTCTGGTATACCCTTAGCAAAAATCAATACAATTTGTTGTTGATTTGTTATTGTTAATGTTTAAAATCCAAAATTAATTGAATTCTCGTTAATGCCGAACGCGGTATTATAATATGATGTTTAGTTATGCGCATCCGACTCGCTGTGCGTGTATATTCGTATAATTCCAAAGAAACCGTTTTGAGTATAAAAAACGTAAAAACGTATTTATTTGTACGTTATACGGAACGAAAGAAAAAAATCCCTGCAGGTTTTGTAACTTGCGGTTTACGCCCAACTATACGTGCACCTATTAAATGACTTTTCTGTCTCTGAGGTCTCGACCAGAGACATTTTTCAAAAGCATGCCTTTTTACACGGCCCGCAGCTCATCGCAGTAATCTTGTCACATCCAATTTCGTTCCTTATGGTTGTTCACTATTTCTCACGACATTATATTGGATATACTGTGGAGAAAACGCGCTTTACAGAGCCAATTAAACCGACAACATCGTCATACATAACGACTTTTAATTCAATCAAATATATTATACAATCATTTTTGCGAACGAAAATTCTCGTACTACACGCGCGTAAAGCGATTAGGTTGTCAAATTTGATTTCTTTACGTCATTTGACAAAAAAAAAAAACAATATATATATATTTTTTATAAACTATATGAGTAATTTCGTTCGTTTAAACGACTGTACGTCAATTTGATCTGAATAGCTTATTGTATAAATATATTCATAATTTACGGCAAATGTACATATAAAATACATCATATAGATCAAAATAAATTTCCACACTTTTACTAGCCGTCTCAATATATAGTGTAACGCATTTGACGAATGAAATATATAAATTGCGATCTGCAATTAGCTACAGTGCAGGCGTATCCAGGACTTTTTTCCGAGCGAGAGTTTACGTAAAAATTCATTTTTTTTTTTTTATGAAAATATTAATATATTAATAACCAGAATATAATATTATCGTTCTGTTCGAAACGGAATATTTTCTTATTTCTTTTCTGTAGACAATTATTGTAATATATGTACTACAGCTGCGGTCGTATTATTATTATTATTATTTTTTTTTTACAAGACGGACGCGTTTAATAATCGGAACTACGGTGATTGTCTCCTCTTACGTTCCATAATAATAATAATAATAATAATAAATATGTATTATAAATTACAGGCTAACGCAGGACAATATAATAATAATTTCGTCATAAGTCATAGAGTTCGGATGTTGTAGGCATTGCGTTTTAATAAATACTAATCGCACACGTAATATTTTCTTTGTATTTTTTTAACAATTTTATTTTTTGAATTTTTAAACATTTTTTTTAATTACTTTTTTCTCGCTTCTATAATCATTTTTTTATCATAATAACGTACACGACGGATCAAATCGAATTTTTTTTTTTTATTTATCAATTTCATTTATCGATATAATCAGAATATATTATATATGTCGCGTATATTAGTCGAAAAGACGTAATCAATCGTTTTACGCGTATAGTCAACGCGAGCTGTCCCGTCCCCATAAAATTTTTAAATATTTTATTAATTGGCTTTTGTGTTACATTTTTTTTTTCGCGCGTAATATAATTTTTTTATTCGTCGTAAGTACTTCCTTCAGTTTCTCCGTGTAAAATTAAAATTTCGACTGACCTCGTCATTTTTCAATTATGTACTATTAAATTTAGCCTATGCACAGCGTTGTTGTCACGTTTAAATTATTTAAAATATTGTTCTTAATTTATTATCCACTATATAATTGACTACACCAGATTTCCCCGGCATCACCCGCGATGAACATTTAAAACTTTCATCAAACTCCCCAAAAATACACGTTAAATCATCCCATTAACGCATTTTAATGTCTTATGGCAATAATTATAATTCAAATAATATTATCCTTCCAATTATATTTGAATATTTTTTTAAAATTTTATTGTTAATATTTCGCATATTATCATTATATACACAAAGCTATGTTTAATCATTAAGTCTTTATTATTATTCGTTAATATTTCGCATATTATCATTATATACACAAAGCTATGTTTAATCATTAAGTCTTTATTATTATTCGTATCCGCACATTTTTTTCTCTCTGTTGTACTTATTAATTTATTTTCTATAAATTTTTTTATGTCACATGTTATTCAACTCTTATACGTATTGCAACATTGTTATTACTATTGTATAACTATATTATGTTAAATGGGCACGTGTTCCGTAAATAAATAAAAATTCGAATACACGTTTTGAATACTTTTAAGTAGCATTTTATCCGAGTCTGCGTTTTATTTATACGAATATTGCGAAATACGCGCATAAGTATAAATATATATATATATTGTTTTTTTAATAGTTTATTTTTATTTTATACAATTTTTACAAATCACAAAGCTCCCGGTAGAAATTAAATGAAATAAAAATGCAAATAATGCTCAAATTTTTCTGCGGACCCCCCAAAAAAATCTTTTTCGCGGACCACCGGTTTTTCAATCGCTGGACTGTAGCACGCGTATGTTGTGTTACGAAATACTCGCGCGACCATCTCAGTAAAACGACGAGAACGACAACGACGACACGGCCACGCGTAGGCGCGCGCGAGGGACACTACGCGGGCGCGCGTAGGACGCGGTGCAGCTACGGCCGTGCGTGTTACCCGTAATCGCATGATAATAATTGACGCCTACTGCGGGTGTCGTGCAGGACGGGGGAGACACGTAATAAACGCGCGCGTTACGTCCGTCCGACAAAACGTTTGATATCCGCGTGTAGTAACAGACGTGTAATAACAACGTGTAATGTTGTATATTGTATTACTTCGCGGGATCCATTGCGTGCAGCGTGTGTATAGTAAACGGAGGCGGCGTCGGCGACGGTGGCGCTACGTTCGTCAACTGTAGTGCGGTGTAATCATCGTCGTGCGGCGACGACGGCCTATACACAAATAAAACGATATTAGTCGTCGGACGGACGGACGACTCGGTATATTATGTTCAATAAAAAAAAAAATATGACTTTATCACAGTAAACACCGAGGCAGTGGTCTGGCTGATTCATTGGCTGGCTGGTGTTTGATTTTGTGATACTTTATGTGACATTTTGCTTAAATCTTAAAATGCTAATAACAGTACTAATAATTTAATCTTTAATCTGACGTCTTACCTATTAAATTTAGAGCTATCGTTTATCGTCATACGAATAAATAAAAAATATAAAAGATCGTACGGAAGATTCGAATATGAATTAGCGCAGGGACGACGGAAGGTTTTGCGGGCCCGGGACATTTTTTCGTCATGACGAAAATATTTTTTTGGGAGGCCCTAGTATGACATTTTTTTCTCATACAATCAAACATAAAATCTTTAAATATATATATATAGTTTTATAACAGATTAAAATAAAAATATTATTTTGCTAGTATACTAGCTGTATAGATAGAATTTTCATATAAAAAGACAAATTAAAATGTTTACACTAAATAAAAATTGTACGTAAAAATTAAAAAAAAGGATTTTAAATATCAAAATTATTTTTTTCTGGCTTTGGTTGCAGCAATGATTTCAATCAGTTTATTAAAATCCAATAATTCAGAAAGTTCTTGTTCAATAGCCACAGTAGCTAGGCATACGGCAGTTCTTATTTGTTATTTATAATTGAAAATACAAAATTCTATGCTTACAAAATGTAAAACTCCGTGGAATGAGCGGAGCCCTTGGCAGATGCCCCTTCTGCCCTGCCCTTCCGCCGGCACTGATTCTTCGCGCGTGACCCATACACACAGTGGCAGTTATTAGGGTGGCTTTGGGATTTTACATTTTTAAATTTAGTATATCGCTAGCCTAACAGCATCATAACAGCACATCTACATATTTTAGAATTTTTTGAATTTCCTTGCACATATTTCTTGTTTTAACCACGCGTTTACAATAATATTATTGTGTTGATTATGTTAAAACGCAAACACGGTGTGGAGAACGGGGTTAACTCTACTTTCACCCCCCTTTCTCCTTGAACATCATGTGTAACCGCTACCGTTCATGCATAATTATAGCTCAAGCCGAGTGACGTGATCTGCAGTGGCGCGATGCCCCGAGGCCCTCGTGAATTCGTTTTGTATAGACAAAACGTTGAATTTTATTTTGGAATTCACGTCATACGAGAGAGAGAGAGAGAGAGAGAGGCGAAATCGCATTTTTATCGTTTTATTTTTTTTAATTTTTTTTTAGGGGCTTTTAAAAAAATCGAAAAATGATCGCTCAGCTAAAGTATTCCAACTAGACAAAATTTGCTACCGGAAAATGATTAAGCGTGAAAAGATTGGAGCACTCTTTCTGTGATAATTTTTGATTACGGGCATAAAAAGCTAAAGAAAACACATCGTTGTAAAACCAATATATTCCTTGCTCCGATCAGAATCTAAAAACATTAAAATATTATACTTATTTATTAAAACGTGATACGTAAATATAATAGAAAGTAAATTTTGAAAAAATAAATTGACGAGTATTTGTAGCATAAATATATGAGGGACCAAACTTTGATACTGTCCCGGAGCCTCGAATTTATAGTTCTTAAAACTCCTTGATTTGTGTAACTAATAAAAATCGAATCGAGTAAAAAAAATGTTATTTATAAGTTGCACATAGATTTCATATCAATTATTTTTAAAAATTATATCGTTTAAGTGACGGCTGCCCTCATTTTCCACACACTGATCGAGCCTTTCTCTGTATGGTTGTCACTTCGGGCTGGATGGCAGCGAATTCCTCTCGGGTTATTTCCCAATCTCTTTCATTTAGATCTCTCGAGTGATGACAATACAATACAATAGGTGTGCGTCTTGAGTTCTCGGTCCAGAATCCTCTGAGCACTGCGAACGGATAAGTATAGGGCAGCAGCGTGTTTCCATGCAGAACGCTGCGGAGATTGCTCGACTGAAGCTTTCACAGCGACCGCACATTTTCCGACGACATTACGGTTCGAGGTCGGTCTATCGATTTTTTTTTAGTGCTGTTTGTCTAAAATTTGATACCCTATTGCGAATTAAGGAGAAAAAAATTAAAAGCTTCAGCCCCCTTTAATATTAACCCAGGGGATGAGTTAGTTAGTTGATGTTGTGCTCACGTGTTATTTATTAATTTTCGTTCGTCTTATGCGAAAAATATCCATTAATTGTTTATAAATGATTGATAATGATTCGTATAATATTACACTAATTATTCATTATGTTATGTTATGTTTTATAGAACAATTCCGACATTTTTGTTTGCTTTTTTCCAGACCTCGCAAGTCCATCACCTTTTCCATTACACCTATCCACGTCTTCCTGTCCTTAGCCAGTTGTTCTGTCCATCTCTTATTCCAGTGAGCACGGATTCATCCGTGACTCGATCAACCAAGAACGATTGTCCTCTCCGTATATTTTTGTACGGTTTCCACATTGCGATCTCGCGTACTCGTGTCCGGCCCAAATTTTCCTTCTGTTTTCGAAAATTATTTTACTATTTACCTACGCGATACGCGAACGTGCGGTAAAATGCATTGGGCCCAATTTAGGAGTTCCGCGTCGAAGGGATTTAATTATCTCGTGTCGTGTGATGCGATATTTCACAAAGTGAAAGTGGCTTTGAACGAAGAGCCGGGTGCGGGGAATAATACAGCGTATGTACGTGTAGACAATCGGAATTATTGGTGGTGAACAGGAGCGAGTAATGGGAACAGTCGATGACTGTGTATTGTGTGCATTACAGGCGCGTGTACTTCGGGGAGGTTTAAAGGGTGCGTAAAAACTACAAATGTAATTCCAGATTACATTTTCATTTATTTTGTAAAATTAAATTAAAAAATTCCGTACGTAATAGTGCGTTACAGCAGATCCGTGCGTTGTCTAACGACGATTGTGGTAAACTTTTTAGAAGCGCTGAGCGGCACGGGCGAGGTGAGCACCGAAGAGGCGGCTTCGTCGTGGAGCTCGGCCGTGTCGGAGGACCACACGTCGCCGGACAGCTGCGCCACCAGCAACAGCCGACCCGGTTCCACGGCCGACCGTCACAACCACCACCGTCGCCGGGGTCCGTCGCCGTACGTCACGGCCGCGGCCGCCGCTGCCGTGGCATCCAACGTCAACGACGCCAACCCGTACGCGTGCCAATACTGCGACAAGACGTTTCCACGGGGCAGCTATCTGAAAAAACACGAACAGGTGCGTTTGTCGGCGATTTTATAAGATCACATTTTTTTTTTCTTATTTATTTTTCGTTCTAAACACACGTCGTGTATTAACACCGTAATGACAATTATAATAATAATAATAATAATAATAACCATAATTATCGCTTTACACTTAACATATTACACGTGTTACGTGCTCGCGACCGTGTCATAACACACGTGTAATGTGTTGTATCGCAGACGTGTGGTCAGCGAACGTCAACAAATCGTTTATATGAACACACAACGCAAAGATAAATTTTAGTGATGTCAAGATCCGTTCGATTTTCCAAACCGCAACGAACTCGTAATTGGAAATTATTCGAATCGAACTGAACACAAAATAATTCGATACGAATATCGGACTTAGGAAAAAGAAATTCGAAATGAAAAAAAAAACAATAAAGGTTTAAAAAAGGTAACGAGCCGCGGTGTGTAGGTGGATATCGCTCAAGTGAATTACTCGGATAAAGACGTTTAGAGTTTTGTTTTTATTTTATAAATCGAAAGCAACGATAAGTCATTGTCTAAAGTTACATATTCGGTGAAAATTTCAGATTTCTATGGCTATTAGTTTCGAAATTACGAAAAGAAATAAACAACAATCGATTAAGACGAAATTGCATTTTTAGCATTTTTTAGTTATATTTTTAGGTGCTTTTGAGAAAATCGAAAAATGACCTCTTTAAAGTACCAACTAGATGCGAATTGCTGCCGGAAACAAGCTGTGACCGAAGAGATCGGGCCACTCCTTCTGGTCGAAAATCTGTACACAGGATAGAAAAAATAAAATAAAATAAACATCATTGTAAAAACAATAGATTTATCGCTCCGCTCAGAATCTAAAATAAATAAAATAGAGTTCGTTATATTTTCAGGGTAGAAAGTAATTCTTCCCCAATCCGCAGAAACACGAGTTTAGAAAAATTCAATGCATTATCGATTAGCCTGACTGTTCTCAGTGTCAGCAGTGGGAAATACTAGAAAAATTAAAATATACACACATTATTCGTATACCCAATGTTCGTAGAATTAATGTAATATAGTAGGTACTATAATTATCTAGTGCCTGACTATTATAATTTAAATACCTATATTATTATTTATTTTATGAATTAAGAATTAATTATTTGCTTTTAAATCTGTTGAGTACTCAGTCGTTTTAAATATTTAAAAAATTTAAATCCCTTAAATTTTTTTTTTGAAATTCATTTCGGGTTCGATATTTAAATTGAATAGTTCGGTTCGGTTCGCGGTCGGTCGGACCTAAAAATGTGTTCGTAACATCACTAATACATTTACACATAGACATTACACAAAGGAATGTAAATCTCTGAATCTGGTAAATTGATTAGGTGTAGCAAATATAGCAAATACAAAACAAATCTTTTTTTTTTTTTTGCAACCTTGGCTTTGTAACCCATCACTGCAGTTGTCCCTGCTCCCGTTTAAAACATTTGAAAAGTAAATATTATCTCAATAAAAACGCAGTATCGTCATTTCATCATAGCTGGCGCGATTCGGGGGAGCTCCTATATTGTATAACAGCTCCTGTACGGTTTGATGATGCTTTTCATCATTTTGTCAACGAAACATTTCTTTTAAAAATTTCAAATTTTTCAAAAACCATTTCATTGTCGAATATATAACATTGTTTGGTATAGACATTACAATATTAATGAAAACTACACATTTTTTTATTCGTTTATTTTGATTCTTATTATTTCACCAAACATTTATGACGATAAAAATTGTTCGATCGACTTCAAATACGTACCATTTTTTTTCGAAACTAAACGAGTTTAACGTAAAATATTAATTGCTTTCCTTTTTTTTTTTTGTTTCAAAAGACAAATAACATAATATAAATTATGCACAAACATATGTACGTTTTCAAACTCACGTAAAAAAAAAACACTGCAGTACATAGAATACATGTGTAAGAACTATCGGATGTTTAGTGTTTTCGAATATCAAGGTGAGTCGGGTGATAGAAGCATCGTATTGTGACTGCGTTACGAAATGATAATTGATCTACACTTGAGATGATTTATTACCATTATTATTGTCTTTATAACGGTGACGAAATCGATTTTATCGCAAAATTCTAGCCGAAATACATAAAAAAAAGTCAAGAAACCTGCAGTGATTCCAAAGGATTTTAAACCCTATGTCGGCCGAAACAGACAGATAAGTATAACGCGTCGAATGGCCGCGAGGTCGCGTTATTAACACAATAGTTTCAGTAATAATATTAATGTAATATACAATACTATATATATATATATAGGTATATGTACTAAGAACAAGAACGAATAGGAATTATGTACATATTCGTAGCAGATATTTTATAAATAACGTAATACTCTTCGTCATTATTTATATTTGTAAACTCATTTTACTACGGATTGGGCGAAAAATTATTTTCTACCGAAAAAATAGAACAAACTGTATTTTATTTACTTAAATTTAATAGAATTTTTTTTTCGGCAAATTCAGTTTGAATTTCGTTTTCCAAGAATCGACATTCACACCGAACTATTTTGTGTTTAATTCGGTTTGAATATTTTCAGTTTTGAGTTCGAGGTGTTTGGTTCGGTTCGAAAATCGAAAAATTCGTGACATCACTAGTGATGACCCGCCCCCCAAAATGTAAGGGACGTATATATATTACAGGTATTGTCAATATTTAGATAATGTCGATGTTAGCCTTGCATTTTGGTTAATGTGTAATTCTTCTTTTATAACCATGCGAAATATCAACCCTATCCGGATAATGTTAACACCAGCCAGTCAGTAAAGTATAATGTTAAGAGTTATATATTAAAAGTGATGTAAAAAAAATTTTGTTAGCACGCTGTATACTATAGTATCACAATAATAAAACACCGGACTGCCAGAGTATAATAATTTATTTTATCTTAACTAATAATTTATTTTAATGATAAAGTGATTAACTATACGTATGGGTGTAGTATTTATCTTAAAATAAAATTATTTATTATAACCGGGGAAGGGATATAAAAATACAAAAATACGTACGCATTTGTAAGTATAATTTATAAAATATGTCCTAAAAACATCGAAATATGTGGCGAAAAAAATTTAAATTTATTGTGTAAGTACAATAAATTTATGGAAATTACATTAAATATAATTATAAAAAGTATGAAGAAAAAAAAAATTACTTTAATTTTGGGTAATTTTTTACTCAAATGATGTGTTGCATTGAATAATCATAATAATTTCTTTTAAACGATTGAATGTTAAATGTCGCCTATATTAAGTCTCGAAATATTTTTAAAATGGATAAACGATCGTTCCACATCAACTGATGCAACTGGAGCACGTTGAAAGCGCGTAATATTTGAAGGCGATAATAATTCCAAAGTTTTAGAAGGTGTCTGCCAATCATTGTGTCATTGATTTTCTTAAAATCAATAAAACCTGGTTGTTTTTTCTGTATAACAGCGTGGATTTTCTTTTTTTACGACACAGCTCGTATTCGTCCATATACTTACGAGTTTCTACGTCGCCGATTCCACAATTTGCGTACAATCGTTTATGGACATTTTTTTTTTTTGTTTCTAATATTGTAATTGTATGTGCAAAAAAAAACTAAAATTCACTCATATCACTGACCTTATAATTCGCTTAAATAATATTTATGACTTAAATATATTTAATATCAAGACAAAATATTTGATAATATCTCGAAAAGAGCATGTACAAGAGATTCTCTGGTAGTCGGAGATTTAACCTTTGAAAGGGTTTCAAATTTTAAGTACTTAGGAGTTGATATTAACTAACACGCAAATAGCCACGAAGAGAAAAAACAGAAGAACAACGGCAGGAAATAGGTGCTATTTTGCTCTTACGCCAATATTTAAGTCAAGGTTATTGTCTAAAAACACGAAATTAAGACTATATAAAGTGCTCATTAGACCTATAGTTCCGTGTGCATGTGGAGCGTGAGCATCAACAAAGTCGGACGAAAAAAAGATTAATATTATTTGAAAGAAAAATTTTACGTAAAATATATTATGGTCCCAAAAGAAATGAAGAGAACACACGTGAACGACGAACAAATGCGGAGCTAAGGGCAATGTTCAATGAGCCGGTTATATTAGGAATTCTCAAAAGCAGAAGGATGAGCTGGGCCGGACACGTTTGGAGAGCGGAGGGTCAAACAATACGTGAAATCACAATGTGGAAACCCGGTAAAAAAACATCGAGGGGACGGCCACGACAGCGGTGGACGGATCGAGTCAGGGAAGACCTCTTACTGTTTGGAATAAGAGATGGAGAACAATTGGCTAAGGACAGAGAGACACGGAGAGGCGTAGTGGAAGCGGCGATGGACTTACGTAGTGTAGAATAAGGCATTAAAACAAAAAAAAAAAAATATGTATGTATTTAATATCGTTAATGGATAAACAATTTTTTATCTCAAGACTACGGTACATGTTTATAGCTGCTAATACATTATCCAATGATCCTTGGTTAATATCACAGTATCCGGGGTTAATGTCGACATTATCCACCGTACAAACGAACGATAAGAATTTCCCTACTGTACCGAACGGGTGTGATAATATATTTTTTGCAATATCGCTGGGCAACACGACGCGGTTCCCCGAGGAATTTCGAAGCGAGTTCTAAAAGGTATGCAACCGATAACGTTGCAACGGTGTGGAAAAGAAAAATAATGTGAATCGCGACACGAGAACGGAAAACGACACGAGAGAGGTAGTAGGTAGGTATACAAAAAAAGTATGAGAAGGCAAACTAGACGACGTCGCGCGGACCCCGAGGCCTGAACTCGGCCCCGGCCTCGTCCGATAAGGTGCAGTGAAGGCGCTCAACTCGTCCGCACCAGACGTCATATTACATTACACGCGAAGTCCTATTGTTGTGTGTTTATTTCTATTATTATTCGTTCGCGTTTACACTGGTTTCGCTTTGCGTGTGACCTAAAACCACCGGTGCTGTACAGCACCGTCGTCGACGACGAACGTCGGTCGTCATGTGCAGCTTCGAAAAAGCGTGTGTTACATAGTAGTATTATTGTAATACGCGTCGTTATATATTATTATTATTATTATTATTATTATTATTATTACGACGGCCGTCTGCGCGACACATGCTCGTCGATATCGCGTCACTGAAATCCCCTAGTGCCGGCGGTGGTGGTAATCGTCGCACCAGAGATTTGCCCGTTCTTATTACCGTTTTTTTTCTCTCCCCGACACCGTCTGCAGCACCCGCCTCGCTCGTTCGGTTCACACGCGTTTATTATATTTTAATCACGCGCAACATGTTGTAAATTACTTGTATGTTATTCGAATGTATTTAAATTTTTTTTTTCAAAAACGATATTTTACTATTTATTTTTTTTTATCAATACTATTTCTAATACTTTCAAAAAAAAAAATTCGAATACGTATTCTGAATACTTTTACTAGTGTATCGCCAAAAAAAAAACGCTTTTTTTTTCATCGACCACGAATAAAAATTATCGATCTTTTTGGGGGAAGAAATAATACGTTCTATAAGTTTTTATAATATTTTGTAAATTACTGCGGCCAATATCCAATGAAACGTAGTTTAAGAATCGTAGAACTTCCCAGAATTATCTTACCGCGCGTTAATCGTCGTGTATAATAGTATAGTAGTGTATTCGCCGATGCAAAAGTCATATTTCGACTTTGGCACACTTACGTTTTGAAATAACGTAGAATTCAGATAGACACTATATTCGAGAAACGAATAAACCACGTATTGTGACGGTCAATAAACTCGAAATGACCGAAATACTTTTTAAAGTATACTGAATTATTTTCTTTTTATCCATTTATTCGATTGAGTGTTCCGGATAAAGAAATAAAAGTATTCTTTACAAGTCTGGTTTTTTTTTTGTACATATATTAATACGTCGCGCGTGTAACGTGGTACACTGTACGCAAATTTACCTTATTAGTATTATTATTAATACATTTCTCGACGTATACTTGATTTTACCACGAGACCCGAATTCGAGCCTCGACAGATAGGCAGTATACGAAAAAATACGTACTGAGACTGGTGAAACAGGTCTCACAATACACAATGCGCCGACGTTTTTAAAAAGTGAACACCAGAAACGCGTACCTCATTTATCTGTGTTTTTTTTCATCGGAATCGAATAATCCATTGCAATAATAATCACTTTTAATTTTACAAAATCATTCATAATTATTACGTTTTGTAATACCGTATTTATCGAATATTCCGCAGTATTTTCATTGTTATTAATGACTCGGTCTAGTAGCAATAGTCTATATTATACGCGCGCATTAGCGGAAGCGTAGACAGTATCACGAAATTCTGTCTATTGAACAATATTCATTAAAACACTAGCTGGGGGCTATGACATCTTTGGTACGTTTTTCGGGTTTGCAATCTCCTTAAATTTGAAGGCCTTAATTTTTAAAATTTACGTGTATTAAACGGTTTTTCCGCGATTTTTCATATACGTTACAATAAAGACAAAACGGAGGTAATTTCTTTCGGTTATTTTCAATATTTCAAAGTATATATATATATTATTCGATGATTATTAAAAATACTTTGCTCGAAATTTACTGAGAACATTTTAAAATGTGTTGTTTGAACTGTCTCCGTGGATTATTTTCGTACCAACATTGTTGAGGCTCAATAATGAGTCTCATCCAGAGTAATTTTTACCATTGTGGGTCAAATATGGGTTTCACGACGGCAATAATTTTCTGATGGATGACTTCGTGTGGCCGTGAGACCGATTTCGGGGTCCCATTCCACTCGTATCGATTAAAACACGTTAATTAACCCGTTTGTTAGACACTAATAAATAATATGTAGAAAATTTCAAATCATTTGAACACAATGGGTTTGAGTTTCGGTATAGTCATAGGAAAGTGAGATCCAAATTTGAGTCTCGTGGCACTTAACGCGTTTTACAAGTAGACACGACAGAAAAAACACAAACCGGCCGATACGCACGCGAATGTAATATATCAATGCACTATAAAATATGTCTATTAAAAAAAATCAAGAGAATATTGTTAGACGTTCTAATATACTACAATGCGCGACTGATGAAAAGTGCGGCGAACATATTATTATGATATAATAATGTATGTAAATGAATTTTTTTTTAATCCAATATTTTATACCTTCGTATTTGTAATTATTTAAATTAAAAGTAGTAATTTTTTTTTTAGAATACCAACTGCAGCTGTATTAGCAACAGCGTAAAAATAAAGATTTTTTTCTCGTTGCAAGGGAGGGCACTTGTAAATGAACATATTATATTAAATGTTAATTTGTTAAAAAAAAAAACAACATAATAAATAAATACTAGATAATAATAATATTATTACAAGGAGTAAAAATAAAATATTTTTTTTTTAAATTACGAAATGAAATTAATATTATTATACAATACGACCGACGTCATTTTTGTATTATATATGTATATTTACCAGTTACTTGCTAAAACTCCGTGTTATATATTTTATTCAATGATGACGGATATGCTTTTGGTTTTTTACGTATAATTTTATGGTGGTGATACTTACGAGTTGCGATATTCTAGTATTAATTTTATTTTTATTTTTTTAATATTTATGAAAAATGATGTGAAGAATAAGTTTCGAGATGATGATTGAATTTAAAATTACAAAACTGCGAGTATATTATTAATAATAATTGACTGTACACTCGTATACTACGACCTACGTTATATTAATATAGGTATTATATATATATATATCGATATATTCGTATACTTAC
This sequence comes from Slavum lentiscoides, assembly GCA_032441835.1. Classification (NCBI taxonomy): domain Eukaryota; kingdom Metazoa; phylum Arthropoda; class Insecta; order Hemiptera; family Aphididae; genus Slavum; species Slavum lentiscoides. The sequence continues at coordinate 11,100,067 of CM063712.1, read as the reverse complement.
TATATTAGTTATTGTAGGTACGGATATTTAATCGTATTTCAACTATTTACGCGACGACTTGCAATTCGTTTTCAATCGAAAATAATAAATAAAAACCCTCAGTGGCGCTAGAAAACGTTCGAAAATCTTAATATTCGTACAAACGGTAACAATACAACCGTTTTTATTTATATTTCGGATTATAATAAATTAAAAATACCCGGGTTGGAAAATTCGATAAAATTATGTATTAGTAGACATAATAAATGTTGTCTTTTTTTTTTTTAAATAATGAAATTTAATTATTCAAAGTCGTTTTCATCAGCTATTACGACACGATTGAACTGTATACACAGTCGATGTATAGGTATTTCGAAGTCGACAATCCCGTCTTCCGAGTAGATTTAATATGTACGATCATATTTCGTCTTCCACTAATACACATTACATGTTACAGCAGCATTACGACTGCCAGAGTTTGTCGATAAAGTAAGATTATAGCTTCTGGCTTTGGAAAATCACCTGAACCAGTTTTGAAGAAGGGAAAAAAAGAACATTAAATTTTATTAATATATACGTATGTGTGTGTGTACAAGCTACTGAATCTGTTTAACGGTCGTTGAAACACGTTCGCATTGTAATGGCCGCAAAATTGGCGGCTATTCACTTTCTATATTTCTGTCACAAATTACTGTCGATTTCTACACCGAATAATAAAAGCTCTCGCGATGAAACACCTGGAACGCAGTATTCTCGCGTGAACGATAAAATGTGTCGATACGCGTGGCCAAAAGCGTGTAATAACTCACATAATTCAAACAAAATATATTTGGAACACGGGATTGTCTCGTATATAATAAGAACAGCTCATCGTAAACGTACATTTAGTGAAATAAAATAATATTCCTCGTGTTACTATATATAGGTACAATGTGTGCGCGTGTGTTTTTTTAATTTCTGTGTAAAAAAAAAATAGGCAACTATAATACATAACGGTATTGAAATATTGTTTTCGACTTAATCCAAAACAAATAGAGAAATTTTTGAGAAAATGGGCGCGTTTCTCGTTAAAGAAACATACTTGTTGTGATATAATTTCTTGAGTACGTAATAGTTTGTATATATTAAGAAGAGTAAGCGCTTTTACTAAATAAAAATTATCAAAAAGACAGCGTTGAATTATTGTTATTTCGAACAAAATATTTAACAAATTAATTTTGAAATAGGCATTTTTTTTATGTGACAATAATTTTTAATTAATAATAAACAACATTTAATTACAAATTTCAAAAAAAAAAACACGAAATAGTTTGGTTATAATACTTAAAGTTAGATCGCAATTAATTTCAACGCGGTGAGCGAAGCTTAGTTAAAATTACCGATTCCATATTTTCAGATTTGGAACGATCCGTTGAATTAAAAAAAAATTATATTTACACATATTTTTAAAGTGTGTTAAAAACGGCAAAAACGCGATTTCATTCAAATCCGTTATTGTATTTCTCCGACATTTCGAAAACGATGGTCCTAGAGTCTTGAAATCCACACCGAAAATGTAACATTACACTATGGGTAAAAAAAAAAAAATATTTAAAAACTTCTTCCAATTTCCGACTATTTATAGCAATTATTAGATGTTGAGCTATTTAAATCATAAAAGTGGTAATTTTTGGTTTAGATGGCTGAACATTTTATAGACCGTATGTCCTACCTTACTTCAAATATATTTTAAAAATTTTGACGTTCCTAAATGACAATTTTTGTTTATTATCACTTTAAATCATCCGACAAGGTGTGTTAAATCATTTAAACCGAAGTTCCGCTCAGAATAGTTTTATCGAATGCAATGATTTATATTATTTCAAATGAATAATAATAATAATAATAATAATAATAATAATAATAATAATAATAATAATAATAATAATAATAATAATAATAATAATAATAATAATAATAATAATAATAATAATAATAATAATAATAAATTAAATTATTATATTATTAAATAATAATAATAACAAAACTCTAAAACACCCGCGGGTCGCTATACTTTTTTATTTACTATTAATTCTTCTTCTTCTCCCTCGCCTCTATCCCGACCATTTGGGGTCGGCCACCTGTGTCCTAAACCCCCATCACTTGACGCGATCTCCCACATCTTCCACGCACGCACCAGCAGTCCTCATATCACACTCAATCGCATTCGACCACTTTTTCTTATTAAAATATCTTCTTATTCTAATTAATTTAATATGTAATAATTGGTATTTTTAATATTTATATACATACGATGTTTTCGCGTCTTTCGGAACGCAGATTTCCAATACGTTTTTACATCAGTCTACTGATTTTTTCCCCCAATTCGAGCGCCGTGTACAGAGAGGTATACGGTTATTGCTCACATATAATACGAGATTATACGCGATAATGTAATAATATCCTCTTCGATCATTCTCTGTTATCTCACGCCGCGAGTCCGTCTTCTCGTCATCGACGCCACTGCACAGATCGGCATGCGTCGCGCCCCTGACTGGGTGGTGGTGGTGGTGGTGGTGGCGGTTGTTGGTGTTCTCTTTGAACCGCGCGTCCTTGTTTGTTTATAAATCGACACGAAAACTGGTTTCACGTGTACGAGAGACACAAGTATAATACACACACACACACACACACATTTTTTTTATTTTATCGCCCGGGGCCGCGGCGACTGTTATTTATATATTACACTCGTGTTCTTATAAACATTAAACGCACGCGTAAGCAGGCCGGGCGCGGATGGCCGGGGGGAGAATGGCCCGTCGACACGATCGCCACGGTGACATATTGCCGGGTCCGATGCGATCACGTCCGAGGAGTCCTCTCCGCCCCGTCCACGAGCACACACCGCTACAGCGGAGTCGTTCGTCACCCCCGAACCCGCGAAGTCGAGCGGTTCACACGAATTTTTGTTTTTGTCTGTTCGTCGCCGCCGCTGCCACGAAACATTATTTTATTGTACGATCGAGGACACGCGATGTGAGAGAGAAACACACACACGCCATATTATATGTCACAATATGTTTATACACAAGCGCGCGCGACGAGAGATCATCTCTGTTTTTTTTTTATGTATTGTGCGTGTGTGAAGACAAAAAGTAATACATAAAAAAAAAAAAAAAAAAAAAAGAATATAATAAAACTATCACGTAAAATATGTGTTTGTAAAAATCGTATAAATATAATAATAATGATAATAATAATCGCGCGCGACGCGTTGGGCCGCGCGCACGTTGGAGAGCGTCTTGAACAAAAATGGAACCCATATAATTTAAGTGCGTACATTGACTACGAGCGTCGAGCGTCAACGTCGCGGCGCGTCACAAATCAAACACGTTCGAATTTCGACGCTCGACGCTCATGAAATATACTGATTATCTGGTTTTTCCATCATCATGGGTATTTTTAGATCTTATTTCTTTTAGATTCTTGAATTTCTCTATTAAGGGGATTGAAAGCGAGTATTTTCTCTCTTTGCCTTACACACATGAAACATAGCAAAATAGTACGTTTCGTACTTCCAACGTACCGATCGATCTATTGGTGCGATAAGAAATTTGAAAACAGATTTGAATTCCTCGTGAATTTTACTAAAAAACGACTTTCCAACTTTTTTTATTTCTTTTTTTTAAGACCTTCAAAAATGAATTATTAACAATTTTTTTTAATTTGTTCGGTTAATTTTATTAAGGGTTTATGAAAAAAAAAAAAAAATGAAAAAAGTGGGAAAGTCGTTTTTTAGTAAAATTCACGAGAAATTCAAATCTGTTTTCAAATTTCTTATCGCACTAATAGATCGATCGGTACGTTGGATGTACGAAACGTCTATTTTGCTATGTTTCATGTGTGTGAGACAAAGAGAGAAAATACTCGCTTTCAATCCCCTTAAATAAACCACACCGCTCAAAAGTAACGCTCTGCAATGTGCGCACCTTGACGCTCGACGCTCTCCAAAGTGCGCGCGACGCGTTATTGTTTATTCGTTTACAGCAGGGGTTGGCAACCCGCGGCCCGTGAAGCAATGGCCCCCACACGAATATTGTTAAATTTAAAAACATTATTTTATCGATATAAACGTATGTATATTTATGCGGGATTTGTCTAAAATGTAATCTAATCTCGCGCATTATGAATCGCATTAGTCTACGATTTTACATTTTTTTGTTTGTTTTTAATTAAATTTTTTCCTAAAAACAAATTTTTCTACTCGGAAACTTGTATTTTTTTTTATACTCGTATTTACACGTAAAATAACGCTGATGTGGACTGTTATTATAAATTGAATAATAATACAATATTATATTAGTATAATATCATAAGTAAAATTCGGTTTTTTTTTTATTAACGTGGCCCTCGATGAAAATATGAAAAAAAATATGGCCCACGTTGTTAAAAAGGTTGCCGACCCCTGATTTACAGCATCGCTCGAGATCTGTACTGTTATAAATTAAATCGTTTAAATAAACACGCCGATATCATTGTTGTATGCATATAGACAGTGGCTTAATTACCGCGGTGGGGCAAGAGGTGGTGATTTCTGCTCTAAAATTTTATAGAAGGACAAAGTTATCATTTTTTTTCTTCCCCCGGGTTATTTGTCGGTATGGTTACATACGGCCGAACTATTCAAATTACCATTAAACAAATATTCAGAAATACGGAATACTCGGAATGTATACTGCTTGCCTACATATTATACAATAATATTTTCCTGCGAACGATTTACCGTAATATACGCGTCCGAGCCAAAACGATAGGTATTAGTTTAATCGATAAAATTTGTACGCAGGACTTACTGTGTCGCACACAAGTAAAAATTGAGCTTAACGTTAATTGTGTTTAAGTGTAGGTACATAAAAAATATTATATTTTGACATCCAACGACTTGCAAGTGACAACAAAAATAATACTGTTGACTGTACCCACAAATACTGCATCTCGTGAAATAAACATTTTCTTGTTTGAAGCGTTAAACAAAATTATTTGAAAAATACATTAGGGCAAAATACATTCGGTCGTCTTACAAATACGCGTGTCCGCATCGCAGTTGACTTTAAAACGGTATAATTCATGGGGAGTTCACATTGTAACATTGTAACGGCGTACGGTGAAAAAAAGTAAAAAATATTTCTGTTTATTTTATACAATATTATAACGATATATATATATATATATATAGTAAAATTTATTTAAGAAGTAAAGTGGTATTAAAAAAATATCACTCTACTCACTAAATTTTACTAACTTTTTACGAGCTCGGGGTAACGAGTCCGAGGATTTCACTCTAGCAATATATATTTGTACACACACACATACATATATATAAAAATATAAAATAAAAATGCGAATTCTTAACGGAAAAACATCTATTTCGTATAAACGCGAATGTCGATCGAATTAAAATATTAAAAATATAAGAGTTCAAGGAACACCCTGCGATTCTCAAATTACGCCACTGCAGGTGTCACTGTCACGCACAGTGCACGCGCGTATAGCGTATTGCAGTACTGTCGGCAGCGTCGCGCTCTCGTTGGCGGATTTATCGCGCGAAAAACACACCTACAAAATAATACACCACGACCGTGTTTAAAATCATTTGCACACGGTCACGCCGTTTACTTCGCGGCGCGTTCGAAGTCGAAGTGATCGTTTTTTTAAAAGTGATTTCTTTTTTTTTTAAAGAAAACGGACGACCGACGAGAAATCGAGAAACCAACGTGTCTGCCGTTCATCATAAACTGCGAAAATTTAACGCCGGCGAATTTTCGTAATAGGTTTTAGACAATTCAACGCCTAGTACAAACTACACATTTCAATTTTCGTACTTGGGAGACATGCAAAAAGTCTTAATTGATTCCGAAAAGTCCAACATTATCGGATTTTCGATGCTTATATATAGCCAAAGATCGTCAAAGCGTCTTGTGCTTATCAAATGTGCTTTTATTAAGTTTTTAGAAACTTTTCTCTCCGCCTGCTATGAGATACCAGACGTACTGTGGTCAACAAAACTCTTACAGTAAAAATCCTCACGAGACAAATCTTCTATTCGATCATTTTTTTTTCTCTGTCTCTAAATTAAATTATAAGAGGCGTATTGTTGAAATGTTGGTAAAACGTGTGAAAAACACTGCTTCAGCTTCAGCTCAACGCTTGTTGAATTACCAAAAGATGCAGTCTTTCAAATGGGGTTTTTTTTGAAAAAAAACACGATCTGATATTGTTAAAAATAGTGTAAAAAGAAAACTTGTCTCGACTTTTCTTTTCCATTTCGTCTTGGGCGCCAGTTCTTCGCGCCTTTCTAATTGCCGCGCACCGTTCCGTGGAAAGTATTAAATATTCGCGGATAGTAATGTTCTTCGGCCGCGATTACATTTATAAGTGAGGGTAAAACTTTAAAAAATCTATTAGAGGCTCGCCGACGCAGTAGATATGTAATAATACGGAGTTTCTCGCGAAATTCGCTGCGACAAATAATAAATATTAATAACAATACTCGTAGTCGCGCACATTTTGCAGGCCGCGAAACGAAACAAAATTTTATAGAATTTTTAGATTTTGAGCGGAGCGAGGAACCTATTGGTTTTACAAAGCTGTGTTTTTTTTTATGTCTGTACCCAAAAAATCTACAAGGAGTGCTCCGATCTTTACGGTCGCAGTTTGTTTCCGGCAGCAAATTGCATCTAGCTGGTACTTTAGAGAGGTCATTTTTCGATTTTCTCAAAAACGCCTAAAAATATTACTCAAAACCACCGAAAAAAATTAAAAATTTTTATATCTGTAAGTACCCAAAAATTCTACTAATAATTATTACCAAAAATTATTCACGGATTTACAAATAACGATAACGTGTCTTGTTATAATAAATTACGACGATGACGGTGTTAATAATTGTACACTTTTAGACACCTAATTTAATTGCGAGAAATTCTATTAAATTACTATTGTTAATTATATATGTGCTCTATACACATCGTATTATTGTATAGTAATAAATAATATAACACCGAGGCTCCGCTCAAAATCGTTTTATCGAATGCAATGATTGCTTTCAAATTTATAGTGATGATCTTATAAACTCTAAAATCTTTATCTAAGTAATTCACTTAAACGACATTCGCAACTACCCGCGGCTCGTTAACTTTTTTGTTTTAACACCGCGCACACGCGATAATATAGTAATAAAAGTATATCATTTTTTATTTTCCTTTCGGTTGTTTTAATCGCGCGCGCGCATCTCGCGTATCGTCGCGCACATCACGCGTGTATATTTTATGTGCAAATGGTGTATACGAGCGTGCCGTTTCGAAAAACGACTGTCTGTAACTAGAAAAAAATAAAAAATAAACGAATTAAATACTTTGCCGCCTTATACGTCATTTCGACTTTATCGCCATCACCGTCGTTATACGTAGGACAACATATTATGTGACGAAATACGAATTCCGCGACGATCAATCCGAAACCTGACACTTCTGGCGCTGCTGCACTACACTTCAATATTGTATTTTATATAGTCCGTCCAGAAGTCGTATTTGTGTGCATCCGCGTAAACGGGACGAGAAAATCACGCGGACTCGATTTGATACAAATACGAATTCGAAAACGACTAAATTTCTAATTTTTCGTTCTGAGCGGAGCGAGGAATATCTATTGGTTTTGCAAAGCTGTGTTTGTTTTTTATGCCTGTACCCAAAAATTCTACCAGAAGGAGTGCTCCGATCTTCACAGTCACAGTGTGTTTCCGGTAGCAAATTGCGTCTAGTTGGTACTTTAGAGAGCTCGTTTTTTTGATTTGCTCAAAACGGCCTGAAAATATAACTCAAAAACTACCGAAAAATTACATAAAAACGGTAAAAACGTGATTTCTTTAAAATCGGTTATCGTTATTTCTTCGTAATTTTGAAACAAATGGATATTATAGAAATTTGAAATATTTATTTTTATATGTAACTGTTTATTATATTAAGGAAACAAAATTCTCAAAAACTTTCTTTTAATTTTCGACTAATTATAGCAATTATAAGTTTTGAAAATAAAAATTAATTCATAAAAAGAGTTAGTTTTTGTTATATACCTAAAGTATTACACCGAAGCTTCGCTCAAAATCGTTTTATCGAATGCAATGATTTATCATTGCTTTGAAATGTATGGAGTAATAACAATACACTCTAAAATTTTTATCCAAGTAATTAACTTGAGCGACATTCACAACACCCCACGGCTCGTTACCTTTTTAAATTTTAGAATATTTATAGTAATTATAGGTTTTGAGGTATTTAATTAATAAAGAGTTAATTTTTGTTATATACCTAAAATATTACACCGAAGCACCGCTCAAAATCGTTTTATCGAATGCACTGATGAATGCTTTCAAATTTATAGTGATAACAATACATTCTAAAATCTTTATCCGAGGAATTAACTTAAGCAACATTCACAACACCCCGAGGCTCGCTACCTTTTTAATATTAATATCGACTAAATAGCACGATTTCGTGTTTAAATAGTTTATTTTAACGAAATCATTTGCGATTACGGTGCAGTATTTCTTCAAAAAGAAACATCGCGCAGAATCGCATACACCCTTCCACGTCTCTTAATGTTTCCGTTTTCGCTATTTTTTTTTTATTATTAATTTGTACAGGCTTTCGAATAGCGTGAATTCCTATAAGATTTTACATTTGTGTTGTGTTGCTATACAGCTTAAATTATAATTTTTTTTTTTTTTAGTCTAAATCTATGTGTTTTTATATGAATTTAAATATGTAGTTGATTGAGGGCTTCTTCTGTTGTTGTCGGGTTGTTGAGGCAGCGGCGTACTGTTGGATGTTCAAGGCAGTGAATAGGTAATGTTCTATCGTCGACATAGAGTTCTGCGTGCATCACACGAAGGGCCTATGGTTTTCTTGCTGATCAGGTATTATATATGCGTGAGTGTTATTCTATTCTGCATCCGTTTATTACTATTTGCTCTCGCCTACTATTGAATTGTCTGGTTATGTCCATTTGTCAATTGTTTTTTAACGTCCCTTAGCTCGATGCGTTGCCAGGTAATGAGTTCCAATGGTTTTGCCATATATTTTACTTCCTAAACTTCGTTTATTATGTCTTCAATTGGTATTTTGTTTATGGTGGTAATCGTTGCAGGCGTGACCGTTTCGTTAACACCATTTCGCCTGCTTTTTCATTGGTTGTGTTTTCAGAGTTAGCCGAGCTAGTTCGCTTTTTTCCTTGCGGGATATCAAAAAAGTCAAGGCACAAAGCGAGTCGCTTATTAAATTAAAATGCGATCACTGTCAATTGAATCTGCTATTTGTACTGTCATATACATTTATATATATATATATAACGACATGGGTTTTTGCCGCGTAGATGCTGATTGCTGGTGTATGATGGAAGTCGATATATTTTCTGACTCGGGCGCCTATCCCATATTCAACTATGGAGAATCCTGTTCGGTTCGTACTTTTTGACACTTTTGTGCAGTATGTGTGCAGTGTTATAACGAATTGTCATCAATTTCCGATACCCGTGTTCACGACTAAGTGTATTTATTTGTAATATTATAAAAAAAAAAAACATAAACGTTTGATGAATAACCCAGTGGCGTAGCCAGGATTTGTATTTGGGGGGGGGAGAGGCTGAGGCTATTAATTCGTATGTTAATAATTAATATTTACAAACGGTACCTACTAAAAAAACTGATTATTTATTCATTACGACGGGGTTGCAGCCCCATCGGCCTTCCCCCCCGCCGCCGCCGCACCTGGCTACGCCACTGGAATAACTGTTTGGGTCACACGGTCTCGGAAAGCGACTGGGACACGGTGTCGCAATCGTACGCCGGCGAACGATGATAATAACATTTTATTTATAATAAAATACAAAAATAATATTGTTGTTATATACTCGGCGGCGGCATAAACGGACACACATAATATTATTATATATTGTAATACGAACAGAAATAAAAAACGTTGTCGTCGCCGTCAAAGACACCTTCGGCTCTAATTGTAGATATCCATCTGCCGACAGGTGGGACACAGGCGGCGGCGGCGGCACTAGGCTACGGTCGACCATAAACACGGTTGCGGTGAGCGGTAATGTTTCTTTCCCCTCCCCCCGGTGATATGTCCGTGACGGCATCGCGCCGCTCGTTTATGTACCTACGCACGCGTGTTATTATTACGTGTCGGGTTTTCGAAGCCGTTTTTTTTTTTTTTTACTTCCCCTCGCCGCCGGACGCGGTTCACCGCGGATGGGCGCGTGCCCAGAATCCGCGGCGGTGAATGGCGCGGTCACCGTTGTTTTATTAGTCGTCATCGTCGTCGTCGTCGACGACCGTATTATACGACAGAGAGAAAAAAAAAAAACGAAACGTAAAAGTACGTCGTCCGCGGTCCGTGTCGCACCTGCTCCGTCGCACGGTCGGACTCATCGTCGACAGGTGCTCCTACTCGCGGCACTTTTGTACCGCGCGCGCGACCCATATCGACCGCGGCCGCGTGTGCGCGCTTAGTATTGTTTATAAAATCGATCAGAGAAGCGCGTGGTGTGGGGGGGGGCGACATGGTTACTTCCCGGTCCGTCGTGGTATTATACTTGGATTATATATACCATAATATTTATAAGTAATTGATTTACACGTTGACTCAACACCGCCGGTTCTCGGTGCAGATATCGCCTATATTATAAATAACCAGTGGCGTATTTTCAACTTTTTTCCGGGGGTCCAAATTTTTTTTTTGAAAATTCAACTGGATATATTGATATAAGGTATTTAACAAAATATACCTTTGGATAATCTTTTTTTTTGGTTCTGGGGGGGGTCCAGTACCCCTGGACCCCCCGTAAATACGCCACTGTAAATAACATAAACTATACGCCGTCTGAAACGGCGGAATTCCGAACCGTCCACACAGCCGTATCACGCGCACAAAACAAACCAAGAGAAATCAAACTATCCGACGGACTTATGCGCGGGCCGACATCACCGAAATGTTTCGATCGAAAGAATACACAGCAACGAGTTGAGGGAGAATAGGCCACTCTGAACAATGTGGAGAAACGATTTCCGTAAAACGTCTCTGCTAACCGACCGCCAAAATCGTTCCATAATCAGTGGCGAGTTAAATTTACCATATAGAGTCCCATAAAAGAGAACGAAAGAAAAAACCATTTTTATATAGTGTAATTTATAATAATTTATATACAGACCGGAATATCTGTAATACAATATTACATTTTTTTTTTTTAGTATTTTGTATGCGCTAATTGTAAGCATTTGCTGTTACAATAATAATAAAAAAACACGTCCGTCACGGCCGGGGTAAAAGTTAAACTTATACATGTATATATTGACAATATTAAGTATTTAAAAAAAAAACAAGACAAATGTCGAAATTAAAAATATGTAATATTAATCGGCTGGTGCAGTATTAAGAACGTTTTTGTAATATCGTTTCGTTTAGAAGATCGGCGAACGTAACGAATGAAACACGTCACGTTCAGTGCCGGATTTCACCGAATAGGCGGACTAGGCGATCGCCTATGGGCCCCGCTTCTTTCAGTGGAGCCCCGTGACAATGGATCAAAATATTAAAAATTATATACATATGTTACGTATTATACGTAATTGATAAGAATACTGTTATCAGCCATTGTCGTGTGTAGCGAAATGTCGTCTGTTGCGTATAGTCGTTTTTTCTAATGTGCTCTAAGTTTTAAGTACACAATAAAGTAATAAAGTTTAAAGGCAATAGCAATTGTATATTCATTGAAGTACCGACAACCAGACGCGTTAGGGACAGAACAACATATTTAATACAAGATATAAATAATTAGAATATTTGTAGGTGCCCCGAGATTTAGGAGGCCTCCAAAAGCTTAATCCGGCACTGAACGCGTGTTAGGTTGAGTACGTTGAAAGCAAAAAAAAAAAAAAAACGAACGATAACGGTCCTGCACGCGAGTTTTCAGCTCGCGGGCTCGACAGCGATTAACCTACGCGGAGCTCGACAATAGTGTGTCGTAACGCTATTTCGTGACGGTCGGCCGTCTCTCACCAGTTTACCCCCGAAGCGAAAGAGGCCCGACGCCGTTAAAAGTTTAAATCCAAAAAAAAAAAAATTCCTTTTGTATCAATATAATTTAAAATTTAAAAATTCACGATAATTTATAGCAAAATTAAAAATTGTTTGCGGCCATAGCAGCCCTCAAGGTTACCGGCCCACCGGGAAGTTTCCCGGTATACCGATGGGCAAATCCGGCTCTGTATACGCAGTATTTTTCAAAAAAAAAAAAAATCATGAGAGTATACGGCGTATAATATGGAGTATACCCTGTGGGGACACCACTGGCTATAACGAGCATATTATCGTGGTAATACATTTTATAATATAAAACCGCGAGTAAAATATTATTTTATCGGTGACGCGCGCGCGCGTGTGTTTGTGTACCTACCCGCAATGATGACAATAATATTAATATGAAAAACAACGGAATTCCTGCTTCCGTCATAATATCATATATATATATAAATAAATACTTGCGTTTCAAAAAGCAAAGAGCTGATTGCCGTCACGCCGCGGTCTTTGTGTGAAAATTCGCCGTATACTTTAAGCCGCCGGCGTTCCCGTCCCGCCGGACGTGCTGTGAGGAGCGCGGGCGCGTAAGAACGTATAGCCGCGGCGTTCGCGATCTCAATCTTCCTCGGTAAACCGTCTCGCACGCAGCGGCCACCAGGACACAAAGACGAGGTCGCCACGGGACGTACGTCGATAAGAAAGACAGGAGAAAAAAAAAACAACTTTTCCGCTTAAATTTCGTGTTACGAAATCGTAGTTTGAATTTTAAAAACGACTGTATACCGCGCCGGTAGAGAAACCTATGATGGGAAATCTTCCCGGAGTCACCTCTAGGCGGCGGCACTCCGACAACAAATTATTTGTATAAATAATATTAAACGTACGAAAACGGTGTACGTACTCGGACGGCGAAACGCGAAACGTGTCGACAAAAAAACAAAAACGTGCGGTTCGGATGTAATCGCTCGTCGTGTGCACGGCCCGTTCATACGCGTACTAGCGCGGCATTCTTATCGCGCGTAACTGATCGTAACTGATCCGACACGGTGGACGTACGATTATTATTATTGTACAGAGATAGACGCGCCGTCAAAACTATGGTTACGTTCGCGAATAAAGGTCGTGGTTACGTATATATGTTACGGTAAAAGTACGAACACCGGTAAGACCTAGGATTATTAGGTGTACAAATATAGAAAACCGCCGTTTTTTTTTTTCAAAATTCAAGGATTTATTGCGGAAAAATGAATGCATATTTAATCTTCAAAATATTTACTAGCCACCACTTTTTCCCATCCTTCTGGCCGCACACGGATTCCACGTCGAAAAAACTCTTTGTCTTTTGAGCCGATCCGCGCATCGACCCAATTTTTGGTCTCTTCGTAAAAAAACAGAAGTGCTGATCAGCCAGGCTATGCGTCGTCGAACGGAACAGGTGATAGTAGTCGGAAGGAGCGATGACTGGAGAATACGGCGGGCGGGTTAGAACATCCCGATTTAGGGTTTCCAGACAGGTTTTAACGACATTAGCAATATGTGGCCGAGCGTTGTCTTGCTGCAAAATCGTTTCAACTCGTATGGCGTCCAATTTCCTTGCTTTTCGATCATTCCCAAGGCTTTCAAACGACGGGAAATAGCTTGTTGAGTCGCGCCCAATGAATCTGCAAGTTGTTTTTGCGTTTGACATGGATCTTCATCCAGTAATGTCTCCAATTCTACATCTTCACACTCTTTCTCCGGTCCGCGACGCTCCTTATCTTCCACGTGAAAATCACCATTTTTGTAACGTTGAAACCATTCGCGACACGTTCTATCGCTGATAGAAGCCTCACCGTACGTTTCTATAATCATTCGACACGCCTCAGCCGCAGATTTTTCCATTTGTACACCTAATAATATACTTAAACCTAAACCTGGTCCACACTGAGGCAACATGTAGTAACACGTAGGTTGACGCATGTTTCCTGCAGTTCCGTAAACGTGAAAACAAATTGCGACATTGGAAACATCAACATTTTCGCAAAATGTTGACGAAAATGTTTTCGTAACTTATTTGTCCACATATAAGCAACATAAATTATCGCGTGACTAAATGTTTTTAAAGTACATAAGTCCTACATTTATAAAATAAAATTAAAACAATTTGCACTTAAAAAAAAAACTTAAAACAATATATAAAATGTGGGACTGGGATGACGACCATATGATAACTGTTGCTGCGGGTTATCTTGTTATTAAAAAAAATACGAGATATTGGTAGGCAAACCGTTTAGATATTCTTTGAGCACCAGCACCAGATTTTTTTTGCTTCGCAATACTTTTTATGTTCTCTATAAAACTGCCCAACCAAATTTTTAATTTTTCTTTTTAATTGTTCTACAGAAGTATCAAGCTTTGTAGCAATATCCGTCCATGCGTCGTGCACTGAATTCCGACATTTGCGGTCAGAACTTTTTGGGTTCCAGATACATTCCTTTTGTTTATAAAGTTCGATTAATTGAATTATTTTGTCATTCGGCCAATAATCCATAGTAAAAAAAAACAACAAATAACAAATTAAATAAAAAAAATTAACCGAATTACAAATAGGTACGTAAACAATGAAAAAATCAAAAAAGTAGGTAATCAAAATTATATTGGAATAGTAGTTTCAAGTTTGTGTAAATTACAGACTACAGTTAGCAAGTTATCATACCGATACTGTTGATAAACACGTGCGACACCTAAGTGTCCACACTGTATAAACTTGTAGTCACATCATGTTGCCGATTGTTTACCAGTTTTGTACATACAGTTATAGTTTTTACGTTGTTTTGTAGGAACATGTTTCGCTAATTATCGAAACACGAAACAATGATAAACTTGTTGTCGCTTGTTGTTTGTTGCTACAAAATATTGATGGAACATTTAGAAACATATACCAACTTTTGTTGTGTCAACGTACTGCGACATAGAATGTTGCTGTATGTTGCCTCAGTGTGCACCAGCCTTAATATACTTAAATAATAAAAATTATTATTTTTAAGTTAACTTATAATATTGTATTTATATATACGAGTATAAATCAAAGAAAAAAATATCACACAATCGGTGAACAATTTCGGGCTTTCGCCAACAGCGATTGTTCGTCCTAAGATTTACCAAATCTTGTTTGTAAAAGTCCGAACTACAAAAATCATTCGGGGTTTGACCAAACTATTTTGTGTATCTTAGGTTTTACCGATAGCAGTCGGCGAAACCTAGGATTTACCGGTAAATCCTAGGTTTTACCGGTGTTCGTACTTTTACCGTAACATATACATATACCGCGACGGTCCTGGGTTCGTTAGATAGACACGATGGTTACACGTCGTTAAAGGCAGCGCGTAAATTATGTTGTTATTATAAAATGACGACGGTACGCGTAATTTTTTATGAAAAAACAAATGCCTGACGGATTTATATAACATTATAAAAGTCAATAGTCCCGTACGAATAGTATTAAATACTTTATGTGGATGGGGCGGCACGTTATTCATGAAAAACGGAATCGAACGACAAAAAACGTGTTCTCACAAAACAGAAGCTCGCTGTGATTTTAGAGGTAAAAAAAAAAACGTACAACAAGAGGACGATATGATGAATGCAAAGATTTTTTTTTCTATTTCTGCGACTACTTTATTATCGACATTTTGAAAAACGCGTACGAATATTTCCCATTGAAACATCGCTCTGATGGGTTATTTTTGCGCGAATGCGTTTTTACCACTGAAAATCATCGGCGAGAAAGTATAGAATGCGTCTATGGTGGTTTCCGTGTTAAGGATTATTATTTGACGCCTGACCTATACCAGGTATATAACACACATAAATTTGTTTTCCCACTTTGTTTAACCGTTTCAGTGTTTCACGTTTATTTGATATTTTTACATGTTTTGTAAGTGGCAAGTGTAAAAAAAGAAAAATAACAACATTTTCCCTTAAAAAAAAATATCGGGCAATTCGTACCTATATGACAGTCATGAAATTTAAAATCGTGTAAAACGAAAATCGTATCGAGTTAAATGCAGTAGTTTGCACTTTGCGAGCGGTTTTCGTTTTCGGTTAAACGAGCCGGTTAAAACGTTTGCCTGACCTTTTCAAAAACTGAAATGACGCAACTGGTGCAGAATCTTTCGCATTTTTCATTCGTAAACGTGTAAAAACTATATACGAGTACGTATCTACATAGTGCAGTGATAAAAGTACAGAAAAAATTGCTGAAAAGTTTAGAAATATTTTTAAAATAATAAATCCTGTCAGTTTCTTTTTTATATCCATGTCACTCGCCGCGGTATTTCTGCAACAATTAAATGCGTTCGTACGCACTTGCGAAGATCCGGATCGTTATTGGTGCGATGAAGCGCAAAATCGGAGACACTGCGCGCATATAATAATAATAATAATGAAAAAAATAAAAACTTATTGTGTACACGATTTATTATAATATAATCATTATATACAGTAACGACGTTTTTTTTATTTTTATTACAGACTCATGGAGAATCAATGCCGTTCAAGTGTCAATTCTGCCGGAGGCTGTTCAAACACAAGCGCAGCCGAGACCGGCACGTGAAATTGCACACGGGCGACAAGAAGTATAAGTGTACTCAGTGCGATCATGCATTTTCAAGGAGGCAAGTAAACCTAAACGCGAGTCATGATATATCATATTATAATATTATATAAGCGTATTAGGCGTCTGCTTTAATGTGTATTAGAGCTCTGCGCGGTCCGTTCTTTTATGGACCGGACAGAACCGATAAAGTTTAACTAATACCCGGCACCGGACTGCAGGATCGATTAAATATATAATTAATTATAGACAACAGTTTCATAAAATTAAAATTAAATTCAAGTATGTTTTGTTGAATTGTTGAAAAAAAATTTAGTTGTATAATTGTTTATAATAGTACATTATTGTTTTACTTCGGGCCCCTTAAGCGCACGGGCTCGGGTGCGACCCGTACCCTGTAATCATAGGAGCAATTTGGGGGGAGGGCTATAAATAATTTGTATTTAATGTAGTCTAGTATTGGAAAAAATTGTTCAAACAAAAAAAGTTAATATTATAAATATTGTAGCCCCCCATCCCAAATTTAAAACTCAAATTGCGCCTATGCCTCTGATCCCTCTTGGTTACGCCACTGACATAAATATATCTATATATATATATATAAAATAACTTGTCCTGGCTGACTGACGCATCATCGCCTAGCCGGGGAACCGCTGAAGCTATGAGTTTGAAACTTGGTCAGTAGTTTCGTTTTAGGACGTAGACACTCACAAAGAAAAGATTTTTTTTTTTAATTCGTCCCCTAAATGGGCAAAAAGGGGGTTTAGAAATTTGATACATCGATCGACGCACAGCCTAAACCGCTGGGTCTGGACACTTGAAATTTTGCACACAAGTTCCCTCTACATCGTAGGCGATCACTGAGAAAGGATTTTTCAAAATTTCACACCTAAAGGGGTGAAAAAGGGGTTAAAAGTTTGATATATCGATCGACGCACAGCCCGAATCGCTAGGTCTAGAGATTGTTTTTTTAAAAATTATTTCGGGTGATTAGTTTTAAAAAGGTATTGCTCCCACAGCGAGTTACACTCAAAAGGAGTTGAACACACAATTATTTTCCCGGGCAACGCCGGGTAATTCAGCTAGTATATATAGTATATATATATACTCATGTACCTATAAGTATTTCGAGTGAAGGGAGAACAGTTTTCGCAGTCATCTCCCCGCTCAAAGAAATCCTAAATACGCTCGCACTGCGGTACAGAGGTCTCGTATATGAAATATGCGCGATTGGAATTTCTCCTCCGTATCGACCGCCACTATATATATATATATATATATATACGTACACGTATCACATATTATTCCCCGTGTACTATTATATATATATATATATATATATACGAGGACGACGCGCATTGTGAATTCATAGTCACGTACGTCGTATAAAGACATTTGGTACCTAGTTGACTTATAATATAATAATATACGCGCCGAATTCAATGGGTTATTTTCTTTATTTTTTTTTTTTACGTTTTTTTTTTTTTTATTTGTATTTTTTAACGTAATTACCGATGGCCACGCGTCCGACAATTATCCACGGGGAGAGACACGAACGCGCTTATACCCGGTCGTGAACTTGTCAAACAGACGGACAAAACGATGCTCACACGCGCGCATATATTTATACGTATACGCGAGCACGCCCACCCAAAAAAAAAAAAAAAATGTCATGCAGACGTGCTCCCGAATACAATGCCAAAGAATATTATCGTCGGCGCTCGCGCGTTCGGTTTGTGTGCTAACAAACTATTGTGCCGCCGCCGCAGCCGTTGAGTGGACGTGTGGCCGCACAAGTACGTTGAACTGAGAAGACGTGCAGTGTCGCACGCAAGCACGCATCATCAACGAAATAAGATAAAATTCACAAAAAAAAAAAAAATAAAACTCCAGGCACACCGTACGTACTTGTCTACGCTCAATTTATTTAGATAATTTACGTGCGAAATTCCAAAGTGCCGTCTCCCGTAACGCCTCTGGAAACTTTTTGAAAAAATTTTCTCCGCGCGTAACGCGCCCGAACAGTGCGGAACGGTGTCGTGATACCGCGCCGAATTAACCGTATTATATATGAACCGAAATATTACGGTTTTTATACGAATAAAACGTTCTTATAGTTTGGTAATTAACGCCTTATAAGCAGTGTTCCACTGACCGGACCCGAACCAGTAAGACGTGGCCTACACCGGTTGCGTTGTCACTTAATTACGTCGAACCGAACCGGGCCAACTGCTGTTTTAAACAATTTTTTTAGCAAATTGGATCGGACCGAATTTTCTATTAGACAAAACCGGACTGACGATATTCAACGTACTAAAGACCACCCCAATGTTGTTCTTTTGCACCGTACTGGACCGACATTATTCGTATTAAAATAACAGATTAGACCGGACCGAATTTTCAAACGCCACCGTTTTTACTACTGGCAATTCGTGATTGCGTCGATTATAATATATTGGTTTTCATTTTTGTCTGTCGTGTGTTGGGAAATTCTTATTTTCCCGGAAAGGATCGACTGGACCGGTCCGGTTCCGGTTTAGGTCACGTCTTACCTACTGGTTTGCACGGAATTACTGACCGCGCAGAGCACTATAGTGTCTGGCGTATGTTGAGATGATACCCGACGAATCGAGTGAAATGCGAGGTAAGAACGAGGGTAGTGGAGGCCAATAGTAGAAGAATACGCGACGCAATGTGTATAGAATATAAAACTATATATAGTATGATGACGTCCAAAGTCGGATTAAGAGTGGGTCTAGCCGGGGCGTACGCATGTCTCAGGATAACGGGGGCCCCACACGTAACTCTTACGTTATACAGAAATTAACATCATCTTATACTGTGTATTATATGTTGTTTTGATTAAAGGCGCCTTATCACGAAGTTTAGCCCACTCAATCCGGCCGTGATGACATCTGCTAAATAAAGATGATTTACGAATTTTTTTTTTTTTTTGTCACACTTTAGCGATCACTTGAAAATACACATGAAAACTCACGACAATCAAAAACCGTTCCAGTGCACGGTGTGTAACAGGGGTTACAGCACGGCGGCTGCGCTCACGTCACACATGCAAAACCATCACAAGAAGGCAACGGAACGGGCCAATTCGCCGCAAATCTCCGGCCCGTCGTACAAGTGCCTGCAGTGCACGCAGATATTTCGAAAACCAGACGAGTTACAGGTAGGTACTGCAACCGGTGAAATGATCTTTCAACCGAATCGATCGCTCCCTCTTCAGACAAATTCAGACTTAATTCGATGACTTATTCACTCTCGCAGGTTTGATTTTAACAATTTTCCCTCGCGTCAAATTCAACTCCGCGTTTTTTTCTTATTTACACCAATTGGTATTTAATTTTGAATTTTCTTTGCCCAAAAGTAAATTATCAATTTCATCGATTCGTGTTTTCAGCGCTTACGGATGAGACGTTTGCAGCCGCAAATATTTTCCACGTTTTTTTTTTATTAATTCGCACGCGTCAATAAACCGACTTATTATCACTTTACAACGGTAATTAAAGTCGGTATCTTAAAAAAACGACTGCCCGTTACAACGCTCTCAAAAGCGGTTCAGTATATTTATAAACACGTAAATACGTAGGGGATGTTGAAAATTACCTGTACGAGGTTGATAAAAACGTTAAACCGGTTTCTTGATGACCGTATAAAATATAAAATAAGTTATTTCCAACGCTATAATATTATTTCATCAATATTTATTAGTGTCATCGAATTTCACGCGTTTAAATCAACTTCTATTTCGTTAAAACAATTTTATTAATTTGATTTTAGCGAGTTAAAACAATTCACAACGCCCGCTGATGCTGGCCATCTTTTTTTTTTTAAATTATTTTTTTGTTCATCAAAAGACAATGTCGTTTATTTTTAAAGAATCACACTGCGACGCATCATCTCGGAGAACAGTTGTCGTCGAATTCCCGAAGCTCAAAACGTTCGACGCCGCCGAAGACGCCGAACCAGTACATATGCATGTACTGCACCAAAGAAATGCCCAGCATGGACGCTCTTCAACAACATTTCCAGACCAAACACTGTAAGTAACTCGACGACAACGTCCGGAGAAGGCGTAAATTTTAATTTTAGGTTTCCGGGTTTAGGATCTCTCGAAAAGCTCGCGAAAATTTTCTCACAATTCAGCCACATAGTATACATTATTGTTGTACCCGTAAAAATATCCTCGATAATTATATAAAAATAAAGTCGAAAGACATACGTACGATAAAATTAAAGTCCCGCACTGTTTTGTAATTATTTTATTTCTAACGTAATTATTTTATTATTACACGAACAAATTTTAAATATTAAAATTACTTTTTAAACTGTTTGATTTCTTACAACGCTTTTTCCCCCAGGCGAATAATTTAAATTAAAAACCGTTTTTATATAACACAAATAACACATTACTGAATATCCTCAGGATCAAAACCTACACGAATCATTTTTTGAATTCCGCGTTTCACTTTTCTCGCTATACGACAATTTCGTAGTAGTGACTAGTAATATTATAATATTTAAATACTTTTTTTCAATTATTCTGATTGTGACGTAAATACAATAAAAACTAATACAAAATGTGTAATAAGTATAGGCATTATTCCGAATCCTTTAGTCAAAAATACAATATACCTACTACGTGTAACTGCGGCCTATGGAAATCAACGAAAAATAAATTGATAAATATTTTTATAATATAAACACATTATAATGACAGAGGCACAGAGCTACAGAGTACATAAAATAATAAAAACAAAACCATTCACGTTGAATATTTAAATGAATAGAATTTCAAAAATAAACTATAGATTTCATAATTAATCTCAAAGCACCGCACAAGCGCGTCGAGTTCTAAGAACATTGTAGAGACATGCGTATACTGCTGTTATATGTTCGGCGTTTGTCAGCTTTAATTTTTTTTTTACAATTCACGGATTAAGAAGATTCTAGAAGAATTTTTCAACGAAACAAATGTAATACTTGCCACAACCTCCATCAAAATGGTTAGGTTAGGTTTGAGTGTCTACGAGTTTTTTAAATACGAATTTATTCGTGCCCCGATGATAATATTCGACATTATAATGTGTTCAGTAACGCACATAAATGTTCGCATTATTATCTGTTATATTATGTATACAAAAGTGTGTAAATTGATATTCGTATGCATATTATACGCACATGATTTTGGACGAAAGTACAGTTTGATTATTGGTCCGACGAATCGTATAAGTATTTTAACTAGTGATGTAACGAACGCAGATTTTTTTTAGTCGAACCGAATCCGAACCCAATTCATTCAAATTATAACGAACCCCAACCGAACCGAAATAAAAATTTTTTATTCGATCCTGAACCGAACAGAACCATTTAATGTAAATATCGAACGCAAACCGAACTTCAAAAAAAAAAAAAAAAAATTTAAAGGATTTAAAACAACTAAATAGATTTTAAAATAGATTGAATTAGTCAATAATAAATTATTTTATTCGGTTCGGTTCGAAAATCTAACAGTTCGTAACATCATAATATTTTAATGCGTATTTATTATTATCATGTACATGCCCGTATTTACGAAAATTGCCGCCATGGGCAACATAAAATTTGCCGTCTACCGACCGAAAAAAAAACAAAATTGTGTTCTGATAATGTGCAATATTGTTACTTTATTGTTAGTACTTGATACAAGGCTGCTGAAATTGGTTATAATATGATGTATACTCAAACCACACGGCACATAAACAACACACTGTTTTTGGTCACTTATATTCTTTCTAACATTTTGACGCGTGCAGAAAAACTATAAGTCGTTCGATTATAAGAACACTGAAAATTTTTTCTTTCTGTCTACCCTATTTCATTAAAAATTAAATATTAAATTTCGCGTGGTAAAAATAATACGTCTTCGTTATTTCAGAAACCAGTACAGTAAATGAAGTAGTTGATTATAAAAGTATTATTTTTATATTCTTATATAGTAACTGTGATAAATGATAGGGACTTCATGAAGTTCAAATCACACTTTATACTTACTATTGTAACACTCTGTAATAAGCGTATCTAGTATTGAGTTTAGATAAGCGGCTTACGGAATATTTCCATGGAAGTTAATTAAATATAAAAAAAAAAAACAATATGAAAATTTTTTTAGCGGTGAAAACCCTAGAGAATTAAACCATTAAGTTCACGCTAAATACATTTTAAATAAATACAATAGTTTATAAATTGCATTTTTTGTATGTGGTACACGCAGTTAATAAATAGAAACCATAACTCAGACATATAAGCAAATTTTAAAATTTAATTTATTTAAAAAAACAAAACGTTACCGCCCCTAGACCCGTTGCTAATAATGCCGCCAGGGGCAATCGCCCCACCGACCCACCCCCCCATCCCACCAATAAATACGGGCCTGATTATGTACTATAATACTTGCGGACGATTACAATCGGAATTCTGTGTGTACTTTGCAGCCGCGATCGTGAACGGCAAGCCACCGGAAGACGTGTTCCCGGCCGTACCGCCGGCGGCCGCGTTCCCGTGGCTCAATTTCGCCGACTCGCCCGCCCTCTCGCTGCCACCGTACTCGTGCCGGTTGTGCATGAGCCAATTCCCGTCCGTCACTTCGCTGCAAAAACACTTCACGACCGCTCATTACCTGCACTCCGTCCTGAACAACAACAACAACAGCACCAACGACAACAATAACTGCAAAGGCGGCGCGTTTCCGCTGTTCGGTTGGCCGCCGGCGGCGACGGCCAACGGATACCACCGCCGTCACGATTCCACGTCGGCCGGTGGCGGCTGTTACTCGCCCGACGAAACCGTCCAGACCGGTCCCACGGACTTGTCCGTGTCGTCGTCGTCGTCGTCGTCCAAACACGGCGGCAAGCAACGTCATTCGTCGACGACGGGCAAACACAAATCGGCCGACGACCCGCGGAACTACGCGAACAGCAAAAAATCCCGTTCGTCTCCCGGCCGCGAACACGCCGCGGCGGCGCAACACGCGGCCGACCCGCCGCCGTCGTCGCGCGCCGTAAAACAAGAACGCTGCGGCGGCGGCGGCGGCGGCGGCGCGTACTTTGCCGGAAAGTATCCCACGCAGCTGCAGCCCCCGCAACAAGCTATCCGGCCGTCTGGCGTGTTACTCGGTCCCAACAACAACAACAACAACAACAACACATCAACAACAACAACAAGATCCAACTGCCCTGTCCGCACTGTCATCTGACGTTCGCGCACTTCGAAGACTACCAACAACACGTGATCGGCCACTTTCTGACGGCCGCAGCCGAGTACTCGTGCCGCGAGTGTTCCACTCCGTTCGCCACGTCCGAACACGTCCAGAAACATTTGATGGAAGTGCACGCGGAAAACTTTTACCGGTGCACGGTGTGCAAGGACGTGTTCCCGACCAAATCGGCTTTGAAGGCGCACTTCGGTACGAACCACGGCAGCGAACACCGGATGTTCCGGTGCAACAACTGCACGGGTGCGTCCAGACCTCTGTTCCAAACTGAAATCGAATTCATCGATCATCTGAGGAACACTCATTATTCCGCGAGATCGCCGCCGCCGGCACCAATGAATCTAGTAAGTATAGTTGCATTATGTTCACTCGTATACACTTGTAAGTTTATTCGTACGAAATTTTTACATTTTTATCAAATAAAGAAATCCGTTATTATTATTATTATTATTATTATTATTATTATTATTATTATTATTATTATTATTATTATTATTGATTCTGAGCGATACGAGAAACCTATTGGTTTTACAACGATGTTTATTTATTTATTCTGTGTGGGACTTTATTTGAAACGTTTTTCTATTTCCTCAGTAATTTCCTTATGCGCATAATTCAATTTTACACGAAAATTGTAAGAAAAACTATTTTTTCAATCGTTTTTGAACGTTTTTGAACTACAAAAGAATCTTGAAATTTTCCGAATATGTAACATTCCACTATATATATATATGTAAAAAAATTTTTTTTAAATGTCCCACTAATTTTGGGTTTTTTATAGTAATTACACTAGATGTTGAGCTATTTAAGTGATAAAAGAAATAATTTTTGGGTTTTAAGGGCTGACAATTTTATACTACATAGGTTCTATTTTATTTCAACTATATTAAAAAAATCTTGAAATTTCTGAGTCACAACTTTTTTTTATTACCACTTTATTTTCCGACAAAGTATATTATATCGAATCTCCACTCAGAATCGTCGTTTTATTGAATGTAATGATTTATCGCATTAATTTTTAATTTTTAGTTATGACAAAACTCTAAAACATTATCTAAATAAATCACTTAAACAACATCCACAACATTCTCTTTACACTTTTTTTTAAAATTTATGTCGTTTATTTTGTTTATTTTTTACGTTTTAAACTCATTTTATATTATTTTATTTTATTTAATTGCATAAAACGCGCCCAGTGTGTAAGTGTATGTGTGTTTTTTTTTATATGTTTGTCGTATTTTAATAATATTTTGTTTTAGATGTTAAGATGTCTAGTATGCCACGCCACGTTTAACACACAATCCGATATGGAACAACATTTAGCTAGTCATTCCAAACAATTTCAATGCCAATTTTGTTCGGAAGCGTTTCATATCGAGTTCTTGTTGGACAGACACATACAAACGCATCACAGTTCTACAGTAAGTTTACGCATTATTAAATAAATTAAAATCACAACATTTCATTGAGATCTAAACGGCTAAAATTTTTCTTATATGAATATACGAGAATCTATAATTATTTTTAAATATAAAATGTTTGCTCCAATGACTATTAATCATTATTAGGTAATCGTTATTCTTGCATTTATTTTATTTTTTTCAAAAATCTATATTTAAAGAAAGATAATAACACACAATTCATCGGCTTTTATTTAGTACTTTATTTCTATTCCATGAATCCTCCACGTGTTTATCATTTTAAATCTCATATAGTTTAAAACAGTGTGTCCAGAGTTCGGTGCGGCTAATGCCGTAAATGAAAAATGTGTTAACATTTTGTCTTTTTTCAATAAAACATATTCAAAATGCACTCCTACTGATTAAATAATGAAAACGCTTTAGTAATTTTTTTAATTCTTTCTTCCGAAATATATCGAAAATCCATATCCTTTTAGTGCCAATTAGAGTTTTGGAAACATCTAAAAGTCCACATGGGCAAAATCTAGGGGGAATACTTGGAGTGGCCATAAGAACTGAAGTGCCATTTTTATCCAAAATCTCACTATTTATCTTTGCTTTATGGGCCGGTGATTTGTCGTGATGGAACGTCCATTATCCCTGTTCTCGGTATTCCGGTTGAACTCGTGGGATTCCATCATGCAAACGTTTCACAACGTTTAAGTAAGGACTATTTAGAGTCTGTTCTTTTGGAACGTACTCCTTGTGGATAAGATTTCGCTGGTTTCCTTGGTCATTTTGCCAAGTTTAAAATAAAAACTTCTTGTTTAGCTCTATCCTCCACCTTCATTTTTTGACGTAGGTCAATTATATATTAATAATGTCAAAACCAAAACTCTAAATCCAAATTGCTAACAATCCAGCAATACTAAAGATATAAAAATTTTAATGGGATCTTTCAATACATCCAGCTTCTAACTGTTACACTTGTACACAATACGGCGTGTATAGGTTCATAAAATGAATCAGTTGCACCGGACTCTAAACACACTGCGTGCATATTGAGCATAAGAAAACATTGTGATTGAAATCGGCTACAGTAAAAAACGGTCAAAAATTCACTACTTACACGAACCCTTAACAAATCGAATGAGTAATAAGTATGTACTTTCAATTCAATAATTATTGCAGATTTTAAGTCATCTCAATCGGAACCATAAGGATAACGCAATAATTAATGCTATGTGCACTTCGCCCTTGTACACGTCCAGATCGGCGGACGGTAACGGTAAACATCCGATGGAAAACGGCACGAACGCGTGTGACATATGCGAAAAAAATGATTTTCGAAACGAACTGGACTTAATGGCCCATAAAAAAACGATGCATCAGGTGAAACCAACAAATCTCTCAACAAAAGTGAGTGTGTATATATATATATATATATATATTGTTAATTTTACGTTCAATTATTGGTAGATACTATATAATTGTAAATAATATTTTATGTTATTACCATGTGCAGGTTAGTTTGCATTGCGCGTATTGTAATGAAAATTGCAAATCGAGAACCGAATTGGAAAATCACATGAAGACCCATTCGCAACACGGTTCTAACGTCGGAAAACACAAGTGTAACATTTGTGACGAAATCTATCAGTCTGCAATCAGCTTGGCCGAACATAAACTCACTCACTGTAAGGTGTGTGTACTTGACAATAACAATAAAAGAGCGTGTTAGGCGCCCGTTTAGCCATACACACATAACCTTATGCAATATAATATACCCGGGTCACTCAGCGTAGAATTCGATTGATTAATAATATAATACGAAATTCTGATGTTAATTATAAAATTATTAAAAAATTTAGACGAATAGAAATTTTAAAACAAGATATATGTATAAATAACATATCTCTAATATATAATTAAACAAGCCAACCCGAATTCAAATTTTGCGAAACACGTTTTAGAAAATAAACGTACTATTACTTTTAATATGGATAATGGACTTTTATGAAGTTTTTGTAATATACAACATACATAAATATATTTATATAAATTCAGTTTTGGAAAGAACTGCATATAATTAAATATACAAACAGATTTTAAAATTATATTTTATATCAATACATACATATACAGGTTAGGTATATAATAATATTAATAAAACTTCATATTTGTTTTTTTAACATTTTAATTTACTGTGTACACAATTTCCTTGCTTTGTTTTATTTATTTATTCAAAACTCTATGGTCTTTTTATGGTAATTTATTTAGAATTTTCTCTATTTATTCCGTTGTTGCATTTTTCTTTTTCGCTTAATACCCGATGATGACTTTTTATCGAAACCGGTAGTAAGTAACTACGAGTACAACAACTCATACATATTTCTTTACTTTTATTATACTTTTTGTCTTAAACTGTATGTTCACACACACACGTGTTGTGTTTTACATGTGTTTTTTTACTTAAACCCCCCAATGATAATTTATTAAAATATTATTGTTTAAAACACGTTTTACTGCGGTGCGGTGTAAAGTCTGTAGCACAATATACGCCAACGTACAAAATGAAATTAATTAAAACGCGACGTCGCGACCGAGACCGAGGAACTATCCGTGTTATAATAAAAATCCCGTCTGTAGGTGGCGACGAGTACCGTGTGCAGCCATTGCAAAATGATCATCGACAACGAAGATCAGTTCTACAAACACCTGCAGAAGCACTGCGGCCCGGTACAGAACGCGAACGGCGGTCAAGTGGCGTTTCCCACATCGTGCATCATATGCAGACAAACGCTGGTGTCGGACATCGAAGTGAAAGTGCACGTGCACTATCACCTCTCGCGGCTCAAAGAACCGCCGGTCGTGTGCGGCAACTGCAACAGGTACAAATCGTCGCCGTCCTCGCCGTGCGCCGGCTGCAACCCGTCCCGGAGGAACGCCGCCGCTTCGGAACGGTGTCCGGACTGCTGTGGCACGACGACGTTCGACACGTTCGGCTCGCTGCAACACCATCTGACCACCGTCCACAGAAAACCGTTTCACTGTTTCAAGTGCAAGGTAATAACCTAGTAGTAATGTATTACGGGATCGAAGGAACGATTGTTAGGGAAATGTAGTCGTTGGCCTAAAACAAAAAAAAAAGGAAAAAATCCTCAGTGAAACGACGTTGTTAAAAAAATGAATTTATTCCCTACTGTCTGCTTTACTTAAAATAGTGGTAGACACAATAAATTAGTGAAAATTAAGCGATAAAGTCATTACTGTATTAATCATGTTCAGTATTTTTTACAAGTGATATGTGTTGTGGCGTTTTAAATAAGTACACATATATTATTCGCACGACCGCGGTTTTTGCAATTTACATCTTTTAAACCCCCTGATGATGGTAATTTCAGTGATGAATTCAGATCAGTTATGATCAATAATTATATTATTATTTAATCGTACATAAACAATCATCGATATACATATATATTCGGAGGAGTTTAATAATTTTTTTAAATTTTGTGTTTATAAATTAACGCGATAACTTATAAGTAAATTAATAACACCAATTAGTTATGAAATTTAACACAATTATAGTAACTTAGTACTCGTATAATCAAATGTACTTGATTCTTTGAATAAAGCAGGGTTCAAGCACTAAATATAGCAATGTTGTTATTTTAAATACCTACGCTGCTACTAGTTGCTACTCATATATATTTTTTTAATTACTTTTTACATTTAAGTATTAAGTTATTATTTTTATGTAAGTGCTATTTGATATGAAATTGAACTTTAAAATGTATTCGGAACACTTTAAAAAAAAGTATTTAAAATTAAATACTTTCGAAAAAAAACTATTTAAAAAGTATTCGGGATACAGTATTCCGAATACTGTATTCGTAATACTAACCAACCCCAAGCCGGCGTACACGCAACGTGTGTAATAACAACACATTTTGTTTTCCGCCCTTGCAGATCGGTTTCGAGTCACAACAAGAAGCCACGCTCCATCTCGGCA
This sequence comes from Slavum lentiscoides, assembly GCA_032441835.1. Taxonomy (NCBI): domain Eukaryota; kingdom Metazoa; phylum Arthropoda; class Insecta; order Hemiptera; family Aphididae; genus Slavum; species Slavum lentiscoides. The sequence goes on along the minus strand of CM063712.1, from coordinate 11,070,690 downwards.
CACACCTGGCCACGTTGAACGGTTCCGTGGACGGTATCGAGTGCGGCCTATGCCCGTGCGTGCTGCCCACGGCCAACGGTCTGCAGACGCACTTGATCGAGCACACGTTCGCCGGCTGCAAAGCGTTCACGTGCTACCTGTGCTCGGCGATATTCACCGCGCCAACGGGACTCCAGGCGCACATGACCGTCGACCATTCGGCCGAGACGCCGCCGTACGATTGTCCCAGGCCCAGCTGCTCGGCCAAGTTTTTCTTCACCGCCGAACTCGACCGGCACACGCTGGAACACCAGGGTCAGGACGTGCTCGCCAACGTGAGTGTATATACATACGCGTTTTGTATTCACCCCGAAGATGGAGAATTCTGTTTCCACGTATACCGCCGAACGATTTTAAAATACATTTCATACGAATCGTATCTAAAACAATATTGTTCGAATTATTTGAGTCCTCAAACGGGATCCTACGTCACACAGTGTGTGTACTTACAACTGCTGCGCGTTGTGACCATTATTTAATAAGTAATGGTACGTTCGCCGAAAATTCTTGTGCAAAAACAAAAAAAAAAAACAACATTTTCTCGTATATTTTACTGCAGTTCGGTTTGAAATCGACATTGAAATATTATCGATTAAAACGCGCACTTTTTATTGAACGCAAACATTTTAAACAACGATTCCAAAAATGACCACTTTAGTGTACAATTGGCATTTTTAGCTTAAACTGAAGTGCATCAGAAAGAAATCCCGTACGATACAGCCCAGCTTATTCTTTGATCTTTCAATCGCTATTGATACGGCTGCGTACAGTTTCGTACGTATAACACAGCGTTCCCGACTTTTTTTGACATCACGGCACACTAATCCCAACCTGTATTTAGCCATGGAACACTCGACACCGACTAATATTTATTTTTTAATATTAAACTTTTTAGCGTATTGAATACCAAAGTAATTATTGTTTATCGGTAACTTAAAAGCGATGCGTTCATTTAGATTAGAAAAACTAATGTAAAACCGTATTTTTTTATTTATTACGAATATTAAATGTATTGATATGGATAAAAACAGTTACATGACGATTACATTATAAAAATCTAGTGAGAAATTTGGGCCCGTTTTCCTTTCATTATGATTTTCCTCCGGGGTCGAGTGGTTGACAAGCACACGTTCGTGTCGTCTATACCTGCAAGTTCTTCAGTTATAATAATTTTTATTACACTATATTTATCAAAATAATACCGAGTCAGGTGGGTGCCGATAAGAGAACGGTAAAATGTTTATTGTTAATAATCATGACATTTCTCGGCACAGCTATGGATGCCTCACGGCACACCGGTCGGAAAACTCTGTGTTATAACACGTTAAACGCGATTTTTTTTTTTATACGAAAAAGCGATATAAACTAATAAATTAATATAGACAAACCCGAAACGTTTAATTCTCCGACGCATATCGTCCGGCCTACTATAGACGAGTTTTTTTTTTATACACAAATCTCATCATAAGCATTTATTTTCAGATGAACTTCTACAAGTACCAAAACAAACTGATGTCCATGTGCGAAAAGATGTCGTTCAAGTGTACCGAGTGCTACCAGAACTTTTTCACGCAGGCCGATTTACAGTGTCACGTGTACGACCGTCACCAACAGCGTCACCAGCAGGAGCAACAGCCGAGGGACCACGCGGCGGGCTTGGAGTGCAAACAACAGCAGCACGTAAACGACGTGAAACGGGAAGAGAAAACCGCGTGCGAGACGACGGACGGCGCTGCGACGAACAACGAGGACGATCGCGACGGAGTCGAAGCCGAAAGGTCGATCGTCAAAGTGGAAGAACAAGACGAGATTAGAGTGAAAAAGGAACGGCACGACGAAAAGGTCGAGGACGACGAGGACGAGGAACTGATCGACGTGGGCGTGAACAATCATCACCGCGATGACGACCTGGTAAAGTCGGCGGACGCTCACTGACCGTACGCGTATACGTCGAGATGATCTGTTAAACTATTGTCATTGAAAATTGTTAATAATATAAAATCGCACCGAGGGGGAAATGTATAATTTTTTTTTTTAATCAGTTCGGAAGTAATTAGGAAAAAAAACCCAAGCGAAATGAAAATACGATTGCGTTTACAACGGCTGTGGTTTTCGCGATGTCACTAATGTCGGCCATCAGGTATTGACTGAGGACGCCTAGCGCAGAAAATATTTAGATTTGACTTCTTGTTACATCTTTGCATCTCTGCAATACACAGGACTTAGAAACGCGATTTTTTTTTAAAAAAACGTAATTAGAAAGGTGCGGAAAGTTCTACGAGTGTTTGGCGGGAGTAGATTTTTTTTTCACAAAAAAAAACAGCTCGTTCGATTTCAGTACGATTGTCTGGATGTCGATTTTAGTCGTTATACTGATATCGAAATTTGTCTTCCATCCCGAACGTTCGTGTGACTTTTCTTATTTCCTATGGGTTTTTTAAATCGCGTTTTTGAGTGGCACATAGTGCAGACGCAGTGTCGGAACTACGAAAACAACACAAATGATTTTCGTCTTTGTGTACGGAGTAAGAACGATGAGCCCATCTATTGAAATTTGTTATCGTCAATCGGTTGATACCGAGTTGGTGGTTGAAGAAGTAAATATACGCTTTCTCTGTATGCCAACGCGTTTGCGTGAGACGCGTTCTCTTAACCTTAAAAAAGAGTTGTAGAAAGATAATATTATATTATTTCTTTTCTCTCGCAGTCATTGCTGTACAGAGTTCAGCGGGAAGAAGAGGGTTTTTTTTACTTCATCGAAGCGATCGAGGGTGCACCTTTTTATTATAATATAATCATTGTTAATACAGTCCGTAATGCTATAAACTGTGTTTTTTTTTTTTCGTAATCAGTAAATTTATATTATTATCATTATTATTACTCGAATACGATTTTAACGGTAAATGCGAATGTAAAATATTATGTAAACGTATTTAAATGTATTTACTGTAAATCTATTATAATATTATAAGCGGTCGTAGATTTGTAATCGATGAATGATGAAAAATTGTATTACTTTGATGTGACATGAATTATTTCAAATGAGTATTTAGAAAATCCATTGATCATTATACTATTCAATAGGCGTAATTATAATTATATATACGATTGTATCGTGTTAATACGTTAGACACTAAATAAGTTAAACACATATTGCGCTGGTTTTTAGTTTATATATTATTATTATCATTTAATACCTTATAGTATTTATGTTTACGTTAAACCATTTCAAATAGTTATACTGTTACTTAATGTTTTTTTTTTCTGTACATACATTATTATATGTATAGTAGTTACTCGAAAGAAAACGATAATGTTTCATGTCTATTAAGGGTTATGGCTATTTCTTATGGTTAACAATATTTTTGTTTTTATTTTATTTTTACTTTAATTTTAATTGTGATACTATTTTATCAAAAAGGTTTTTATTATACATTGCGTGTTTTCGATTATTTTCTACTTAATATTATTATGCGTATTATGAAAATCGGCGGTGTGTGTGCTCGAAATTCGGGCCCAGTGAAATCTTAACCCGAACCGGTAGTAGTAGCGACGCGATTAAGATTTCGACAAACAGTCGGGTGATAAATTTATTTGGACTCTCTACCGACATTTTCCTAACGTTTTCCTCGTAAAAACATACATATTATAGTGTGCTTTTAGATTCCGAGCGAAACGAGGAAGCTGTTGGTTTTACAATTAAGTGTTTATTTTATTTTTTTCTATATACAGTTTTTCGATTAGAAGGATTGCTCCGATTTTTATTACACACGTACCCATTCTTCCGGTAACAAATTTTCCTGTGGTAGTACTTTAATGAGGTAATTTTCGATTTCCTCAATAGTTTTTAAACGCGACCCAAAAAACTGCCAACAAATTGTGTTTAAAACGGCAAAAACACGATTTCGTCAACATTCATTATTATATTTCGAAAATAATCGTCCTAGAATCTTGAAATGTGCACCGAGTATGTAACCTTGCACTTATATATTATGCTAAGATCATTTTCAAAAACTTGCTTCTAATTTTAGGCTACTAATAGCAGTTATTAGGTGTTGAGCTAGTAAAAATGCGATTTTGTACCGAAATTCGTTATTGTACATAAATAATGAATAATATTATACCGAAACAACGCTCAGATTCGTTTTATTGAACGCAATGATTTACAATTGCTTAAAAATGTACAGTAAGAACAAAACTTTAAAATTTCAAGTATTTTTTCTAGTTCCGCTAAAAAAAAAAAAATAATAATAACACGTTAGTATTGTTATTGAAAAACACGTTGTTTAATTATATACGCTATATAGTAATCACTAATGTGTATAAATTCAAAAAAAAAAAAAACATACCGGCGTGTTATAATAAAATACTTTCCCGTTGCTACTGTGCGTATGCCAACAAATCTGCGTGAAAGTAACGGAATTGCCTATACGAAGCTCCGTGCTTTCGTCGACTGAGCAAGCAGCAGCAGAAATTTTCTAGTTATTCACTCTTAAACAAAAACACACAGTCTTCGAATCGTCTCATAACATTTAGTGATTATAATGTATTCGAAAAAAAAAAAAAGAAAAATTACTAAATGCGTATTTTTTCTTTAGTATTTTATGTACATTTTAAAATACGACATAATAAACAACATACTAACTACCAGCGGTCAAAGTGGTTTGAAGAAGTGGGGGATAGAAGCAGTGTCGTCGTTTCAAGTTTTTAAAGAAGGGGAAGTTGTGAACGGTTTGTATTGTTGAAAAATAGGCAAAAAAAAACCTTTTTTTAACAAAAGTCTCTAACGCCGGCCCATTGTCAACAACGATGGCGAATTCCAACCCGGTCCCCCTCAAATAACGTCACTAGATTGAAGTAATCCAGTTATTTTCTAAATTTTTGGTTTTCATATAGAAATATGAAATGTGTGCTTTTTTACTTGTACAGTGTACAAAATATAAACATCCATTTTTTAAATTTTAGATTCAAATATTTATTTTTTTGCTAAAAAAATAACATTTATATATTTTATGTGATTGTAATTAAATGACGTTTAAAATTAACGTTAAAATTTTATACAAAAAAAAAAATAGTACTTCTAAAGAAAAAAAATGATTCAAAGATATTTTTCTAAAAAAAAAATTATGCAACACGTCAACAACTATCTACGAGTATTACAAAAGAATTGACTTTAAAATTACCAAGAGGGATGAATAATTTTAAACAAAAAAAAAAGTGAGGTGTGGAATATACTAACTGAAAAAAGTGAAGCATAGCATCCCCCCATATCCCTCCCCTCCCACTTCGACCACTGCTAACTACTCTTATTTATTTATGTATATAAAATTTTTTCGGCAAAAAAAAAGTAGTAAAAATAATAACAACGAAATTAAAATAATGAATAAATAAATAAATGAAACATGTAACTGCAATACAGAAATATTACAAGTAATAACAATAATCTATAACTATAATAATTTCAAATTTTAACAGTGGTACGATTTAGAAGGGAACGATTGTAATTCCGGCTCAAATGTTTGCCAAAACCAGTGTTTTTAAAACATATCTTTCACGGGATTTAAAAACATTTTTGGTCTATTTTTAGTTATAAAATTATAACAATTTGAAGCTTGACATTTTCCAGTATCTTGTTGAACAGATGAAATCGTTATGTACTACATACATATCATAGGCGTGACTAGACTTCATCCGCAGCGGCAGCCTAGCTAATGACCGGCGCCACCTTAATACACCGAAATAAGCACCATACCCCCACCACCACACAATTTAAAGGGGGGATAGTCCCCCCAATTAAATATTTATGTAAATAAGTTTGTAATCTGTATTATCATTTTTAATTACCTAATAAATGTACAGTATTTTCAGTACCTTTAAATTTAACTTCGGAAATCTTATTTATCTACAGGATTACACCATATTATAATTAGGTAAGTAATAAACAAAATATATGATGTGTAAGTGTATAGAAAACCAAAATTCTTTAAAAGTAGATACTTAATGTGTTTCATAATAAAAAAACACTGAACAACACATAATATTTATATTTTATAATAAAAGTTATTATAAGATGCATAATATGCTAGCTAAAAGAAGACTTTCCCTTTGATATATCAAAGGACAAGTCTTCTTTTAGAAGGAAATTTTTAAAATCATCAATCACACTTTTAACATTGATATGACTTATAAACTCTTGTTCTATAAATAAAAATAATAATGCATTTAGTCTTTCTTGTTTCATAGTGCTCCTTAATTTGGTTTTTACTATTGACATTTTTGAAAAACTTCTTTCACATCCACAACTGGTCACTGGTATAACTACAAAATATGTTAGACAGTTATGAAATGTCTTGAAAGTATCAGATCTTCCTTCTACTGCCAACCAATCAAGCCACTTAAATATATAATCCGATGATGTTCCTTTGGGTGTGTTTTCTATACTTTTTAAAAGCTTAACTTCTATTAGAAGCTCTTGAGTTTGAATATTTAGAAAATCATTTAGTACGTATAAACAAGATTTTTTTTTTTTAAATAAAAGTTGTAAGTCACCGACTTTTAACTCGGTTGACCGGCGCCTTTCTAAAATTGCAGGGGCAGCCCAGGCACCCTAGGCTGCCACCGTAGTCACGCCTATGATACATATGTACGTGCTGTAGCCCAACGGAACGTTCCTCACCACTAACGAGATAAAGAGTTTGCTCGTACAAAAATAAGACACTTTGGAATTTCCTCTTTCAATATGTCTTCCAATTTAATGGCACAACGTAAAAATCTCCCGGCTCTTATTAATTCGTATAACGTCCCTTTTGATTCTTTGCTCACAACTCTATATCTCCTCCAGCATCTTTTCTACCACTTATTTTTTGTCAGACTGGTTTTGATAATATAATATTACACGTATTTTTCTATGTCTGTCGTGAGCGTTGTGACTAATTGTATACATAGTTTCAAAAAAAAAAATCGCAATGACAACAATACAAATTGAATTTTTTATGTAAACAGAGACGATAAGTTTACGTTTATGTAGTCGTAGATAAAAACTATCAAACGAATTACTATTAAGAAATAACAAAATAACTGGCCGGTGTCCTCAATATGAGTTATATCTGTGTTACAGGAAAAATACCATAGAGTAAGAATGTTAGTAACCGGAATCCGTGACGTAGCCAAGAAGGGGGCTGATGGGGCTGCAGCCCCCTCACTCGAAATAAGTAAATTATGTTTCTTAGTAGACACCCCGTCTATATATATATAAATTATTAACGCATAATGTAAATTAATTAATTATAAGCCTGGGCCCCTGCCCCATAAATCAATATCCTGGCTACGCCACTGTACTGAACGGTGCACGTGTTCTGGCAAATTGCGATATTGCCGTATTGCCTACAGACAAAGATAACAAAGGCGGGTAAAGCGTCGTCCTCCATTGACTCGATTTACTTATAAATTATATTATGGCGAATCGTGATAAATTATTTTTTCTCGATACGGACGATTTGAAGTATTTGTAGATATGTCAACCAAACCACAGCTTATATAATAGAAAATTTTAGAAAAAAAACAAACTTACCAACCCACGGACGGACTGGCAGGGCGGGTATGGGGCCGCACCCGCCCGCACTACCTAGAAATTTTGCATACTTGGGCCTCAAGCTATATTTTTTTCATTATGACCTACACAAAATAGTACGTAACACCTAATAATAAAATTACGATGTTCCAAAATATTTTCAATATTTGTTATTTATAATAACAATTATAATATTTGTACACATCGTTATAGAGACGTTTTTCGTGCCATTCTGTCAAATCCTCCATCCTCACAGCGCTATTAATCCAAATAAATAACGTACACGTTGTACAAATAAAGTAATTTTTTTTATTTTATAAACATATTTTAAGTAACAGACGAGACGTTAAAGAATTAAATTTAGAAACGTATTTAAACGATTTATAGAAAATCAACGAATTTAACATAAAATAAAAAGGATTTTTAAGAACCTCATACTTTGTTTAACAATGTTACCTAAAGGTATGACATAAGGGCAGACCGCTGTGTGCTCATATAAAAATACAAGGAATATCTTCTTCAATCGTAATGTATTTTATTGGCCACGACAATAGGTTTCTGAAGCTCGCGCGTTCAAGAATATCATTCTTTTTGAAGTCCCTTGAGTTTTAACAACAACAAGTAGTGTTTATATTATATAGTAAAGTTTATTTTTCAAAATTTTTTTTAGTTTGTCCTTTTGGCCCTTTCATTCATCTCAAGAAGAGAGAACTAAACCATCAAAACACATGAAATAATATATTATTTTGGCCGATATGAAAATAAATAATATAATCAAACGTCGTTGCACAGAAACGCGTATGTAAACTGTTGATTGTCAAAAACGGTAAAATAAACATTGCCGTAATAATATAAACATTCGCTTTCTGAACGTCGAACGAGTTAATACTTTTGTCGTTTAGAAAAAATTTTGATTTTTTTTCAAAACATTAAAGCTATACTTGTATTGACGCCATTATGGACGCAATTAGAAGAGTATTTTCTGCTTTGAATAAACGCAGAAAAAGTTTATGGAAATCAGTAAAAAAGAACCGTTTACTGTCACGCTTCAAAATTGGTCGGCGCGGTAAAACGCCGCAACCGACCAAATGTACAGTAGAGATGTCTGACGACGTGACGGATGAGATAATGGTACGACATTTAAAACGAATATTTTAACATCAATTATAATTATAATTAATTGTAACAAATATTTGTTACATACATGCGACAGAAGAGAAGTACAGAGATGCGTCGTAAAAACGCAAAGTCGCAAGAAGCGACACAAACGTTAAAAGAAGAAGTGTATGACAGAAAGATTGTTGAAAACGACGAAAAAAAGTCGTTGGATTATCCCCCGAGAAATTCATTAGAAGTAAGTACATATATTATGATATCGTTGTAGTCCAGCGCCTTAAACTTCGTGCACTACGACACAGATTTACTATAACAAAGCAAAGTGTGACGTGCGTAGTAAAAAATTTTAAATTATTATATTATTTAAAGTTCTTATTATTAACTCTTGTTATTTTGCTCGTGAATATAATTCGTATCCTACAATTTTAGGAGACAGCAGAGTCTAATGCTCCATCGAGTCCTCGGCAGCGCGTTTGCAATAATACCGAAAACTCGAAAGCGAACAAAATCCTCAAAAAGAATTATAATAATTTCGATACACGTCAAAGGGTATATAGTTTCATAATATATTATAACAACTGTAATCGTAGGCAGAGATTTATGGAAAGCGAAAGAATATTTTTTCTCCATTATCGTTTGAATACGGTATTATTAAAACGCCATTAACAATACGTCGTGTATTAGATTTTGTGCCTACAAAAAAAATGTAAAATTCGTAAATCCTGTATTGCATCTCGAATATTACACAATACAGAAAAATCGATAAAATTGTTCTTGAAAATCCCAAAAATCATTATTAAAAAGAAAAAAAATGTCTCGTATATTCCTTCTATATAATTTTTATGAAACTCGGATATTAAATACCACATAATATGTTTTGAAGGGTCGTCCGTATATTTCGGTACACTTTAATAAGCAAGGCAAACGAATCGTGCACATGGATTTGGCACATCATGAAATCAAATTGGACAAGGCCGAGAAAGCGTGGGTTCCGGCAATAGCGACGACAAAAAAGTCGAAAAATGTAGATCATAACGAAACCGAGGTATATATATTATTTCATAGAAATTAACTTTCAAAAAAAAAAAAATTGGCGTTCGAGCAAAAACCGTCGTGCTTTTTAATCCATTCATTGAAAACGTGTTATATATGTAAACAGGAATTAAACAAAACAGTCCAATCGATACTGAATAAGATAACGCCGGAAAACATTGACGTAATGATCAAGGATTTCGTGGCATTGCCTATAAATACGAATGAACGTCTGGAGAACGTCGTCGGTTTGGTTTTTGAAAAAGTAATATGATTTAATCGATATGATAATCGATTTAGATAAAACGATTTAATAGTAACAGCTGTATGTATATAGTATATATATATATATATACATTTAACAAAGACGCAGAAAAATAACTCGAACATTTTCGTTGCGGTTATATTTCACGATTGCACGTGATCAGCTAATAAATGTATTTATAGATATTTATCAAATTAAAGTTATTTAATACGCGTACAAATATTATTAACGCTTCCCTTTAATATCATTTTGTATTTTCACATGTTATTCTATATTTGATATATATAAGGCGATCGAAGAACCATGTTTCGCGTCACATTACGCAGTCCTGTGTTCGGTATTACAATCCGTACAGGTCGAAAGTAACAGGACGACGATAACTTTCAAGAAGCTGTTGGTCGACAAATGCCAGAGTTTGTTCGAATCGAACAACCAAACAAATTTAGAGAAGATATCCGAGAACATCGAATCGTGCACAGATCCCGTAATTTATTTTAATTATGATACACATATATACAATTATATATTAATCCTCACCAATTCATATATCAATCGATATTATTATGTGCGCCCGTTATGATAATATTTACAAACGTATATATTATCACATTTAATACTTAGGAAAAGAAGAAAGAACTTCAAATAGAATTTGAAGAAACCGAAAGAAGACTTCGTAGACGTTCTATCGGAAATTGCTGGTAAACTATAATACATCGTATAGAGATTCCTACACTGTTCTTAACTACAAAAAAAAAACATAAATATATGAAAATGCTTTTTCAATTTTTAATTACGATATTCCTGTTAAGTATTTATTACTTAAAAATATTTTCATATAATAAGAATTGCTTTTCCTGTAGGCAGATGGCAACTTTTCTGGCTAATTTTTGATATCCTCTTTCCATGTTCTTTAGTTTCATCGGAGAGTTGTTCAACAAAGAAGTTATTAATACGAACATAACGCAGTTTTATATCACGAATTTGATATCGAAGCGTACCGAGGAATCGTTAGAATGTTTGTGTAATCTATTGAAGGTTGCGGGAAAAAGATTAGAACAAGTACGTATTTCTAACTTTCTTATAAATCTATTATCATTCTTAAAAATCTACATAGTCCGATATTTTTTTCTACGCTGTATATTATTGTTTTTGCAGTCCTGCGATTTGAACAGTACGATTAGTACAATTATAGATTTAACGACTGTGAAAAGCATTTCTATGAGAATGCGATTCATGATGAGAGATGTTCTGGACATGAGAAATAATAAATGGACACCAAGAATTTTGGACGACAAATCTGAGGTGACGGACGAAAAAGAAAACATTAGCAATCCCGATAAACAAAATCGTTGTAAGTGTTATTAATACGCTATATATGGATATGCTGAAGAATTTCCCAGAATTGTATATATTTTCTATTATAAACAGCTGCAGACGTCGTAGAAAAAGTAACGGAGACTGACGGACGCGGACAGACGCAACAACCTACGTGCTCTAAAACAACTAAAATGAGTAAGGAAAAGACTGATGGTGCAGTAAAAGACGAAATGGACACTGGGGAGATGAACGATAAAATCCGGAGGCTATGTAGTGGCGTGATCAGGGAATACGAGCAATTGCATAATTTGGAAGTGCGTATAGGTTTAAAGTTAAATACTTATAAGTTATAAGTGTAACTATGAAGTCGTTGTCAGAATTAATTTGCTAACAGTTATTAAATTTATTCGTCGGCCTTTAAATATTAATATATCTCGATCATTAACACCGTTCATTTGTCCTGATTAACTCATTCGTATTTCCATCATTATTCCCGTAGGTCTTTTTAACTTTCTGGTACACATAATGTACCTTTAAAGTAATTACACTGTCTGATAACAGTACTTACTCGACTATAATCTAGTTTCCTCTTTGTAATTAAAATTTTTAACTACCGATTCGTATTTATCATGTACTTTTGATCCACTCTTATATTCCTTGTAACCCTGTAACCGCAAGAGTACTTCGTCGTTTTGTTGTGACTCTTTTTCTTATACAAAATACTCACAAAATAATATGTGTACGCAGGACGTAATTTATTTGCTAATCGAGGATAAAACGTCGGTTCTTCGCACGAGACATCAAGATTTCGTGACGTCAACGTTACTCGTGACTTTGGACGACAGTCCGAACACCCGAACCGAGGCGGGTAAAATGTTCGCGGAACTTTTGTCCGAAAATGTGCTGAACATGACGGATATTACTCGAGGGTAAGCTTTTTGAATGGAAAAATAACGATGACGTACACTATCACAAATTGATGAACCTCGATTAGAATATACTAAATTAGAATTTTCATCATAATTGTCCCTCATCCCTACTGTTCTATGATATATTCGTTTGATCTCAATTTTTTTATGTTGCAATTTTCATTTATAAGATATTCAGGATATATTTTACATTTTTTGTTAAAAAAACTATCCATAGTTTCTGCCAATCCCCCAGGTGTCCTGGTTTTTCTTGTAAAATTCTCCTTAGATAAATATTTAAATGATTCTACTTTTAACAATTAAACGTACCGTTGTACACGAATGTGATTCCTATGGTATCAACACCACTTACTAAATCGAATCTTTTGTATAGAATCGACGCGGTCCTAAAGGACTGGGACGATTATCTCATGGATTATCCTCACTTCTTCTCCTACGTCGCTGCAATTGTCGGTGAGTTAAAACATATATTTATTTTATTTTTGCACATAATAATTTATAAGCTAAACGTTTCAGTTTTTACATATCTTATAAAATACAATTTATATAGCTCCATTATTCACTGCAAAAACGGCTTCATTTGGTTTCTGCAATTTAAAACAAGCTTGCTCTTCCATACGCCCAAATAATTCCAGCGCGTTTTTCGCTGAAATTATGCGTACGATTCTCCGTTCCGAAAACGCGGTGAACGTCCACAATGATTCAGCACGTGTAAGTTATATTTTTATTGTTATTACAAATATTTTTCTACCGTACAATATAATGATTTTCGTAATGTTTATATAGGAATTCAGCGGTGCTTTACGAACGTATGATATGTGGAGAGGGCAAGCGAAGCACGTGCCGCTGGACGTGTTCATGCCAGACAACCAAATTAATAAGTTTTTCAAAAACGACGTAAGTGGGAAAATTAAACACAGACAGTAGTTTAAGTGTTTTTTTATTACTTTCAATATTAACGCGAATTACATGACTTATTAAATAAATGGTTTTCCGTTTTGATTTTTAGCAACTGGGTGTATTGTTATTGGCGATGTCGTTGCATAAAATTACACAACTGGTCCAGGGCAACAAGTCCCTATACAGCACCATTCATAGGTGGATTAAGGTAAGTTATGATCCAATTGTCCCTGGTCCTATACGTATTTGTCATCTCACTTCGTTATAGAAATGTTTTTGACTTTTAAAAACAATCCTTCACGAACAAATTTTTATTATATAATTAATCGAATGATTTATTTATTATACTTTAGAAAAATATAGACACGGAAACCGTGAGAGTAGCCGATTTTGTACGGTCGTTGACCGCAGCTACGGCTATTGTATGTTCGAACAGTAAGTGAATCTTGTGCAGTGGTCACATTTTATATTTTCAAATAAATTAATGTTAAAGTACGAATGATCAAATATACTTTTATCTTTGTTCATTCAATAATATAATTCAAATATTATTTTTCTGTAATTTTTTTTAAAACACATTTTTTGCGAAATTATTATAAAAAATATTGTCATATTAATCTAAATTTCCCTAATTATAGAAGGTAAACTTAACGTATGTAACTTAAACACAGATGTATAATATATATATATTTCGAGTTATCTGAAATCTCTCATTAAACCGAATTATGTGTGATAAAAATCTAACTTTTCCGTAATATTAACGAAACATTTTATTTTAATATTTAAAATTGTTGAAAATTCCTATAGATGACGATCCGAACGTGGACTTTTTTGATCGGGATCGATCAAAACTGATTAAAAATTACGTCCATTCGGAATTTGATTTCACGAAAGACGAAATACAGGAGAGAGAATTCCAGTGTATTGGAGGCAGTCGAGATATATCCGCTGCACTTCAAGAAAAACACGCATCAGGAGGTTAGTTAATTTTTTATTTTTGTTTACGTGTTTTAAACAACACGATTTCCACGGCATATACTATCAATTGATATTTTTTTAATATACTATCTTTTGATTTATAAGACACATATTGTGTGATCGGTAAACATTCGGTATATAGCATAGAGTAAGGATGAATGATCCACAATTAATCCTCTACATGTCTCTTATTCTTAATGCAGCTTTGTCAAAATTTCTATATCGTTAATTACATATTATCTTAACGAGTGGTTATGTTGTTTTATCAGATATGGAATTCTGGAATTCAAGACTGTTGTGTGAGCTGTGTCGAGTCGGCGCAATAAGCACGAGCTCCATTGACTCGCTTAATGTCGCTTAATGTCCACCCGAAATACCGGATTCTGCTACGCCCATTTCCGTGTCAGCGTCGGCGCCTGCATTTTTTTGATCCATCAGTTTGAACAGATCAATGTATTCACCGTAGCTTAGACTGGCCGAATTCGGTGCGGATTTCAGCGAGTATGTCGTACGATCCGTGGCGACGATTGCAAGTGCCATCCGAGGGAGTTTGTCGTTCGTGAAGAGACACACACATACTTTCTATTCCTAATTTTTTTTTACGTCTTTTAGTTTTTAATTTTTCAGTAGATATACTGCTGCATCACACGTTCAACTGCGACGAAGATGAAGGAAATCGAATCAGCGTATTGTATATCACATTATAACGTATAATTTTATGTTTAATCTATTTATGTTCATACAATTACTTTGAATTTAGTAGATAGTTAACAATAATTTTAAGTATTCGCGTTTGTATAGTATTAATTTCACGTCTTGTACGTTTGATGTTTATTCGTAAATAAAGAAAAGTGGATTAGGCCTACTGGGGATACCACTATAAAAAAAACGCGCCTGGTGTAATACCTCAATGATTTTGAATAACACACAGTTCAATTCTAGAACCATATTTGTTATTCAATAATATCTAAGGTGGTGTGGAAAATTACACGAGCCCGCTTTAAATTGTATATGTATATACTTATAAGTACTTAAAAATTAATTTCATTTTTGAAACAATTTCATTTTATTCGTATTAAAAACATTTAAAATATTGTATTATTGAAGTAATCTGTTTTATCTTATTTGGTTGAACTAAGTTAGATCGTAAAGATTTTTTTCCTTTTGTTATAAATTCTCGAGTTATTTATTTTATTTAAAGTTAAAAATTGTAACGTCAAGTCGCTAATTTGTGTTGCAGATAACTTTAGTTTAAGGCATTCTAAAAACTTACCCAGAGTCTCATATTCCACCTATATAATATATAAGCGGTTGCGAAATGACTGCAATAGTCTGTTTATGTATACAACGAAAGCACGTGGACATGTATCGTGGAATGTCTCACGTGTCGACGAGCGGTGCGAAAGGAACGGTGAGAGGGAGTGAGAGAGAGAGAGAGAGAGAGAGAGAGAGAGAGAGAGAGAGAGCTGGCAATAAAACGAGTCTGTTAGTACTCGAGACATTGATGTGTAAACGTCGCGTCAGCGGTAAAAATGGAACGGAATTGTGATTGGGATTTGTGAATATTGGTATTATTATTCAAAGTAATTTCGATTATAAATATTATTATTAGTTGTCATGACAACAGCTTACATATTTCCGTCCCATTTCCCGAGATATACCGCCGTAATAGATGTTTACACATCAAAAATCGTATGAAAACCCGTCCGGATAAATAATTATTACATTGTCGCGTCGCTGCAGCCACGTCATCTGATTTACATACAAATAAGTTCTTCGGTCGGGCGTCTGGTTATATTATATTATAATAATTAGTCGGGTGTTTGTGGCGGTGGCGACCGGGTGAGAGACTGTATTACAGTGTATCGAGTCCACGTCGGTCCATAAAAAAAAAAAAAATGTATAAAATGTGTACAAAAAATAGCTGAATTACCCGGCTTCGCCCGTGAGCAATTTTGAACGAAAATGTTATTATTACATTCTCGTTCAAATAATAAATAATTATTACATATTAATATTTTTTAAATGATTATTATTTAAAAATGATTTTATACACATACTACGATATAATTTTTATTTTAATATTCGTAAAAAAACTCGTGCGTGATTTTGGACGAATTCGTCGATACAGCTAATTTTTTACAATTGTGATATATCCGTCCTTATCATTTTAAAAGTTCCACTACCAATTTGTAGGGGTAATTTAGAAAATTCTCCTGCGTTTATATCTCCCGTTAATAAAACTCGCATATTTATAGTAAAATCGAAATGTTTAAATGCAATACATCCCTAGCCCAATCCCCTTCTCGGACAAAAAATGAAAAAAATGGTTGACATAGAGAAGTATTTGGAACGACTCTGTGAAAAAGAATCATAAAAAAGTTCAACAGTGTCGTAGTATACATTAATCACGTAACTGACAAGTAAAACGGGTCGCGGGTAGCTTGAAACCCGCGGCCCTCCGCACATTACGAATTTCCATTAATTAATTAATTAATCCACTTAAACGCAACAACTTTTAAAATCCTTTCTTATCGCACATCCAAAGCTTTAGAGGAACCACTATTCCAAATTTCAAATTCATACGTTTTGTAATTTTTGAGTAGTAGCGATGAATGTGTGAGTGAGTGGTATTTGAATTACATATATATTATATAGATAAGAATTAAAATTCGCGACGCGTTATAAACACTCTGTACAATATACAAATAAAATCGTAACTCCTTTCGCGTACCGTGCAGCAAGAGCTACCGGAAATATCGAGACGCCGTCTTTGTTCTATTTACTTGTAATTCGCGCAGCGTATAGTTTTGGGCACGGTTTGAAAAGAGCAGAGAGTGACAAAATCCAAAAAAAAGTATATATTTCACACTAGAAAATACATTTTCCACACGGTGGTTACAATGTCGCAGACGGTTTTTTTTTAATGTTATAGCAATGCTAACTGCACGCGAGCACAAAACGTATCCCAAGAAAATACGCGTGGATACAATATTACGAGAAGTTAATCGCCGTCATTTCTCACAATATTGTTTTTAATATTTTATTTCGAACGGGGGAGTTTTTTGATTTCAATAAAACGTTCTAAGTATCGATATTTTATTATATGATTATATATATACATTATACGATTGATACAGAAATTAAGATTAAAAGAAAAAGGCCCTGAAAGCGGCGTGATATATCGTCCGGAACGCTCGTACGTCGCACTGGCCCTCCGTCGGTCGCCGGGTATGACACTGGGCAGGCGTACCTACCAGACGCCCGGCACGACAGACAGCGTCGGTGACTCGTCGTCATCGTCGTCGTACTCGTCGTCGTCGTCGTCGTCGTCGTCGTCGACGGAATCCGTGTCGCAGTGGTTCAGGTCCAATTGGTTGGGCGGTGGGACGCTGAGGTGCCGCCGCGCATACGGGGTCGCCGCCGTGGGTAATGATGGGCGAGCCGAACCGCCGATTCGGTTCAAGTTGGACTGGAAAACGAGCGCACGGCGTCTGGCGTTCAACTCCTCCAACTTGCGCAGCAACAGTGCGCGTTCCGCGTCCACGGCCAACAACAGTCGACTGATATCGTCCGCACGTCCTACGACCGCGGTAACCTCGCGGTCGGACGCCGACGCGGGCGCACCATCGACGGTCCGCTGCGGCCCGACCGGCGTCGCGTCCGTCTCGTCCTGCAGCGCGTCCGTTTCGTCCGTTTCTTCTACTAAAGCTTGCCGTTCGTCGGCGTCCGGTTTCTTCCAGCGACCGCAACGCAATAACCGTCGCAGTACCTTCAGGAACTTACCCATTTTGCCTTTTGAACGTGTCCGGCTTATGAATATTTTTTAACCGTGTCCGGTTCGTATGGCGTCTGAACACGAACTGGATTACTCGATATCGTTCCGCGTCAACGCGTATAACGTTGTCGTTTCTAACGCGTTGTTGATTATCGCGTCGCGTCGGTTTTATTTTCTTGTTATTTTGTACGGCCAGTAAAAATATACGTATAAATAAACGCGTTTCTTTAATTTTTAACAACAAAAAATTACTTTCATACAAGCGCCGTGATTTTTTTTTTTCTTCTACAATATTCATATAGACGAATTTCAATAAATTATATCAACGCCTGCCCTGTTATTGTGGGTGCCCGCGGAAGAATCGCATTAGTCCACAACACCCGCTGAAGTTTCGAAAATTTTAATGTAAATTTTTTTATTGTGTATTTTTTTATAAATTTTTTATATTTATAAAAAAAAAACCATCGGCTTTGTAAGATACTGTAATTTCCGTGCGGCGGACGTAATATTCTGCACAAATTCATCGTTTTCATGATCAAATTTTTTTGCATCAAATTTATAATTTTGATTTTGTCGACATGTCAGCGGTCAACTCGATATTTCTCGATACTGAATGCGAAGACGTACGGATCGCGCAAAGTCAATTATTTTACCGTCACGTTAACGGTGAACGAAATAAACATTGATCATGGAGAAATACTCAACGCGCGGGTCGTGGACTGCGACTGGACCGGTCCTGCGACGGCAGTCATTATTCTGTTGACCGCTTTGATTTCCATATTGAAAATTCAGCTTCAAAGTTACTAGAACCTGTTAAGACTTTTGAATAAAAATGTACACAGTCACTGCTTAGGATCTTTGTTGGTCGCAATTTGCTCGGAACATATAATATATTTTGTATATAACTTATTAAGGACTCGTGTGTATTTGAAATCTGTCAGAAAGCTGCGATGAGTTTATATACACGGTCGATAAACGGCAAAAAAATATTTAATTTATAATATTCTTCAGGACTATACTGGCAGACACGTTACTACGATGTGTCTGTTTCTTTAGGCAAAGTGCAGGAAATCACTTCGCATTCCACATAAAATTCACATTATTAATTGTACTCGTATAATGTATATGTATGTATGAAACATATATATATATATATATATATATTATATACAAACAAGGATCAAGAGGGGTTGGATTATTTTTATTAATGGCAATTTTTGCATAATAGCATCTACTTAAATAGCAGCAAAATCGCAATTAATACAAATAATTTAAGTTGATATCATTAATTTATAGTAAAAACTTTCGCGTGTAAGTAATTATATTAAAAAAAAGATATAATATTAGTTTTTTTTTTTTAATATTGGCTAATATTAAAATATACTATATTATTAAACTAGTTTCGACCCAATGTTTAAAATATAAATAAGAGTGATCGAAAATAATTCTAAATATCCGATTAGTTTTTAATAAAAATTTATTCTATCTAATAAACGAAAAAAAATTTTTTCTATTCATTTAGTCAACTGATTTTTAAAATCAGTATTTTAACATTAAATTAATTCGATATAATTTAAGATGTCCTGTGTAAAAGGAACATGGAATTTTGAAGAAGACAACAATAATTATTGTGAAGAGGAAATTTGTGACATAAAACAAAAATTGATCAGATATGATGAAATTCTCGCCGAGAGAGATGAATTACATTGCCAGCTAAATAGTTTAAAACAATGGATAGAAAATGTGAACTTTAAAGAGAATCAAATGAAGAATGATCTTTTAAATGATTTAAATTGTCAGAACAAGAAGTTAAAAAAAGCTGAAGAATCTGAAGCTATTTTGAAAACTGAAAATAAAGGATTACTTAACCAAATCCATTGTAAGACTGAACAAACAAATATACTTAAACAGAAAGAACGTAAACTTCTTAATGAGATAGAAGAATTAAAAAAGAATCAAAAACAAATGCAAAATGAAATATGTAATATTATGGTAAGTATAATTATTAATGTGAATTGTCATGTTTCAAAACGTAAAAAAAAAATTGAAACTCGCTTATTTTTATTAAAATAGTTTTTTGTAATGTATATTAGAGCTTACCATTTATTTTATAATGAATTCGTTCAGTAATACTGAATCATTTATAATAGCCGAAAAGAAAATATTAATCTGTATATTACTTGTAACATCAGCGCCGAGAAATTATTCAATTATTTACTATTTTTGTTATTAGAAATAAATCGTACAAGAATTTAATTTTGGAAGAAATTCGCTTCAAATATTCGATTTAAAGTGTTACTGTACGAGTATACTTGATCTATATTCTATACGCTATTGAATTAAATAAGATATAAAATAGAACTATACTTTTTATACTATATTTTGTTTCCAAATTGTTCTTAAACAAACTATATTTGGAATAATAATATACGAGTACAAATAAAAAAAAGAGTATTCTAAATAGTGCAAAATGAAACATTACAAATAACAATTGCATGATCAGTTTCGATGTATATAGTTGGCTGTACGCTTTCTTGCCATTCCGTTTGTTATGAACCTGATGACGGATTGAATCTAATTAAACCCAATAGTTTAATATAATTCTTAAAATTGGTTTTATAGTTTTGTGAACTCAATTCTAAAAAAATATAATTAATTTTAATTATTTTGAAATACCAACGTCACCAATTTCCATTTCTAAGATGACTTTACTTCGTTTCAAAGGGTACTTCTGGTGACTCCGGTGTATTTAAAACGTTAAATTGGAGACGGTTTTGTAACCTTTGTGTTCCATATATACATGCTTTAAGAAAACAATGTATTTTTTTGTAAACATGTTTTAGGGTCGAATTGAGGAAAAAGATTGCACGATTGAAAAGCTGACAAAAGAATCGAAGTCAAAAGAAGAGGAATATTTTGACATAAAGAAACAACTGGACGAATGTAGAGCGGCATTGTGTCGACAAAGCGAGACGTGTAGTGATCTCGAGAAGAAATTAGAGTCTACGAATACCAAACTGACAGATGCGAAATGTCAGCTAACATCAATGGAGGAAAAATCGAGATTGGAACGGGAAACATTGTGTAATGAGTTGAAGACTTCGTGTCATAGGATGAGAACCATGCAAATCGAATACAACGAGGCCAGGCAGGCCATAGATAAAGAAAAGTCAAATGTACGTAATTTGGAAAAGATGGTGATGCATTTGAGGGAGGTTAACGAAAAGGAGCGTTGCCAAGTGAACACCCATATCCAGTATCTGAAAAATGATAACAGCGCAAAGGATGAAAATGCGTGCCAAATGAAAAATCAAATTTCTGAACTTACGCAACGAAATGAGTGCATTTCGTCGGAAAACTCCTTACTCAAAACGCAGCTTAACGGAAAGAAAAATTTGCTGGAAAAAATGAAACGAGAAAAGAAGACGTTGGAATGTGACGTACAGGAAATAAATAAAAATGTCGAAGACCTGATACAAGAGACGTGTTGTCTGCGAGTGAAAGTCCAAGAAATCGAATTGAACAACAGTTTTCGGCCTGGCAAACGTGAGATAAAATGTTTACAAAAAAAAGTTAAAGAACTCGAATCGAAAATCAACAACAACAACTGTTGTCCACCCACTAAATGCGGGTCGAATTGCTCACGGGATAAAGAATGCGAAGAATGGAAATCGAAAAATTGCTGTCCAACTAATCACAGTAATTGCCCGCCTGCTACGAAAAAGTGTAAAAATGACTGCGTAGACAAAAACCTTCGTATCCTCGGCGATCTGGAACAAGTGTATTGCAACCTAGAACAACATAAGAACAATTTAATAAGAATGATGGACAAGATTCGTCATCATCTATAAGCAACCAGAATTCACTATCCTCCAGTGAAGGCTGGAATTCGCCGTCAACCCGGGACGGACAGGATTTGTCATTCAGTGACGGACAAGTTTCGACGTCGTACGAGGATGGACAGATTTTTTCTATATCGTCCAGTGAAGAACGGGAACCACCGTCATCCCTGAGCCGGACAAGTCTCACCGTCGTACAGTGACGGCCGAGTTTCGCCGTCAACCATGGACGAACAGGACTTGCTATCTTCCTGTGACGGTTGGGTTTGGGACAACAGCGAATTCCGTCTTTTACTGGACGACGGCAAGTTCGGTCCGTCCATTATTGACGGTGAATTTCGTGAATCGTGACAGTGAATCCGTCAGCCTATGGTTGACGGTAAAATCCATCCGTCACTGGACGATGGTGAAATTTATCCGTCTGTGTATGACGGTGAAACTTATCCGTCACTCTACGACGATGAGACTTGCCCGTCTGTAGATAACGTTAAACCCCGTCCATCCCAGACGTTCATCGTCTCATCGTCTCATCGTCGTACAGTTACGGACAAATTTCGTAGTCGTCTATGGACGGATATATTTCTACATCGTAAAGGACGGGATTCGCCGTTATCCAGAGACGGAAAATTTTCACCATCGTCCAATGACGGGATGGTTTTCGCTGCGTTTTTAAGGTTTTATTTGAAAGTTACTGTTGACTCAGGTAATGATGAATATTTATAAACTAGTCAAAACTGTAACAGGAATGCTCAGTACACTAGACCGATAATTCAAAAAAATATTTTATTTAACAAATCCTTATTTATTGAACTAAAAAGTAAAAAACAATTTTTTTCCTCTATAAGCCATCTGTATGTAACCTGTAAGTTAAAGCTTCGGGCGCTTAAGTCTGGATGTTTATAAAGCTGAGCCTATTGTTCATATTAGATTGGTAGCTTTGCCGACCTCACTTACGGCCGGTGGCGTACTAACGAGGGGGGTTTTGGGGATAAAATCCCCCCGAAAATTTTTAGGAAGTATTAATTTCTTATAATATGTAATCTGACCGGTCATCCAACTTATTTATTTAAAAATAAAAACCCCCCCCAAAAAATTCAGGTCTAAGTACGCCACTGCTTACGGCTATTCTTTGACATCTCCCCTCTTTGTGCATAGGGGCGTCTACCTAATCGGCGTGCCTCTCTATATATAGTAATACAGCGTTACTCGTACAGAGACTGTATCTTCAATGTGCTTCACGTTACTAATAAGCATTTTATGTATAAGAGATTTGCTTCTAATTTTTAGAGACGTTAATATTGCTTAGAATTTGGTTAATTGTAAAATTTTTGTTTATAAATCAACTTGCTATTATTTATTTAAACCTTGTGTCCCTGACCCATAATCTTCTATCACTAATACTAATTGCATTACATTTAAACTATGTAACTTGACTTACTTTTTTTTTTAATTTGAGCGCCCGAAGCTTTTACTTAAAGTGACATACAGGTGGCTCAGAGAAAATATTATTTTCTATTTTCTAGTTCGATAAATAAAAGCTTGTTAAAAAAAATGTTTTTCCTATTTTTTAGTCGATTATAAGCTTTACTTTAGATTTTAGTATACGAAAAGTCCTACTCAAGCTTATAATTAATTGACAAATCTGAAATTTAAAAAAAATCTTGTAAATACGCGTGTACCGGCAACGACTATGCACCCGAGGTTATGTCGGGTCGCCTCTCGTGCGATGTACTTACTCGACAAATATAGATGCGGTGGAAAGTGGACGGGATAACGCGATTATACGAAATACGATTGAACGAACACAGATGGATATTGAAATGTTACATACATATATTATGGGATTATGACAAACAGATTATACTTATTGTTATGTTTAGTAAAAAAAAGGTACAATAAATAATGAAATTAAATACAATTATAAAAAAACGACTCGACCGTAGTGAAGTGAACGATTGAAGACTGTGACAATGGTTACAATGCTATGACGTGAATGGAGACAGCAACCGGCGGCGACGATGTCCAACAGCAAACTGCAATGCAAATGACGACGAATAAAAATTGGTCGACTGCGGAACGGCAAGGGCCGTTATATGTCACAAGACGACAACGGAGGCGAAACGTCGAAAACAACGTGTTCGTTGACGATGTGACCAACGACAAAAGAGGCGACTTGAATCCAAAAACGGCCGGCGGGCACTACACAATTCGTAGCGACGATCGCATCGTTGTCACACACACACGGCCAAGCATTTTGGCTGTTAAGGGGATTGAAAGAGGGCATTTTCTCTCTTTGTCTAACACACACACGAAACATAGCTATGTAGACGTTTCCTTCTTCCAACGTACCGATCGATCTAGTGATGCGATAAGAAATTTGAAAACAGATTTAAATTCGTCGTGAAGTCTACTTGAGATCGACTCTCCTACATTTATAATTTCTTTTCGTAAATCTTTAAAAAATTAATTGAACCACAATCTTAAATAAAAAAAAAGTTGCTTTAAATCAATGTTTGAATTTTTGAAGGTCTTAAGTTAAAAAAAAAAATGAAAAAAATGGGAAAGTCGTTCTATAGTAAAATTCACGAGGAATTCAAATCTTTTTTCAATATCCTTATCGCATCACTAGACGGATCGGTACGTTGGAAGTAGGAAACGTCTATTTTGGTATGTTTCGTGTGTGTACCTACTGTGTAAGACGAAGAGAGAAAATGCCCGCTTTCAATCCCCTTAACGCAGGTGCGAGACGGAATGGAGATTTCTTCTGATAATTCGATAATGAACTTGGGACGACCGACGATTCCGATATCGCGCGCGTACCGAACAAATACGTTTCGTCGTCTTTAACCGATTCTGCGTTTTTATTATTAAATATTTAAATTATAAAATTCTGGGAAACTGAAATAGATGGCGAAGAAAACTATGAAACTAACCAACTAGTTTTCATAGAAAACTATGAATGGCGTAACTAATTTCTTTTACAATCGTAATTCGCTTTAATCGGGTACTTTTTTTGTCAATGTAGCTATTGTCAATATAGTCTTCTTGACGCTGGGAACTTCTTTGGAACTTCAATTGTATATTATATATATATATATGCATATACATTCAGACTACTGTATTACTTCGTGTAAAATCATGTTTAATTCGGTTAAAAAAAAATTATTTAAAAATCTGTATTTTTTTCAAACCCTCCTCACCCAACATTCAATATCAAAATATTCCGAAAACCTCATTTTTAAGACAAAATGACAAATTCATATACGTAGAGTTTAGTCAAGACACTTGTGTACGTGTGTTCTCGGGAATCAGCCATACAGAAGATTCTAAATCTGACCCGATTTTAATATAATTATTTTAACTCTGGGAAAAACTAGAAAGTAGCCTACGTTTTTTCAATACAGTAATACAAAGTTTGGAAATACTGTGCGCACATTACACAGTACTTCATAATTTAAAATACAAATTATTATTATTAGTCTTTGATTTTTATTTATTTATTTATTTATTTGTAGAGGTTACCGTTTCTTTTATAACAATACTCTAGGAATCAAGACAAATGTTTTAAATGCAATATTCTTTTTTTCATTGTTCAATCTGTTTATTTTGGAAAGAAATAAATTATTTTTAAGGCGCGTTTAGACGGTGAATTTTTTTTTTATAATATATACGTTTTTTTTCTTCAGTCACGCGTTTTCCGTACTTTCAAATGTAATATCAATATGATTTGTGTTCTTTTCTTTTTCTTTGCCCCGTTTGTTAATTATGAAAGTTATAATAAAGCACGTTACATGAATTGTCGGCTTTAATCATTTATTCGTCCAACCAAGGCGGTTGGGACATAACACATTGATGTCACATTATTGTCGGCTGCTACCTACTACCTCCGATATACAGCAAACATGTGGTCTGTGGGTTCCCGTAAAAAACAACTAATTAAGCAGTCGTTAAGAGTAATAAAGAGCTTTCTTTAGAAATGAATAACGAGTTTAACCACAATCAGAGACGATGTTGGGTTTGGCCGTGGATGCAAAGAAGAGAAGAATTAGGAGCATCTTCAAGACTTTTTTTCAACAATTGTACGAAAAGCATCCAGAAACGTATAGAAATGTTTAAAGAATGACGGCCCCTCAATTGAACCTTTAATTATTACAAAACAAGATACTATATTTATACAGGCTATTTCGTGAAAGACAAAGTTGGAAATTACTCTAACATATTTCGCAAATAGGGATAGTTTTAGGTTATCAAATGCTTTATTTTCATCTTTTATGAATGTAGGCAACAGTGGACGGATGTTTCCAATTCTCTCTTTTTGTGTTGAAAAAATCGCACTTTGCACGTGGTCAAGAGAAGGAAAAAAAAATTTCTTTTGTAATATATTTCAGCCGTATCTGCTGGAATATTGACTACGTCTTGTTTGCCTGGTCATGGGTTCGTAACTCTGTTGGAGCTTGTAGTGATTCAGAATCCATCAGCGCTTCAGCATCTGTAATAATTGCTAAATATTAATTAATAGTGCCTGGTCTTTGTAGTCCGTACTGTTTTGTTATTTACGAATTAGGTTAGCACACGATAATGGCTATATTTCAATGGACATTGTAGAAATAATTTTACCAGTTCGGAATAAAAAGGCTTAGATATATTATTACGTATTATTTATAAGTTGTAATTTATTAGATTATTACTTTACTATCTACGTATATATATATATATATATATATATATATATATATAAAACTTTATTTTCAATATTATAATAAATAGATGAAAATATTTTAGTTAGAACAAATTTTATATTTTAGATTTTGAGCAGAGCGAGGGATCTATTGGTTTTACAAAGCTGTGTTTTTTATGTCGGTTAGAGAGGTCATTTTTCGATTTTTTTCAAAAGCGCCTAAAAATATAATTCAAAATTCCAAAACAATAATAATAATATATATTTTTTTTATGTTTGTAACCAAAAAAGTTAACAAAAAGGTGCTGCGAACTTTACGTGTAGCAATATTTTCCGGTAGAAAATAGCAACTAGTTGATACTTTAAAGAGGTTTCGATTTTCTCAATACTTTTATTAAGCTTTAGAAAAAGATACCGAAAAATTACATAAAAACGGTAAAAACGCAATTTTGTCAAAATCATTTATAGTTATTTCTTCGTAATATTAAAATTAATGATTATAGAAACCTGAAATTTTCGCCAAATATGTATCTTTGGACTGTATTTACTATATTTAAAAACTTTCTTTTAATTTTGGGCTCTTGATAGACAATATTAATATTTAGAACAAAAAAACATGAAATAGTACTGAATATTGTATGCTCTACGTGTAAATGTATGTCCAAATACAATATCTCGCGCTTTAGTTCTCGAATGTTCAACACGCGTGTCAAAAAGTTATACAGCGGAGCATAACTACCTGTGTAGATAATCGTGATGTACACATATCGCACAGGGTTAATTTTTGGTCGATACACTCAGACACTCTTATCCGGGTACGATTATCGGGACTCTGTTCAAGAACGAATCTACGGAATCCATATATTCCTCCAATTGCTCGATATTATCATGATCGTTGTAGTGAGGTACTTCTTCGTCGCCTAATATAATAATCACATAAACGTTATTACGTGTTTAGCACACTATTCGTACCATAAAAATGTATACGCGTAGTTAACGAAACATATTTTATAGTAAAACTTTCTGACTTACGTGTTGAATACAATCCAACCTCCGTATCCGTATGGGTAATTTTCGGCTGGCGAACGCGTATTTCCTTCCCACGGTGTCGACCGGCCTTTCTCCAGGAATATTCAGGCTCATCGTAGCCATACCAATTCGTAAACGAAGAGTAAAACACCGTCAAACAATTTAAATTTCCGTTTAGATAAAAGTTCTCGAACTTTATACTTTTGAAGTCTCCGCCAATTCTTACGCACTGTTCAAAAATATCGTAGTGGTATTATAACAAAACCATTATAAGTCGTATCGACGTATGTATTGTAATACGTACATCGTCCACGCTGGCGTTTTTCGGTAAACGGAGTACTACACGGGGCGCAATGGATTTCGCGATGCGTATTATTTTTTCTAGGCCACCGTTATCGCTAACGTCCCACGGCGGAGACGTGATCAACACATCGGCTTTTATTGATTCGCAATTCCATAGACTGTCAATATTCGCGGTGATGAATCTTATTTTATGATAAACACCGTACAACTCGGCGTTGTATTTGGCCAACTTGATTTTATTCGGATCTGTATCGATCCCGATCACTAAACAATAAACATATATATTATGTATTATGTCGATAAATGATCGATATGTCGATTATTATGTTGCGTATTTAAATACCTGATCTGCACACCATCGCCATTTGTATGGCGAGTCCGCCAGCACCACAAAACGGGTCTATGCCCACATCGAATGGACATTCATTAGCTATGTAATAGCTTATTGCTTCGGGACAGACGGAATAAAAGCTTTCTGTACGATACGAATCAAAAATTATTATTAATTATCAATTGACAATAAAAATAAAAATACTAGATTATCTAATAGTTTTCTTGCCTCGATCTAACAAGATCCCGTCATCAAATCTTGAGAACAGGTCGTATCTCATGTTCCAGTACTTAAATAATTTATCGGTGTTTTCTCCTTCCATCCGTCTATTTCTATTCCTAAAGTCGGAACCGATAGACTTTCGCGTTTTTTTATTATTAGTGTTACCTCTGTCCAATGAAAACTGTTGCCGGATGGGTAACTTTTGTACTTGTGGTGACGGAACGTTTAGAATCGATGACGAAACTTTACTTCTTCCATTATTATTCCTCCAGTACTTATATATAATTCATTGGTGTTTTCTCCTTCCATCCGTCTATTTCTATTTCTAAAGTCGGTACCGATTGACTTTCGCGTTTTCTTATTATAAGTGTTTCCTCTGTCCAATGCAAAATATTGCCGGGTGGGTAACTCTTGTACTCGTGATGACGGAACGTTTAGAATCGATGCCGAAACTTTACTTCCATTATTATCGTTCACCGGTTGTATATTCTCACATTTCCTAAAATATCGTTTAATAGGATGAAGTTACAAAAACTAAAATTACTATAAATAACTTACATATTTTGTGTAGACTTGTATTCCAGAGAAGTATTTTTTTCTTGAAACAATTCGAAGAACTCTCTTACCACTTCTTCAATTGACGTCACATCTTTGTCGGTCATGCATGATCTAATGTCATGCCGATTGTTGTCCTCCGCATCTATTTTTAATACGTGCTCCGTACAAGGAGCATTATTTTCTGCAGTTTTTTTAACGTTCGAAGAAGACTCTGGAGCAGTTATTTCATTTATAAGTTCTCCATTTTCATTTTTCCTAAAAACAACATACACAGAATTAATATAAATTATAATACTATAATTAATATAAATATCTATAGAGTAAATAAATATGGAATTTACGTTTTCTGAGTAGCGTTGTTATCCAACTTTTCTATATCCTTGTTACCTAAAAAAAAAAAATTGTTTTATTCTTTATGCATTATTATATAATTTATCAACACGGATATTTATATGTTAAATAAATTTCTATATCTGAAAATAACATATTAAATCTTTAAATATTTTAAGTAATGAATACATTTATCTACATTTTTTTAATTTGAAGAAAAATCGATTGAATTGATTAATTATTTGTATGATATAAATTTATAAATTCTTCTTGAAACAAATTCAAACGAATTAAACAAAAAATTTCACAAAATCGATAATATCCATTCTCTATTGCTGTCTACAAAATTTTCAATTTCAAGAAAAATAAATAATACCAAATGATTTATTATTATATTTCGGTGTATTGACTTTTTTAAGTCAAGAAAACCGGATTTTTCAAAAATTATCGAGAAATACAAAATATTGTAAATTATTAATATTTTATTATCGTATTAGTAGAAGTGATTTACTTTAATTTATAATAATAGATAAGTTTAACGTTTAGATTTATTGAGAAACTCATAATGGTTATTTACATAAATTATTTTTTATATGTATCGATACTGAAAATAGATATTTGGCAATTTCGTAAAATGGGCCGAGACAAACATACCTATTTCTTCTACACAGACGGCGTCTTCTGGTTTTCTGGAGCGGTCACGACGAATCCTGATGCGAAACACAGCTCTTAGTTTTTTAACGGCCCATCGTTTAAATCTCTTAAAAACGCCGTTCCGAACTTTAGGTACATCTGTAACGTTTACAGGTTCGTTCATTTTCGCTCGATCACTATTGTCGTTGACGTTCTGGTAACCGCGATTGGCGGATCGTTCCGAAGAAATATGAATTTCCATTTTCAACAGCGTATTAATATAATATTATTATATAATTATATAATATTATTATAATATGATATTGTTACTCTCGCAAAAATCGGACTGACTAATAATTGATCGTCAAAACAAATTTTGTGACAATTTGTTGAAATGGTTGCTATGTACGACGTCTTGTTACGTCCAGCTGTTTGTTTTTACACGTACGCAGAGTGAATTTTACTATAAGCCATTTAATATTTTTTGAGAAAACCTGAAATAATTATTTTTAAGATTATTTTCCATTTTATTTATTTTTTCTCATAATTAAAATTTTTTTTTAATTTGATTTAATTTCTTATTTTTTATAATTAGGTATATCAAAATTTTATATTTAAGTAGTGACCTATAATATATTGTAATTTATAAATTTAGTATGAATAAATATTTTTTTTTTTTTTGGAATTTACACGTATTGTGACTTAAAGAGCCAATAATAATAATATTGACGGTCATTCTTGCTGACAAAGATGAAAATAATTTAATGTATAAAATAAATAAACAAAATATAGGACCAGAAGGACGAATAATTAACAAATTAGAATGTTTAATGGTAATGAGTGTATTGTATTATATATAAAAAAAATTATTATTATTATTATTATTATTATTTACGAATATTTTATTGTATTATATATAGTAAATATCTTCTTTATTTTCCTTTACTACTTGCTGCTTCCCCTAAAGTAAAATCGTTTCTCGAGACCACACAGTCACAACAGCCTTTTACCAAGACAGTCTTCTTGAAAGTGATCCAACATTTTTGAAAAAACTATCGAAGAAAAGAGTTGACGAAATTCTTCTGTATCATGAATATGTACGTCCACACGTCACAGGCGTCGTTTCGGAATTTTTAAACAGGAAATGGCATCCAAATCGTTCTTTTTCCTCCCTAAAATCCTGGCCTAGCCTCTTATGACATATTACTGTCTCCCAGAGTGATGAAAAATCTTTAAATTTTGAAAAGATTTAGATCGAATCACGAGATCGTAAAAGCTGCAAACAGCTCATCGAAAACGGTGCGTCATTCGCGTTCAAAACATAGCAATAACGTTGGGCAATGTGTATTAAACTCGAAGGGGGTTTCTAAGGGGAAAAATAACATGTTGAATGATTAAATAAATATATACATTGTCTTGTAGGGCGTTTTTAACATTACTTTTTGAACGGCTCTCGTGTGCTAGTAAAAAAAAAATTAATGAAAAAAAAAGAAGAAAAGATTATTCAAAGAAAAATAAGCAGTTTTAAGAGTGGCCTCTTTTGAAAAATCACTGACCCAATGTTCTCCTGGCCCTAAATCCGCCAATAAAAACATAAGTTATTTTTAAGAGTTATTTAGTTAAATATATACCACACTGCTACATAAAATTACATACCATTTCTGGTATGTGTGTATATATAGAGAGAGAGTACTATCGATTTAATATTGCATTACAAAATATTGCGTTGCTAATGGAGAATAACCGCACATTAAACACGTTGTAATATAAATGAACAATGCACAATGCACATAATATCATATTATTATTATGCATGTTTATGGAGACATCCAGTTTACAATTTCGGTATTTTGTCTTCTGAATACTACACTAATGTCGTATATTATTTTTTTATAATTATTCTACACAAGACTGTACGACTCTAGAGAATATTTTGGTTTTTCTTTCGTGGATTTATTAATTATTTTGGGCATTTATGATTTTTGTATTTATTTACAAAAATTGTCGGCTTTCAAACCCGTTTTGTGTTTCTATGATAATATTAAAAACACCTTTACCTACTATAAAATCAATTACGTTTATTGTTTATTACATATTCTTTGAAACAAAGTAATATATTTTCGAAGAATAAATTAACAATTATAAGAAGTTTTAAGTGTACCGTTTCATTGCATAGCGATCAAACACGTTTTAAATTCGGCGTACACAATTTGTGGGACGGAACAAACGACGTAATGCTAAAACCGAACAATAAATACGAGCAATATGTACAAATTACAAACAGCAAATATTATACGTGTCCTGTTACCGTGTATAGTTAAATATAAAAATAAAAAACGTATTATTTTATCGTTTACATATTATGTAAATATTTCTATTTTATGTCGATTTCAAATAATTAGTATAAATTGTATAATAATTAAGAGCGATTGCAGTGTATGGAAATGGATTTTATAATTATCCATTATGTTGAACAGTAGTAGACTTTAATGGAAATACAGCGTTATGCATATTTCTTATGTTTGTAAGTATAAATATTTACTTATGTGTAAACGTATATTTCCGTGTATAGTCAGTTTTACGATTTCGTATATTTTTAAAACGTTTTTCATGCGATAGAGCTAAAACTATTCTAACTATTCTAATATTATTTCACCGGCGAAGACTCGACAAGACAGAAAAAAAAAAAAAGTTCTTTATAATAATAATAATTTACATCATAATAGCTAGTAATTTTTCGGTCGGGTGGGAGTGGTTTTCTTTTGTACGCGTCAACAGTATTCATTAGTTTAGACAATAATATTAATAGTACACGACACATTATACATTATGTTATGAGATTTCGTAACGTCGTCGTAACTACAACGGAGTTTTTCATTACATTTATAAATCTGTTCTCCTTTTTGACGATCGAATTTATGACACAGCCCGAACACGAGAAATAATCGTGTAATTTAAACACGCGCAAATGCAAATACGATCATTGGAAAGAAAACGGTTAGCAAAATGCCGTCTGAACGCTCGATCCTCGACTTTCGTCGTGGCACACTTCGTTGCAGCCGTTCGGTCCGAGATACTCTTTGAATTTGTTCTCGATAAATTTCCATGAACACAAGCCGACGTTACAGCCCGGATAATCGTACACGCCTTCGTTCAAGTAGAACATCACTTTGTTCTCGTCGTCACCCTGGTCGCACCTATACGTACACGACGACATACAACATCGTATTAGAATCAAATCACTACACGTTTTTACAACACGCGATTTTACCAGTGGCGTAATTGCGGGATGGCAAGGCGGATCCTTACGCCCCGGGGCCCCGGACTTGGACGACTGCAAAGGGGCCCTCGTAAATACGGTTTGTACGAATGGAAATTTTGAATTTTGTTTTGAAATTCGCGTCGTGCTTTTATATAGAGACTAAAGTGTAATTTAAATAGTACTTATTTATTAATTCGGTATAGAATAGAACTCAAATTTTGTACAATGATTTGATGAGTTTTGGTAGTATGAAATAGACGAGAGGCCAAAACCCAATACTGCCCCTGAACCCCGAATTTATAGTTACGCCACTGGATTTTACAGCTCATCTATAGAGTTACGTGAATCTGGCAGTATACATAGTGTTAGCACATCTTTCTAAAACAGATCATACGTGTGGACTTTTAGGACGATTGTTGAAAAAAAGTTTGTAGTGCCAAGTGCAATCGCCTCTAGTAATAATTATTACGCCTACTACTGTAAAAATGTCAACCCGATACTCACTTGTAAAATACAGCAGCTAAATTACCGGAAAACGGATCGACTTGTGACATTCTCCACTGACGACGGTACTGAACATGGTTGTTAGAATGCGTTAGAGGAATCGTGTCTTTTACCACGCCTAGAGCCAATAACGTAGTCAACAGTCCGGCAGAAGAACCAAATCGAAACACGGCCGAAGGTCTTTCAGGATCGTCTTTAGCCACAGCACTAAAATAAAATTTTAAAATCGCTATAATTTTATACTAGGCGTATAATCGCAATACGTTAATAGTTCCGATTAAAAAACTGTTACATACGTTTTCAAAAGTGTCGAAAATGAAAGTGTTTTTTTTCTTTTTATGAGATTTACAGAAAAGTACGTTTCAATGGTTCGACGTTAAATAAATGTTATTGGCAAAACCGTTTGGGTATTATTTACGTTTAAAAATTAAACTTATTTTAATATTACAATTTTTAAAGGGACATTATAATTTTATTAATTTAAACAATTAAATAAAAGTAAACTCGTGATTACCTTTTATCGATTAGATTATTTTAATTTAACAAAAAATGTTTTAAAAAAGTTCTTTTTTTTTGTTATTCTCACAATTTTACATGTGTATATGTATTGTATTTTTTTTTGTCAGAGCATATATTGAAATACAAATGTTTCGTAGAACATTTAATATTATAACGAATTTTTAATTCATTCTTAAGTGCAACTGTTTTTTAACTCTGAAAATCATTTTATTCGTTTAAAAACTTACTTTAAATATCCCATTAACTCTTGAGTGATAGGACATCCGACCTTCGTGTTTATTTCGGAACCGTATCCGTATTTATAATAATATTCCAAATCTTCTTGATATTCCAAAAGCTATACAAAGAGAGCAATGGGGGGAAAAATGAGTTAAAACCGTAAATATTAAGTTCTAGCGATTTCGATGAACGCACTTCTAGTTCTTGTCTGGTGAACAAGCCACACCACGCCGGATAAGACTCGAGTACTAAAGCTTTGTTGTACCGGCACGATTCATACATAGCGTGGATTATATCTGAAATACCGTGAAAATGCACATCAGGCTTGCGCAAAGAACGAGACTACACGATTATTACACAGTCCATATACTTACTGTCAGTTATGTTGTCTAGAAAACCAAGCCTTTTGCTTATCTGGCTCACCATGTTTGTGTACTCGGGCGATTTACGAAACATTTCCGCTTCGGAATCGTGAATTCGGTTAGTCAATTTGGGACAGGACTCCAACTGTAAGCGATGATGGTACAATCGGTTATTGAAAACAATAACGGTAAAATAAATATAGTAATTTAAAATTAATACGAAAACTATGTACCTACCCCGATAAAGCTTGAATTCATATTGACTTTCTCGATTGGTACTTTTGTTTTAAAATCTTCCCCGAACATGGTTTTGGAAAACTCTTCGGCGCTATTCATTACTTTTCGGTCTTCACTAGAATAAATCTAACGCACGACAATATTAGACGAAAATGCTAGTTTCCAATATTCATAATATTACTAATAATAATAATTTATCAATATCACGTTTATTCGAATAATTTATTTACTTTAAATGTATTTTGGTTGATCTCTTTTATTAAAACTTCACTCATTTTGTCTTTTGTTCTTTTTGCCATAAGTTGCATGTCCATCCTGCCTTGAGGCGAAATATCATCTTCCGAAGCGGGGTTAACTTCGAATTCCCAACGTTTAAGACTGTCTAGTACACTTTTACATAAAAGCCCATCTGCCAAGTATAAAAAAACACGATATCAATTATATTTTTTAAATGAAAAAAAAATAATAATGAAAACCATACTGCCGCGTTCTTCGTGATTTTGTATCACTCTATCCCTAAATTGATGCAGTTGACGGATGGCTAATGACTCGTTAGAATTTGGATAACTAGTTCCGTGTCTGATGAACATCCATACAAATGTCGGACGGCAATCTAAAATATGATTTAATAATTCTTTTTCATGAATTCATAACACGCCTATTATTGTATAATACTCGTTATGATATTTCAGAGACGAGCACACGTTTTATTCTTGGGAATTAAGACTCACAATAAGTTACATTAACCCGTATACTTTAAATTACACTATTGTCATAACTATATTGTGATATGACATAGCCAGAGACTTAATAAGAGTACGTTGCAATTACTTCCCGATTACCTATAATGGATAGATTTTTATTTCTCAACTGTGATATATCAATAATTTTATTTTTAGAGAAAGTTGAAGAAATTCGTGAACATTTACGAAAATTACAATATAAAATCATTATTATAATGTTATTCATAATGATGAATATATAATAATAAAAAAATCGAAGAGTCAACATGTTTAATTTTAGATTTCTATTAAGAACGCAATCAAATCGTATTTTACATTCTCTTAAAAAATTTGGAAATCTAGTTCTGAATAATTCAGAACTAGATTTCGTCGTTTTTAAATTTCAAATGTACAATTTCTTCGATTTTTCTCTAGTTTAATTTTGCATAATTATCATTAGATTTTCTATGATGCCACCTACAATATTATTTCAGCATGAATTATAAAATCAATTATTTCGAGTAGTTTTTTTTTGTAAATCAAACTGATTGGAATATATATTTAAAAAAATTAAAGTTTACGTTTTACTGGACGCGAGTGGTTTAATTGTAAAAAAATATTTGATAAAAAGAAAACCATTTGAAAACTAAACATTCAAATCGACCTCGCCTAAATAAAAGTAAGTACAATATAAATCGGTAAAAAAAAAAAACTATCGATCCTTGAACCGAATGATTAGAAATTCGTAAGGATATTGCACGGGCTATATATCGTAGTTTTATCGTTATACAAATATTTTAAAACCACCTAATAAGCTACTGTATTACATAGAAATATTGTAAAATCTTAACCGGACTTTTCGCATTATTTGTAAAAAAAAAAAAAAAATAATGAAATTTGTGCGTAAATCTAAATAAATTTCCAAAAGTATTGTAAGTTCTTAGCACGCAGTTATGGATGGTTAATATATCAAATAATTCTAGTTCGTGTGTGATGCTACGCGTTATCGTAACGGGGTTCTAATGTACCGCATACTCGTATAAATGTGTGATTAGTGTTTTTCGAACTTACAAGGCACCGGTTTGAACTTGGAGTTGTATATCAGCTGATATGCAGTCTTATGCGAAAAATACAGATACGGATCCGAGTCGGTCGGTTCGTAACACGATTCGCCAAAGGACGAAACGGACAGGAATGCGAGCAACAACAGCAATCCTGACGGTTGACGCTTCATTGTCAACAGGTCGGTGAACTAAAAACTGTATTTATATATTGTATGAATTACATTCGACGCGTTAAACTGATATTCCAGACGTATAATATAGTTTTACGTTTTTATCAATGGCCATTGTTTTAAGCATCCGCAGACGATGATCTGGATTATACCGAGGGCATATAGAATTACTTTACTTATAACTCATATGAGTTATAAGAAGAAATATAAATTTACATTTGTAGACATATAGTTACGCTGGGTGAAATGCGGATCGTGACTTACGGGCGATAAGATAATAATATATATATATATATATATTGGCTAAGCAGACTTGGGTAGTATTCAAAAT
Organism: Slavum lentiscoides; assembly: GCA_032441835.1. NCBI lineage: Eukaryota > Metazoa > Arthropoda > Insecta > Hemiptera > Aphididae > Slavum > Slavum lentiscoides. The sequence continues at coordinate 11,033,453 of CM063712.1, read as the reverse complement.
AATTTTTGAAGCTCAATGCTATTTTAAAAATAATAAAGTACAGATATTTTATGTACTACTGTATTTTATTTTTTTGTCATCTTTATTGAATGATACAATGATATTTTTTTTCAATTTTGTAGCAACGATAAAGAGATTACATTATAATCTTGTATTAAATGTATGCCTGTGTGCTGTATTATATATCTATAAAATAGGTACGTTAAGAAAATTAATATTTTAAGTTATAAAAATATAGAAACGTCAAACGTTTCAGAATTTATTGAAGTGGATTTCCATGCGTGCAATAGTTAAAATTTCTTTAGAAACTACAGACATTATCGCATATATGTTTTTAAATTATTATATTTTTATTAATATTATTCTATAATAATACATATTGTATTTAATTATTACATTAATAAATATATTTGTAAATAGTATAGAAAAAAATGCATTAATAGTAAGTCATTGAGAGTTTAAAAAAAACTTCTATATTTCTTTTTTACAAAAAAAACTCACTTTGTACACACTTATTTTTGTATACGTAAAAAGTCATTATTTCAGAAGAAAATATAAGTAAAAACAATAGGTAGGTATACAAAAATATTTATCAATATTCTTACTACATTTGGTGTTTGAACCTAGTGTTATTCAAATAATCATACACACACACACACACACACACACACACATATATAAAACATATATACTAACTGTCCCGACATAAGTTGTTCTGTCCAAATTTCAATAATTTTTTTTTTTTTTATCGTTTTGTGAATTTATGAAAACTGTTGGACAATTTTAATTACAATGAATCTCAATGTGTTAATACATTCAAAATGCTTTAGACAATTTTTTTCCAAGTCTATATAGCTAATAAGCGCGACAATGTGTAAACGTAATGCGAAGTAGTCGTATCCCTTATCGGATAAAAACGGAATAAAAAATTTGTTCGTGAAATAAGTGGAACGGTATAAAATGAAGTATACTGTGTCACAATAGGATACGTCACTGCACAGCACACACCCGTTTAATATTATTATACGCGTGTCTATGTATGCAAGTCAGAAACTAGTAGTAATTGGCAAACGCGTATCTGCAATGACAATCAAAAGCGATTGTTAATTATTTTTGCTACTTCTATGATGTTTTGTGTGAACGGATAAAGGTCATCGGAAATATACAATAACAATTTTTTGTTTTTTTTTTTTTTAGTTTCGAAACGAACACTAGTGTGAAAATCCGAATACTGCGGTTATTTTGTTTATATTTTATTAGGTCAGTTTGACATAGTATTAAGTAATTATTATTATTATTATTATTATTATTATTATTATTATTATTATTATTATTATTATTATTATTATTATTATTATTATTATTATTATTATTATTATTATTATTATTATTAATTATTATTATTATTAATTAATTAATATTATTTTATTTTATTATGTACAGGGCTGTGAATTTCATGCACTAAAAAAGTCTTAAATATGCATGCATTTATGCACTAAAAACAAGTGAAATATGCTTTAAAATATGCACTATAAAATTTCAAAATATGCAATTTGAAAAAAAATTATACCCACATATTATGCTGGATGAAAAAATGTTTTATTTAAGTAAATAAAAAAAGAAATAAAAGCAAAAAATAGAAGAGAAAAAAGCAATAACATTGACCGAAAAAATGTAAATATTACGAAAAAAAAGCATTTACACGAAAAAATCAAACAAATAGATTCTACGGTATTGAAACAACAAACAATTAAAAGTTTTTTTTTTTTTACAAACTTTCTATTGTTCTACCTTCCGATTTCGGGTCAATTAATGTAATAATATAACCAATGCCGGCCGAATAAACTGCAGTATTTGACCAAAACGCGAACGATTGCAATAGTCGAATAGGAATCTTTGTGGTCGGTACAAAAACGTCTTACATCCAACAATAACGACGAATTTCGAAATGATTATGCGCGTTTGGTTTATACATATGACAACCAACAAATGAATACGAATTTTTCATTTTTATAATAATTTTTTTTTATGAATAACATTTTGCAAATAATGGAAACACGAGCGCAGAACATTTTAAATATTTTACATAAGTTCTGTACTCGGGTTTACGCATAGGGAAATCAGTGCGATACAATAATGTAAAGAACGTAAATAGTTTTCATAATGTTAACGAAAAAAAAAAAAAATCCTTTTGAATATGAAAAACTAAATATTAAACGTATAATAATAAATTTGTATGTTGAAAAAATGTAAATATACAATCAAGCCACCATAATGTAAAATAATGTTAACAACAACATAATACTCTTCGGCATTATAAGAAAACCAACGAATATATGGGTCGTTGTATAAAATTTGTTTATTTATTACCGGTTTCGACTGAAAGCCATCATTAGGTATTAAACCAAGTAAAAAAATACAACAACAGTATAAAAAAATAAACAAAACTACGCAGAGAATATTACGAATATTACAATACAAATAAAAAAACGGCCATGAAATCGTGTACATAGTGAATTGAATATTAGAGAAAAAAAACAACTATTACATGTTGTTAACATTATTTTATATGAATGTCGATATTTTTAAATTTATTATGTTTAATTTCTTTATATTTATATACTAAAAAAATAATATTTTATATTCGCATAATTATTATATTCAAGAGTAAACAGTGTTGAATTCGGGTACACATCAAGGGGGGGGGGCAGTAGCTCCCCTAAAATTTTGTTTGCCCCCTCTGTTAAATGTGCTTAAATAAATAATTAATTAAATATATATATATAAGTATAAATATAGTAGATTTGATGAATTTGTATTATATCAATTCCGCCTCTCATAGTGCCCCCCCCATAGAAAAAACGTCTGAATTCAACACTACGAGTAAATATCAATTTCACGCCTACAATTAACTTTGAACATAATATATTTATTTTCGCGTTAGCCATAACCACCGAATTGTAATTAATTTTCGAAGAAAATGCCCCGAAACATTGTTGTCATTGTATCAATAGTATAAACGTCCGACGAGTGGATTCGTACTGCGCGTGATTCATTAAATCCAACGATTTGCCTTAGCGACATAAAATACGAGTTAAGTTCAGTCAGCATTTTCTTCGCGAAAAGAAAAAAAAACAAATAAAATAATCGATTTAAAAAAAAAAAGATACACGAGTGAAATATTTTACCTTAAAATCGTCAGCAGTTTTTTTAAAAATCGTAAAGTATATTATGCAGCAGCAAAGTCGTATGCAAACATATAATCACGAGAGAATATAAAATTTAAAAAAAAAAAAACTACAAATTAAGTTCAGTACACGTCGTCGTCGTCCATTGTGAGCTGAATGCATACAAAACCAGACTGGTTCTGCGGTGTATAGGTACGTCTTTTCTCGTGGTCCGAGCTCCCCTCCCACAAACCCAAACGATTGTGGACACGAGTTCACTGCACTTATATTTATAATATTACACGCAGCTGGTCGCGTGTAACTAACGCGTACCTACGACTACAGCTATAGCCGAGTACGGCCTATAGATATAGGTAAGTGACTATTATTACTAGAAGGACTCCCATAAACGTGTGTTCTGTCCGTACGCGGATTTCTGTTACGTCTAACGCTAGAATGATTTTTAAAAAAAACACACACACACACACTGTATAGACTGCGACGTTTATAATTATTATTGTGTTTACAGCTATACGCGTGGTATACTGCGAGTGAACGACGCGTAGAACGATCAGTGGTTCACAAAAGGTGACCGCGCAGTTCTTTTTTTTCTTCTCTCATTTTCTACGATTTTTCGTGATTCGAAAAGACTTAAAAACTGAAGAATTTTATTCGATATTATACGTTTTAAGCAACAGTATCATTCCGAAGTGCGACAACTGCAAGTGAAAGAAGCGCGAGCAAATAAGTCACATTTATTACGCGGGCTAATAATTTAAATTTCTATAATAAATTAGTCTGGTCCGAGGCTGAGTAGTCGGATAGGGATCGCTGGTGCATATATAATAATTTAAGGTGGTTCGGTCCGGGGTCCGGGATCCGGGATGACTGGAGCTCCATCAGCCATCCACGTAGACGCCCCTGAGTCTTAACCACACTAACCTATTGCTATTATTTTTCAATTTTACACCGTAGCAAGTTACATATATTTGAAATAATGACTGCTTAAACGTAATAAAATAAATAAATATACGTCTTATTAATAACAACACTATATTATAATATTCCCATTCTACGTCTTATTTTTAATATATTTATGCATGTTTATATAAAATATATAATACAATTATTTACAACTGTATCGAGTGGAATTCATATTACTTTTTAAAACTTTGTGGAAACCTTTTTATTTTTTTTTTCTACCGTCAAACTACCCACCGCCCAAACTAGTTTGTAAATCAATAATTCAAAGAAAAAAGAAAAGGAAATAGGTACCGAAAACGTAAATAGAATTAAATATGCATGATTTGTTCCGTGTATACGTACATAAGTATGTAGGTACAGTGTATAGTATATATATATACCTATAATATATATATATATATTATGATAACGTTCAAATTTAACATACGTGCCGATATTTTTTATACGAAAGCCGTGTTTGTGAAAAACGTAAGTATTACCTATAATATATTAAAATTGATTGAACACGCCATGTTATATTCAAGATAAACTACATGACCAAAGAACAAATATTAAATACCTAATTTAAGAATTAAACTCATCATTATGCTATTTATGTTTAAATCATAAACGTACTTTTACTTGTACATATCTATATTTTTGTGTATACGCATAAATCATTAATCGGTAAATTCCGTCGATATACAATAGTGAATAGTGTGTACATTTTTCTTTTTTCTTTAAAATTTCAGAAACACCATATTCATTTCTTTTTACCTCGTGATCAAGATTAATCGAAACAAAAATAATACACAATATTATTATTATTATTATTATTATTATTATTATTATTATTATTATTATTATTATTATTATTATTATTATTATTATTACTCGTATGTCAATAATAAAATAAGTCAGGAACCTGACCACCAAATAATTCGAAGTTGGAATGTTCAAATTAACTTTTAAGTGAATTCACTTTATTTATTATGTATGAAAGACTAACCTTCGCCTATACTTTGTTCTATAAATATTAAATTAGTATTATCAGTAGATACGTCGTGTTTTTGTTATTTTATTTGCTGTTTAGTATTAAAAATGTTTCTCAATCGGTCACTTTTTTTCGTTTTGTTTGCATTGGCAGTGCGTGAGAATAGGGCAAAACGGTCGTGTGATGAATCTTCACTGAATAAAAATGGCAAGTTTTCTAAAGCAGACATTAGAGATTTGATATCGACCGAAAATCAAGCACAGATTAAAATGTGTCTGACTGTACTTGGAAAGAATCCATTAGAAACGAGATTAGCTGAGCTGTTGTGGAGGGATTTAGTGAAAGTGAGGGAAAAAAATTACCGCGACAATAAACCTTTTTTGTAAGGTTTAATAACTGTCGCGTATACTAATAATAATTTTAATTATTTAGGTTTATAGAACGGCCGACGATATCCCGGAGGATGAGTTGCAGTCGTTGGGGTGGATAGCGGCGGGAATACCTCCACGAGATTTCACGAATTTGTCTTTGACAGATATCGAAACAATCACAGCGTTTGGAAAATGGAGAAATTTTTCTAAAGAACAGGTCTGTCGCATGAATACTAATTACATGAACACACTTCTCGTAAACCGACATTTGAAGCGTTTAAATGTGTTAATATTATTGAAATTCGAATGACTGCAATAAATACGAGGAAAACGCTGTATGTACGTATGTACGCTATACACAATAACGACCAAATATTTCGCATTATCTAAATTATAATACATTGTTAATTGATTCAAAACTATATCGCAGTACTCAGAAACACAATGTCTATCCTTGAAAACGTAATTTGCTTGAGTTCATAATTTAGAAAAACTATTCTTAGGTATTATTATTATTATTATTATTATTATTATTATTATTATTATTATTATTATTATTATTATTATTATTATTATTATTATTATTATTATTATTTTACTTTTTTTTAATTACTACTATTTATGTAACAAGTTATAACTACAGCAACAGCACTATAACACAAGAACAAAAACCACTTATGTAGAGTGACTAATACGCAGTACAATATTTGTGAAATATTAACAAAAAGTACAAAATACAGTTGGAAGACTTTTTCCATAAAAATGTGTTCCCGTATAAATTTATTCCGAACATATACGATATTGCGAATAAAAATGAAATTTCCAATATGAAAAAAAAAACGCCCCGTTTATTTATTTGACTATTTTAAAACATTTAATTCCGAATTCGACTTTATAATCTAGCTCCATATAACACTGAATTCTGAGTGTAAGGAAAAATGTATATTTTCAAGGTGTGTATTAATTTATTTTTATTTCGTAGTATTTGCGCAGAACAATAAATGTAAAAATTGGTAATATTTTCTTATTCCTATTTTAAAACCACAAAAACAGTTGCGTAATAACATTTTCTATTTTTTTTAAAAACACACAATTAACAAATAGTCTCTGAATATATGGATATTTTTTTGTTCAAAAATACACGTCTTCATGAATTCTGGTTAACAGTAATGTGATTTTTTTTTCGACAATATAATTTTAAAATATTTTCTCAAATATAAAAGTTATAATGTTGCGTCGATATGTTTAATCGCGCGTTTAAATTGCACAAAACCAACCGCCTAACTAATTATTCTACGCTTCACGATATTAAATCGAATATAAATTACCACGAACATATTATTTAAATATATTATGTTTTCAAAATAAGATGAAAATAATAGGTAACATTTTTTGTGACCTCGCGTAGACTATTGTACTGTTTAACCACTACGAGGAAAAATAGACTTATATATATATATATATATATATATATATATATATATATATATACTACAATTTAAATAACAAATAAATGCATTAATTATATTATCTTAAATCATTTGATTAATTTTTATTTTATTGTGTGAATCATTCAAGCTCGAGTCCTTAAAACAAGCGATCGAATACCAGTGGAGTTACAAAGGGCCTTCCGATTTAAGCGGTTACGATTTAGCCGCTTTAGGTCAAGTCTTATGTGCGTTTAATACATCACAGATAGCGGCCATCAAACCATTAGCATACAAGTAAATAGTGTTTTTTCGAGTATTCGCATACCAGCCGTTATACATAATCTCACACGTAATACTAATATTTGTATTGCCCAATGCCAAAAATCTAGGAAGGGAGGGAGAAACGGGGAACTTACCCTGACCGCATCTTAACTGAAGTGCGAAGAAGAATTTCCAGATATGTAATTTATACATTTTAATATTTTTACGAAAACTGTGAAAGATTTTTCGGTAAATTAAAAACAACTAATGAAAAATCGTCAACAAATTATTATTATTATAAACTTTAAACAAAATAATTAATGACCAACCGTCAATTATGTCAGTAAAAAATAACAACCACTGAAGATAAGACTATAAAAATAAATCAATAATTTCGCTAGAAAAATATAGAAAGATCAACCTTTGAAATGTTGAACTAAACATTTATTATAAATTTTACCCGCTTATGATAATTTTTTTTTCTAAAAATGACGAATTTAAAAAAAGTTTTTACGTATAAAGTAAAAAATTACTTCTTACTTTAACTTCTGTTTATGTTTCTTAATCACAATATTAAAATCATAAATTACTATCAAAGAAATTTTATAAGAAATTTGCCTAGTAAAAAATAAATGTTGCATTTTCCGTCATATTTCATGCAGTCGTATTTCGTTCAGATTCATATCACTTTTTTTTATTTATCCGGCCACTAGGACCATCCCGTTTCATATTCAATTCTCCATCCATCTCTATCCAACGTTAATATCTTCCAATTTGGTCCGCCTCCTAATGCTTCTCCGTCTTTCTTAACTGTATCTTCCCAATTCCACTTTTTGTCTTCCCAAAGGTTTTTCCCTACCGGATTCTATTCCGTCACTGTTCTTAGTAGCGAGTTTCGACTTCTCGTTGCATGTTTTACCCATCATCTACTGTCTCCCTTTTTTATAGTCTCTAGAATATTGTTTTCGTTATATACCTGTATCGTTTCTATCCCTCTGTTTTTCCTTCGTTTCCACTCTTCTGTTATGTTATCTTTTATTGGTCCAAAAATTGTCCGTAATATTTTTCTTTCCAACGTCAAGAATTTATTTTCATTTCCTTTCCTCAATGACCAAGTTTCAGATCCATACTGAACGTATATAAGCGTGGAGTAATGATTACAATAAATACTTTTATACAGTACAATATTTTATGATGTATAACACATATTGTGTATATTGTACGTGTCGATTTGTCCACGTCAAATGTTATAATCAATTTTTCACTCATCGCTTCAAAAATCACCAAAAAACAATTTCGAAAATCGATTGATTATCGCACGCTACAGTTATTGAAAATATATATAAGCTTTTAAAAATAAATAAAAAGTCGATGCGGATCGGATGACCGCGAGAAGCGAGTGAAAAACTGATTAAAATATTTGAACCACGGACAAATGTATACAGACAAAGCGATTAATTATTATATGTGTGATGTGGTAAAAAGAGCTGCAGCTTCGGACCTATCGAATCTCATAGATTGTCCCGAAGATGTCGTAAGAGAATTCGCCACACTAGCTACCAGTAGAGACGCATTCGGCGACCCTTGGGAATGGACCGCTATTCAGGTGTCGTTTAATAATAATCGATACGTCGATTTTTTGTTTGTTTTATTAAATGATTTGTTTTATATGTACTATTATATAATCAGATAGCGTTGATTGGATGTGTAATAGCCGGTTTAGATACCGTGAAAAATATTCATCCCGAAGCTTTTGAAGGATTGTCCGCATCTAGTATACAATGTTTACCCAGCAACACGCTAGCAGTAAAAAATTTGAAAAAATTTTTTTTACGCGAAACAACGCGTGTACAAAAAAAAAAAAAAAAAATGATTTTTTTCAAACCTTTTTCTAGGCCATGTCAACGGAACAACTGTCGCATTTATCACTGTCAGCCATAAACTCACTTACGCATGCACAGCGTTCGTCATTAAATCGTGAACAGACTGAAGCCATCCGGGGTACAGTGAAAACATTGGGTTCAGTTCTAAACAACGGCAACTCCATGCGTCATGCAACATGGTTGAAAGTGACTACATTAATGTTTTCACTCTTTTCCACTCTATTATCACATAATTACTTCATCGGTGTATTTAAATAATGTGCGAATATATTACGAATAGTTTATTTTACGATTTATAATAGTTTAAACATTAGTGTATAGATTATAAGTATATATGATCATAGGATAACCATATATATTTATTAATGACTTATATATATATTTTTCGTAAAACATTACATTTAGTTTTGTGCTTATACGTAAAATTTAATTAATACAATATTTAAATCATTATTGTTTACACGTCGAAAGAAGAACCTATTTAAAATAAAGTTTACCGAGAAATACGTACATTATACGCGACATTGTAATGTTTTCGAGAAAAGAATATAAATAAATTACATAAGTTTAGTGACTTTTATATATACTTCAAGTTGATCGCATTTCCTTCCGTATAGGCACGGAGTGAAAAAGAAAGTCTATACATATATAGAAACAGCGGTAAGACACTTCGTTAGAGCTTTACCTACAGGATAATATTACATTAATCTAAAGAAAATACACTAATTTTACCGAGCTCTATCCGAGCAATTTATATCAAACTTTCGACCTCGCCGATTTTCTTTTTGCTACGTTAAATTATTATTATATAATAATATTAATAAAAATATGTTTAAAAAAAAAGACTAGTTTCACTTTGACACTTCAAAACCGAACATTAGAACGGACTGGTTACAATTATGTTGTAATAATATATATATATATATATATATATAATAATATAGGATACCACTCGATAATCATAATATAATATAATATCATTTTAACCACACGCTTCACAACGAGTCCAGCAATGAATCGAGCAAATCCATTTGCGAATCATCCCACGTCAAGTTGGTCAGCATGGTCAGCTCTTCGTCTGTAGCGATTTGCTGCTGCTGCTGATGATGTTGATGATGTTCGTTTGGTATGTCGATTATCGTATAATCCACCACAGAAGACATGAACGGATCCACGGTGGCTGCGTTTATTGAACAGCTGTAGACCAATTCGGATTCGCCCATTGGCTCCTCGACGGGAAGTATCATCGGTTGGTGAAAACCGTCCAAACTGTCCATGTGTCGTTGTTCCTCTTCTAACGACTGGACGGCCAACGCCAACGCTTTTTCGTCTTCGACGGTCATCTCGTCTTGGACCTTATTCGCGGCGTTGTTCTTTTGCTGCATCCGACTAGCTCGCCTGCGGCTACCTGTTTTTGTAATGCAATCCAAGTGATTAATATTGTCGGTTTAAATGTATGTGAGAAGAAGTCCCTTAAAGAAAACCTGTGTCCCACCGTACTACATATAAAAACATTTATACCGATTTCCAAACCCTCTCTAAAATAAATGAAAAAAATTCAATACATTTTCCAATATTGTACAACTCGAAAATGCGATTCTTAATTGAAAAACTGCGAAAAAAAATGTAAAATTAATTTCTACTAAATCTCCGGCGAGATAGTTGTGAGATTCGAATTTCAGGATACATAAAAAAAAATTGACGTAACTGAATATTTAAATTATTATTATTTTATTACATACCTATTTAAAAATAAACTCGTCAATGAATTGCAATTTTTAAAATTAATTTTTTAATGTCCTTTGATAGAATATAATAATTTTAACGTTTAAATAGTATAAACGGTGCCTCATAGGAGTATAGGACATTAATTTTTAGTAAAGAATAAAGCAGTAGTCATCGACTACTATATAGTCACATTGTTTTTTCTAATTATACTTACAAAACTGAAGTAACCTATCTACATTTAATTGTTACTAAAAATTGGCAATTTGCATTATTAATTATTCGCGCAAATCATTTTCAATTATAATAGCGATGTTTTCAATATTTATTAGAAATCTTATTACATTAAAAAAGTTTAACTTTAAATATTAAACGTTAAAATTTATTAAACTTAGGTTAAAAATTATTAAGCTCAATTCAAAATTGTATGCGAGATAACTTATCATTTAGTTCGAATTTTTAATAATGTAATACGACTCTAACTGTCTAACTGGCATTTATTTCTTATCCATAATTAAGACATCATTTTCATTGACGTTTAGCCATGCTTACTTGTTCGTTTGCGTCGTGCACCACCTTCTAAACAATCCACATCGAACTTCCAAAATCCTCCTTTACCCGGTTCGTCTTTGGATCGCGGTACTTTTACGAAGAATTTGTTTAACGATAAATTGTGTCTGATGGAATTCTGGGGAGAAACACAAAATATTAATGAAACCGGTGAAAAGAAATTTTGTTTCTATTACAAAATATTCAAAAGTACCTTCCAACTTGGATCAGCATTTCGGTAGTACAAAAAATGCTCTTTGATCCAACTGTATATAAAACTCAACGTGACTTTATTTCCTTTAGCTTTCATGGCCATGCAAATCAATGTAGAGTACGAGAATGGTGGTTTTTTGTCCCCGTTTTTTTTGTACTGTTCGACACTCTCCAAACCTAAGATGAAAAATATGGACGAATCCGATCATTGTCTCGATTATTATTATAATTATTATTATATTGTCACTCACTCATCTGAAAGCGGATTTTATGCGGAAGTTTTTTGGGGTTCTGATCTACCGAACGCGCGGGCGAATTAGGCGAATCGGGAGGCGTGGGCAAAGATGGGACAGAAAGTATGTTTGTCAAACTGTGCAACCAGTTCAGACTGGTCAGATCCGTGTCCGGTTCCGAGTTTACCGGTGCTGGAAGCATAGAAATCGACCTCTTGACATCCAACATGTTTAACTGAAAAAAAAAAAAAACAAATATTCTTAATGGTTTTTCTTTATTTCTTTTATTTATTTTTTTTTTTTTTGTTACGTGCACTTGTTTTTCAGATCTGTTTAAGATTTAAAAAATCGTTAATTTCACCCCGGGGGTGCGTATTTGTCTAGGGGGTGATCCCCGAGTTCCCTTGAGATCGTTTCCGACCGATTAACAACCGACTTCCGGGCACATGCGTGCAGGATATCGGTGCAGGTACGTTCTCGATTTTTCCCCCTTTTAATACACCGGCAAGGGGTTCGTTTACCCGAGTGTTGTTGGATTATTAATCACTTGACACACTCCGATTATGGTTTACATATTGTTATTTTTATTATTATTATTATTATTATTATTATTATTATTATTATTATTATTATTATTATTATTATTATTATTATTATTATTATTATTATTATTATTATTATTATTATTATTTGTCGTTAAGGTGCCTACATTTTCGAAGGGGAGAAATGATTGTATTCTACCCATTGCGTATTATTGGCTTTTCGAAAATGATTCTCCTATGAATAGGAAGCGTCACGAGCCCTTTAACCGTTCTGATGTGGGAACTTATCAACCTGCGTACAACTCGTCATTGTACTTTCAAAAATCATTTACGGAAATACATAGAGGAAGTTCAATAAATGCGTATAACTTTATAGAAGCGTGTGTTTTTACGAGCGAATAACATTTTCCAATGTCCACGATTATATTCAATTCGATCCGAACTCACTCAATACCGTTGCCGCGTCGAAACGAATTTCATAGAACATTGTTTCGTTATAATAATAATATTATTATAAATTGTAGTCATGACCTTAACATAATTAAATTATCGGTATACGTGTATACAACCGCTATAGTGACCTTAACTTACTTAAAACTCATTATTATTATCGATGTATGATGATTCGTTATAATGTATTCGTTTAAAGTTAAATCGAAAAAAATACGAACCTATATACTGGTAGGTACGTAAAAGAATCGGGGGAAAAATTGTAATGTTATTTATTTAGATGCATACGATAAAATACTGTAAAATCGTAAAACTATAAAACGTAAAAAACTCCCAAATTAATTTAAAGCAACGTAAAAATCACCTACCACATAGACCATATTAAGTATCTTATGTAGGAGCAGAGTGGCTCTAAAATTCTTACCGGGCAAATAGAATTTTTCGGGCCACTAAATTTTAACCGAGTACAATTACTTATATAGACACTAAATATTATGTTATTTATCTCGTGTTCCGGTAAGATATCTACCAAAAAAATTATTACAAATATTTAATTTTTAATGTAATACCCACGAAATAATATAATCAGATATATCATCATTTTACTGTAGTTCCCTGATGAAATTCCACCAGTGCGTACATGAAATTACTTAAATTAAGTTGAAAATACCAAACAAATAAACAATTTATAAAAATATTAGTTATAATATATACAATACATTAATATTGAATGATTAAAGTTAAAATGAATCATTTAGTCAGTGAACAATGTTTTTTAAATAAAAACAAAAACAAAATAAATAACATATAAACAATAATATTTATAATAATGAAAGCAATTATTTTATTGTATATTATACGGCTGCAATAATAATTTAAACTTAAAAGTTGGCTTTTAGTACCCAGAAATCAGTAATTTATGTCATTATCCAAATCCAAAATTACAGTTTTTTTTTCATTATATACATCTGCACAAATTCTTATTCTAGATGATCATTCCCTCACGAACTTTGTAATCTAATTTTTACATATCTCTTAATGTGGAAAAAGATCTCTCGCGAGAGACTTGGATGGTAAAATACTAGTAAAGTCAATAAATATTAATATTCGAGATTTAATACACTGCAATATGCTTCCGAAAATAATTTGTATTTTACGAGTAATACACAGTAACTGATTGCAAAATTTCCCTCGACATATCGCATAGCTTCAACTTGTTTTCTATATATATATATATATACCATCTTCACTGTCATATTCATTTTCATTTTAATTTTCCATATGGATTAAAATATTATATCCCACATACTCTTCTTGAATTATTATTATTTTTTTTTTAATAAATCCACGATTTAACGAAACTCAATAGTTGTTCTGAAAGTTTACATTGTATATCTGTTTACGCTATATTTTAAACAAAAATTTCAACTGACACTAAATCGGCCATGTCATTCTACTATTAAAGGCACCGGGCATTGTCCTTGGTTTTATAGAACATCCAATAATGTTTGGTAAATATAATGTTACTTCGGTCATTCGGTGTATTATATTGTAAATAAAAATAATCTTTCTCGTATACGCTAATCTATATCATTTTAAGTGATACTATTTCAATATTAAGAATTAGGAACTAAATATTTTACCCTTTAACGGGGATTCATTCGTAGTTTCCACTTATAGATTTACTTATAAATATTTATTTTATAATATTGTGAGTCAGCCACAGCACAGAACAATAATAAAAAAATAACGTGCGTGTCATAGAACGCCCGACCGAAATGAATACTCTACTTATATAGTGTTGATATCTATCTCCATCTAGATATATATATATATATATATATATATACATACATATTCAACGTCTTTCTATACATTTAATATAAAGTAAATTCGGGTTTCTTTATTAATGTCCGGGGGATAATTTCCAAAACTATATACCGAATCGATCGACGTATATAATTTTTTAATTCGTACTTTTTCTACAAATGTTTGCATTTCTATTGATTTTATTTCGTAGATTTTTCCTCGAAAATGGTTTAAAATTAAAATTTATTTTTGATTACAAATGGCTAATATTTTATACTACCTACGCTTTACAACCCTCACCGTATAACTATTAAACCTTAGGAGTTTCATTTCAACGTATGTACCTATCAAACTTACAATAATAGTATACTGTCAATATATATATATATATATTATATATACCGCATATGTCGATAAAACGTCGACAAACCATAGAATGCCAATTATTCGAATAAAATACCCCGTCAATTTTAAAAACTGTGTACACGATTTTACTCATTTTAAATTACATGTATATACCCACTCGTATATACAACTCTTCGATTCGACGATCAATATGCTTACATGCTTAATTAAGCTATTTCTATATTAAGTTTTATTAATAAAAGTTGTAAACACGTTATAATAATCCTGACGCTATAAAACTTTGTATTGTTCATTTGTTAGATCAATTTTTGATCATAACTCATTAATTTGGTCTCCATATACTTCTGGTCCGACTCGAGCTATTGAAGCAATTCAAACACGAATTTTACGAATTACATCTTTTAAATTTAATCTTTATTGTCAGAACCCTGCCCCTTACTTACTAAACTTTATTAAACGTTTACGAATTTCGAAACTTTGGAAAAAACGGAGAATTAGATTCGATCGTTGTTTTGTTTACAAATGTCTTCTCAATCGCTTAATCTCAACTTATAATTTCTTAATTTCAGTGTGCCGAACTAGGCAATCCAGTACATTTTATGTGCCATTCTGCCGAACTAATTATAATAACCTCACTAACCGATGTAGTTTTGTGCGTTCGTGCTTATAAATAATATAATTCACAGGAGCAATTTACTAAAAAAAAATTTTTTAAGAAGGGAAAAAATAAATAAATATTTTCAATTTTATGTCAACAAAACGTTCAACCCCCCGCCCATTTAAAATTCCTGAGTACGCCTCTGGTCCTCATTAGTCATCAAGACTTAAGCTTCGCCCGAAAAAAAATCCTGGCTACGGCGCTGCACGCGAACGATCCTCGAGAACTGCAGCGGAGCTATATAAGGAAAACGGATCTCTTTTTTTTTCTTCCACGTCGTTATTATACGTATAATCAAGGTAATTAATTATTTTTCGGACGTTTGACGAAAAAATAAATGCCGTGTGTCTCGTTCGCGTGATCCGTATGTCTGGAGAAAAAAAAAACACAAAGTCATTCGGTTGGATGAAACCGTAGCGTATCGATCCAACAAGAGACCACCCCATCGCCCCGGGTGAAAAACCGAAACGTCACACCAACGGCTGGTATAAAATATCCGAACGATAATAATAATAATAATACGTAATTATATATTAACGTACACACACACACACACCGTCGTCGTGTACGTGGGAAAAGTGCAGGTCGTCAATAGCCGTATTGGACGGCGAACGGCGGCAGCCGACCACCGATCGACTGTATTATGTAGGACGTGTGTATACATTTTTTATTAATATTTTTTTTTCTTTTTTTTACCGCGACGAATAAATTATTCAGCGGGGATTATGCCGCCGGACCCTTGTCCCCCGGCGGTGCCGCGGGACGGATTGGGCCGGCGAAAACCGTGGGGCGTGTCGTCGTTGCGGGCGCACGAGAAAACGAGCTTTTCGCGCGCAAGCGCCTCGCGTTTCGTCGATAATATTACCACGACCGCTTCGTTGTATTCGGCGGCGGCGGCGGCGGCGGGGGCACGCGCGGTATAATAAAGTATTTCACTACTCTCGCCCGGCTCCGACGGTATTAATATTATTTTATTTTTTAATTTTAATTCTACAATACGGGCATACGCCCAATTTACAATTTGTACGTTTAAATTCAGTTATAATATTACATAATAAAAAAAAATTTATTAAAATCTAGCGACTTAAATAGAAATATAATAATATTAACATACATTAATCATGCAACAGAAAAGGTGGGGGTCAGAAACAACGGCTAAAAACGTACAACGCCTCAGTGGTTCGTATTATTTAGACCATAATTAGTTGTGGATGTAGAAAGATTTAACGGGATCAAAGTGACGGGTGGTAAAACGTGCTGGGACTTTAAAAGGAATTCGGGAATGTATAATGAGGGCGAATCATTTTGCCCATTCGGTATTTTCAAAAAAAAATCCAGGTTATTAGTGAGTCTACGATCGGCTAATGTGTCGAGATTGAGATGCATGAAGTACCGGCGTATAATTATGAGGAGGGCAGTCAAACATCAATACGTGACTGTAACGTGTCTTAGAAATGTATTTCGCACTCGCTCAAGCATTCTAATGCGCGGTATTAGGGTCCCAAACGACAGACCCGTATTCCAATATTGCAGTCCTAACAAATGAACAATACAAGGCCTTTAAGGGAGAAACTAGCTTAAATTCAGCCGGCACGCGCTTAATAAAACCTAACGTTTTAAGATCTTTACAGCAGACTTGCTCAACGTGTAAATTAGGGCAAAGTGTAGGAGAGAAAACCAAACCTAGATCAGCGACAGAGTTATCGATTGACTTCAAAACTGGCCCACTTATTTCGTGTTCAAGTTTAATCGGAGATTTAAGATGTGTAAAGATCATAGAATGGCATTTGGTAATATTAAATTGTAACCCTAGCTTATTTGCCCAGGAAACCATATTGTTTAATTCATTTTGAAGAACACATTGTGTGTGGAATATAACGAATGGGGTAAAACGTTTTCAATATCATAAGCATCACTGGACAAACTCCTAAACAATAAGATTCGTCTGTCCCGATACACTTTCTTGCGGCGTATCGTTTCCCTCGCCGGTTTGGTCCATATATTCCACATCCTTCCTCCCGTCGCGGTTTCACTGAATTCTCCTCTTTAAAACCGTCACATTGCCAACATCGCCGACCTCGCCATGCGATTTCTCTCTTGTTTAGCCAAGTACCACTTATATAATTCAACGATTTCTTTACAACAAGAAAGTAAAAAAAAAAAAGTAATAATTTTAAACCACGTTAATGTTTTCTCAGTAATTTTAATATTATTCCGTGTATTTATGTCCTATAGAATTTTTTTTCTTTACAATGTCTTGAGACTTTTTATTATACCGATCAAAGATCTTTGACAATACTTTTAGAGGATTGTGTGTAAAAAACCGACAGTATATGTACATAAATAACGTCCTATAATAAGTTTAAAAAAAAATCTTAATTTTTGCACGAAAATTAAAACCTTTGCTGATTAATATAAAATGCTTTACAATCGTTTTATATAGAATGTTTATATAATTATCTAATACGATCTACGTAGGTACGTTTTAATAAATAATAATAGCGTGTTGGTGTTTCGACTTTTTATATAAAAATAATTAATTTTAGACGGTGCAATAAGCAATTTTATTTACATTTTTTTTTTTTTTTTTTTTTATATCAAATATTTTATTTTCTTCTTATTACAAACACGCACCTGGTGTATTTGAGAAATACGGAGCCCCAAAACATAACTCGATTTCCTTCTGCCGGAACATTGCCCCGGTTGGGAGTCGCGGTACATTGCGGTTGCTAAAACTTATCATAATTTAACCAAACGCACGTATTTCAAAAACAAATTCGCTCGTCGTTGGGGTCGGCAACCTTTTTTACTCACGCGGGTCATATTTTTTTGTTTTTTAACTAAAAACGTCATTTAAATGTTTGTCGAGGGTCGCATTAAAATATTCGTTAATTTGAAATACCTACCGCGATTTTAAAGTAATAATTTGATTAGTAGAAATACGAGTTTTCGAATGTTCGCTATTTACCTTATTTATAAGTATCTTATTTAACTGAACAAAATTTAATTGTTTCATGATTTTTAAACACATTGAGATATATTTGGAGGGCCCGTGTACCAAAAATATACACAGGCCGACGCCAGATTCAAGGTAAAAAAAAAAAACAACGAAAATTGTAAATTTTATATACTGTTATAAATATATTTTACTAGAATTCTTATTGAAAAAAGTATACATTTCTCTTTTAACTACACGTCTTATTTCGATTTTTTTCAATCCTTAGACTCTAACCAATCGACTCTACACCCATCACAGCTACTTTCAATTCTTTTTAAGTGGTTTTTTTTTATGTGATCCGTTTCATAAACTGAGTTCTTGGTCTACCACTTACAGCTTTTCTCTCTATCTTTCCTTCCACTATTGTCATTCATTGTTTCTCATTATATACGTCCGATCCATTTTTTCGTCCTTTCCCTGATTGTTTTCTCTTCGTTCATCATTAAGTAGACTTCTTCGTTTTTAACTTTCTCTGTCCGAGTAATTTTCAGTGCTCTTCTCCAGAACCGTGTTTTTCAAATCCTTTTCCTTTCGGCTTTGAGTATCGTCCACGTTTCTGCCACCATACAATGCTGTACTCTCTTGTCCCAACTAAACGTTTAAAAGTCAAAATCCCATTAAACAGTATTTAAACGGACATTTCCTCGTTTTACCCGTTTCGAAAACTCGCCGATAATATTTCGTCAGAATTCCGGTATATCGAAAACGCGTTGCTTTTGTACGAGTAACGGAGTAAACGAATTTTCATACGTTCACCGTAATATATATATAAGAATTAAATTTTTTTTTTTTATACAGTTTTTTTTATTCCGTATTTGTTAATCGGGCCCAGTGTCCCCTGGTTTTCCGTACATAAATATATAACCTTGCATCACGCGTATACGTAAAATATAATATAATAAAATAGTGTAAAAATAATAAATATAAATAAAAACGTAATAACCGCGTAATTCTAAATAAAAAAAAAAAAAATGCGTCTTTTCGCGCTGCGATTATGTCGTCGAATTGCGTAACATTTACAAACAGTCCTCGTTCGTTTTTTCGGTTCCCATCAATATCATATACATGTATTATATGATATTACGATAATATATGGTTTAATCCCGCGAATCAGGATAATGAAAATTACGGATTTCTATATATTAATAATATAATCCGTTCGACTGTCGAGCGATTATTTCCATTTTTCACGCTATACACACACAAACACACCATGTAATATATTCATTCTTATAACGCGGTCGAGAATTTCCATAGGTACACTGCACAACGTAATAATGTATATAATTGTATATATAATATTCGTTCGAACCGTCACGAAAATCATAGTGAAAACATAGTTTTATCGTTTAAACACAATCCTACTCGAACAAATCGTAAAATTTCGTAAAAAAAAAAAAAATTCAAATCTAGGTACCACATGTCGCTAATGTATAATCTATTTGGTGTTTGTCTTTTTTTTTTCACTCGCGTTATTATTCATCTGCAGTGTACGCGCGTAATATATAGAATTTTTTTTTTTACCAAAATTATTGATTTGTGCACCACATGCGTCATATACGTATGAACGGGTGAAAAAAGTAAAACGTTTCGTCGCTATTCTGAAAACGTAAATAGAACATAAAAAATTTACGTTTTAACACGAGACCAATAATAATACGCAATATATTTACATAAAAATACGTTGTGAAGAAGAAGTTATTGGGAGATCATTTAATCGTAAGCAATTACAAATCAAAGGATAAACTCATAAACGTTTATGTACCGCGTATCAATGAGTTCTTATAAAATGTACCAAAAAAAAAAAAGAAACCGATCGATTATATTTGGATTTTTACGCGGTTAGGTTAGGTTAGGTATTAGAAGATTTGAGTCGTATTTGTCTTCTGTATAAGAATGCAGAATAATACTTTTTTTTTTAGGCAGTTATGCAGTTGGTATACGGATATTTATTATTATTTTTCATATTTATTTTACAATATTATTTTCAATAAAAACGAATTTATTCTATCCGGTCGATTGTTTTTTTTTTATTATTATTTTACATTCAACAAACGATTTAAATAGGGGAAAATGAATTTGTCATTATGATAATAATGTTTAGTACTGTGCGCAGGTGGCGTCTGTACGCTCAGTTTTTAGGGCAGGGCAAGTGGGCGTGGACCAGGGGCGCGATTCCAAGAGGGGTGCAAACTGCAAAACCCAAAAGACTAAGTCACCACTGTCAACAATAATTTTTTCTAAAAATGTATCCGAATTAATAAAGTGTATTGGACAGACAGTTTATAAGAAATGTGTACAATTTTTTTAATCGCACGGTGTATTCACGAGTGAACGTAAGAATAATACTCTCAACCGTGAAACACAAAAAAAGCGCCAAAAACGTATTGTATCAAACGACTTTAATACTGTTATTCCATTCGAAAACATCATTGACGAACTTTCCTCTATAAAAAAACAAGAAAAGTATTGTCGTAATAAAATTATATTTAAAACATACATTTTATAAAATTACGATTTCCTGTGTTGTATACGTACACAATTATACACTTAAAGGCTGAATACAAATAAATGAAGTCGTCAGTGTTTATAATATTTCAAATTTTCAAAAAAATTATTTAAATTTTAAAAAGTAACGAGACGCGAGGTGTTGTGAACGTCGCTTAAGCGAAGAATTATTTTCGAGAAAGATTTTAGAGTGTATTGTTATCACTATAAATTTGACAACAATGATTGCATTCGATAGAACGATTCTGAGCGGAATTTCGGTGTAATATTTTGGGTACACATCGAAAAATAACACTTTTTACGAATTAAATAAACTTTAAAAAAAGTTTATGAAAAATTTTTTCCTTGATATAATTATGAAGTCACATATTTGATGAATATTTCGATTCCTTTTACCCGTTAATTTCGACATCACGAAGAAATAACGATAATAATCGATATTTCGACGAAATCGCGCGTTTTTTTACCGTTTTTATGTAATTTCCCGGTTTGTTTTCGAGTTATATTCTTATAGGTGCTTTTGAGAAAATCGAAAAACGACCTCTCTGAAGTATGTACCGACTAAATGCAATTCGCTACCGGGAACGAATTGTGGCTGTAAAGATCGGAGCACTCCTTCCGGTAGAATTTTCGGGTACAGACATTAAAAAGAAAACACACACACACACATCATTGTAAAACCGACGGATTCCTCGCTCCGTTCAGAATCCAATGATTTATTTCGGCTTATTTGAAAATATTAAAATGTATATATATATATTGCGCAATTTCGTATAGAAACGTGTAATTAAATCTCGAGTGTACGATTATTATTTTTTTTTTTGTGATTAAAAAATGATTAAAATTCGGACGAGACAAGTAAATTCACAACAATACACACCGTTTTTGACAGGGCGTCCAACGCGGGTATTATTATTACTATATACTCTATTCGAAAGTATATTCGTAACGTTTTATAACCGTTTTACAAGAAATAGAGGAGATTTTATAGTTAGTAACACGCGTTTCTTTTCGGTCCTTATGTAATATTCAGTGGGCAAACGCTCCTCCTCCTCCTCCTCCTCCTCCGCTCCATCCCCCGTAACCGCTGCCGACCCGTTTGAATGGACATCGACCTCGACTATAAAATATATCGCAACTAACCACCACCTCCGCCGCCGCCGCCGGCGAAAGGATAAAATATATCTACGCGAGGTAGGTGTGCCCCCCTCGTGACCCTTTCGTTGACCACCAACGGATCGATACACATACACACACCAATGGAGTGCGACCGTCGCGATTTTACCGCCCCCCCCCCACTCCAACCGCGGGGTCACGTTAATGCAACCGTCGAAATCAACAGATTTCTATCTATTTTTTTTTTTTTTTGTATAGGTCGACCATATCTGTGTGGTTCTCGCAATAGATGGAAAAATACACACACACCCCCCCCCCCAATTCCCTCGTATAATTTACAGTCGATTAGTAATAGCGGTATGCAAGCGCGGGGTTTTTTTTTTTATACATATACATATTTTTTATATTTTTTTTATCGTTGCACAATATTATATATTAGCCCGCCTAATGGATTCTCGCTGTTTTGCCAGTCCGAATCGCCGGTATCCGGCTAAAATAGCGAAAGCAAAAAAAAAAAGACTTTAATACCTACGCGTTAATTTGTTTCGTTTCTATTAATTATTATCTATATAGGGAAGAAATGAAAAATATGTTTTGTTAAAAAAAAAACGCTTGATCGTAAAAAATTAAGAGTTAGCGAGCCGCGAAGTGCAGTTACGAATGTCGCTTAAGCGATAAAGATTTAAGAGCGTGTTTTTAAATCAATATAAATTTAAAACCGATGATAAATCATTGCGTTGGATGAAACGATTCTGAGCGGAGCTTCGACGTGATATTTCGGGTATATAACAAAAAATAACCCTTTTTATTAATTAACAAAACCTGTAATATTGCTGCATAAAGACCAAAATAAAAAGAGGGTTTTGACAAATTGTTTGGAATAACGTTATTTTCTCCAAAAATAAAAAAACGCTTTGTCGAAAAACTTGAAATGTTTATTCATCTGCCGAATGAATTTCAAGATTTTTTTTTTTTAATGTAGTCGAAGTTAACGTACGTCTAATATTGTATTGAAGTTTTAAACCTTAAAACCAAATATCGCCTCTTTTATGAATCGAATACCTCGAAATCTATAATTGCTATAAATAGCCCAAAATTGAAAGGAAATTTTTGAATATTATTTTCACCGAATATAATATAAAGTCACGTATTTGTTGAATATTTCAAGTTTCTATAACCGCATTAGTTTCAAAATGACGAAGAAATAAAAATAATCGATTTCGATAAAATCGAGTTTTTTATCGTTTTTACGTAATGTTTCGGTAGTCTTTGAGTTTGTTTTTCAGGCGTTTTTGAGAAAGTCGAAAAATGACCTCTTTAAAGTACCAACCAGATGCAATTTGCTATACCGGAAAAAAAACTATGACTGTAAAGATCGGAGCACTCCTTCTGGTAGAATATTTGGGCAAACCCCCAAAAAAAAACACATCATTGTAAAACCAATAAATCCTTCGCTCTGCTCAGAATCTAAAGTAACATCGATTATTTATTTATTTATTTATTTTATTGTAAAAGAATAGAAAATAACAGCGATCCGTACAGAAAAACATAATGAGTACATATATAGTTTAGATAACGTTTTTAAAAGAAAGAGCTTGAGATGAAGCCAACTCCTATCCATATTGTATTTTTAATGCACATTAGTATGTGATAAGCATTGATCAATAGGTGTTTGTTTATTTATTCATTTTAATTTTTTTTTTTTTTTTAATCGATTATTATTATTTAACAATAAATACATAAAATTTCGGCGAGTACGATATCGATCAAATTCTTTGAGCGCTTCAACCGGTGACATAGCGATAGGGTGACATGACGGGCAATGAGTCACGGACCCGTCAATAAATGTCGCGTATCCAAAGAAACAGATCGCCATTATTACAAAATTTAAAAATACGCGATGATCATTAAAAAAAATTATATTCTTCTAAAATTAAATTGCTTTAAAATAAAAAGAAATTTACCATTTAGAACAACACACGCTCATATTTTATAGATTATTTTGTCTGTTAGCTTGTCGACAACGTCGGAGATATTATTATACAACTGTACTGTGAACTTATTTCAACAAGAAATCTATATTAATGGCGAAAAAATCATTCTATAACAATACATTTCCCAACAGTATGTACTGTTCTTTTGTTATTTTCGATAATTCCTGTAACATCTGCATGCGCGGAACGGTCTATTTCCAAGCTAAAAATTATTAAAATATATTTAAGAAGTATAATGACGCAAAATCGTTTAATTAGCCCGGCATTACTTTCAATCGAACAGGAAACAACACGAGAGGTTTACTTCGATGATTTAATCGATAAGTTTGCTGAAGCAAAAACAAAAAAGAAGACGTTTTGACTTGAGAAGAAACTGACCGCACATTATTAAAATATATTAAATTTTGTTATTGCCTTATTTATATTATTTAAACAAAAAAAAAAAGTTTTATTTATTTAGAACCTATTAGCCAGGACGGATTTACACATAAATTTTGTGGGTTTATAACCCTTCCCCAAATTTGTAAAACTAAGAACCTGATAGATTATTCTAAATTATTCTAATGCTGGGCATTAGAAATTCTAGTAACGACACTCATTTCAATCCCTTTTATATTTATATTTATCACGCGATTACTGAAAATTTTCACCGTTTCCGTGTTTTGTTTTTATCGAAATATTTTTCGCCGTCACTCTTATTCACTTCAGCGATCGTTTTTTTTATTATTATTTACGCTATTTAGGTATAGACACAATGATGAGAATTATAGGCGAATAATAATTATTATTATTTTCATAAAACGTAATATTATTCAAAACTCGACGCCGTCGAGCATGGGATAATACCTATAAAAAAAAAATACATAGGTAATTGTTATTCTGGCCATTTACGCCTTATATTATATTTTTAATGCGCTGCAATTATTCGGAAATTATCATCAATCATCCGTATAAAATATAGGTACTATATTATATACAGGGTGCGTCTCACGGAGATTTGACGAATGCCATGACTTTTGCTCTAATCAATAGTTTTTTTTTTTTTTGACAATAATTATCAGAACCCTACGCTACAATTATTATAATATTTTAATTTCATTTTATTTATTTTTTTAACTAAAATTTAATTTTTCTTTTTTTTAAATCAAAATAACAATTTAAAAAAAAATTTTGGTGCTAGAAATATTTATTAACGATTAATCATTAATTTTTTACAATTTTTTTAAATTTACGAATTTCAATTTTTTTTCAGAAAAAACGAGTCATTTACCGCACATTACTTTGCTCGGGTTCTCACGTATACACGACACCGCATACTAATGAAAAGATCGACGTTTTCTTAAACTTCAACAAATCATAGCAAATTAGCGATTAATCATCAATAAAAGTTTCTAACGCAAAAAAAATTCTTTAAATAAAATTACAAAATGGCTATTTTCGATTATTTAAAAAAAATGTTTAATAAAATTTAAATGTTGTGTTTTTAGTTTAAAAATAAAATGAAATATGAATATCTAAAATATAATAATTGTAGTGCAGGGTTTTGATAATTATTACTATAAAAAGACAAACTTAAAAATATTGATTAGAACAAAAGTTATATAACATTCGTCAAATCTCCGTGAGACACCCTGTACAAGAGCACTCGATTCTACCTCGTTCCGCGCCCCGTCAAATATAAAACAGACTTTTGAAAATATCGATACACTCAAGGATATATTATTATTATTATTATTATTATTATAATACATCATAAAATACATAATTGTACTATATACTCGTGTGTATATACAGTATATAATACGGAATAGGTCAACAGTTTTTCAAGCAATTTCATTTTTAATATACGAGTATACAAATATATATATATACGTATAGACAACTACGGTGTATTTGCGTACGTTCAATCTATATATATATATATATATATATATATATATATATATATATATATGTGACTGTCTATTGAAGAATGTCATTCAATACACTTGCAGCTAACAGAATAAAAAAAATAATAAAATAGAAGAATAGAAAATTTACAATTACTCTCGAATCGTAATAATATGTATATCATAACAGTAATAATAGTGTCATGAGTTCAATAATAAATATTTGGGCACATGCAATTAATTTTTTATTATTATATAAACTAATTGTGTAATCCCCACCACTAAGTGATTCTGATTTTAAAATATTAGACGAAAAATACTATAATTAATACTATATTTGTACATTATTTGATAATTCATTTTACATATTTTTGAATATTTTGGATTTTAGTAGGTAAATAATATGTCTTTTTAAAGAATGTACACTATAATGTCGTATAAAAAGTCTATATGTTTTTCATTCCGCATTTCTGATATACTTAAAAATCTAAATTCTAGATACAAATATATATATATATATATATTTTTAATAATAATTTTTAATTGACGAAAACAAAATATATTTTTTTTAACTTTGGACGCCAATTTTTTTTTTTTTTAGTGTACTGACGCGTCTCGGGATATTGGAATACTTTTCATACAAATAATATGTATTATTATAATACATAAATAACAGTACTAATAATTTGGATAGTGCGCGATTCACGGTGTTGAACGACTTTTAAATATTTGAACGTCGAACAATCAGTACTGTATTATTTAAAAATTACATCTAGCGTGTCAAACGATTAAAACTCGTTTTTATCATGACGATCAACAAAATTGTTACCACGCTATACTTCAACAATAATGTACTGAAAGAAAAGCTTATAATTCATTACAATTGTGTATAAATATCTTAAACGCGTAACACATATACCATCACTTATGTTTACGTACCTTAATTTATATAAACCGATACGCGCGGTTGGTATATAAATATAATATAACGTTATGACGATTTTGCAGTCATAATAATTTTTGGTTACTGTGCAAATATATGAATAACATATTATATATTAGCACAATCGGGCGGTAAAAAATAAACGTTGGAAAATTTAAATGAAAATAATCCTAATTTGTTTGTACGCTGAATTGAATTATACACATATTTTATGGCAATATTTTTTTAATGACGAGCAGAATATTCTCGTAATATGACCGTAATATATTCGTATAGACGTGCAAGTTATGTTCATTTGTTTTTCGCCCAGAATTGAAAACATGTACACACAACGTAAATAATTAATTTCCAATCGATAAAACGTCTTTGCACTATAATACAACACGTATATGTATATAAAATATGCACGGTATACGAATTTGTAAAAAACTGTATTCTTTCGATATCATCAGTGGTAAACACATATTTTTACTGTCCATTTTAATTGTCGAGTAATAACAATAAACGATTAAGAAAAAAACTATAAACAAACAATTCTCATCGCCAATCGATAAATTGTCCTAATATATTTTAATATAAAAAAACTCGTAATCACTAATGAAATTAGTCGGGAACTCCGATAAAAAAGAACATGGAAAATAATTCTAGATATAATTTAAAGAAAAAACCCATAATGATATAAATTTAGTTATAGTCGGGAATTATTTATATAAATAGCTATAACTCAAAAAAATGTTAAATAAAAAGAAATTATTTGAAAAAGTATAATAACAAAATAATTATAATGAACAGTGATAATATACATTTATTATTTTAATTGTAATAAATTCACTGCACGTATTAACTAAAAATACAGTGTATCGAGTTATTTAAATAAATTGTATAATTTGTGCTATTTAATTCTGAGCAAAAATAAATACATTTATTGTTTTTATAGTGATTTTATTATTCTGGTTTAACTTTTTGTTAGTAAAAATACTATTAAAATAAACTTACACGTTCAACATTGTCAATCGATTGAAAATTGAAAACGTACTGAAAAACATCAGACATACCAAAAGTGGAGATTTTAAAAATGTTTTCGGAGAATGAAATCACGAAAAATTATGAAAATAATCTTAATAGCTGCAAATAATTTTTTATGAAGGGCGCATAAACTAGATTTTAAACCCGTTTTTACGAATATATAATATATCGTCGGTTAATTTTAAAAATAGTATATTACAACACAACGGGTCAACGACGAGACAAGCGAAGCATGACGATTTGTGTGCACATAAGGCGCACTATTACTGACCAATGTCCCTAAATTTAATAACAAATCTTATACCTAAAGTATGAAACAATTTTAATCAAACTATCTGTGCTAAAATATAATTGTGTATATATATATATATATATTCATACTTTAACCTTTTTCCAACACATATACGATTTAGTGATCTACTAAAAAGACTAAATTTTAAATTGTATTATATACCAAATCATATATAGTATGGTTTTAAAACTGCTTTAAAGTAATTAGTTTTAAATAGTAAACATTTAAATAGTATCGTACAATTTGTAACCATTTATTTTAGTACATTGTATTATAATAAAAAACAAATAATAATAATAATAAAGTAAAAAGTATTTAATACAATAAAATTCAAAAAACAATACGATAATTAATGTCAATGCTTGTTACACACGCGAGTAATTGGAAATCAGAACATTTGTGGAGACACTAAATCAAATCAACTAAAACGTAAATATTTTTGAAAAATAGTTTTACAGTTCGTATATAAGGTTTAAAATATAAATTTACCTATGCATACATGTGTGTATCATTATTACTTTAAAAATCGTATAGACCCAAAAGTATATTATAGTCGACCATATTAACATGTAGAATATTTTTACTCAGGATCTTATAGGATAACGTATTGTATTTCTAGAATTTTCTAATAAAATACATTTGCATCGCGTTTAATGACGATAAAAAAGACGTGTGAGTGCGTCTTATATGTTTATGAAAACTTCGTGTTATTCGTTTACTCTGCAAGCGTATCAATAAAAAGCAATTAAAATAGTTGACGTCATCCGCAATAATTGTTGTAGTATACCGCGCCTATAATATACAATACTCTACATAAGCTTATGTGCACGTGATCCAGAATAGAGAAACTACATAAATATATTCTTTTGCATTACAAATAGTATACGTTTGACGTACTTAATAACAAATTTTGTCAAGTTATTGGAAAAAATTAACTTGGTTAGGTCAGCCTAAATACCTCCAATTAAAGGTTAACCGAAAATAAATTTAGCTAATTAAGTTTAGAGTTATAAAATCGAAAAAAAATATAAACTCGGTTAAAAAAAAAAGTTTTTATTTTTATTTTTCATTTAAAATTTAGCACTCAAATCTCGAGATTTTTTTATTTTTAAATTATTCATTAATACATTTTTTTCACTATTGGCTTTTTTTTTAATATTAAGTATTAGCTAATAACCTAAATAATAATTATGGTTTTTTTTTTAATATTAAGACGGTTGATCTTTTTAAAGAAAATAAGAATTATCCGACTTTAATAAAATTAAAACCAAATAATATATATATCATTCAATAGCCAATACAAAAGCGGATCGAAAAATAAATCCTATATTCGTTGACTACGCGGCATTTTACACGCGCAGTTAAATCAACCGAGCGATTACATAAAAATTAAGCAAATTATCGTAATTTAAACTAGCCGAGTTCGTACGTTAACGACTAACGAATTAATTGACTAATTTGCGTTGCAAAGTTCAAAAAATTATTATTAAAATACGAAGTATTCACTTTTTAACTCGGCTTCAAATTGAAATAGCACGGCTGAAGACAACGAGTTCAACGAGCCACGCGTACAGTAGGAATTGTCAAAATCATAAGGACAAGACGGGCCGGACACGTTTGGAGAGCGAATGGCCGAATACTGCGTGAGGTGACAACGTGGAAACCGGACTGGAAAAGACCGAGAGGACGACCAAGACAACTGCGGGTGATCGAGTCGGGGGAAGACGTCAAACTCCTGGGAACAAGAGACGGAGAACGACTGGTATTGGTCAAGGACAGGAAGACGCGGAGAGACGTAGTGGAAGCGGCGATGGACATGCGAGGTTAAGCCACAAAAACAAAAAAAATTCACTTGAATTTAACTTTTTAATCAATTAATGCCCGTCGATTTTCCTACCGCCGCATTGCTTTTTAACTGTATTGTAACGTTACACAGATACTGTAAATTCCGTATTGTATACACTTACGCACAAATCGATCATTTGATTCCCAACCGCTCGGCGTTGTTCCGGGTCGTTCGTTTGCGCCTACTGCAAACGATGGACTTTGATCGCGTAGCCGGTGTGTATACCTGACAATTTGGACCGCCAAAAAGGGATCGACGAACGCGTTTTCCTCGTCTCGTTCTCAAAACGCCTAAA